>CM077825.1:26796905-27433056 GCA_039720395.1 Liquidambar formosana | reverse complement strand
AAATCAACAATAAGAGGAGGAAAGAATAGAATTGAACAATTTATTTTTTATTTTTTATTTTAAAGAAATCTTTTTATTTCTTTCCTTTTTCTTCCTATATATTGTTTAAAATCTAAGTAGCAGAAAATTGTCCTACTATTATTTAACAATTGAATTGAATGGGAAAAAAAAGAATAAAAAAAAGAGACGGGAGTGGGGATTGACATCCTTGCATTCACAACAATTCAAAAATCATATCCCAAGAATATTTCAAAAGATTGAATTCATGTAATTAAAAACACATGTAATTAGAAAATTAACCACTAACCCCATTTTTTGGACTAGCGTGTAGCACTACAGTACTAAACTAATAAGAGAAAGCCATAAAATTAATAACAAGAGAAATATCTCAAGTTATTATATTTAAAGATAACATAGGTTACAAAACTAACAAGAGAACCCAAAGGACTACTAAGGGTGGTGGTCTACTGCCAATAGCTTTGTTAGCCAATGGTATCGGTCACCATCTTTTTAAGGGAGGGCTTGAGTTCAACTACTACATCCAACCAATAGCAATGAAAAAAGAGAGGAGGAAGTACTAAATGTTAAATAACTCGACTACCATGCAACAAGTTAAACCTTATCACTGTTTGGTATTTCGGATTAAGAGGTTGGATAGTATAAAATTATTGGATGAAGAAAAATTCTTTGATTACTTTGTTTGAAATAAGAAAGATGATCTCTTGGAGATTTTTTTATCCGTGTGTCTCTTTTAAGCGGGATGGTATATCATGATAAAAATAAACCACCGGCCTCTCTCATAAGCTTATTATCTCTGCATAGAGGATAATTATCTTATGAATAATATATTTCGTGTTTGAAAATAATACCAAACACATGAAAAAGATATGTTTATTTTTTTGGTCTATCCAACCTACCAAACATAGCCTATATGATTGTAGAGGGTGATAGTAAGCATTCATATTATCAAAAAAAAAAAAAATCATAATATAATAATAAGAAACTTCAGGGTTGCTTAACATGTGCTCTACATGTTAAGACGTATTTAATGAAGTATTAATTATACAAAAAGTATAAAATGTGAAAATGTAATAAAAAAAATTTGATGCAAGTTACCAAAAAAAAAAAAAAAAAAAACACAAAAACAAAACAAACAAAACGTGAACGTGAAAATACCTAAACAATTATGTAAATAAATACATATTTTCATGCCACAATTACCTCATTAAATATGACTTCCAATGAACCCGTCCTCAGGACACACATTTAAAAACCTCTCATCATAATAGTTACCACCACCATCACGATCACCATCACCATCACCATATCCCAGAGCCGTTAATTAGGTATGGAAGATACAAGGCGTTGCCGCGTTGGTTTCCATCCAAGATGGTATCTTGATAAAGAAATAGAACATAATTAATCCCAGTTTCAGACAGTCAAATAGTAAGGACACGGCCTGTGCATATATGGGATAGAAAAAGAGATGGTGGCCTTAGTTGGTAGGTGGACCCACATTTTTATTTATTTATTATTTTCCTTGGTCATCTGTCCCATTGTGTCGTGGACTTTAATCATCCTTTCTCGGATGAAAATTGTCCAAGGATACCAAATTAATAAGTTTGTTTGCCTTTTTTGTATGGGAAATGATTTGCTTATTATTATTAATTTTTTTGGGTGAAGTACTGATTTGTGTACTCGTTACACATACTAATTGATCGATGTGTAATGGGTAGACTGGGATATTATTAAAAAAATAAAAAAATAAAAAATAAAAAATGCCACATGATTCAATAGATGAATTTAACATATGTAGCATTGCCCGGAATGAAAAGGGAGTGATATAATGGACCAAAATTCATCTGCTGAAAGTTGCCTTTGGCACAAAAATTTATGTTTACCAGCTCAATTCACACCACTTTTCTGCCTGTATTGTTGTTTCATTGCCTCATTTGCAATCTTGAATATAATTGGTGAGGAATTTAGAACTCTTTTTATTTCAAGTTTAAAGAAGGAAAAAAATTCAAAATATACCCAACAGTGCTTTACTCATGGGTAGAATGCCAGGTTAGGGGAAATTGGCGGACACCGCCGAAAAGTTAGACAGGATCACAAGACCCATCCCCAAAAGTGACACATGACAAATTTCTTCCACTTCTACAGAAAAGAAAAAAAATAAATAAGAAAAGAGAAAAATGGTTTGTCAAAGTGATTGCAAATACTTGCCAGTTGCCAGAGGCATCCAAAGAGCTGTGACCACGCAATATGCAATTCAAGCGTAAGTCTAGTTATATTTGAATAATAATTCATAGGATTATACTGTTTCCACCTATTTATTTTATTTACATTCTCTCATTTATTCATATGTGGCACATTTTTTTTATTTTATACTGCATTTTACATGTTTGTTTATCTATACATTTATGGCACATAAATTTAATAGTAAAGATAGATAAAATAACATTTCTTAATTTCATAACTCATTTTTTATTATGGTACAAGTGCTCTTAATATAGTCCGAGTTTTTGTTGGAGACTTGGAGCCTAGGGTGTACCCGCAAGCAAATAGCATATGACCCCAAGGTATAAAGATAGGGTAGAGACAATAAATTATAAGAAAGGCTCACAACGATCTTAATTGTCAATATATATATATAAAATGATGATTATGTAAATACATGTTAATATAACTTATATCAATACTTGCATTTGTGGGAAGTATCTCGTGCATTAGTGGGTTATGGGATACATAGGGTCAATGCATAGGGGTACAATTCCGATGCATAGGCTAATATGACTTATATTACACATGGTGACTTGATCGGGTATATTATATATAATAGGATAGGAAGATGAGTAGGTGAACACGTAATTAATAACTTATATCAACATCTGTATTAGGAGTCTTTTTTTTTCCTAATGCATTATAAGGTAACGGGGGGTACATTGGACCAACGCATGGCGGACACCCTAATGCATGATGCTAATATAACTTATATCAATACATGTTGACTTGATTATGCATCTAATGCAATTGGATCAAGTGCTTCAATCTCATTTGCTTAAATTTTAAATGGTGAAGATCACATGGGCCGGTGAAGTGAATGGTGAGATTGAAGTCCCCCAACGCAAATACTTGCATCAGGTGCACTTTATGTAAAATAACTATATGTCATAGATCTTTTTTCACTTTTTAGAGGTGTACTTGTAATTCATATTTTATGAAATCAACATTGGATTAAATCTGCTTTATAAGTAGGTTATGCTAAAACCGAGTTTATATGAGATTAGGATTTGCTCCATTCATAAATGACGCAAATGTTATTGGTTAAATATGTAACATTCCCTCCGTCCCATAAAGTTAGAACCATTTTTCTTACTTTTTGGTCTCAAAATGTTTATCCATTTTGAAAAATCAAATCATAAATTTTTTGAATTTTCCTATACTACCCTTTATTATTTCAATAATTACTTTCTACACCAAAACCCAATATAAAAAGGAAAGGGTATTTTTGGAAAGATGGAGGTTAATAAAATGATAAGTCTAGGCAATAACGGTTGTTTCTTAAATTGCGTGTTTTGTCAAACTTGGCCTATCTTTGTGGGATGGAGGGGATATAAATTTTGAATCAAATAACAATCAGTCTCAAATCAAATTGATTTTTGACATAAATTGCCTACATGAGAAAGCTATCAAATTTATCAGCTAGTTTCACAAAATATATAAGTTACAAGTTATAAGGTTTTAAATAAACCTTATATTATATTGAAAGAACTACATAGAGGTGAAAGTCTGGTGCAATTTGGGCAGTACTTTGGGGGGTTGTTTTTCCCACCAAACTGATCATTTTCGGTTTCCTTCTTGTCTAGACCAAAACTGCACCAACATCAATAGAACATATTATACATCACCAAATTGGGAACTAGTGCGGTTTATCAGTTTTCGGTTCCTTACAGAAATTTATTTTGACCCTTTTTTTTTGCTTATTTTTTGGACTTTTCGTATATATATATATATATTAACGAACAACTTGAGAACAAGAGAGATGAGGGGAGATCGAGAAAAAGATAGATTGATAGAATGAGAAGACCTAAAATAGGAACTAGGGTTTGGTCGTATAGGTTTGATGGCAACAGATGTGGCCTTTGATCGAAAGAGAATGAGGAATTAGGGCTTGACAGCGACAGATGCCTGTGATTGAAAGAGAACGAAAGATTAGGGGAGGTGTGTGTGTGTGTATATATATATATATATATATAATCGAGAGAGAGAGAGAGGAGAGAGAGATGAGAGAGAGAGAGAGAGAGCGAGAGACAGAACGAAGGTTTGGAAGAGAGCAAACCTGAAGACGTTGCTCACTGCCATCGATTTGGTGCCGGAGAGTGAGAGACAAAGGGAAGTGGTAGCATTGGTCAATGACGCTGAGGCATGGTGAGGGACTGGGGTGATCGAATGAAATGGGATTAGGGATTTAGGGTTTGTAAATATATAACATAGGGTTGAAATGACGTCGTTTACTTATTAAATATAGGGAAAAAAAAAATAACATACATAAAATCGGTTCAATTCGATTCAGTTTGATTGGTTTAGTTTTAATCTAAACTGACATCGAACTAGAATCGGAAAAAAACATAAAACTCTAAACCGAATCACCCATTATTAATTAAAAAACTAACCAATAACCAAAAAACCGATTCGATCTGATCTGGTTCGGTTTGACCGGTTTGGTCGGTTTACTTTCACCCTAGAAGTACATATATATCTTACGAAATCATAACTTTCTACATTCACGACATGCTTTTTCTGTGGAAGTGATCACTATTTGGGCTGGGATGTGGATTTCTTCTATGAAATTTGAAAAATGGATAAAGTAGGATCTCTACATGGTGTATTCAGTTTCCTAATATTGATGATGTTGCACTCATGATGTCACAAAACTGGAATGTGTGTACATGTGCACCATGATGTGCTCTAGTAAAATTTAATCAAAATTTATCATTTTTCTCAATGGGTTAGGTCACTTTAATAAATTTAATCACAATTACTTATCCATATTTTTTTAAAATTTTTTTTTACTTAGTACGTGCATACACATGCACCCTACTGGCTATTGCATCTTATCCCAACCCATGTTGAATTTTGAATTTATAAGAAAAAAAAAAAACTTATCTCCTTCCACAAAGTTGATTAAAAATTCTTGTAACAATCAAAATATCCAAGGGATTTTTATTTATATAATTTTTTCCCCTCTGTCTTTCTCTCTAACCAAACTCCAAATTCTTGACCTGGGCATAGTAATTCTTATCCAAAGCCACGAGGTTGGTGAGATATCCAGAGTTAGCACAAGAAACTTATCTCCCACACCCAGAAAAACAAAAATCTCTATGTATGGTTTTATATCCCGTGAGATGGTATGAGAGAATTGATGTTTTGCCAATATTGGATACATGGACTAAAAACATTATTAACATAATAATCGACCAAAAATATTTTTTGAGAAAAACTCATATAAATTTTTTTACTGGAATTTGATAAGTTTATTGACTGACTCCCCTGCCAAAATCAACAATAAGGGGAGGAAAGAATGGAATTGAACAATTTTATTTATTTATTTATTTAAAGAAATCTTTTTATTTCTTTCCTTTTTCTTCCTATATATTGTTTAAAACCTAAGTGGCAGAAAATTGTTCTACTATTATTTAACAATTGAATTGAATGGGAAAAAACAAAATAATAAAAAGAGAGAGGGGGAAGTGGGGGATTGACATCCTTGCATTCACACCAGGCCAATTCAAAAATCATATCCCAAGAATATTTCAAAAGAATTGAATTCATGTAATTAAAAACTCGTGTAATTAGAAAATTAACTACTAACCCCATTTTTTGGACTTGCGGGTAGCACTGCAGTACTAAACTAATAAGAGAAAGCCATAAAATTAATAACAAGAGAAATATCTTAAGCTATTATATTTAAAGATAACATAGGTTACAAAACTAACGAGAGAACCCAAAGGACCACTAAGGGTGGTGGTCTAGTGGTAATGATGTAGCAGGTTAGGTTAGTCAAGGATTCAAATCTTGGGGGTAGCGCAGGCATGCCATGTAGTTGTTCTTTGATGATCCTACTCGATCATAATTTTGGTGAGACTAAAGTTAGGTTATGACTCAACTAACTTAAGGAAGCACTTGTAATTCCCTCCTTGGGCTCCTCTTATCATTGGTTTCTCAGTGGATAAGAGAGTTATGGTTGTATCCAAATAGATTCCCATGATAGGGTTGCCGGGCCCCTTTCTATTTTTTTTGCTTAAAAAAAAAAAAAAAAAACCACCAAGAGAATACTAAAGGTGGATCAAGTGGTTTTAAGGCCACTGTTCATAAACTTGTCAAGTAATTGTCTAATTTATGTGAGACCGATAGACTATGTGTCCAAAAAATTAACTACGTAGGTGATGCATAAAGATCTTGGAATTTCTTAATATCAACTATAACAAACAAACAACCCAACAAAAGAAAAAGAAAAAAAAAAAAAAGAAAAAAAAAAAGAAGAGAAAGTCATAAGCTTTAGAATCGAATGACCCTGTAGCCCTTTAGGTCCATCATTGAATAATACATAGCTCGAATAGCCACTATAATAAAAAAATCTCTTCCCATCTTTATAATGTTCAGCTTTTAAGTTGTAAACTGTTTTACAATGGCACTACAACCACGAGGGCAAGTTGCTCCAATTACATGATTCTTCCTACATAAGTATCTCAAAGTGGTTGTCACATTCAGAAAAAACAAGCGTCATATATATGAAGGGCGCATATTGTGCCCATGTATTCGACATTCACAATCATTATCTCCACACATTTCATTTCCATCAGCAGTTTATTCAGTACTTTCAATGAAAGTTGGGTATATATTCTCCGGTATTATTGTCCTCAAGTGGCATGAGACAAGGTGTGGACACAAAAGTCATACAGTGGAAGCACCAAAAACAATGGTGAATCATCCGTGCTGGTCCTTCGTAAAGGAATCATAAATCTTGGAGCCGTCGTTATAAGGAATCGCCAACCTTGAAGTAGCCTCTAAATGTTTTTCTACAAGATTTGCATGGGGGGTTTGTTTATTGTCAGATTTCGTAACTACGTACTTTATCTTTAATCCCATGTAATTAATCTTAGATAAGTCATTGGAATGATAGTTTTAATGGTCATTTTCTCACTTGTTGAGTAGTAATTTTATATGCAAATCATGATTGAGTAACTGGTTTCAGATTTAAATTCATGGAGGAACATTGATAGTCATTTGTTGATATTAGGACGGAAAGACTATAGAGCTGTAAAACAAACCAAGCTACTCGAGTTTGACTCGAGATCACCTCGATGTATATAAAACTTGTTCAAGCTTGCTCATGAGATAAACGAGTTGAGCTCAAACATAATTTTAAAACTTATCATGCAAAAGTGTTACTTGAGCTTGGCTTCATAAAAGGCTTGTTCAAACTTATTCATAAACTAAATGAGCCAAATTCAAGCTTTACTTTTGAACTCGTTATTTAATAAGTTCAGCTTGAGCAACCTATTACTCAGTTTGACTCAGCTCGTTTGCACCCACTAAAGAGTAGGAATTTATGCTCTATTAATTGTTGAAGTTAAAAAAAAAAGATAGATAGCTAGATGACCCATGAACCCTCATGTGGTGATATAATGGTTTTTTTAGTGTTAGCTTAAAATATATTGTAGAACCATTTCCTAATAATTTCTGTTTTAGGGTTTTGTAGGATGGAACTGCGTACAGCATAGGGAGTGACAGCTTGGCTGCTTCATTCAACGTGCCTATCGATAATTTCCTCAAAGCCCAATTTAGAACCAAGCATGGTGGGCTTGGAATCATGACCCCAAGTTTTACACATAGTTGATGCCTAATCGTTACATCCCCACCATGAGGGTTGGGCCGTTGGGGAATATATGCTCCCAGTTTGGGTGGTGATCGAAGTCCCTCGAATTCATGCTGGGGACCCGAGTCTGAATCTCACAAGGGTATTCACATAAAATTGATCACGTTACGGGAAAATAATTACAGTTAAATGCAAAATATTATTAACTTTCTATTAATTACTATTAACTTAATTAACAATAACTACTAACTGTAATTATTTTTCCGTAGGTTGACCAATCTAAATTCCCTGACTACCACTGTAGAATAATTGTATATTATATTCTTATCTTGTATGAAAAAAAAAAAAAAAAAAAAAAAGGTATGATGGGTTGGGGCAATGGATCTTGAGCTAGAATTTACATATATTTACCTTTATAAGATAATGTAGATTTCCAATGGCATGGTAGTTTATTGGCATTAATTTGCTTTACTTGTTAAGTGAGCGATATTGAATTTAACTTCATGGAGAAGCATTTCTACTCATTTGTTGATGTTAAGAGAGGGTTAAGGTTAGGGGTGGGTTTTATCGATTAGAAAACACCAAAAAAAAAAGTGGGGGGGGGGGGGGGGGGGGGGGGGGGGGGGGGGGGGGGGGGGGGGGGGGGGGGTGGGGGTGGGGGTCTATTACTAAAGCCTAAAACGCAAATTATACATCATCAAAATTTTTTGGCAAGAGTTTAGGCATATATTAATATGTGTTGATGCCATCTTCAGAAGATTGATGAATCCCCAATGTGTTTGAACCAAGAAAAAGCCCTAATGTCTGCAAAAATCATGAAAATAATTCTTCCTCTCCTTCTCGCCTTAATTCTTTAGAATCTTATGAGAATTAATGATTAATTATAAAGAGAGAAGAGGTCAACATAGCCTTTATATAGAGTTAAAACCCTAATAGAATCCTCCCATCATAGATTCAATTCAGAAAATTAACCAAAACCTACACAAATTCCACCATGTCAAATAGCATATGATTCTGTGCTATTAAGGTGCAATGTATCATAACCCAATAATTCCTCATGATCAATCACATTGATCCACCCATTTTGACTTCTAATTATAAAATGGTGATATAATTCTGATATTCAAGAAGCAAAAAGGCCAATGGGAAGAGTAAAGAATATGGCTGGGTTAGTGGCTTTATTAGATTGGAAGGGAAGTAAGAATAAATCACGTTTATAGAGAAGGAAATAAAGTTTTTGATTTCTTTAGGTAATTTAAATTATAGAATTAAATGCAATCAGAATTAATAATTTAGAATTCAAATTTTCCTATAAAAAATTCAGATATTCTATGGGAAGAAGTCATTAGTAGATTTAAGTCTAATCCTCATTGGTATCGACTTTTTTCTTTTCTATCAAAAGCAAAACAAAAAAAAGACATAAGAGGAATAACTCACAAATTATTACCAGAGTAAAATGACATATATAATATGAAGGTTGTGAGAGTACTGTCTCAATTTAACCATTGTGTGCTTCGTTTCGTGTGTTGCATTTTGCTTTGCTTTGCTTTGCTTTTGTCTTCTTGAACTCTTCATTCAGAGTTATTGCATAAGAGCCATATATACATAATCGATCACATAACAACAAGATTCATTCCCCCCCACCCCCACAAAAATTTATATATATAAAACACGAAAACAAAGCAAAACGAGGGTATCCCAAGCCATTAAACTTAGACTAATCCTCCAGTAATGCATAAACCATCCCCCCCCCCCCCCCCCAAAAAAAAAAAAAAAAAAAAAAAAAACCAAGAGAAGCTGTGGCTGCTGTGCAGAATCAAAGAAAAAATAAATAAATAACATAGAATTAAAATCTAGAAAGAGAAATGTGTGGGTATTGTCACCCATAGGTGGCAAATAGGGACATGTTTTATATATAGTCCACTAATTAAAGTTATATTATTGACTCATATATCAATTATAATATAGCATATTCTCTTGGATTGCAAGAAAATTCTCCTTGGAACCATTAAATTTACTGGTAATGCAATGGGATTCCCCTTACGGCCCTCTTTAAAGAAAAAAATAAACTAAATAAATAACAAACAGAGGTGGACTAGTAGGGTCTAATAACACTAATTCTAATCTGTTTTCATAATACATCATGGAGGCTGCTTATGGGACTAAAGGCCGGGTCTAATAGCATTTTCCTAAATTTACTATTTACTTATACTCCCATATAACCGCGGTGGAGTTCTCTTGTCCATGCCTCTTCTTTCTCCAAGGCTTCATTTTTGAACCATTTGGCTTAATTGGTATCACCCCGGCTGACCACCTTGTCCATCTTGTTGAACCCCGCCACCTACATTAAGAGTTCGTACTTTGAACCGGTCTAGCCTCAACGGCGCCGATTCTGATTCATCCCCTTGTCTTGAAGGCATCCGCGGCGATCCGAGGCTCAAACTCCTTTGCATGGTTTCAACCTTCCTACCATCCTTTTTGGCCTGTGATGGCAGCTCTACGCCATTTTCCTTCAACAACTCAACCAACTCTTCTTGAAGCCTCGGAAATATTTTCTTGAACAATTCCTTTCGTCTCACATAGAGTTCTTTATAAGATTCCAACAGCTCCAGCAGCCTTGGATCGACCGATTTTCTCGCACTCTTAGCATGATCATCACCAAAATTCCCGGGATGAAACCCACTTTCCCATGGTGGTAAATCATTTTCTGTGCCTCCAAACGGAGGATTTCCCTTTGTGGTGGTCCTTGTTCTCTCATCCAGTGAATACCCATATTCATGCGTTGTTGGTGGACAAGGTTTGCCATCCATGGTGGACATGGGATGCACTATAGGATTGAGAAAAATAAAGAAAAGAGAGATGACAAAGTGTATGGCTCTAGGAGGATTGGGAGGAGATAGGAGATTGCTTATTGTGTGTGGTATGGGAGCTTAGGTTTGGCCTTGGTAGGGTATATATAGAGGTTGGAATAGTATTTGTTGAATAATCAACAGTCAAATCATTAGAATTCTTCTTCATAGTTTTGATGATTTGGGCATTCCAAGCCACCCGAGGTTGACTCACTCGTTTATGTATTCTGGGACCATCGTGATTAGAGTACTGAGCTAAAAAGGCTCACCACGGCGCCAGGGTGATTTAATTTGGGTTATTGAGTTTGGATTTTAACGGTCAAGATTAAAGGACAAAAAATGGTCAAAAATGATTTTATGAGTACTTTTTTAATCTTTTAATCTTGACTGTTAAAATCTGAGGTCAACAGCTCAAATCACCTCAATGCCATGTTAAGGTTTTTTAGCTTAGCACTAAATCCTTTTGCCAATGGTTGTTTGTAGGGTTGAACTCTCATTCCTAGTTTTGACAGCTGAATTGTGACCACATTTTTTGAGATCGGGATCTACGGTTCTTTGGTGCCCTTTTCTTTTCTTTTCTTTTTTTTTTTTTTTTTTTTTTTTGAGGGGCGTGTAATTGATCCACAAATTATTTAGTGTTTGATTGAAAAAGTATCATATCAACGGAAAAAGATGTTCAAAAATAATAATAATCATATCGAGGTAACGTGGATCAATGAAACAAGAAAAACAAACTAAAGAGAAATACGTAATGCTAATCCTAAATTTGGGATCCTTGAAAAAACACAAAAGGTGAGTCTCACTGGGTTCTATCCTTACGTCTAGCTGGAAATCCTGTGGAATATGCAGCAAAAGTCCAAAATAAAAAACAAACAAATTAGGGACCAGCCAACGTCCCTTGCAAATTTTCAAGTTGTGTGAAGCAGTATTGGACACGCGATTGTGATTTGCCCCTTTTTTTTTTCTTTTTTTTTTTGTTTGGTGGAGGGTGTTGATGCAAAGAGAGTTCATGAAAGTTCATAGTAAGGACACTCGTAATGGTCTTCACAAAAGGAAATTTCCTTTTAGTAGCTTGGGTGCATCTTCATGTTCCAATTGAATTGGTCAAACTATGAAATCATCACATGGGGTTGCCACAGGGCACCACCTACTCTCTTATTTTATTTTATTTTATTTTGACCTTAAGATGGGTTGCTATAGGGCCCCACCTACTCTCTCTTTTTTTTTTTTCTTTTTTCTTTTTTTTTTAGTCTTGACCTTTTTCTAAATATAATAATAATAATAATAAAATTTGTCATCAAAGGGAGTCTGATCATCGGTTGTGAAGAATTTTATTATAAACTTAGGACTGAAATAACAATTTATTTTTTTAATCAACGAGAGTTGGCCTAGCGGCAAAGAAGTGAGCTGTAAACTCAAACATTTTGGATTCGAAATCAATCAATCTCTCTTAACCAATCACCAGTTAAGATTATTAACCTAGACGTTAAATGATATTATGGGGTAGTGGCCTCCCGTGGGAAGTGGGGATTAGTCAGGTTCTGACAATTCAGACATCTAATTGCTTGGCCAAACACAAAAATAAAAATAAAGATAAAAATAAAAATAAAAAACAATTTATTTTTGTTTCACAAATAAGCAACTCAAAAATAGATTTGGACCCCATTACTCGTACCCGCCAGACATGGCCTGGCCTGAATTTTATACTTGAGATGAGCTCGGCCCATGGTTTTGGTTGAAATTTGGGCAAATTCGGGATAGCCTGAAGTTCAAAGTACTATTACTGAAGGTCTGTTCATTTGCTTAGAATCAAATTCTTGTAAGTAAACTTTGATCCAGAGAGTTCAAATTCTTGAGAGTTGGAATTTCTGAGATTCATGATTTCAATTGTTCAGACTTATGACAGATATCAAAGAAACTTTATGCAATTCCTTTTGACTGATTTTTATTAATAAAAATAAAATAAAACCTTGTTTTAATATAATAATATCATTTTTCGTTATTTTGTATCGTCTTAATTAGCTGAAAATCTGAAATTTTGACCAAAACTAGCAAATAAATTTTCGTCCCAAACTACTTTTCAACATTAATTGCTAAATAATTATTTTTGGAGGGAAAAAAAAGAAAAGAAAAAAGAATCGAAATAAAGGAGGGAGTTAGAATTCCATTTTATGTTTCCATAAAAAATTAGGTGTCCATGGGTTTGATCATAAGATCCTATCAAATGAATAAGGACAACGCTATTTCACTCACATTCTTTTACCTATCCATGTGTGGCAATTTCTCCCTATTCCATTTTAGGCTCCACATGGTTGCTTTCACCTGTACACTTTTGACACATAAGATGGGTATTAAACAGGGGCGGATCTAGAAAATTTTTTCAGCAGTTACACTTTTTAAATTGTTTTTTTCATATATATATATATATATATTGCTTCTAAGAGTTAAATAGGGAAGAGAGAAAGATAGACCTCATGTCGGTATGATTGACTTGAAGTGATGAAATGACATAAAACGATAGGTATGCCATATTTTAAAATGCGTAAGCGACTTTTAGAAACGCGGAACCTTATATACTACTCTTAACATTTTCATCCCCATTTACTTTATATGGGACAAGGTCTTAGTAAGATAGGAAAAGAAGAAAAATTGTAAGACCACGCATTGACATGATTGAATAGAAGATATGAAATGGTACATAAAATTAACAAGTACGCCATAAAAACCAATTCACAAATTAAACCCAACTTTATATAATCTACAAAAATGTTGTACATTAGTAAATTTAACCAAAATTAATCAAAAGTTAACAAAATTTAATCAAAATTAACCATTTTTTCTCAATGAGGGCTAAAGCACTTAAGTAAATTTAAATAAAATTACTTATTCATTTTTTTTTTTCAAATTTGAGTGGTTGCACATGAGGGCAGATGCACCTTAGTGCATCCGCCCTTGGTATTAAAAGTGGATGGCAAAAGATAGATGAAATAGCATTTTCTAATGAATATAAACAATTTTTTTCGATTCTCAAAAATTCAAATTCCTAGTCTAAATTTCAAGTAATGATTAAGCCTTCAAAAAAGATTTGAAACTCATATCTAAGAATTGAAGATTAAAGCTCGGACTACCTACATAAGTCCTTCTTTCTTATCTTTTTTTTTTTTTTTTTTTTTTTTTTTTTTTTTTTTTTTTCTCTCTCTCTCTAAATTTCCTGGTAAATAACCTACATTAGTTGGTAAGCTTTAAGATGCAGTAGAACATATATGTAACAAATAATCTAGAAAAACATAAATCTACATCGATGGGTCTAGTTTTTGCAACCCCAAAACATTGTTTGTACATCCCATTAATTTTGATTTTTTAAAATTTCAGAAATATATAAAAGGTTATAATGAAAAGTGCTCGCGTAGTCCATTTGAAAACATCATTTTGAATAACTTTGTAGTACAAAATTTTTCCAAATTCTGTAGTTTAAGTAAATTTTTGGGTCATTTTACAATGTCTATTTCATAAATGGCTAAAAAGTCAATTTAAACAACAAATTGTGAAAAAACTTTCTTTTGCAAAATTGTTCAAAATGGTGTTTATTAGTAGAACCCATGATCAATTTTCATGAATATCTTTTATATTTTTCATAAAACTTTAAAGTGTAAAATTAGTGGGGGTTAAAAAGCAAGTCTTGGGGTGCCAATAGAGGCCCAATTGAACATAGCTTGAGCTCCGCTTGAATTTCAATTCATGTAAAAAACTAACGAGGCCCAGCTATTGCCCCACATTTTGATCAGCCCCCCACTTGTTTCAGGTTTTTAAGGTTTTATGCAAAATATAAAATGTTTTTACGAAAACCGGCCACGTTTTTCACTACAAAACATCATTTTGAACAACTCCGCAAAAGAAAGTTTTTTCCAAAATTTATCGTTTAAGTAACTTTGTAACCATTTATAGTCTTTATTTCATTTTTTGTCAAAAAGCCTACTTAAGCGATATACTTTAAAAAAACTTTATCCTACAAAGTTATTCAAAATAATGTTTTTTAATGGACATCGCGGTTGGTTTTTGTAAAAACCTTTTATATTTTGCATAAGATCTTAAAAACCTAAGATTAGGGGGGTGATCAAAATAGGGGAGGGAGAATAGCCGGGCCCAAACTAACCATGCTTAGCTCAGCCAAACTCAATTTCAGGCCAGCCTGAAAATTCTGGCTGAGCAGGGTGAGTACTGGCCAGCTCAATTCATTTGGCTCCCCTGCCCTATATTAATAGGTTGGGATCATTTCCAGATTGTGGTGACAATCACATATGGGCACATGCATATATGATACACGCAAGGGAGCCAAATTATTGTCCTAAAAATAAGGTGCCTGTGGATGCACTATAAGCAGGTTGGGGACAATCCAAAACCCAAAGAGATTGTATTGAAGTTTAGTTAGTAGAAAACTCTTCTGATATTCAAAATCAAGCAATGTCCCCCCAAATAATCAAAATCAAGTAGTTTTTAAAATGACTATAGGGGACATTGATTGATTTTGAACATCAGGGGGGTTTTTTGCTGACCCACCATACTTCAGGTGGGTTATGTGCAATTTACCCTAATAATAGTTCGACTAAGTTCACTCAATCTCAACAAAATTTCCAAATAATTTGGTAAATTTTTTTTATCCCAATCTAAAGCCCTATTTTTTTGGGTAAACCAAATTTCGCCAAATCTTCTTTGATGGTCTGTTTAGATCTTGGATTCCACTAGACGAAAAAAATATGAGGGAGACAATATTCTATTTTCCTTCTACATTTCCTTTGCTGCCCTTTGACATTTCCTTTGCTTTCCCCTTCCCTTTCCTCTTTTTGAGATCCAAACAGAGCCTAGTGAATTTTAAAAGCATATGTGATGTGTCAATGTAATTTGAACGTGTCCGAGCTTGATTAAACATGTTCCTGTAATAATTTTTTTTTTTATTTAAAAAAATGTAGTTTCTGTGCAACGAATATGTTCAATGAAAGCTAAACCAATTTTGATTGTGTTTAAAATTTTCCGACTTGATACTAGTACCCAGATTCCAAAATCACCCCATTAGTGTCAAGCTGAAGGAGCTATTCTATTGGAGGTACTAGCTAGTAATAGTCTCAATTCTCAACCAAATATGAGTTTTTTTGGTTAGTTGATTGGCGCATTCTTTAATAGCTTAAACTTCACCGATTTTATAACATTCTGCTCCATAAGTCCATAATATAGCTAGGTTAGAGCAGCTAGCCCAGGCTTGAGTTTTAGGATTTCAAATATCAACGGGCCTGCTTAAGGCCCTATAAAAACTGAAATTAATTGGATTACAATTTTCGGTTGCTTTTGTCTGTCTGACCATTTGTGTTTCTGGGCCTTCATCAAATTTTCATTTTCTCGTAAAAAAAAATAAAAAAAGTAAAAAAAGGAAAAAACATTTGATTCATTTCAAAGAAAAATATTGTAGCAGAAAATTCTTTAAGACCACTTTTGACATTCATGTAACATAACGGTTCGAATATAGATCTTTTGTAAGTTTTTTCCTTTACGGATTTTGTAGGACTTTCATAGTTATCAGATCCTTAGCTTAATTTGTATAGAATAAAAAACAAAGAAAAAATTATTGGATAATCAAAACTTGTAGGGCATGAAAAGCCCTAGGAGAAAACACTTACAGAGGATCTAAGTCCAAGGGCTATAGGTAACCGATGGAATCATTGTAAAAATTATTGGTGAGTAAAGTTTTAAAACTTATAACTGATGAAGCTTTTAATATGGGTATTAACCCTTATGACTGTTGGGCTGTTAGAAGCCCAATTGATTTAACTATTATAATTTTTATTGCACTAGCTGTTAGGGCATTAAAGCCCAAAACCTAAATACCTATATAAAGACATACCCTAAGAGACCTAATACATATCAGATACATACGTTTTTTTTCTTTTCTTCTCTTTACAGTTTACCTTCTTCATTCTTTTTTTTTTTTTTTTGATATTTTCATATTTTTTGAGGCAACTGATCGAGAACGGTTCAGATTATTTTTCTTGTGAACGTACTCATAAAAGAGCTAACTACGAATTTCTGAGATTGTATCTTGGAGGTGTTGTCATCTGTTAGAACCTGTACGTAGGGAGATGATAACTCTTTTAGGATAGCTTGAGCACACGTGCCTTCCCATAGGTCAACTATTCCAACTTTGTCTCTTTAATTTTCTCTCGTATTACTATGCTTTAAATTTTCAATTGCTATTGCTTATACAATTTGATGTTTTATTTTATGAAATTTTCTAACTAGCTTCTACTAATTGTTTGAACATTTAGATCGATTACACCAATTTTGCCCAATAGTTATGTCCTTAAAGTTTTAAGAGAGAGAGAGAGAGAGAGAGAGAGAGATTAACTAATAAATTTATTAATTGAATTTCACGTATCGATCTCTAAGTGAACAAATATGATTACATGTGTAGCAACCTTCTCCAGGATTTTAAATACTCTGTAAAAGAATTGTTGTCCACAAAAAAAAAAAAAAAAAATCAAACAAATGTATTGCTATAATAAATATTGCAATAAACAAGATTATGCTGTCCAAAAAATTGAAAAAAAAAAAAAAGAAAAAAAAACAGAGGGTCCCTGGAATTTTTTCTATGTTACTATGGGCATCTTTGTAATGGGTTAATTCTTCGATCTTGTTTCTGTATTGCCTCACTTGGAACCATTTGCCCTAGTATCAGCCTGCCCACCTTGGCCATTGTCACAGGGCCAAATTTCACCACGAATTTTTAGCCTTTGTGCGGCACTAAGTCCCTCTACTTAGTCAGCCTTCTCAATTGAAAAGCATAAATAGTGTTAGCAACAGCCAAGCACAACAGAGAGTTTTTCAGGCAAATGCCCAACCTTTATTCTTAACTCAAGAATACAAGGATCCCGGCCTTAGCATACACCATCACAGCAATCCAAAACGTGCTCTTGTGTATGCCATGGCAATAGTATTTATATAGGAGCTTTGGTGGTTACAGCCCAACCACCCAAGGGCTTGCTGATGACAACCCCATCAGCCTAGGGACACAGAACCAATAAACGAATGCCAATCGTGCATGGCAGTTTTTGCCCAACTGCCTATGCTGTCCAAGCCTAGCCAACTGCCCATCCTGATGTCTGAAGCATCAGCCAATCAAGGAGAGATGCCTGATCATCCAACCGTAACTGCCAATAGAAATCTTTGTCTGGCCTGGCCCCTTGTCTAAGGATGCCAGCAGCATCAGCAATAACCGACTGCATCATGTGCCTAGCCACGCCCATGACTTGCTGCTGTGCGTACATTGGTTTAGCTAATCCGCATATGTTCTTGCTTGGTCCGTGTTCCTGCTATGCCATGCCTCCGCATGTGCCATAGCCCTTGTGCCATCGAGTGTGCGAGATCAGCCCCGTGGCCGAGTCTCGATTAATCCGTCATAGTAAGGCGTCGCCCAACTCCTTACAAAGCCAACAATAGCCAACTAATGTTCAAATCATAGCCAACCACCGTGCCATGCCAGGGTCATGCATGGCCTAAGTGCTACCCCATGGCAGGCACCTAGCTTCAATCACCACCCCCCCTAAAGAGCTCTTAAGACGATTGCCTGAGCCTTAGGGGTATACATCAGAAATGACGAAAAGGCATAATGGGTCTCACAATTAATTTCCTACACTCAAAAATCATGAAACTCCACCAACACACTCTTGAGATCATAAAATAACATAAATAATTTTATGAACCCAAAATAACTTAATTTCTCAATATTTACCAAACTGCCACTGCCTCTTGTTTGAACGCTGCCAGGCCATGGCTTGGCCAGCCTTGGCCAACCATGGCCACTTCGAGCCAACATACAAACTTTGCTGCAACACTTGGTGTCTAAGGCATGCCTCCCTTATGCCTTGGCCTTGGGTTGGCGTGGCTGCCTTCTGCCACCACATTGCCAAGCCCTTGGCCTAGCCAAAAGCTAAGGGGCTAACAAACCACCCCCACCAGAAGAGCCCGACGTCCTCGTCGGAATAGTTGCCAAGTACTCCCTCACTTGTTTCTCAAACTGCCATAAAGTTGTATCCCTCTCCCAACTTGCTTCAGCAATTGGGACTCCTTTCCAATGCACCAAGAAATCTATCCGCCTGTTCTTCTTACTCTGTCCAAACATTCGATGGTCCAGAATCTTTTCCACCTCCCGTTCAAACTCTTTTCGGATAGTAGGCGAGGCTCGAGTGCCCTGCATCCTTGCCTGATCTTGGTCTGCAAAGAAAGGTTTTAGGAAACTTACATGGAAAGTAGAGTGTACTTTCAACCTTTCTGGTAACTTCAATCGATAAGCCACACTGCCAACCTTCTTGATCACCTCAAAGGAACCATCATATTTCGGCACTAGACCTCGATGAACCGTTTTGCTACTGATTTTCTTCCAAATCTGAGGCGTCAGTTTCAACAACACTTTATCCCCAATCTGGAATTCAAGGGCCCTCCTCCCTCTATCAGCATACTTTCTCATTCGTCTGATCGCTTTTTCCAGACTGTCTTTTGCTTCCTCCATCAATTCTTGCTTGGAACGAGCAAATCGATAAGCTGCTGGACAGCTTCCCCCTGTGCGCTGCTTGGCCACTTCATGTGGAGTAAGCGGCTGCTGCCCAGTTGCTATTTCAAAAGGACTCATCCCTGTAGATGAACTCCTGTGCAGATTATAACAAAATTGTGCAGAGTCTAAAAGATCTACCCAATTTTTCTGACTTGCAGTCACATAGTGCCTCAAATACTCTTCCAACAGAGCATTAATCCGCTCAATTTGACCGTCTGTCTGCAGATGGTTTGCTGTGGAGAACTTCAATTCTGATCCCATCAGCCCAAAAAGCACTGTCCAAAACCTTCCAGTGAACCAAGAATCCCGATCGCTTATGATATCTTCTGGCAGCTCCCAGTACTTGACCACGTTCCGATAGAAAAGATTGGCTGCCTCCTCCGGACATGCATGTGGTGCAGGGATGAAGATAGCATATTTGGAGAATCTATCCACCACGACCAGAATTGAGCGAAATCCTTGAACCTTGGGTAAACCCCCAATGAAGTCCATGGAAACGCTTTGCCACGGTTTATCTGGAATCGGTAATGGCTGCAATAAACCTGCCTCCTTCTTTCTTTCAGTCTTGTTCAGTTGACAAACAAGACATGTTCGAACATAGCCTTCAATGTCTTCCTGCATTTTAGGCCAAAAATAAAATCTAGACAGCAAAGCATAAGTACGTTCAATACCTGGGTGACCAGCCCATTGTGAATCATGAGTCTCTCGCAAGAGTTCTCTATGCAAACCACCACTGCTAGGAATATATAATTTCCCACCATGAGCATAGAGAAGGGCATCATCCACCCAGTATCGCCTTGTACCTCCATCTTTCACTTGCTGTACGAGTTTATTGAATGTATGATCATTCACAGACTCCTGTTTGATCCTTTCTGGAAAATCAGTCTCTATGCGAGTTAAAGCCGCAACAATTTCCTCAGCATGCTTGCGACTAAGGGCATCAGCCACTTGGTTATGCTTTCCAGGCCTATGAACCCACACATAATCAAATTCAGCAAGGAACTCCTGCCACCGAGCCTGCTTTGGATTCAATTTCTTCTGAGTTTTGAAGTAGGTATTCGCCACATTATCTGTCACAATCACAAAGTGAGTGCCCAACAAATAATGCTTCCATATATGTAAACAATGGATGACTGTAGTCATCTCCTTCTCATGAGTGGTATAGCGCTGTTCTGACTCCTTTAGTTTCCGACTCTCAAAAGCCACAGGGTGCCCTTCCTGGACCAATACCCCTCCCAGCGCCCTATCTGATGCTTCTGTATGTACCTCAAATGGCAACTCAAAGTTTGGCAGTCGCAAAATTGGCTCACTTGCTACTGCCTGTTTAAGTTTGTCAAACATATCCTGACAAGCTGCAGTCCAAACCCACTTCCGGTCTTTCTTTAGCAAATCTGTCAAGGCAGCCACCTTCTTGGAATAGCCTTGAATAAATCTGCAATAATAGTTAGCCAAACCCAGAAAACTTCTCAAATCCGACACATTCTTTGGTGGGAGCCAGTCAAGAATGGCTTTCACCTTCTTGTTATCCATCATGACTTCACCCTTCCTTACCCAGTGCCCTAAGAACATAATTTCGTTCTTAGCAAACTCACATTTTTCCATTTTCACATACAACTGGTACTGCCTTAATCGGTCCAGTACCTTCCTCAAATAACAGATATGTTCATCTATCCCTCTACTATAGATAACAATATCGTCCAAATGCACAACCACAAATCGATCGATATAATCATAAAACACATCATTCATTAAATTGCAGAAAGTAGCCGGGGCATTTGTCAACCCAAACGGCATTACAAGGAACTCATATGATCCATAACGAGTTACACAAGTAGTTTTCTCCTCATCCCCTTCTGCTATTCTAACCTGCCAGTACCCTGACCGGAGGTCCAGCTTGGTAAAAACAGAGGCCTTTGATAGTCTATCGAACAAATCTGCCACCAGAGGAATGGGGTATTTGTTCTTCACAGTCACTTTGTTCAAAGCCCGATATTCCACGCACATCCTCATGGATCCATCTTGTTTCTTCTGGAAGAGCACAGGGGTGCCATATAGTGCCTTAGATGGCTGAATGAAACCACTCTCCAAGAGTTCCTCCAACTGTTTGCGCAATTCAGCCAACTCTGCAGGAGCCATCCTGTAAGGAGCCTGTGCTGGGGGTTTAGACCCAGGGATTAATTCGATCTTGTGGTCTACAGCACGTCTAGGAGGGAGAGTTTTGGGAAGTTGTGGGGGAAGGACATCAGCATATTCCTTCAACAGTCCAGCCACTGCATCTGGGACTTCCACCACTTTGTCAGCCTTGATTTCCACCAACGCTGCCAAATAAGTTTGTTCTCCTTTCCTTAGACCCGTTTTCAATTGCACGGCAGACAGCATTTCTACCTTGCGTTTTCCCTTCTCCTTTACTTTGTTTGCAGCCCATACTGCAGGCACAAAGTAAGGCTGCTTCTCATCGCCAATCAGCAAGGCACTAAGATGGGGCATTAGTGCGACTTTAGCCTGTACAAAGAACTCATTGCCAAGAATTATATCAAAGTCATCTAATGGTACTGACATTAGGCTACACTTACCCTGCCAATTACCAACCACCATGTCAACATCTTGAGCCATCCCCTCAATCGGTTTGGCCTCACTGTTTACCGCTTTGATTCTGCTTGAGTTCTTAACTATGTTCAAGCCCAAATTCACTGCCTCACGAACAGCAACAAAGTTATGTGTGGCACCAGTGTCCACTATTGCCAATCCAAACCCACTTCAGGTCTTTCTTTAGCAAATCTGTCAAGGCAGCCACCTTCTTGGAATAGCCATGAATAAATCTGCGATAATAGTTAGCCAAACCCAGAAAACTTCTCAAATCCGACACATTCTTTGGTGGGAGCCAGTCAAGAATGGCTTTCACCTTCTTGTTATCCATCCTGACTTCACCCTTCCTTACCCAGTGCCCTAAGAACATAATTTCGTTCTTAGCAAACTCACATTTTTCCATTTTCACATACAACTGGTACTGCCTTAATCGGTCCAGTACCTTCCTCAAATAACAGATATGTTCATCTATCCCCCTACTATAGATAACAATATCGTCCAAATACACAACCACAAATCGATCGATATAATCATAAAACACATCATTCATTAAATTGCAGAAAGTAGCCGGGGCATTTGTCAACCCAAACGGCATTACAAGGAACTCATATGATCCATAACGAGTTACACAAGTAGTTTTCTCCTCATCCCCTTCTGCTATTCTAACCTGCCAGTACCCTGACCGGAGGTCCAACTTGGTAAAAACAGAGGCCTTTGACAGTCTATCGAACAAATCTGCCACCAGAGGAATGGGGTATTTGTTCTTCACAGTCACTTTGTTCAAAGCCCGATAGTCCACGCACATCCTCATGGATCCATCTTGTTTCTTCTGGAAGAGCACAGGGGCGCCATATGGTGCCTTAGATGGCTGAATGAAACCACTCTCCAAGAGTTCCTCCAACTATTTGCGCAATTTAGCCAACTCTGCAGGAGCCATCCTGTAAGGAGCCTGTGCTGGGGGTCTAGACCTAGGGATTAATTCGATCTTGTGGTCTACAGCACGTCTAGGAGGGAGAGTTTTGGGAAGTTATGGAGGAAGGACATCAGCATATTCCTTCAACAGTCCAGCCACTGCATTTGGGACTTCCACCACTTTGTCAGCCTTGATTTCCACCAACGCTGCCAAGTAAGTTTGTTCTCCTTTCCTTAGACCCGTTTTCAATTGCACGGCAGACAGCATTTCTACCTTGCGTTTTCCCTTCTCCTTTACTTTGTTTGCAGCCCCTACTGCAGGCACAAAGCAAGGCTGCTTCTCATCGCCAATCAGCAAGCCACCAAGATGGGGCATTAGTGTGACTTTAGCCTGTACAAAGAACTCATTGCCAAGAATTATATCAAAGTCATCTAATGGTACTGACATTAGGCTACACTTACCCTGCCAATTACCAACCACCATGTCAACATATTGAGCCATCCCCTCAATCGGTTTGGCCTCACTATTTACCGCTTTGATTCTGCTTGAGTTCTTAACTATGTTCAAGCCCAAATTCACTGCCTCACGAACAGCAACAAAGTTATGTGTGGCACCAGTGTCCACCATTGCCATCACATCCTTCCCATTAACTTTCATCGAACATACATCAATCCTTTCTGAGAGGGCTTCTCAGATCGAATGGCATTGACTAGTTGAAGAGGGTTCACCCTCGATGGTCCGTCAGAGTCTGAATCATCTGCCTGGCCACTTGCAGCAACAAGGGCATTGAGTTTCTCCTTCTTTGGGCAGTCCCTGGCACGATGGGGTCCGTTACAGATGAAACAACCAGAGTTGTTCGAATTCCCCTTCTTGCTCTGTTGTCCCTCTGCATTAGACTTGTTCTCACCGCCTTTCTTTTTCTTCTTCTTGCCAGCCTTTCGGTTGTTATTGGACTTGCCCTTTCCCTTACCCTTGGGATCAGACTTATCCTTCTTAGATGAAGAAGAATTGATTTTGTAATCAACAAGGCAATCTGCCGCAGCCATTGCAGAAGGAAGGTCACGAACTCCTTGCCTCTTGAGTTCTATCTATGCCCATACCTGCAACCCAGACATAAAATTAAACAATTTGTCCTCCTCGGACATATTCTTAATATCCAGCATCAAGGAACTAAACGCCTTGACATAACTTTGCAGTGTGCCATCATGCTTCAATTTCTTCAATGCATCCTGAGCCATCCATGAAGTGTTGGTCGGGAGGAATTGATCCTTCAATTCCTTACTGAGAGTTTCCCACGTTGTAATCTGAGAACGTGTCTCATCACCCATTCTGGTTCTCCACCAGAGCTTTGCATCCTCTGTCAGATACATGCTTGTTACCGTCACCATCTCTCCATCAGGAATGTGGGCAGCCTTGAAATACTGCTCCATATCCCACAGAAAATTCTCCAGTTCTTTCGCACTGCGATCACCAGTGAAACATTTTGGTTCTGGAACTTTTACCTTCGAGGGGCCATCCCCACCACCAGTTCGAGGCTGTGCAACAGCACGTTTGATCAGCACTAGATCATCCTCAACACCTTGTAACCTTGCCTTCATAGCATCCGTCGCAGAACATATATCGGCAGCAAGTTCTATGAACTTGTTCTCTGCCATACCCATATGTTCCGTGAAGGCCTGCTTGAGGTTTGTTACTTCAATGGTAATTCGTTCCATTTGAACAGAGAGAGTAACATCGGGTTCTGCAGAAGGAACCCCCAGATAGTTTTCAATCCTATCAATACGATCCTTCGTCGATCCAGCCATCGTCTAGAACCGCGCTCTGATACCAATTGTCACAGGGCCAAATTTCACCACGAATTTTTAGCCTTTGTGCGGCACTAAGTCCCTCTACTTAGTCAGCCTTCTCAATTGAAAAGCATAAATAGTGTAAGCAACAGCCAAGCACAACAGAGAGTTTTTCAGGCAAATGCCCAACCTTTATTCTTAACTCAAGAATACAAGGATCCCGGCCTTAGCATACACCATCACAGCAATCCAAAACGTGCTTTGGTGTATGCCATGGCAATAGTATTTATACAGGAGCATTGGTGGTTACAGCCCAACCACCCAAGGGCTTGCTGATGACAACCCCATCAGCCTAGGGACACAGAACCAATAAACGAATGCCAATCGTGCATGGCAGTTTTTGCCCAACTGCCTATGCTGTCCAAGCCTAGCCAACTGCCCATCCTGATGTCTGAAGCATCAGCCAATCAAGGAGGGATGTTTGATCATCCAACCGTAACTGCCAACAGAAATCTTTGTCTGGCCTGGCCCCTTGTCTAAGGATGCCAACAGCATCAGCAATAACCGACTGCATCATGTGCCTAGCCACGCCCATGACTTGCTGCTGTGCGTGCATTGGCTTAGCCAATCCGCATATGTTCTTGCTTGGTCCGTGTTCCTGCTATGCCATGCCTCCGCATGTGCCGTAGCCCTTGTGCCATCGAGTGTGCGAGATCAGCCCCATGGCCGAGTCTCGATTAATCCGTCATAGTAAGGCGTCGCCCAACTCCTTGCAAAGCCAACAATAGCCAACTGATGTTCAAATCATAGCCAACCGCCGTGCCATGCCAGGGTCACGCATGGCCTAGGTGCTGCCCCATGGCAGGCACCTAGCTTCAATCACCACCCCCCCTAAAGAGCTCTTAAGACGATTGCCTGAGCCTTAGGGGTATACATCAGAAATGACGAAAAGGCATAATGGGTCTCACAATTAATTTCCTGCACTCAAAAATCATGAAACTCCACCAACACACTCTTGAGATCATAAAATAACATAGATAATTTTATGAACCCGAAATAACTTAATTTCTCAATATTTACCAAACTGCCACTGCCTCTTGTTTGAACGCTGCCAGGCCATGGCTTGGCCAGCCTTGGCCAACCATGGCCACTTCGAGCCAACATACAAACTTTGCTGCAACACTTGGTGTCTAAGGCATGCCTCCCTTATGCCTTGGCCTTGGGTTGGCGTGGCTGCCTTCTGCCACCACATTGCCAAGCCCTTGGCCTAGCCAAAAGCTAAGGGGCTAACAGCCATCTTGTTGAACCCCGTCACCACCTCTGATAATAGTCCGTACTTTGAACCGCTCTAGCCTCAACGGCGATTCGTCTCCTTGTCTAGAAGGCATCCGCGGCGATCCAAGACTCAAACTCCTTTGCATGGTCTGAACCTTCACACGATCATCCGTATTCACAAATTTCTTAAACCACACAACAAACTCATCCTGAAGCCGTGGAAACAATTTCTTTTTCGTTATTTTGTACCATTTTAAGATGAAAATCTGAAACTTTGATCAAAATTAGTAAATGAATTTTCCCTCCAAACTCGTCGTTCGCACTTTTCAAAATTAATTGCTAAACAATTATTTTTGGAGGGAAAAAAAAAAAAGAAAAGGAATTGAAATAGAGGAGGGAATTAGAATTCCATGTTATGTTTCCATAAAAAATGAGGTGTCCACGGGTTTGATCGTAAGATCCTCTCAAATGAATAAAACAATTTTTATCAATTCCCGAAAATTCAAAATTCCTGGTCTAAATTTTCAAGTAATGATCAAGCCTTCAAAAAAATTTTGAAACTCATATCTAAGAATTGAAGATTAAAGCTCGGACTACCTACATAAATTTTTTTTTAAAAAATATAAATTTTAAATAACCTATTTTTTTCTAAATTTCCTAGTAAATAACCTAACTGAGTTAGGAAGCTTTAAGATGCAGTAAAACATATATGTAACAAAATAATCTAGAAAAGCATAAATCTACCTCATATTTTAATTTACATCGGTGGATTAGGCTTCCGGCATATTGAACATGGGTTCGGTTATTGCAACCCCAAAACTTTGTTTGTATATCCCAATAATTTTGATTTTTAAAAAGTTTTAGAAATATATAAAAGGTTTTTATGAAAAGTGTTCATGTGGGTCCATTTGAAAATATTATTTTAAACAACTTTGCAAAAGAAAGTTTGTCTAAAGTCTATAGTTTAAGTTGATTAAAAAATCAAAATTAATAGAGTATACAAACATGATTTTAGAGTTGCAATACCGGCTCCCATTGGTCAGCCCGAATTTCATTTCGTGTAAGAAACTAACCATGCTTAGCTCAGCCCAAACTCAATTTCAGGCCAGCCTAAAAATTCCGGCTAAGCAGGTGAGTACTGGGCCAGCTCTGTTCATTTGACAGTCCAATTAAGTCCAATCCAAATATGAATACTTCCAAACAAATTTTATAGTTAAATTTGGATAATCTATTTTTTTTCTTAAATAATAATAATAATTCGACTGAGTTCACTCAATTTCAACAAAATTTCCAAATAATTTGGCATTTTAAATTTTTTTTTTTTTTATCCCAATCTAAAGCCCCATTTGTTGGATAAACCAAATTTCACCAAATCTTCTTTGATGGTCTGTTTGAATCTTGGATTCCACTAGACGTAAAAATATAAGGGAAAAAAGTGGGAAAACAATATTCTATTTTCCTTTCCTGCCCTTTCACATTTCCTTTGCTTTTCCCTTCCCTTTGTTTTTCCCCCCTTACTCTTTTTGAGATTCAAACAGAGCCTAGTGAATTTTAAAAGCATGTGTGATGTGTCAATGTAATTTGAACATGTCCAAACTTAATTAAACATGTTCCTGTAATTATAAAAAAAAAAAAAAAAAAATGTAGTTTCTATGCAACGAATATGTTCAATTCAATGAAAGCTAAACCAAATTTTGATTGTGTTTAAAATTTTCCGACTTGATCCTAGTACCCAGATCCCAAAATCACCCCATTAGGGTTAGGCTGAACGAGCTATTCTATTGGAGGTACTACTAATAGTCTCAATTCTCAACCAAAGATAAGGTTTTTTGGTTAGTTTGCTATAGATTGGCGCATTCCTTAATAGCTTAAACTTCATTGATTTTATAACATGCTGGACCATAAAATAGCTAGGTTTGACCAGCTAACCCGGGCTTGAGTTTTTGGTTTTCAAATATCAATGGGCCGGCTTAAGGCCCTATAAGTTTTCAGTTGCTTTTGATTGAAATTAATTGGATGGTTGAAATAGCATAGTCCAAACTAAAATTAATTGGATTAGAATTTCAGTTGCTTTTGACTGTTTGACCATTTGTGTTTTTGGGCAATCATCAAATTTGTATTTTCTCCTAAAAATAAAAAAGAAAAAGAAAAAAAACATTTGATTCATTTCTGTTGTCCCAAATATATAACCCTAAAGGGGGGGTGAATAGGGTTATTGGCCAAATTAAAAGTTAATTGCAAACTCAAAAATCGGATTATTGCAAGTAAAGATAAATACAAGAACAAGCAATAATAAAGAGATTAAGAGTAAGAGAATGCAAACGATGTTAACGATGTTCGGCCTTTCCGCCTACGTCCTCGCCTTAAGAACTCGCTTAAGGATTCACCAATCCACTATCACTCTCCTTCAAGGTGAAGCAGCAAACCTTTACAACTCCAAGTGTTCTTCACCAACACTTGTTGAAGACACACTCTTCAAGTGCTTACAAATGGGGTTTCTCTCAACCCTTGAATACAAGATGATTTGAGTATGTTTTTGTGCTCAAGAAACTCTCTCAAAAGAATAGATACACAAAAATTAAAAGCTCACTCAACTATTGATTGTATCTCAATAAATGCTCACAAGTGAAATTAGGGCTTGTAAATGAATGATTTTGTTTGAAGCTCAATGAATATCCATAAATGAGTTTAACTCATGTATATATAGCCCAAGGGGTCCAAGTGACCGTTCTGTAGCAATAAATGCCGGGAAAGATGGTTTGGTGGGCATTTAATGCTCAAAAGACCGTTTGAAAAACTAGCCGTTATTGGTCAGTCTCGAGAGATTCAGACGTCTAAAATCGATTTAAGACATTTGATTCTGTTTAAGACGTCTTAATCAGGCGTCTTAAAAAACCAGAGGACTGATTTCTATAAAGGTTTTTCAAGGTCACTGTTCACGAGAATTCAGACGTCTTAAACCTCTTTAAGACGTTTTATTCTCATGTCTTAAGAAACCAGAGAGGATGTAATTTGAGGTCTATACATTTCAGACGTCTTAAACTATTTTCAGACGTCTTAAAGTCCATTTCAGACGTCTGATTTAGACATCTTAAAAAATCAGAGAAGATGTATTTTAGGACTCAAACCTGCCTATTTCAGACGTCTTAAACCTGATTCAGACATCTTAAACGAATTTTCAAACGTCTTAATCAGTGTTTCAGACGTCTTAAGTAACTTTAAGACGTCTTAAAACTCTGCAGTGGAAATCAATACAGAGAGTTTAAGACCTGATTTCTAGGGGTTTATATCCTTGAGTCAAATGACTCTAAATATGATCAATTAGGTTCATTTTAAATATTAGCAAGATAGTGCATGAACCTAAAGCCCTTAATTTCACAAATGATCATTCAAGTAGATCAATCTTACATAGAATCCTATATGTCTTCACTTGATCTTCTTTTTGGCTGGATGTCAACTCTTTTTAATGTAAATGCTTGTACCATGCCTTTGTTAAGTCATGTGTTTCAATGTAGCTTGGATTTTACCTGTCTTAAACTTAATGTTGAAATAATTAGTACTTAAGACCGTCTTATGCATTGTTATCATCAAAATCAATGGTATTGAAACCATTAAGGCCAACAATTTCAAAGAAAAATATAGTAGCAGAAAATTCTTTGAGACCACTTTTGACATTCATGTAACATAATGGTTCGAATTTAGATCTTTTATAGGTTTTTTCCTGTAGGGATTTTGTAGAACTTTTTATGGTTACCAGATCATTTAATTAAGTTGTAAATGAATAAAAAACAAATAAAAATTAGGGGAAATATCTTAAACCTCCCTTAAAAATAAATTCATATCCAAAAACCCTATTAAATATTTTTCCTATCCCTTTAATCCAAATAAAAAAGAATTATATCCATTAACTCCAACTAGTTAACATTTTTTTTTTACTGCGGTTAAAAAAAAGAGTGATTTGACAAAAATACCCCTTTTCCCAAATGTGCATAGCTGCTCCCCCGCTCCCTCTTTTTCTTCCCCCTTCCCCCCTTGTGCAATAAACACACACACACACTCTCTCTCTCCATGGCACCATCTACATGGTGGGTCAAGGTTGCTCTTCTTGCTCTGTTAGTTGCAAAAGACATAGGGACGATTCTCTTCTTACTCGATCTGGTGACAAAGGCATGCTCCAACAACTTGTCATTAAATATATTAATGTCAAAGAAGGGTAATTTAGTCGAATCACTATTTTTTTTAACAACAGTAAACAAAAAATTAATTAATAGGAGTTAATGGATATGATTTTATATTTTTTTGGATTAGATGGATAGGAAAAATATTTAATGGGGTTTTTGAATATGATTTTATTTTCTAGGGAGGTTTTGGATATTTCCCCTAAAAATTATTGGATAATCAAAACTTGTAGGGTATGAAAAGCCCTACAAGAAAACGCTTACAAAGGATCCAAATCTAAGTGCACTAAATAACCGATAGAGTCACGTCCTTAAAGTTTTCACAGAGAGAGAGAGAAAGAGAGAGAGAGAGATTAACTAATTAATAAATTTATTAATTGAATATCGATCTTTATTAATTGAATTTCACATATCGATCTGTAAGTGAACAAATATGATTACAAGTGTACGTAACAACCTTCTGCATGATTTTAAAATTATTGTCCAAAAAAAAAAAATCAAACAAATGTATTGCTGTGATTAATATTGCAATAAACAAGATTATGCTGTCCGAAAAATTGGAAAAAAAAAATGTCCTTGGAATTTATTCTCTGTTACTATGTGCATCTTTATAATGGGTTAATTCTTCGATCTTGTTTCTGTATTGCCTCACTTGGAACCATTTGCCCTAGTGTCAGCCTGCCCACCTTGGCCATCCTGTTGAACCCCGCCACCACCTCTGATAATAGTACGTACTTTGAACCGCTCTAGCCTCAACGGCGATTCATCTCCTTGTCTAGAAGGCATCCGCGGCGATCCGAGGCTCAAACTCCTTTGCATGGTCTGAAACTTCACACGATCGTCCGTATTCACAAATTTCTTAAACCACACAACAAACTCATCCTGAAGCCGTGGAAAAAATTTCTTGAACAGCTCCCGCCTTTCGACATATAGTTCCTTGAAAAATTCCAACACCACATGTAGCCGTGGATCATTCTCTAAAAGAAAACCACTGTCCAACGGCGGCAAATCATTCTCACACGTTGCCGGTGCAATTGTAGAAGTAGTTCTCTCATCCAATGAATACCCATGTTCACACATTGCCGGTGGAGGAGACTCGGTCTGCTCGGGTGGGCAATAACGATCATCCATGGCAGAAAATGTTAGGCATGCACTAGAAGCTTGAGAAAATTAACAAGAAGAGGGATCAAAATGAAGGTTTAAGAGGGTAGAAGGAATGATAAGAGATTGCTTGAGTTTTGTGGCACTTTGGGATTGGCCTTGGTTGGGGTATATATAGGTTGGGATACTTGCTGAACAATAAAAAATATATCAAACCAAAAGAATTCTTCCTCGTCATGGTGCATGTGGGGAACTTGCTCATTCTAAGCTACGCGTTGCTGACTCACTCTAGATAATTTCAACTAGAGAAACAGTGGACTACCAATTCTAGTTATGACAGCCAAATCGTGACCGTAGTTTCTCTCGGCAGATATATGTAGGAATTTTTTTACTTCAAAATTGTCGGTGTTGAAAGCGAACTTCATCACATGGCTGTGATCTACTGATCTTGACTGTTCCTTAATTGAAATGTATGTTAACCGTCAATGTACCTAGCGTCTTTCTTTCTTTTTTTTTCTTTTTTTTCCTAAGGCGGTTTCTTGTTAAGTGGGCTCCTTGAGGTAATGGAGTTACGTATTATCAAAATTAATATTCTTTTTAAAATTAACTATTACACGTAACGTAATATGAGTAAAAGAAAGGAGAAATTAGTCATCCATTGTGAGAAGTCAGGTATTATCCGATTGAAAATCAGTTTGATTAGAACAATCTCATGATTAGACTGTTAAAGAGTTATTGGTTTGGTTTCGGAAAGTGAAGGTTCCAAGTTTAGCTTTAATTAATTCCCTTAAAATTAGTTATGAGTAGGATTTTCTTATGCATACTAACCATTGCCAAGCTGAGAGAGGGAGAGAAAAAAACTTACTCTTACACTGTTATAATTAGATTAATATAGGAAATGTGATGGCTGGAAGTCTAATAAGATAAGATAGGTTGAAAAAGATATACAATGACTGGAGTCAAAAAATGAACCTGTCCTAGCTAGCAAGTGATTATAGGACACCCAGTGTGATGCCGTAACGTCATAGTAGTTGTAGAGGGTTGATGAATGATGACCATATTTTTATCTCAGGTCATCACCATCCAAATCCTTTTCGCAAATTTGACCCCAGTTGTATACTTATTTCAACTTTTTACTTGATAGTTTAGCTTATTCGCGTTTTTGTCTTTGATATTATATTAAGTTTTCAATCTAAAAATATAAGTTATTAAGTAAATGACTTAAATAAATATAAAAAATAATGTCAAATTTGATATTTAATCGATATGAGATGTGATATTTTTTCTATATATAACTATTTGGGTGTTGTTGGTCTGTTATTGGTCTATGATGGATGGTGCGATGCATAGTTTTTTTTTTTTTTTTTTTTTTTAAATAATTCTTTTTCTTTTGGATAAAGTGTTGTCCATAGTTTAATCTATATATTATGTTTGTTTCAACTTTCAATTTCGGGTTAAGATTTAAGAATTTGTACTCTCCAATTGGCTATTGCATGTCCAGTTTGCGTGTCTCACAATACTCCAGCTAGGTCCAGCAGCCCTCGTGCATCCCACCACAGTACCCAAACGTTTTAGCGTACGTTTTACATGTGATGAATTTGAAGTAATTTAAATTAAATACTTCGAATAGATCGAAGCAAAATACTCCGAGTCCAAATTAGGACTAATTGACGGTAAATTTGGCTTGAGACATGCTCAGGAAATTTGTGCAAATGGTTCTAATGCCTCAGAGAAGATCGAGGTCTTCATGATTGTTTATCGCATGACCAATGATGATGGGTGTAGAATATCACATAAGTAATAGAAACCTTTTTTTTTTGGGGATAGAAGTAATAGAAACTTAAATAGGCAAAAGAGAAACTCAGTTGTACAACAATTCAAACACTAATTCAAGTAAGAAATTAATCAATTACAATAATTTGAATAGTAATTCAAATTGAAAAAAAGAACCTCAATCTCAATGACTTAAATTTTGAAACTTAAGTTCTACTTTGTGAGCATTCAAACAAGTAATGCAAATTGATTCTGCTTTTCACTGCAAATGGGTGAAATTAAATGAGGTTGAATCCGGTAGCATTGATTTGAATTATATGATCCCTAAGCGTTTGAAAGGGTCCCAAAGATTAAGTTCATTAACCTTTGACCAGTGGTACAGTTTAGTGGAATTCAATTGATGAATTAGAATGCCTTCAAGGCCATCTAAGATCCTATGCTAAGTTCCTAGGGACCAACTACGCCTAAGATAGAGATCCAAAAGTCCATAATTAACAAGTTTGATTGATTGATTGATTGGAGAGGAATTACAATAAAGATTTACAACCTACTTAGAGGATTTACAAAATAACCACCAATGACTACGTAGACCTTTTTTTCCTTTTTTTTGCTGCGAAATTACTACGTACTAGTAGTTTTCATACGCGAACTCCTCTACTCTCGACATGCCACAGGTACACAAAAGCCAATCGTCTTGTAGTTGTACCACATGTCGCAATATTACTCATAAAACAATAATAATATAAATCATAATAACTTCTTTTTTTTTTTTTTTTTTTTTTTTTGGGTTACATAAATTTAATTATTAAACCTAAAGAACCTCAGCCACCCATGTCGAGCAAATTAAATATGCAATTTTGACAAAGAATATTTTATTGGATTATCAAAAAGTTTCCCATATATACTATCATGTGAACATTGATCCTCTTGTTACAGATAAAACTGGAATATGCTAACTTCCAAAGAACATCTTATTGGATATTTACAAGTTTAAAAATAAAAAAAAAATAAAATAAAAAAAAAAAAACATAGGCATCTCTTCAAACATTTCCATTACTTTGAACCATTAGACTTCTTAGTGTCACCTTGGCCGCCTTGGGCACCTTCTTGAACCCCACCTACATTGATAACATCAATAGTCCGCACTTTGAAGCGCTCCATTCTCAACAGCGTTTCTTCAGCTTGGTTACCCTGGCCATCTTCTTGAACCCCACCCACATTGATAACAGCCCGTATTTTGAGACCCTTCATCCTCAACACTAATTCTTCCCCTTGTTGATCACCAAGCGCTTCATCCTGTGAAGAATCAACCGATTTCCTCGCCTTTGGTTCAACTCTCTCTACATCATCACCCATGCCACCCAAACCCAAGGCAGTTGTGGTAGCCCTTGTTGTCTCGTCCAATGGACACTCATGTTGAGACTGGGCCAGCACGGACGCATCGAAAAGATCAGCCATAATGGACATGTTATGGAATATAGGAAGCTTGAGAAAATAAACAGAAAAAAGAGATCAATATACGTTGGATGATTGAAGGAATGAGAGGAGATTGCTTTGATGTTTTTTGGGAGCTTAGGCTTGGCCTTTTGTTGGGTATATATAGAGGTTTCAATAGATAATAACCAAACTCTCAAGATTTTTCGTTTTTTACTTCGTCGTTGGATGTTGCGCGTTGCTGACTCACTCAAATGATCCTAGATTTCAGCTAGCCAGACAATAAACAAGGCTGTCAGTTTTCAAAGTTCCAACAACTAAATCTTGACGTACCATTCATTCTTTTTCTCCATCAGTCGATGTAAAGAAGTTGGTCAATCTGGAACTTGTCAATGCTAATTCTGGTCCTTCCTCGTGGGCCTGTAGTCTGACTACGGTTGCATTCCTTGGTTAGTTGGGATGTCGGCACATTCTAGATTGCTTGCTAGCTTGCTTGTTTTTGTTTTTTTAAACCGACTACGTACCGTACAATATGGCTAATTGACCATGTAATGGATTGTTAATTTATCACATTCGACGCGATACTCCAATTTTTTCACGACGTATCATAGAATTTTCCGATTGGCCATTTGCCAAATACATGGTCTTTTGTGAACAGGGGACTGATTGACTGTGAATTGTGAAGGCTTGGTCCCACATCATGGCATCCCCTTAGAGTAAGTCTTCCATATAACTATGATACGACCACGTGGTTATTACGGACCAACGAGAGTCGAGTAAAATAAAATTATGTGATTAAAAAGTAGTATGACAATTTCACTTTTTTTCAATCTCAATAGCTTATAACACTACATAAGCCGTATCACGGTTACATATGAGTTTTTCTCATCTCTTTGGGACTTGTGTCCTTCCCGGCCATAATCCCATTGGAACTCGTCAGTGATCAAGTAATGATTCACATTATTTTATTTTGAAAATCAGCAACTCAAAAATAGATTTAAGATAGGATCGTAGGAGCCCCATTTGAGGGATGAAAATTGTTTAAATGTTTTGGGTTTCATCCGGTTACTTTGTTCGATATGTTAATGACAGTATTGTAGTAAATAAAAAAGGTGAATTCCTTTTATTTTGAGTAAGTGGGTGCTATAGCAAGTAGCAACCACTAAATGATTTTGATGAATTGTTTCAATGATTTTATAGCATTGCATTTTTTTAACGGATGAATTTATTTTATGAATTGAACAAGTCTAATAATAAAACGAGTTTTTTTTTTTTTTTTTTTTTTTTTTGGGGGGGGGGGGGGGGGGGGGGGGGGGGGGGGGGGGACCAACAAGGTACGTAAAATTTTCATCCAATCTTCTAGAACACTAATAAAGCCACTACTCAAACCAGATCAGTTAATATTTATGATAAATTTGACTAGTGATTGTTTTCAACCTTGAAAAGATGTAAAAAGTTAAATTCAAGATGTTTTTGACCCCAAGATGGCAAATATTAAACTAGAATGCTTAGAATGATCAAGTCTAGGTACTCACAAGACAATAGTTCAGACAAAGGGCAATGCTATTCTTACCAAGATCGATATTTTATTTAATTCTGGAGTTTTTAGTGGTCAGCTTGAGGTCCCTCTTGTCGTGAGGGCTCTGTTCCAGTGGTCATGTGTTATTGCAGGTGTTTAGTTTGTTCTTTTATTGTTTTGTTGGGTTCACGTTGGGGTGGCTTTGGTGTTTTTTCTTAACAGTTGTGTGTTTTGCTCTGTTTTTAGTGGGGGTTTTTGTTGGGCTGTTTTTTGGTTTTGGATGATTCTATTATCGTACGTTGTTTTTTTAGTATTATGATCGAGGAGTTAAGGGTAAGAGCAAGTCCTATTGATTGTCCCAAAAATTAGTAATAATGATAATAAGAAGAATAAAATGTCCAAGCGCAACAAATTATTTATTACCATATGTAATTGTAATAGGATAAGCCCATAAGGACTTTTGCCTTGGAGGCGTTAGAAGTTTCAAATTCCTTTCTAACATCTAATGGGATAAGCCTCAAGACTTTGCCTTGGAGGCGAAGTAGTTCCAAATTCCCCATTAATGTCAAACTGTCAACCACACTCGTCAACAGTGAAGTTTTAATCATTTGCTAATGTAACAATTATTTTTATTTTTTTAAGTCAATTAAAAAAAAATATATGTTCATTTTGTCTACTAAATTCGCAAGGGTAACGTAAATGATAAAAGATCTTGATTCAAGAATTATAAGTTTCGGTTTCAAGTTTGAGTTCCAACTCTCTTATTATTGGATGCACGGATTTACTGGTGTGGATAAATTTAACGTGTCCTTAGGATTTTCTAATGAAAAATGACAAAATGCTTTTTTTTTTTTATAAAATTAAAATTAGGCTTCAGCATTGGAAATCTAAAATTCTGCCTCGAGCAGGAAGGGAAGAAAAAAATGAATCTTATTAAAGCGAATTCTTCATCTGTGCCAATTCACACTATGAGTACTTGTTATAAGCTTTTAAATGATTTTGTTATTAGCTTGGATCATAATTAACAATAGGGATTTTTATGGAGGAATTCGAATTATATGAATCCTAGTAACTCTTGGCTCTTGTGGCTTTAAATAAATTTTGCTGTCCAATGCATGAAAGGAGTTGAATAGAAATGTATTAATGTTGCTAGTTTGCTACAATAGCTAAATTAGGTTAGATGATTTTACCAGATAGGACTTATTAGGTCTAAAGTTACAAATAGCTTAAGACAGGAAAGGTTTCTCTTCATTTACTGGATGATCTAATTAGATGGTTTAATGAAATCTGAACCATTTATACTATGTGGGACTTATCACTTCATGTAGGACCCACTCACCCACCAAATATCAAATTACCAATGGTCTTGCTTTCATTTGACGGCATAATTAATGGATAGGATCCTAATCCCCCAAGAGCAGAGGCTCAAGACAACTTTTTATTTATTATTTATTTTATTTTATTTTTGTACGAAAGCTAGTAAGAAATCTTTTTTTTTTTTTTCGTTTTTTTGTTACATTAAATGGGAATTGACTCCTAAACTTATACTACACAACCCCCACTTACCCGGTACCACCACTGAACCACAAGTGCCCATGCTAGCTTAAAATTCTTCTATTGTCTAGAAGTCGATCTTGAAACAAAGAAATATTAAGTGAAAGGGAATGGATTGATCATCTAGAATAGAAGAATTATTCATTTTTGGCTGGATAATTAGGTCAATAATAAACTACTTACTTGAGGTTAATGTTAATATTTGTGAGTTCATTGATAACAGGCTTACTTATTTGAGAAAGTATTTTTAGGTGCAGCATCAATATCCATAGTGATCGTCTGTTCTGTGGTTCTGAATGAAAAAAAAAAAACATACTGAACATACTTTCAAAAAAAATTGTTTTCACTGAATCAATTTGAGTTGAGATCATATAAAGAATTAGTGTTCCAATTTCCAAACCTTTGACATTTCAAGGATATATATTTTATCCCCTGCAAACCTAGTAATAATAATAATAATAATAATTTGGGGCCTGGACCTCTGCTTGGGGTGCTGAGTTTGGTACCCACCCAAAAAAAAAAAAAAAAAAAGGAAAAAGTCTCAAAAAATTTAATGAACGAAATTCCTTTATAACACATACCCTGATACCCCCAATCCCCCCTCCCAATCCAGCCTTTCAAAAAAAAATTTTAAAAAAAAAAAAAATCCCCATACTACTTTGATCTTCGAAATATGAAAATCTTAGGGGGGGAACAATAGCAGGAAGTTACATTTGACCAAAAAAGGAAAAAAAAAAAACATAAATATGATGTATCCGTATGCAAAATACAAACATTATCTCACTTTCAATAATACACAGAACCCAAAGAGGGCACAGAAAATGGCCTTCTAAGGGACATGACTACAGTAATCCTATATTACACTACAAAACCCATATTCCAGAAATCTTCTTGGTGAAGCTGCAAAGTAAATTACATGGCTTGCTGCTATCTATACATATTTGGTCTAAGTTGATCATTATAAAACGAGAAATTATCTGCAGGAGGTATCCCGCCAGCCCGACTTGGGACGGATCTTGAAAATCCTACATCAGTGGGCATCCGTGGCATCTGCTCCCCAAACGATGGATAGGTGGTATGGATGAATCTACTGGAAGAGGGTAGACCTGTATCCAAATAAGGATCAGAATATGGCTTCTGAGTAGAAACTCTTGACCCCATCTCCATGTACGGGCTGCTGGTTAGAAATCGATCGTTACTAGAAACACCCAGTGCATAAGGGCTGGTTAGAAATCGATCGCTACTAGAACCACCCAACCTTCTCTCCATGTAAGGGCTGGGAAAAAATCTATCACTACTAGAAATACTTGACCTAGTTTCCAAATACGGGCTAGGGAGAAATCGATCACCAGCAGTTACTGCAATTCCCATGTCAGGATAATAATTTGGCAGACTTGATCGAGAACCTGAACTCAGGAAGTTGGCTTGAGTGGTAGGTTCAAATTTAAAATCAGTTGGTACTTTGAAAAGTCCATCCCATCCAACAGGAATCTCCACTTTGTCGCTAGCTCTCATGACATGAACAGAAGTTTCAACAGCTTGCCCAACAGACCCACCTTCTAATAATGGGAATCTATTGAGTTTGTGTTGTAGCGATAACTTTGCTTGTTGAAGTGCATCCAGTACACCATCCAACCTGCCAGGTGCCTCCTGCGGCATCAACTCACCGCTTTTGTTTCGGCTCCCTGATGTTTCACCTTTTTCGAAACTACTGGCTGAATGTGGTGCAGAGAATAATGGGTGCCGGCTGGTTCTCAGGGAAATCATGTGGACCTGGGCGGTGATGGGAACCATGTGACAGTGGATGATGGGAGTAGTTTTCTAAGATCTCTTGATTTTTCTCTCCCTTAGCCATAGGAAATGCAAATTCTGGAGTTGGGGATTCATAAGCAATTGTGCTGCTGTATTTTTTATCTTGTACACGTCCTGTATCAACATGTGAAGGTGGCTGAAAGCCATTGGGACAAGCTCTGGATGATTCTTTTGCGAATCCAACATCTTCCACCTCAGACTTTGCTTCTTGGTATTGAGAGGCGATTGTCCCAGCAGGGAATGCACCTTGTGCCTTCATCTCATCTCTTTCAGTCAGTTACATCTGACTGGTTACCAGGTTCGCATGAATCCTAGATGTTCCATGACCAGGCGAACAGAGGTGTAAGGATTTAGTAATACAAGATCCTTAATAAATGGCATAGGTAAAAGTGAAAAATTGTAGATACAACAGTCAATCTACATGAAGGACTTCATCCCATTTACAGTTGGTTGAAAAAATAAACAAGAATACGACAGAAGAATCAAAAACTGCATGTACCAAGCAATGCTTTGAAAGATTAGAAAGGCTTATGACTGGGGGCCTCAAAGCAGACTTGAATGAAACTTTCCAAAAGACTCATGCCTAAAAAAAGGCTTAATATTTATGCATTTCAGGTCAAGGCAAATGCCTCATGCTTTAAACCAATAAAGTTCTACTACCCACAAAACTAAGGCTTCGAAGTTCTCTCTTTCTTCAAATTTTGAGGTTTTTATCAATTAGAAATAAATACTTCAATTCTTTAGTTCGACATTATTAGATTTCCCAACCACAAACTCTTTTGTTTTTCCTTTTTTCTTTTGTTAACGAGGAAACCCTTTGGACAAACCCCAGGCCTATATAAAACCTCACAACCCATATGGACCTTGTAAGTCCAAGGTTCATGAGAACCATGAAACCTTGTGTGGGTGGCCCCAAGGGGTTTAGCAAGAGTCGAACTCAAGACCACTGCTTCTTGAGGCGTAGTCCCTTGCCAACTGAGCTAAGATTGCATTAGTCATAGACCAAGAATTTCTGCACGGATCCTTTCTAACTGTATTTTCAGATTTGGTAGATAACTCTTCCTACTTCCTACAATTCATATTCATATCACTTAAGGGCCTGTTTGACTGTCCAAATAAAAATTAAACAATTATAGTGTATTTTGCTAAGCATTGAAAGAAAAAACTCATCATATTGAATGAGATTATCTAAAAAATTTAGAATCATCACTATAGTTGATGTTGAAGGACTAATTTTTAGAAATTCATGAAATGCCGTCATTTTCAATTTCCACTCTCATTTGTGATGATGGCCATCATTTTCTTGGATTTTTCCATTCAAGATTATGGATTTGTGCCCTCAATCCTATGTAAAAGATGCTATAAATGTTTAATTTCGATATGGACACCCAAACAGCCCCAACTGAATGCTCACAACACTATTTTTCTGCATAGAAGTATTGGAATCCCAAATAGTTCTTTATCTTAAACGTGCATGTTTAAATTTCAAATACGTGCAATATGCACTACTGCATGCTTGAGTCCCCCTTTTAATCTATACTACTTATAAAAGTCTTTAAAGCAAAAAAACTTTTGATTGACTGATATTATCCTCATTTAAAATTATAAATATGTTTTACCCTCAATTTGAGATAAGAACTACAATAAGGATGTTGAAAAAAGAGAGTAAAAAACTAGATTAATTAATCCTATAGCTGTGAACCACTATTCCATCTGATTGTGGATAGCCGTGCTATACCATGTTTCAAGCGAATTATAGTAAGTCCCAACTACAAGCCTTCCATGTTTCCCCTGGCTACAAAACTCTAGGTGCAATGGGTCGATATAAGATTTGGCTTAACACCCAATAATAGGTTGATCCCTATCTACTTTTCTACAATATTGTTTTTATGTTTTTCCTAGTGTAACTTTCTGCAATATTATTCTCCAGCAATCAACCTATATATTCTTCCTTTTTTTTTTCTTTTTTTTTTTTTTTTGGGAGAGGTGGGGGGGAGATAGAACCTATTCATCCATCTCATCGTCTGAAAAAGATAACGCTCATAGTTCAATACATCTCTTTCTTGTGTGGTTGAAGTTTTGGCATGCATGATAGGATGTTATGGACTGCAAAATTTCTCTCTTTAATTTTTTTTTTTTTTTTTTTTTTTTTGATAAGGTAATGATTGTATTAAAAAAAAAGGGGTTAAACCCTCGTACATAAGACATATGCAAGAGAAAAAACCTAAGCTCCATGTACAAAAAGGAACCACCAAAAAAAAAAAACCCCCAAAAAAACCCAACACCCAATTACATAGAACTCTCTTTAATTTTGGTCATCTTGATATATTGATAAGATCTTTTTAATATGATTTTCATATTAAATAATTTTTATTTATGCAAATATATAAGTATCGATATAAACACAAACTTGTTTGTTGAAAATCTCACTAGATATAGCTTTCATGGATCATCTCTTTACGCCAATTTTTTATGCATTATAATTCTTGATTCATAGTGTTATTGGAGGGTTGTATTGATCCACATGTATTGTTTTTTCCCCCAACATCGTTCTTTTTACTCTCCTCTGATACTTGGTTATTAAGTAAATTTTGATATTAACAAAAAATCCAAACATTAAAGTCACGTGCAACGCATGTGTGCGATAACTAGTAACAATAAAGGTCACTAAAACGGTAATGGTAAATATGTGTAACAGTGTGTTATGTAACAATTGTGGTCTTTGTGGTCATTGTGATCGTGAAATATGTTATAAAAAATGCCCCAAACTTAGTCATACATATGTTTTTAGCCCGCTCTCATATGTTAATGTTTTTTTAAGAGTATTAGTCATTTTTAGTCAAACTAGAAACTTTTTTAAGTAATGGCCTAATGGGATTATTTTTTTTTTTAAAAAAAATTTTTGTGAGCTATAATTACTAGTTTCTATTTTATTTACATTTTATTTAATCAACATGCTCATAAAAGTAATTAGAGTCAAACATTAATGATGTTCAATTGTCCATACTTCATATGAATTTACAAAGGCAAATGATAATAGGCACTAGTCACTAATTCACCACCAAAGGGAATGACATGGTTCATCCTTACAACTATAATAGTAGAATAACTTAATTAGCATTCACTAATGTCCTGAGAGTGTGTAATAAACTAAAGTTTCAATCCCAAAAGAAAAAGGTCAATAATGTAAAATTTATATTTATTTGATGGAGTAAAATTAATAAAACTTTAAAATTCATAGTATAGCATTATCAATATGACAATATATTTACTCATTTAATAATTTAAATTGCAGCATTATTGCCAGAGTGGAAAGTATTGCTTCCATGGTTTTATAATGTTGATGGACTATATTACCCCTTTTAGTTGAATGAGAGAATTAAAAGAGAGGAGAGAGAAATTGAGAGAAAGAACAAATCAAAAAAGAGAGGAGGAACAAAAAGGGAACAAAGAGAAAGGATCGGATTACATACTGCCATAACTGCCACTGTCAGTTCTCCAACAAAGAGAAAAAGAAGAGAAAGGAAAGAAGAAATAGGAGAAGGGATGTGAGAGAAACGGGGTCATGATGGGGTTGCTGAAATGGGTGCCAGTATACACCAGTGGTGGTGAGAAGAGGTAGATGGAAACACACAACAGAAAGAGAAGTAATGGGAAGACACAGAGAAGATAGAAAACACCAGAAGGTCATTATCCCAATGAGCCATGATATCTCGTCTTTGCCTCAAGAAATATTATAACTCACCAAGCAACCCAAACCCAAAATTCTAAACTGACCTGAAACAAAGACAAGAAATCAAAACCCATATGGCACTTACAAACTGGTCGTACAACCAAAAATCCCAGCTCCCAACCCAAAATTCTGAAGTGGAATGTATCTTGAAGACTTGAACCTCAAAACTCAACAAAAGTTCCTACCTTGAGTTGAAACAAAGTTCAAAAAACCCATAAACCAAAGTTCTAATGTAGAGAGAGACCTTTCAAAAGAATTATATCACAGACCCAGACATCAATCTTAAAACAACCAAAACTCATCAGCAGCTAATAAGAATCCAAGGCTACGAAACATGGGAGGAGAGAGTAACAGGAGCCCAATTACCTTAAATCCTTCAAGAATTTCCATCTATTTTGGAGTGGAAGAGATAGAAGTGAGGAAAAAAAAATAATGAGATGGTCTTTTTCTTCATCTTATGGTCTTGCCTCTTTTATACAGTAATATCAAGTTGATGTTTTTGGTGGGTGTATGGCAGCTCTTGTAATGGTGTTGTATCCCCCTATATTGTTCTTCCCTTGTCCTTCATCTTCTCTCTTTTTTGATTTCTTCTCTCTCTGCTCTCATAATTCTCCTCCTTTTAACTAAAAGGGTATTCTAGCCCATCTACATTATAAAACCATGGAAACAACATTTTTTGGCTTTGGCAATAACGCCTCCCTAATTTAAATTATCATTAAGTGATACACTAAAATAGTAAAATATGACAAAAATAAAATAAAATTTTAAAGAGGAGAAAAACAAATAGTAAACTTAATTACTAAACAAAAAACAAATTATAACCATACAAAATGGTATTAGCTACTATTTAGTAATTGGTAACTACTAATCAGTAAATTACATTTTACTTCATCAAAAAAAAAAAAAAAACTACTGATCCATAAATCAAAAATTTTGGCTTCAAATTCTAGGCTAGATCAATGATGTATAACTTTTTAGATCCAGTTGTGCCTTGGACCTAAGTTTTCACTTCAAATACTTCAAGTCTATGCTTTAATCTCGTCAATCTAAGGTGGACGAGCAAGAGAATGAAGGATAATGGGTTAAAAGAGAAGAAAATGTTAAAAAGTGGGAGAAAAATGAAGTCAAAAGCCCTTTCACAGGAGTAAATGACCGTAACAGCCATTACAGTCTGTAATGGCCGATAACTGTTACGTAACTGCACATTATTGTTATGTAACACTAACAGGCCATTGCACCTGCAATTTTATGTAGGGGTGACTCGCATAAGGTAGGCCAAAATTCCATTACATAATGGCCCTTGCCAATTTTATATTCCCTGGTCCCCACAGAGGTACACACTATTTAACAAAGTAGAATACCAAACTGTTGATTTCAAGAGACTAATTCATTTATGTATTTATTTTGTTAAATTCATGATTAAGATAATGGAACATATAACATAAAACTACATTTTAAAGATGCCACCAAAAGCAAATACCAACCAGTTAATAGTTAATACCATCAAACAGATTTAAAATTCACATGGCATGCTCTACAAATTTAGAAAATTAATTAATCAATACAAATAGGAAAAAGAAGAAGACAAGAATCAAGCTGATGCAGATAGCTCAACAACAACTGATGCATAAGAAATAATACATCAAAAGAGTTCTAAAGCCAACATGAGCTAATATTACATAATATTAATGTGAAGTTGTAAAAAATAATAAACAATTACCACAATGAAGTTGTAAACAAATAAGTGAAGCAATTTCATCAAAACACTTACTATAATGCCCAATCTAATAGAAGAATCACTATCTCAGGAACTAGCACCATATGTTCTAGAATGATATTTAAGACAACATTCAACCAATGTTTTATGATGCACAACACACCAGTGGTATGCAGTCATGTAGAAGTGAAAGCATAAGAATTGTTTCCGTAAGATAGAAAGGTTCTGATAAAGCATACCGGTGTACTGCCGTTATTCTCTCTAAACTTCTCTTCCCATTCTCTTTGAGCTTTTTCCTCCGCTTCATATTGACCTATGAGCTGTGCTTGATGTTCTAGAGCTCTTTCCATGTCTTTGTCTCTTCCATGTCCATTAAGATACTGGCCAGCATTAGTCATTTCTCTTTGGTTTTCCATACAACCTGAAACCTATACCTTTTAGTAAATTTTTCTCTTCATGGATTTCAGAACCTTCTCCCAAGATCCCAGGACCACTTTCAGAGCAGTTACAAAGCCCCTCTGAATGGGAAGGAACTCCATTGCTTTGAGAATCAAGCATGACACCATCAACTTTTAACTCCCCGACTGTGGATCTGAGAACACAAACAACTAATACATAAAAAAGTTTGCACATGCAGCTAGAGAGATGTTTTAAAAGTGAATCCAAATGAGAAACTCCCTGGTACACATTTGACAAGATGACATACACCTAGGAGATCTCCAAGTAAAGCAGATGAAAAATATTCTCAGTTAAAAAATTGGCCGAATTTTAGATTGGTCAGGCTACGGGAAAATAATTACAGTTCAATACAAACTACTACTAACTTCATGGAAAATGACTACTAACTTAACTAAGAGTGACTACTAACTGTAATACTTACCCATAGCCCGACCAATCTGTAATTCCCCAAAAAAAATTTCTTCAATGGAAAATGAAAATGAAGATGTAAATGTCAGCCTTGTCTGTTTCCTACAGCTAAGCCTAGTCACATTATTACAGCCGAGAGAATGTCAAGTACAATCGGTATAAGCATGTAAAAGATCTTCAAGGTGGAAATGTCATGATTGGACCCATTTGCTAGCATAAATGGCACATGCATGAGTCTACTCATGTACGTGCACACACACACACATGCATACATATTCCTTATTAGTAAAATGATTGAATTGTGAAACCAATGAACATCCAAAAATCCAATAATTCAGTCATGAATCATGATCTTTCTAAGCTCTAAGGAAAAGGCCCATTAAAAATCATATTATAAATATACATATATATATATATATATATATATATAAACATACCTCATTTCTCTGCGTCTTATCTGGCGGCATGATTTACCGAGCCGGTGTTTCGGTGAGGAAGAACCACTAGATGCAAAACTGCTCCGCCTTCTAGTGGAAGAATCCCTGTGCTTCTTTTCAAGAGAATGTGCAAGAATTTTTGCTGCCTTTCCAAGACAAGCTCCCACCAGGAGGTGGAGAACATTCAAGCTCGGAACCTGACATTTCCTCCATGTCATTTCTACTCACTTTTGAATTGACAGAGCTGTCCTCTTCCTTCATGGAATTATTACTGACTTTAGATTCACGGGGAGTCACTTCCTGGTCAGAGCTTGAATCAAATGTCTCAGAAACATCACCCATCCCGTGGTTCTCCAAAATGGCAAGAACCTCTTCCTGTTGCCCTCTCAGCCTTCTTTCTTTGGTGAGACACAATCTTGAGCTGTTCCTCCAGTTCTGCAACCTAATTTGTATACAAAACCAACAATGTCAAGAGTATGAAAAGAGGATTTCATATCTTCTGCCTCGCACCAGGGGGGTGGGGATAGTAAAAGAGCCAAGTTCTTCCAAGAGAATATCAAACCGGAGAAACTCCAGAGAGTTTTACACTAAAAATAATAAATAAAACTAACCCTTTTAGCAAGTTCATCAGCTCTCTGTCTTGCAGTTTTCGATACAGATCTTTCAGACAGCAAGCGAACCCGGAGATACTCAATAGTCACAGTCGAATCGTCCATTGCAGTAGTCTTCCTGTTTAATAAGGACTAAGTAAATCAGGACTAAAAAAACAAACAAACAAACAAACAAAACAAAACAAAAAAATCCTTAACAGCTTTTATAATTTCAGGAATTCCTACAACCCCTTACATAATTACCAAAAACCAGTTCACCTTAACCTTAAATGCACCATTGCAACTAAAAAATTTACCTTCCATTTGACTGCTAAGAAAATGGAGGAATGGAGAAAAATAAACAGTCTGAATCTTATGTTTCGTGTAGTTTGGTTTCCAATAATTGAAGAACTCTTTTCAACTAAGCCAAATAATTGTATTATGCTCAGTTGACTAAACATTTCAGTTTGTTTTCTTTTTGTATGTTGTCTCGGCATGAAAACAGGACAATAAAACAACAAGACAAATGAATTTCAAATTTCCATATTAATCCCTTTCCTCTGTTTTCTGAGTTACCAAACAGAGCACTAACCTGCAAGAAAACTAAATAAAACTATAATTCAATTGTTCTAAGTCATCTTATCAGTCCGGAGGCCACATAAAATAACCACAATTGCACCCCCCCCCCCCCCCCCCCCCCCAAAAAAAAACCACCCAAAAAAAAAAAAAGAAGGAAATATAATTTCTAAGAGAGTTAACCCTTGACCAACCTGGAACAAGGCCAATTCTATTCCAAACAAATACCCAAAGATTCCAAGAGAACCTATTCACAGGATTCTTAAGACTATCATTTCCAATCTACCAACACAAAATTTACCCAGTTCTTCTCAATCAGGTTTTTTTACAAAAAACAAAATTTTCGCGTAAGGCTTTAATTTTTCTCAAAGGGTTTTCTACCATGAAGTTCGGGTAAGTATATCATGTCTCTTCATCAGATTCATAGAAATTATACATATATACACATACATCACACTCCCAAGAATCAATAATCACATACAATCTATCAACAGAAAACAGAAAACCACATGAAAGCATTAAAAGCAAAAACAAAAAACAACAACACTGAAAATTGAAATACCCAGATGGTCCTTACCTCTGATCTTGGTTCTCCTGATCAGAATTATGCATTATGTGGTCAGAACAAAACCCTAGCCAAGCAAACCCCACACAAAACTCAGCTCTACTGTGACAAAAACAGGCACAAAATCACAAAAAATGGTAGAGTATCAAAGACATGAAATTTAGAGCAATCCAATTATGTGATTTACATTAAAAGCAAAGAAATTGGGGGAATCATTACAACAGGACCCACCTCAGAATAGAAATTTCATGGAGCGTGTGAGCTAAACCCTAAAAGGTCGTTCTACTTTCGTTGTTTCATGTCACTGTTGTGAGAGAAAGAAAGAACGAGGCGTTGGGAATGTACGCAAGAAGCTTCTCCTCAGTGAAGACCATTGGAATAAGGACCAGCCAAAGGCAATAATGCTTGGAGTTGGGACATTGTGTCTGTCTCCTGTCTTTTTCTTCAATATTATTTTTTTATAAATATTTCTGCTTTTTTTTCTTTCTTTTTTTCTGTTTTTTTCTTTGACATAAGATCCACTATCGGATTAAATATCCATTATCTGCGTGTCATTTATGTTAAATATTAAATTAAAATTTGATCATTTCGATATATAGTGTTGATCTATAAAAATAATTAACACGTGTCGATGAGACAAGAGTTTATTAGGTCAAATAAAATAATTTCATACATCGAATTTATGATTGACTTATTTACAAAAATAGAGTTTATGGTGATTGACTTTGGATTACTCTTTTTTTCTTTTTTGCTTTTATTAATTTGAAGTTATTGAAATAATTATGAATAAATTTAATCTAATCTTTTGAAAATTATTTATAGAGAAGTATAATCAATTAAAATTATCAATTTTCATGGGAAGTTTCTCCACAATTTTTCTCTTTAGAATTCAATCGACCACTTCTAGGAATGAGAAGTCGCCACAAAGAGCTTTTTTATTTTTTTTATTAATTAACGATTAGGGGTATATTAAGTCTCACTCCCGCTAAGGTTTGAATCCAAACTAATCCCTTAATAACTCATCTAAGACACCATGCAGACAGCAATAATTGTAAAAAATTAAAATAATGACTTTCAAAGAGCACACCTGAAACTTGACCCCGCAAAGACAACAAAGTGTTGAAATATGTATAGTAATATTTTTAGCCATCATAAGGCAATAAAGAAAATGATTTTTCTTCTTTTTTTTTCTTTTTCTTTTTTTTTTTTTTTTGGTGGGTTATTATGGCCTTATGGGATATTAGACCTCCCCCGTCTTTCACTTCTTTCCGATACCAATTGAGCAACCTAGCAAAGGCTCATTGGTTTATAATTTTTTAACCCTTTAAGGAAAATCCGAGGAAAGTGGCTTTCTTAAGTTTATGGCCTGAAGTCATAGCCCAAGGAATGAACTAGTGGTTTCCTTATGCCTCACGAAGCAAGAGGTTGGTCTGAAATACCACTTATCATTGTCTCATAAGGTGAGTTATTAGCGAAATTTATGTTTTTCTCATTTATATTTTTTTCTATCAATTATCAACTTATATCCATGTGGGTGTGCAGGTATTTATCAATCATCTATCCGAGTACATAAAATTAATTAAGCTAATCTCAAGTTGAGTTTGAGTAGTTTTGTTATTTAAACATACAATTGAAAAACTTATCAAGCTAAGTAGTAGTGCACTCGGGTTTGGCTTAATAATTTAATGAATTCAAAAATAGGTTTGAATTTGACTCATTTATCTTACGAGCAAGCTTGAACATGTTCAAAATTATGAGAATTTGTCCTATAATACAGCTAAAAAAGCTTTATTGTTTAAGAAATATGTTTTCATTAAAAGTTGAAACTGATATAATGAAACAACTTTTCAGCAAATTCTATAGAAGTATTGTCATTGAAACTCAAAGTTAGTTCTCTTATTCCAAAACTTGACTTTCTCATTAGAACATAAACAATAAATGGAGTTTAAAAGCTATTGAATGGGAAACTTTTAGTACCATACTTTTTCAAGCCTTAATGGCACCACAATTTATTACGAAAATGATTTCTGGAATTTATATTGGATGAAGTTTGACTCGCCAACCTGAAAAATTCCATGAAAGGATAATGAAAAATGCAAAATGCTGAAAATTTTCAAGACTATTGAATCTACTTTTTCAAAAAAAAAAAAAAAAAACCGCTATATGAATAAGAGAAAAACTTATATGTAAATATGATACGGTTGATGTAATATCATAAGCTAATAACAGTGAATCAAAATGGGCTTGTCAAAATATTTTTTGACCCTATAATCCTATTTTGTTTGGCTCTCATTAACCCCCTGACACCAAGTGGGCATGTCATAGTTACATGGAAGACTCACTCTTGCAATTGGCAAAAATAAATAATTGTACCTTTATATTTATTTTATTTCCCTTTACTTCAATGCCGTGTTTGAACTCCAAGCTCTTGTCTACAAAAGAGGAAGCCTTCCATTTTGTAAGAGAGAGTTATAGAGCGGTGATGGAAGCTCAATACAATCTGAGGTAAGACTATAAAGAGTGTCCATACATAGTGTGTACGTCTAAGGAATAAGCCCTCAAGCAGATTGCTACATTTATTCTTTGTATTTCATTTGTAATAAGCATTTATATATTGACTCTATTGACACTTCTCATGGAACCTTTCAAAGTGCCAATATCATATGCCTTACTGGTTTGTCTTTTTATTTTTCCCCTTGTTTTTAAATCAAAAGAAGGATAAAAAAGAGCAATCAATTGTGGCAACTTTACTTAGGTATGACCATATATAGGAGTTTAGATTCGGTGCTGAGATGAAAAAACTCAACACCGTGCTAAGGTAATCCTAACCGTCCATCTTGGATTTTGACGGTTGAGATTGAAATATTAAAAAAATGATCATGAGGGCATTTTGGTAATTTTAATAGTACATTTTTAATCTTTTAATTTGAGACAGCTCAACACAGTGCTGAGCTTTTTCACCTTAGCATCAAATCCAAACTCATGACCATAGTAGCTCCCATATTTGTTAAGGAACCAATGATAGGAGAAACCTAAACAGGCCCACAAAGAGGGATTTGCAAGCGTTCTCTCAAGTTTGTTGAGCCATAACTTGCCTCAACCCCACCAAAGATTAATGGCGCCAGTGTATGAGTAGAACCATCAATGAATAAATATGTCATGCCATTGCCCCTAAGATTCGAACCTTTGACTATCTAGCCTCTTACACTTTTACCACAACGATTTTTTAGGTTTGTCTTGTTGTTTGATGTGATCTAAAAGTATAGGTCTTAATATACCGTTTTAGGGAATTAGTCAGACAAAAGTGGGGGAATTACACATAGGTCTGGCTACGAGCAAACAATTATAGTTCATTACAAATGATTATTGATTTACTAATAAATGACCACTAACTTAACTAATAATGACTACTTTTTATAATTGAACTATAATTATTTGCCCATAGCCGAAACTACCTGTAATTCGCCCCGAAATTAAGGTTTGGAAGCCTCAATTGGCAATAATAATAATAACAATAATACTGTAATATATAAGGAGTAGCATTTTGGTCTTTTTGGCTAAGTAAAATATGAGCATTTTGGTATATCCACTATACCATTGCTCCTTGGTCATGCATTAAGTTCCTTCTAGTTTATTGTCACCTCAACACAGAAATGAAAGGAGACTGATATAAGATCAATGGGTCCCACTTGAAATATATTCAAGCCAAATGTTAATTAACTTGGTTAAACCCATTTTAAACTGTTAATTCTAATTAAAAATTTCAAACCATTGAAAATATTGTGTATTTTGTGTCCAATTTATACCGTCTCATATCATTATTTTTTATGAAGTATTTTTCAAATAAGAAATATAAACCCATAGTACTATGAGGGTGTGGACCCTTGAGCCAAACCACTTTGCCAGAGGAAAACATTAATATTTTTCTCTGCTTCTGATGAGTTCTTTATTTTATTTTTAAGCTCCTGCGAAGTTTGTTAATTATGATGGATGTGTAAAGCTCTCTTGCCAGTTGAGTTGAGTACTCAGGGAGGGAGAGGTGAAAGAGAATTTTAAGAAGAGTTACCAAAAGAGGATGAAGCTAGCTAGCTAATTATAAACGTAACAAATTAAGGGGATAAGATTGACATAAATCTCTCCTAATGTTTATGTGTGATATTCTCCAGTATATATGTTTGACTTCTTGTAATCTTTTATTGTTGGAAAGTTTCTTAGGATTATTCTTCATTGTGATCTGTTCTCCCTTGGGGATCTACTCTCATAAATATGAATGCAAATATATATCACTCTTTTCCTGACCAATTTTATGTATTGTTAAATAGTTTTGCAGTGTTTTTATTATATTCTCTTCATTCTTAATTGATTGTGACATTTGAAAGAACACGGTCTTTTAGGAAATCTCTTAAATGCTTTCACATCGTCAATACATAGTCCATATGTTTTAACATTGTCATTTTACCTTCAAGTATACAAAACATTGCAAAAAATGTAAAATACTCATGAAAAATGGCATTTTAGGTAATCAATTAAAAAAAGTAATTGCCTTTTTTATTAAAACAATAATTTTGTAACTACCCAAAAAAAAGAGAGAATGACTAAATGGTGGGTAAAAAAAAAAATGTAATTCCAAATAAAGGGTCAAAACTCTTTATTTCCATTCAAAATGGTAGTAATGGACTCTAATCCTTAAAAGAGGGATCCACCATCTGTCATTTTATAATAACCATTTTGCCTTTTTTGGGGTGTCTGGAATAAGTTCTCATTTCAAAACTTGTACAGGCGTAAGTCCCCTTTCAAAAACTAGTTAAGTCTCAAATCCTCTTTATGATGTTAGGACAAAAATGCCCTTATCACTATTAGCACTTTTCATTTAAAATTTAAAGAATTAAATTCTCTATGATACCTGGAGAGTATTTCATCTCAAAATATTTGAAAATTATGTCCCCTTATATCCAAAGATTCCATAATTTAATTAAAGGCAAACAAACGTCTCTCTCCACATAGATCATGTCACCATTTTAAATTTCAGATTTTCGTGTTTGTATTTGGAAAATTATAGTAAATTGTGTAACTATTTTAAAATTGGAACGATACTTTGTATAATTGTTTTATTTTTTTTTTCCAAAATCTGAAATGTATTTTATTTTTTAAGCAAACATTCTTTTTTGGGTATTGAAAACAATTACACTTGGGTTAGGAAAATTGTTTTTTTTTTCTTTTTTTTTTTTTTTGTAGCTGTTTTAAATTACTTAAAAATTCAAAAAAAATGCACAAAAGTTACATGTACTTTGTGTAACAATAATTACATATAAACCGAATATTACTGGTGAAAATAAAGAAATCCCATGCGTTAAAAATGGAAGAAAATAGAAAGAAATCACCATAATTATACTGTATCTGAATATAGTATCAAATATGCAAAAATCAAGTAATTTCGTGCGTCAAAAATAGAAGAAAAAAATAGCCATAATTATATTGTATCTGAATATGGTATCAAATATACAAAAATCAAGTAATTTCATGTGTTAAAAATGGAATAAAATAAAAAAAAATTCAAATTGTGACAGCTATATAGTATCCAATATGGTATCACATTTGTTATGGGGATAAAATAGTCATTAATTAAATATTTCATTCAATTTAGCATTGTTTCTTTATTTTATGGACTTGAGACAAAACAAGTGTTCTTTGAGGACTTATTCCTTCATAAGTCTTCTAAAATGTACTTCTCCCCAATTTTCTCTTTTTTTTTTTTTAATCTCAGGTAAATGCCTTTTTCACATACTTTATTTTTAGAAAAATAGTTGGGCACGGGTACGTGAATTAAATTTAAATTGTGTTTTTTTATAAGCAACGACAAAAAAAATAATTTGGACAACCACTTTTTTTTTCCCTCTTTCTCAACGTACACAGAGGAGAAATATTGATTAAATTTTATTTGATAAGAATAAAGGAGAACGGTCGTCTGATAGGATTTGGGTGGGATAAAAAAAGAAATTTTTTTTATTAAAATGGTATAATGAACATTTGACCCTAAATCCCCTCTTTTTTGAATTAAAATTCATTATTGCCACTTTGAATGGAATAAGAGAGTTTTAACCCTTATTTAAGAATTACTTTTATTTTAACCCACCATTTTGACATTTTTCAAAAAAAGAAAGAAAAAAAGAGGACAATAAAATGGGAATGAAGAGTGAAGAGTAATACTCCCTCCATCCCACAAAAATAGGCCATTTTTGTAAATTTTTTGTCCTAAAATGTTTGTTTACTTTGAAAAGTCAAATCATTATTTTTTTTAAGTTTCCTATACTACCCTTAGTTGTTTTAATAATTAATTTTAACACAAAACCTAATACCAAGCAAACAAGGATACTTTTGGAAAGTTATAGTTTAAAATGTAACGAGTTAATGCAATAAAAACTTTTCTTAAATTGTTTGTTTTGTCAAACTTAATCTATCTTTGTGGATCCAAATAAGTAATAGTTTTCCATTTCTAGACACTTAAAACATCTATCTGTCCAAGTGTGTTGGCATCCACCGTTACAAAAGCAATAGTAGACTATTATGTAATCCTTTTTGGCTAAGCTTGTTCAAAAAGAAGGTCCTCACGTATGCATTAACATGTGCCTTCACATCTTGCTTCCACGTTCTTCTCCAAGAACATACACACACTCTCTCTCTCTCCTTCTTGGTTGTCTCTTTTCTTTGCTAACGTTTCTACTTCTGATTCACATAAACGTCTCTATCCCTCCACGCAAACCTATTCCCTCTCCTATATCTATCTACATATATCCATCACAAAAAAAAAAAAAAAAAAAAAGAAATTCAGAGAAAAAAACCCATAGAGAGATTGAGAGAATGGATATTAGAGAGAGTAAAATCAGTGTTCTAATGTTTCCATGGCTAGCTCATGGACACATATCCCCATTCCTAGAACTAGCCAAGAAACTCTCAAACAGAAACTTTCACATCTATCTTTGTTCTACACCCATTAACCTCACTTCCATCAAACCAAAAATTTCTCAGAAATACTCTCTCTCAATCCAACTAGTAGAACTCCACCTCCCTTCTTTACCTGACCTTCCTCCACACTACCACACAACCAAAGGCCTTCCACCCCATCTTATGTCCACACTTAAAATGGCCTTTCACATGTCAGTTCCCAATTTCTCCAACACTCTAAAGACTCTAAACCCTAATTTGCTTATCTATGATATTCTCCAGCCATGGGCACCCGTGGTTGCCTCATCGTATAATATTCCAGCTATTCAGTTCCTTAGTACCGGCGCAGCGTTCACTTCTTTTGCAGATCATTTGTTTAAAAACACAAGCGTTGAGTTCCCTTTTCCATCTATTTATTTGCATGAATATGAGAAAGAGAAGTTCAACCGATTGTTTGAATCATCTTCCAATGGTGTCAAAGACGAAGACCATGTCCTCGGGTGCCGCAAAGAATCTTCCAAAATCGTTTTGATCAAGACTTTTAGAGAAATTGAGGTAAAATATATTGATTATCTTTCTGTTTCAATAGGTAAGAAAATGGTACCGGTTGGTCCACTCGTTCAAGACCCTACCGATGAGGATGAGCCAACAGATATCATTGAATGGCTTGATAAGAAGGAAAAATGTTCGACCGTGTTTGTTTCGTTTGGTAGTGAATGTTTTCTATCCAGAGAGGAGATGGAAGAGGTGGCCAATGGGCTAGAGCTTAGCGAGGTTAATTTTATATGGGTCATTAGGTTTCCCGTGGGAGAGAAAATCAAAGTTGGAGATGCATTACCTGAGGATTTTGTTAAAAGGATAGGAGAAAGAGGATTGATTGTGGAAGGGTGGGCCCCACAAATGAGGATTCTAGAACATTCTAGCGTTGGTGGGTTTGTGAGTCATTGTGGATGGAGTTCTGTGATGGAAGGCATGAAGTTTGGTGTTCCAATAATAGCCATGCCAATGCAACTTGATCAGCCAATAAATGCTAGGTTGGTAGAGGAGGTTGGTGTGGGAGTGGAGGTTAAAAGAAAGGAAGATGGGAGGCTTGATAGAAAAGAAATTGCAAAAAGGATTAGAAAAGTGGTGGTGGAGAAAAGTGGGGAGGATGTAAGGCGAAATGCAAGAGAATTGAGTGAAAAGATGAAAAGGAAAGGAGATGAAGAGATAGATAAGGTGGTGCAAGAGCTGCTGCAAGTTCTGTAGGAAGGGAGAAATGGCAGTACTAGGCAATAGCCAATAGGTTGTCCATTTCAAAATGGCTCAATTTGGGTATGAAGAGTACATCAAGATCTCCACTTGTAAGCTGAGTTCAGCACATTACTGAAAAGTATTGACCAATGTCATGTACTTGATAAAAATAAAAATCTTATTATATATATTTGCCATATATCTATATCTATATATATATATATATATATATATATATATATATATTTTTTTTTTTTTTTTTTTTTTTGTGTGGGGGTAGGCAATGAAAATGGAAATGTTTCTCTACTTTTTTCCATTCGCCTTGTTTTTTTCAATGTAACTTGTGAGCTGAGCTCATGTGGTATTATGGAAAAAAAAAATATTATAAGGAAAAGCTTTCTCTAATTAACCTTTTTCTTTGACCTTTTGTTTTGTCTATGAGTAGTGGATTTTCCGCATGTGCAGACTCCCAGTGATTTATGATATGGTGTTGATTCATTAAAAAGATTAAAAATAAAGAGTAATACTTTTTTTTTTTTTGGGTAAAAAATAAGAGAACACACATGCACCTATAAAGAGTCAAAACAAAGATTTTTATAAATTTTACATCCACATTGAGATAAGACATGCCACTAGACCCAAGGGTCATTGGAAAGTAATACTATTTGACTCGTATTATTTATCCAAAATAAAATTTTATATGAGTGATTGTGTTTTTAAAACTTAAAACATACTCCTTCCGTTCCTAAATTATTGGTTTACTTTCCTTTTTAGGATGTTTCAAAATTATTATCACATTCTAAAAGTTAGTGATTCTTTTTATTTCATTTTCTAAAACACCCTTAAAAGGGGTTTTTTTTTTTTTTTTTTTTTAAACCTTTTTCCAACGTTTTATACACTTGAGGGAAAAATTAGTATATCAAAACATATATATTGATGGGAAAGTATTTAATAGGGTTTCCTAAAAAAAACGTATTTTCTCAAAAGGGACAACCAATTAGGAATGGAAGGAGTATTTGATTCTAAAAGGTGAGTTTCTAGTTGCATATACATTGCATCACACATATGAGATTTTATTATGGGTTAAACAATGGAAATAAAAAATATGCCAATGACCCTTGGGTCTAATCGCATGCCCCAGCCCAATAGGAGTGTGTGGGGTTTGTGGAAGTTTTGGTTATCACTCCACTTATGAGGTAAGTTGATTCAACCAATTGATGTAGAAAATTGCTTAACTTCACTATCACAATATTATGACATTGGCATATAAGGATGGTAAGACATCCGGGTTGGGATTGGGTGGTCCTAATTTGACATTAATTAATAAGATTAAATGCAACCCATTTGGAAATTGAATCTAAAATTTTGACTGGACCCTCTTCTAAACTAGTTATATCTATTCCAACTACGTTCCCAAAGGGACAGGCAAGGTATAGAGTTTAATCACTCAATTAACGCAATTAAATATTGTCATTTATGTATATAAATAGATTGGTAAATATTGAAAGTATATATAAAATAATAAAAAATTAATTGTAGTTTTTCAAATTTGAACCCGACCAACTTATATTAAAACCATAATCCTAAATTCTGAAAAAGACACAAGGCACTGAGAGTGGATTATCCAGTTAACCCAATTCACTAATGCAAGGGGCAGCTTATTAAGTTAACTGAGTTTATTACCATAACTAGTACTGTGGCCAAATCATATGTTAAATATTTTAGGGAAAATTGACAATAAATAAAAAAAATATTTCCTTTAAACCAATAAGTCCATTACTTTAAATTTTAACTAGCATTAAAGAAAATGATTTTAAATTATTCCTATTCTGCCTTTTTTATTAACTAATGGAATTGAATATTATATTAATGTAATCTCAAAGACAATTATAGTAAATATAATCAAATTAAAAAGAAAGCAAGCGTATATGCAATTAATAGAGAAGTTGAGAAAAAGAGATTGCAAACATTGTAATCTCAAAGAAAATTATAGTAAATATAATGAAATTAAAGAGAAAGCAAGCGTATATGGAATAGATAAGTTGAGTAAGAGATTGCAAACAATGTTTTAATGAGGGTCTCTCCGCCTATGTCCTTACTCTAAAAGCTCCACTTGAGGATTCGACAATCCACTATACCAATCTTCTTATGGGTGGTGATCAAACCTTTTAGAAAATACAAGTGTTCTTTACCAACACTTACACAAAAACTCACTTCTTTAACTACTTCAAAGTTAGGTTTCACACAAACCTTGATTACAAGATGATTGAAATTGATTTTTTGAGTATATATGTTGCTCTAGTAAAAGATTGCAAGCTTCTCTTAAAGAACCCTTGGAACTCAAATTTGGTCCAAATGAAGAAAAATTGTCTTGGTTATTTGGTTTTGCCGAGGCACATCCGAAGCATCCAACTCATTATTTTGTACTCACTTGGTGGGTATTGCTTTACCTCATTAATTTAGCCCTCTAGCATTCTTTTACATATATATATATATATATATACATACACTATAATCTTGGGGTTTTAGCCATTGCCTCGATATTTTTGGTGTTTTAATTTGTATTGGTAGGCCACAAACTGTTTTGGTGTCTAATGGGTGAATATACAGTGGTTGTAGTGGAGGCACGTGCAACCATTGTATTTTCTTGTATTTTTTGGTTTAGGTTTTTTTTTTTTTTTTTTTATAAATTCTGAAATTGTCCTAATCCTAACCTCACTTATTTTTCATTTCTCCCACTCCTAAATCGCTAATTTCATTCGCCACGGCTCAAACTAGGGATAAGGTAGAGTCTTTTATAGGGCATGGATTTTAACTAGGTAGAATGGATTATGCGAAGTTAAAGTTTAGTAACCATCAAGAAAAAAATTCCTAAATCTACCCTTGGTTGTCTTTTTTCTTGATCCTTTTGTATGTTTTTGAGTTTCTGTTGATCCTCTCTTTTTTTAGGGGGAAAAAAACATAATTAAAAGGAGGCAACTAAGTGTAATTAATTCCCACATTCAAAACCAACCCGCCTTCCCCCAGTAGCCCTTAATGCCATGTTCCACTCCCAATAAGGCATGATTTTGAATCCACATGGGGCGGGTGTTTTCCCATTGCTTGAACCAAAAATAGGGGGAAAAAAAAAGGTTTTTTTGGCCATAGCCCTATGGTATAACTATAGACACCCAATTTTGTACCGACTGTTATCTTGAGTCCCGGGTTCCCGATGATAAGGTCCAGATGTTTGCTGCTAATTCTGGTCTTCTTATAATGAGTTAAGTGTGTGCAATGGGCTAAATTAATAATTAAAACTGAACAGAGGAAGCCCATGTGCGTACACATATTGTAACTATGCGTATGCATGTTGTAGTGTGCGTACGCATATTATGGTTATGCATACACATGATAAGACCATGCGTACGCATGATATCCTCATTTTCCTTTTTGCACAAATATCACCCATGAATCTTGCTTGAGTTGTGCTCTTACCTCGCAAAGATGACTGAGGTTGAGCAAGGATAGTGGGAAGAGTTCTCATATGAGGATTTGACCTAATTTCCCCCTACAAATACCTAAGCATAGGGTTTAGAAAAGGGATTTGAAAAATAGAGGTTGGAGGCTAGAAAGAGAGAGAAAATGAGGAGTACATAAGCTTAGCTCAAAAGGAAAAGGCTATAGAGGATTGGTAGCGGATCTGAGGGAGCAACAAACTTGTGACATTGCATGTTATAAAACTTCCTTTAAAACTCTACATCTTATTGCTTACATGACTAGTATAGCGTGATATTAGTTATGATGGTGTATGCTTTAGAATGATATAGTTGGATGATGATATTACATTACCTCTAATATGTAACTGTAGTTGATTAGAGGGTTTGGATTAACTATTGGTTTTGCACGTACTAATATGTTGTTTTGCAAGAGAAATAGTGCGTACACGTATGAGAATATGCATATGCACATCAATGAAGGTATATGCATATTGATTTATGTGTACACATGGATGTCCTCTCACAGTACTTTTTCTTTATTTCATTGTTTACTTCACTTACTTCATTATTGTATCATATTGCTTTATTCTTGTATCATATTAATCTACTATATGTGTGTGCATTCAGATTATTGCATGATTTAGGGTAATTTTAATTGAATTGAAATATTAAATGTGGTTAATAAATGCAAAGTGGGAGCCAGTCGAAGGACTAAGTGACTTTGGGTGCCTAACACCTTTCCAACGATGTACCCTAACTCCGAAACTTCTCTGGTTATGACAAGTTAGACCCTTACAAGGGGTCAAGTTTGGTTCCCAGGTTTTCTGGGTGGTGACTCCTCTTCACGCTAATCCTTCGAGGTTAGTGGCATATTCCTGAGCCGCATAGTTCAGGGCTCAACGCTCACAGTAGCAACTCTTCTAGGGATAGAGAACTAGATCCCGTAGTGTTTATTAATCATATTTAATAAGATATAGAGTTTCAAAGGAAGTTTTACCACATGCAATGTCACAAGTTCGTTACTCTCTCAGGTCCACTACCAATCCTCTATAGCCTTTTCCCTTTGAGCTAAGCTTATGCACTCCTCATATTTAATAAAGAGTGAGGCTATTGCCACCACATAAAGTACTCAAAGCCCCCCATTAGTTTATACATTTTGAGATTTAATGAAAAATATAAAAAGTTTTTTAGAAAACTAATAACATTATTTTTTAGAAAACATCATTCTGAACAACTTTGCAGAAGAAATTTTTTCTAAAATCTATCATTTAAGTAGACTTTTTGGCCATTTACAATATCTATTTCATTTTTCATGAAAAATTGCCAAAAAAGTTTACTTAAATGACAGATTTTGGAAAAACTCTCTTTTACAAAGTTGTCCGGAATGATGTTTTCTAGTAGACTATGTGATTAGTTTTCATAAAATTTTTTTATATTTTTCATAAAACCTTAAAAATATAAATTAAATGGGGGGCTTAGAGTATATTATGTGGTGGCAATAGCCTAGCCCTTTAATTAATCATTTCATTTACAATTGAACCACAAACAAAAACTTTAACCTCATAACTCCTTTTAACCCCAAACGGACAAAATTACTCTTATTTTAAATTTCAAAATATTTATAAACGTGTCACTCAAAATCCACCTTCCTTATTTTGTGCCATAAAATATGGGATCACCATTCAAAAAATATTATATTATGCTAATTTTAAATAATTTTCAAAATAAATGATCATACAAAATTTAAAATATAAGAACCAAAAAGAAGGAAAAAAATAGTAAGAATAATTTAAATATAAGAACCAAAAAAGAAGGGAAAAAAAAAAACAGTAAGAGGATACTAATATACTACTCAAAGAAAAAAATAGTAAACATTAATAGCATACTATATTATTTTAAATTATAATAAATAAAAAAATAAAAAAAAAAACTAACAAACAAAAACAAAAACAAAACTTCAAGACTTCTTCAAATTTATAATAGCAAACAATAACAATATACTATATTATTCTAAATTTAAAATAAATGAACTTCAAGACTTCTTAAAATTTAAAATAGCATATAGTAACAATATATTATATTATTCTAAATTTAAAATAAATAAACTTCAAGACTTCCTGAAATTTAAAATAGCATATAGTAACAATATACTATATATTAAATTTAAAATAAAGAACAAAAAAAAAAAGTTGGAGTATACTATTTTATACTGCTTAAAAAAAAATGATTCATCTTTCTCAAGCAATTAGTAATAGTATACTAGTCAAATGTATTTTCAAACAAATTTCCTTTTCAAAACAATTTCCAACACAACCAATTAAATAAAATTGATTAAAACAAAATTGAAATATTATACAGCACAATTCAAAACAAAACAAACTGAATAATACAATCTATGAACAAACTCTTCCAAAAGTTTGCTTCGATTGATAAAGACTCACCCCAAGTTTGAAGATAAAGAAGAATAATGCTTGATTGGATATAAAGAATCACGAAGGTTGAAGACGATGGAGAGCTAATCTTCCATTGATAGAAAAAAAAGCTTCTTCTTTTTTGTTAGTGGAAAAGTAAGATTCATAATGGTGAAAGTGTTGCTCACTAGAAATTTAAAAATCAAAATCCCATCAAATCCGTTCGATAGAAATGGGAATTTAAAATCCCATCAAATTTGTCAAGCCACAAACCCATGAAATGAAATTCCCAAAAAACAGTAAAATTTAATAATCTGTTAAAAAAATGTAGGAAATCCGTTCTAAATGGTAGGGTATAAATAAATAAGGCTAATATGGGAATTTTTAAAAAATGATTTCCTTATGACTAATAAAAATATTAATAAATGGGGTTAAGGAGTTGAAAATTCTTGTGATGGGGTTATTGCTAAACCTCATCTCCTCGTCTCCTATTAAGGGTAATTGCTAATTATCCTAAAAAAAAGGGGTAAATTATAGAAATCCTCCTAATGTTTAGCTCTTTTTCACATAATCCCCTGAAGAAAAAAATCATTACAATGTCTTCCAAACCACATTAGTTGTTTAATAGAATAACCTAAAGTTACCAAAATAATATAATCTATCTATAAATATGAGACTTAGCATTTCCAACTTCTATGACATAAGTAAGAAATCCCAACATTTATAGAAATAAGACTTCCCATCCAAACAACTAATGTGATTCAGGAGGACATTGCAATGTTTTTTTTTTCTTTAGGGGGTTATGGGAAGAAGGGTTAAACATTATGATTTTTTTTAATTAAAAAAAAAAACTGAAAAAGAAACCACCCACTAAAAGGGTAAAAGGTGTAATTTTCTCAAACAAATAAGGGGTGGTTTTTGTCAACCCCTTAATTTTATTTGCACGCCTCACTAATTTTAATTTATCAAGATTTATGAAAAAGATAAAAGGTTTTTATGAAAATTGCTCATGTTAGCCACTAGAAAACATCATTTCGAATAACTTTGTAAAAGAAAGTTTTTTCAAAATCTATTATTTAAGTATACTTTTTGTTCATTTATCGTTTCTATTTTATTTTCGGTCAAAAAGTCAACTTAAATGAAAGATTTTGAAAAAGCTTTTTTTCGCAAAGTTATTCAAAATTATGTTTTCTAGTGGACAATGCAACCAATTTTCATAAAAACCTTTTATATTTTTCTAAATCTTTAAGAAATTAAATGAAATAGGGTGTGTAAACAAAATTAAAGGATTACAATAACCGGTTCCAAATAAATACAGTATAAATTAACATTATTGACCCTTGGACCCTGTCCTTTCGAGTTAGTTCTTTCATCTATATATATAACGGAGGATAGTTGCCTGTTTTAATGCCATATGGAAATTGTATGTTTTTTTTTTTTCTCTTGTTAGGGAGCTGGTTGGTTCCATTCCACCCCTCTCTCTGTCTTCTCTCTCTTAATGATTAACGTAAAGCCTATCTAATCCTTTTTTCCTTTCTCTCTCTCTCTCTGACCCTCTCTATCCTCTCCTTCATTCACTCACTTCAGCCATGGAAGAGTTCCCATGTTTCCATGGAAGGATACCAACTTAGGGAGAAAAAAAAAATGCTGAAGCAGATCAACATAAGCATAGATTTTTTTACCCCTTAGATTCATAGCTTAATACAAGAAAAAATTTAAAATAAAATCAATTTTTTTTCACATTTTGCTATGGTGATTCAACTACACAGAAGGAAAAGGCCATCAGGTACATGAGAAGTGTGTGGTCTAAAGGTTTTAGCCAGCATGAAGGAGATCGAACCATAGAGATCTAAAATCTTCGTGCCGCTTGATGATGAAAGCCAAACCAAACAATCAGGCTTACTTGCGAGAAAAAGCAAGAAAGAGAGAGAAAATGAAGGAAAATCTCTCATTTCTAGAGAGAGAGAGCTTAAAGCTCTAATACAACAAAAAGTTGTTACAAATCTATTAAAAATTATCAAAAGCAAACCAAACTAACCCTTAACCAACTATTTATAGTAGATCACATGTTGAAATGACTAAAATACTCCTAGACAATTAGCTAACTAACCTTATAAACTAATACAAACTATTACAACTAATACAACTAATATATCTAGGCACATCAGGACTCCCCCTCTAAAAGAAACTTGTCCTCAAGTTTAAAGTAGAAGTAGAAGCGGGTCTTGATGTAGCTTGTTAAAGTTCTACCTTAACACCACCCAAGCAAGATCTCTTGCTTTGAAAAGAAGCTTCTCTCTGAAACAGAGTATAATGGAATTAACTATATTGCTTCAAATGTATTATTGAGTTACATGAATATATAGCTGCTGTACAGTAATATGAGAAGATATTTAGGAGTAATTATAGGGATGGAAATCTCTAGAATTTGCTATACAAAGAAAGATATTGAATTCCAAAATTCATGCAATTAGCTTGATTGATTCTCTTGATAGCTGTGATGATTGGGTTGGAGATTGAGTATCCTTGACACGCCCCTGCAAGAGATACGTTCCATCATGAACGTTAATCTTGGACCGTAGAAGCGTAAAGCGCTGTCGAGACAAACCTTTAGTGAGCAAGTCGGCTAGCTGATCAATTGTGGAGATGTAACGAACCAGAAGATTTTTGGCGGCTACTTTATCCCGAACAAAGTGGAAATCTATTTCAATGTGCTTCATTCGAGAGTGGAAGACGGGATTAGCAGTCATGTAAGTAGCACCAACATTATCACACCAGATTAATGGTGGTTGAGGAAGGAAAACACCAAGTTCTTGTAGTAGGGACTGAACCCAAACAATCTCACTAGTTGTAGTTGCAACGGCTCGATATTCTGCCTCGGTGGATGAACGAGCAACAGTGCGTTGCTTTTTAGAACTCCAAGATATTAGATTAGAGCCAAGAAAGATGGTATAGCCAGTTGTGGATTTACGATCATCTGGACACCCTGCCCAATCTGCATCAGAGAATGCCGTGAGGTTCAAAGAGGATGACCCCCGAAGAAATAATCCAAAATTAAGTGTCTGCTTCAAGTAACGAAGGATGCGCTTCACCGCAGTCCAATGTGAAGTGGTTGGGCGATGCATAAACTGGGCAACTTTATTGACAGCGAAAGCAAGATCTGGTCTTGTTAACAACAGGTATTGCAAAGCCCCCACAATGCGTCGGTACTCTGTACCATCATCAAGTAACTCACCTGAGTTGAGAGACAAGGCAGGAGAAGAAGCAATGGGAGGGGAGACAGGCTTAGCACCATCCATGTGACATCGTTGAAGTAAATCACTGATGTACTTTCGTTGGCTAAGAAATAAACCGGTTGGTGTACGAAGGGCCTCCAATCCAAGGAAAAAATGAATGTCCCCAAGATCCTTAAGAGCAAATGTACCTGACAGCTTGTGAATAAGACTAGAAATGGCCTTGGGATTGTTTCCTGTGATTAATAAATCATCAACATAAATCAGGAAGTAGATAATGACACCCTTGACCCGGTAAATAAAGAGGGAGGTGTCAGTCTTTGATGCAACAAATCCATGTCCAATGAGGAAACAACTTAAGCGATGATACCATGCCCGTGGTGCCTGCTTGAGACCATAAAGTGATTTTTTTAGGAGACACACATGAGCAGGTTTGGTTGAATCAATAAAACCAGGTGGTTGGGACATAAAGACTTTCTCTTCAAGTTCACCATGTAGAAATGCATTTTGAACATCCAATTGCTTAATTGGCCAACCTTGAGTCACGGCAATAGAGAGAACAATGCGAATAGTTGTGGGTTTAATCACCGGGCTAAATGTTTCGCTATAGTCGATGCCAGGCCGTTGGTGAAAACCTTTGGCTACTAAGCGAGCTTTATAGCGATCGATGGAACCATCTGGTCGGCGTTTGATTTTGAATACCCACTTATTGCTAACAACATTCTGGTTTGGCAAGGGAGGAACAAGGACCCATGTGCCATTTCGTAGAAGAGCATTAAACTCCTCTTGCATGGCATTGCGCCATTCGGGATGCTTGGTGGCTTGTGAATAACAAGTGGGTTCCACAGGTTCAAGCAATGGATGTTTTGTGGCAGTAAGATTCAATTTGGGAGGTGGTGGTTTAAGAGCTCCTGTACGTGAACGAGTTAGCATGGGATGTGTGCGTTCAATTGGGAGCGATGTACTGGGCTGCAATGAGGGAAGAGAATTGGACAAGTCCATTAGAGGGTCATGAGAACTAACGGGCTGTGGAGGACACATGGATTCATTAGGACATAGTGGAGGAGCATGTGAGGGTTCAGGTTGGGATGGATTAGTCACAATGGGGGGCGAACAGGTGGGACTTATTGTAGGTGTATTGAGAATTGGGTTGGTGGACCCACTACAAGGGAGAATAATGGGAGGGGAAGTATTAGACCAAGAGGTGGTGGGTAAAGTGATCAACCCAGTGGGCCTAGCAATACTTGTATAAGGGAATATCTTCTCATCAAAATAAACATGTCTGGACACAAAAATCTTGCCAGTGGATGGATCAAAGCACTTAAAGCCTTTGTAAACTGGAGAATAACCAATAAAAATGCATGGCTTAGACCGCTGATCCAACTTGTGCTTTGCATATGGTCGGAGCCACGGATAGCATAAACACCCAAAAACTCGAAGGGAAGAGAAGTCAGGTGGAGTCCCAAATAGTTTCATAAGGGGACTCATGTGGCCAATGACAACACTAGGCAGCCGATTAATTAGATAAATAGCCGTTTGAAAGGCAAAGGACCAAAAATTTGTAGGAAGATGTGCATTAGTGAGGAGAGCAAGTCCAGTTTCAACAATATGCCGATGTTTACGTTCAGCCCGACCATTTTGTTGTTGAGTATGAGGGCATGAGATCCGTTGAGAAATTCCATTTGCAGCTAAGAAATTTGTGAGTTTGTTAAATTCTCCACCACCATCAGATTGAAAAGCCTTAATTGTACGGCCAAAGTAGTTTTCAACCAAGGATTTGAAACGCATGAACACGGTAAAAACATCTGATTTGCGAACAATGGGATAAAGCCAACAATATCGACTAAAATCATCAACAAAAATAACATAATAATGAAAACCATCGATTGAAGGAATAGGGGCAGCACCCCATACATCGGAGTGGATGAGATCTAAAGGAGCAGTACTCTTAGACTGTGAAGATGTGAAAGGAAGACGATGGCTTTTGGAGCGTTGGCATGCATCACATGTAGAGCTCTCTGTATTAGCAAATGGTAAATCAAAATGTGAGAGGACTTGTCGGACTAGCCGCAACGAAGGGTGACCAAGACGTTGATGCCAATCATCAATGGTAACACAGTCACTAACCATGGCAGAGAAGGTTGGCTCTTTATTTGGTACGAAACGATCAAGATGTAATTGATAAAGGCCATGCTCACTCGGGCCTCTGAGTAGAGTTTGTCCCGTCCGTTGATCCTTGACAAGAAAATGAGATGGGTGAAATTCAAAAATCACATTATTATCTTTGGAAAACTTATTAACAGACAGCAAATTACGACGAATAGAAGGGACTCGAAGAATATCTTTCATCAAAAATTTATTATTTTTAGATGAAAAATGAGAAGAGCCAACATGGGAAATTGCCAAACCTTGACCATCACCAACAATGATTTGATCAGGACCAGAGTAATCAGAGTGAATAGCAAGATTGGACATGTCTGCAGTGAGGTGATTGTTAGATCCAGAGTCAAGCAACCAAGAACGACTGAGATCAGTAGAATATGAGACGCGATCACCTAAAAAGGCATGATTGAAGCGTTGCGGGCAGTGAGAAGAAGTGTGACCTTCTTGAGAGCAAAGTTGACAAGTGGGACGAGAATGATTTGTAAATGGAGGTGTGCTCGCTGGACGGCTTGAGTTATAAAAATTGGAACGAGGGCCACGATTGTTGCCACGGCGATTGCCACGATTACCATGATTAGACCGGTAGTTTCGGTTGGCATTGTTGTGTGGCCGAGAGGAATTTGCTTGGTCGGTGGGAGTACGAGAAGCTGCATTTGCAGTTTGTATTTGAAGAGGAATTTGATCAGTAATGTCCGCCAAATAAGCCTCATGACTCAGAAGCATGCCACAGAGATCATCAAAGGAAACAGGTTCGGCGCGAGTGCGGACAGAGGTGGCAAAATCACGGTAATCAGTACCAACGCCACGAAGAGTTGCAAGGACAAGGTCCTCATCGCTGACTGGGCGATCAATCGCTGCAAGAGAGTCTGCAAGAGAGCGGATTAATTGGAGATAATCGGCTATAGAGGAGGTACCCCTCTTGACTTGAGAAAGGGTATCCTTCAAGTGCATGACTCGGGTGCGAGAGGAAGGAGCAAAGGTCCGTGCCAAAATTTTCCATGCTTCATATGAAGTGGACGCGCCAGTGATGTGGGAGATGACCCCTTCAGTGAGGGAGGAGATGATCCAACTAAGAATCAATTGATCTTGACGATCCCAAAGTTCAAATTCTGGGTTAGGAATCGATGTGGCAGATTCAGTAGATGTGGTAGATGCGGTAGTCGTGCGGAAACGTGAAGGGGCTGGATAAGAACCATCAATATATCCCAACAAATTGTAGCCACGAAGTAATGGGAGGAATTGGGCCCGCCATAGCATATAGTTTGTCTGGTTGAGTTTGAGAGGAAGTTGGGGGGCCACGTTTAGAGTTACCAAGGAAGAGATGCTTGAGGGAGTGGTAACACTAGATTGGGATGAGGAGGCCATGGGAACAAGGCAGGAAAAAAGAAAAAAAAAAACAAAAAAGGACGTTACTCAAGGGAGCTTGAAAGGCTCTGATACCATGAAACAGAGTATAATGGAATTAACTATATTGCTTCAAATGTATTATTGAGTTACATGAATATATAGCTGCTGTACAGTAATATGAGAAGATATTTAGGAGTAATTATAGGGATGGAAATCTCTAGAATTTGCTATACAAGGAAAGATATTGAATTCCAAAATTCATGCAATTAGCTTGATTGATTCTCTTGATAGCTGTGATGATTGGGTTGGAGATTGAGTATCCTTGACACTCTCTTCGATCATTAGCTTGAAACTTGTGCTTGATATTGAGTTTCTCAATCATGAGTCTCCTAGAAGCATGAAAATCTTGCAAAAATTTACCAACGTGTCTTCCCATGTCATACATCTTCTTTGGAAATGGAAAATAAGCTTTATTGCAGCCACTTGGAAGCTGAAAACTAACATCGCCACACACATATCCCAATTCCCAAGAAAAATAGCCACTAAGTTCCTCTTCATGATGCTGCCATTGTAGTTCAACCTTCTCTAAAGGAGTCATTTGATGAGTAACTTTGATAAGAGAAGCATCTTTAGGTCCCTCTTCAAAGCAAGGTAACATATCTTGCACAAAAGGAAATCCAGGAAGCAAATCATAAACAAACTCATCATAAGATGGTTGCATTAACTCACTGATAGTACTGGTAATCTCAAAATCAACCTCATACTCTAGTGGAATTGAAGTTCTAATGATACCACTATCAACACTTTCTTCCATAAGGCTTGTAGAAGGAAATAGAGAAGTTGTTTGAGGCTTAGAGATCACATTTTCCTTTATGGGCAGCAACATGTATGCCCTCAACCAATCTTCTTTTCCAAGATCATCACCAACTTCATTTAAAGGTTGGTCATAGATGGGTTGCACTTTACACTGCTCAATTTCTTCTATTTCCTCCATCAAAAGCATTTTGTTGTGAGTTTCCATGTTACTATGCTTGAAGCATGTAAAGTCACTTCCTTAGATTTGCCTTTCTACTTCAACACTTGAAAAATTAGACCAAGTGGGTAAAAATTCAACCACTTCTTCAAGAGGAACTTGCTGTCCACCACTTTTCTTCCAAGCAATTGAAAACTATCCACCCTTAGAATAGGGTTTGTGAGTAATGGAATGGAAGAAATTGCCCCTTAAGCTTCTTCTTCATTTTATTCCACTCTCTAACCTTTCCTTGTCTACTCCTTTGGCGAAAACATTTGTAATTGTTTCCACCATTCGGAGGCTTTTCCTTTTAGGTTATTTGAAGCCAACTTCACCTTCTTGCTATCTAGAACATCATAGTAATCAAATACTCCCTCAAGAATATCAACCACTCTTGAATTCATCCAAATCAAAACTGCCATGAATGTTCGGAAGTTCATCTTCAAGTTTATATTCCCATTTGGAGTCTTTACTCTCACTAGGAGAAGGGAGGTATTGTACCTTACCCATCAAAACTTCAATTTGTCTCCTCAATCGATCAATTTCTTCTTTTTATTGCTAGTTTCGTTGTTTAGTATCAATTCTACCTATATGTGGATGAATCTCTACCCTAATATCGAAATTCTTGACATTTCCTCTTTCCCTACTTTTTATACCTCAAACACAATGAGTCATAACCCCTATAAAACTCAAATAAAGGTCTAAATGTTCAAAAGGATTGAAGCTAGCAGTAGCTGATATAGAAGAGCTTCTAAAAAATAGGACAATTGAAGCTAAATAGAGACTAAGCCTAGAGAAGCTCACTGGTGAGTGGTGGCAATCGAGATCTTAAACTCTTGCAATCCCAACGGTAGATCAAGTGCGATACCTTAATTCAAGCAGTGAGTGGCAGAAAAGAGGAATCGATCCTCAAACAGCTTCTAAACAGAGTCTCAACTGATCGCAAACTACAATAGACCTCCAATAGAAGCCTCCGTCTTCTGCTGACTGTTCTTTGACCCTTATAGGGAACAAAATCAAGCCCTAATAGACTTCAACAAAGGCTGGTAAAGGAAGCGACACTTGTATGGACCTCAAATCTTCACTGTCGAACCAAGAAAGAAGTTGCGATGAGAACTAACTTGCATTCCCAAACTTCAATCCAGTCATAGAAGGATTCGTGACTTCAACAAGGCACTAAAACTTCATTTTCGCAACAAATTAAGGCTCCAAAATGCTTTTCACACTAAGAGAGAGCTTTGAGTAGGTTCAATTGTTGCCTTTGTTGGGCTGCAATCAAACCCTAGGTAATTACAATCCAAATTAGGCTCAATTTCTCCATTCCGATCCAAAAGAGAGCTTCGATTATGGATATCCAATGCTGCGATCACCTCCAAAGCAAACCCTAGATAGGTGCAACTAACGTTGGGGCTCCAATCTTTATCTTAATTCAAAAGATAAGAAGAAAACAAGGCTCAACCATGGATGAAGCTTCATTCATCATGTCGATAGAGAAAAAATCAGAGGAAAATGACACACTACAGGTATGAATCTCAAGCTCTGATACCAAATGATGAAAGCCAAACCAAACAATCAAGCTTACTTGCGAGAAAATGCAAAAAAGAGAGAGAAAATGAAGGAAAATCTCTCATTTCTAGAGAGAGAAAGAGCTTAAAGCTCTAATACAACTAAAAGTTGTTACAAATCTATTAAAAATGATATTAAAAAAAAAAAAAAAAAACTAACCAGACTAACCCTTAACTAACTATTTATAGTAGATTACCCTTAACTAACTATTTATAGTAGATTACATACTAAAATGACTAAAATACCCCTAGACAATTAGCTAACTAACCTTATAAACTAATACAAACTATTACAACTAATATAACTAATATATCTAAGCACATCACTTGAGGGTCTAAAATCCATGTTGCAGAGTTGAGGTCCAAAAACCCTATGGGTTTCGTGCCGCTTGAAGGTCGAAGGTTACAAGGGAGATATAGTTAAGGTGGGTTCCTAGGGGTGGGTTCAAGGGTTTGTGTTGATGGGGTTTTTGGGTTGCAGAGAATGTGAGAAAGAGAGAGAGAGAGAGATGGGTCATTTAAGTAGAAAAATGGGTAAATGGTTTGAGAGAAGGAGAATGTTTGGAAGATCTAGAAGTGCAATCAAAGAATATACAGTAAAAGAGAAGTAATGTTTCGTTTTATGTGAGAGATAAAGAAGTGCAATCAAAAATACTTTATTTGCATTTATTAGGAGGGAGAAAAAGAGAGGATGGAGAAAGAGACGGTCCGTGTGTGAGAGAGAGAGGAGTCCAAGATAGGTAATGCTTTGTTTTATATGTAGTAGTGTCATTTTTTTATTTTTTATTTTTTTATAGTGTCATTAAGTACTGACATTTTGAGAAAAAAATTAAAAGAGGCAATGTGAAAAGTTATGAGAAAAAATTACAAAGTACTTTTTTTATAAAATTATTACCAAATTATAAATGAACTTTTATTTGTCATGTTAAATCATACTTCTTACCATTATTTGTGGCTCAATGTTTCATTTTGTTATAAATTTATTTATTTATTTATCTTATTAGATGTTAGATCATTTCAGTAAAATATTTTTTCACATTGGATCTTTTCTTTTTTTTCATTATACTATCAAAACTTTGGAACAAGTAATTAGGAAGGATGAAAAGAATTTGGAAGTAGAGGAATGGTAATTGGTAAAAAAAAAATGAAAGTTAGAAAGAGAAAAAGGTGGGTGAGCTAAAAAATAAAAATAAATAGCTCTTGCTACATTAGAATAGCCACTTTAGAGCATCTCCAATAGGTGTGAGCTATATTGAGATTAAGTATACCATTTTTTCTCTCAACAACAACAAAGCTCCTGGCTCAGATGGTTTTATAGCTGGTTTCTTTAAGAAATCTTGGCATATAGTGGGTGGAGACTGTTATTGCAGTACTGAGTTCTTTCTTCCAGGAAAGCAAGCTTCTTGGAGAGGTGAATGCAACCAGTATAGCTCTTGTTCCTAAGGTTCAAAACCCCTCTTCTATGGGTAATTTCAAGCCTATTTCTTGTTGTAACACATCTATAAGTGTATCTTGAAGATTATTGCTAATCACTTTAAATCTTGTCTTCCTGATTTTATAAACCCGAATCAAGTCAAGCTATTGTTTAGGGGAGAAAAATTTCTAACAAAATTCTTTTAGCTCAAGAGATCCTTAAGAATTATCACAGATGTAGAGGCCCTCCCAGATGTGCTATCGAGGTTGATCTTATGAAGGCATATGATACTGTTAATTAGGATTTTCTGTTGAATGTGCTTACCATTCTTAATACTCCTACCCACATTATCAATTGGATCAAAGTTTGTGTTTGTTCTTCAAAATTCTCAGTCTCCATTAATAGAGGGCTTGAGGATTATTTTCATGGCAAGAGGGGTTTACGTCAATGGCGACCCTCTCTCCCCTTACTTGTTTGTCATTATGATTATGATAGAGGTGTTATCTCGTATGTTTGCTGATGCATCTAGCTTACCCTCCTTTAAATATTATAGTAGATGTGGAAAATTTAAGTTTACCCATTTATGCTTTACGAATGATTTACTTATTTTCTGCCATGAAGATGTAACTTCCATTTCTATCATCAAGCAGGTTCTTATGGAATTTGAAGAGCTCTTTGGTCTAAAAGCTAACCCCAATAAAAATGTGATTTTTTTCTCTGGGGTCAATGTTGTTTTCAAGAAAAGTATTCTGCTTAGCATTGGATTTCCAAAAGGTTCTCTACCTATCCATTACCTTGGGGTTCTTCTTATCACCAAAAGATTGTCTTACATGGACTACCATCCTTTAATAGAGCGTGTCACCAAGAGGATTCAATCTTGGAGCAGCAAAAACCTCTCCTATGCTATTAGGCTACAATTACTTAACTCAGTTCTCTACAACATCCAGGCTTTTTGGAGTAGAGTTTTTATTTTACCCAATAAGATTTATAAGTCTCTTGAACAACTTTTCCGTAATTTCTTATGGTCGGGTAAGGAGTTTAAAGTTTATGTTGCTAAAGTAAGTTGGGTAGCTGTTTGTACTCCAAAAGCTGATAGTGGTTTGGGGTTGTGTAAACTTGTTGATTCTAATATTGCTTTTATGACTAAGCATATTGGGATTTGTTTGGTAAAGCTGACTTGTTGTGGGTTTTGTGGGTGAAGCTCTATTTCTTACGGAATAATAGTTTTTGGTCTATTAAAACACCTTCAGATTGCTCTTGGTTTGGGAGGAAGATCTTGAAATTGAGAGATTATGTTAGACCTTTTATAAAGCACAATATTGGTGATGGCTACTCTTCATTTTTGTGGTATGATAATTGGCATCCTCTTGGGCCCCTTGCTCAATGGTTTGGTGATAGAATAATGAATGATGCACCTATATCTTCTCAAGCTCAGGTTAATGCTATTGTTTTGAATAATTCTTGGTTATGGCCAATGACTGTTAATGCTGAATTACTTTTAAATTCTTAATGCTACTCCTACTCTCTTAGGCCTAATCAAAACATCCCTGATACTATTTCTTGGGTACCTGCTTCAGATGGTTCCTTTTCTACTAGATCTGCCTGGGATGCAATTAGGGCCCATGGTATTGAAGTTGATTGGCATAAGGTCTTATGGTTTCCAAAATTGATTCCTAAGCATGCCTTCATTTCTTGGCTTGCCACTTCTTAACCAGTTTGCCCACTAAGGACAAATTAAGAGCATGGGGGATTAATACCTCAGCAACTTGTATTCTCTGCCAAGTTTCAAGACGAAAACAGAGATCATCTAGTTTTTACTTGTACCTTTACTGCTACAATTTAGAAGGACATTTTGAGGAAATGTTGTGTGATTAAACACGCACGCTTATGGGCAAATGAAATTTTGTGGGCCACTCACAACTTAACAGGGAATACTTTTGCTTCAATAATCAAGAAACTGGCTTGGGCAGCAACCATTTATTATGTTTGGCGTGAAAGAAATGGGAGACCTCATGATAATGCTTTTCATCCTCACCAAGTCATTGTTACTTTGATTGAAAATGACATCAGATTTAGAGCTATGAGTTTTACTATAGTTAGAGATAATCTTAAGAATAGAATTTTTTGTACTAACTGGGGAATATGCTCTAAAATTTTTGGTTAATGTTTGTCTTCTTTTTGGCTTACCTTGAGCTGTGAAGGTTTTAATCTTACATAGATTATTCAGCTTTCTTTTATAAGTTAGCTTAATAGGTTGTGTTTGATATGGTTTCTTTAGCCTTTTGGCTTGTATTCTTTCTTTCTTTCTTTCTTTCTTTCTTTTATATAATTACTCACTTATCCAAAAAAATATATTACCTATGTTACTGTTATTTTAGCATATGCTACAATGTTAAATGTTATAATTTGGCATAATATGCTCTAAAGGTGCAAATGACACAATATGTAATTTTTAGCACAACCGCTATCTCTTTCTCTTTTTTAATCAGCTTTGTGCTATTTTAGTTCAAGGGTGTGCTAAATATAACAGAAGGATGAACTATTACTATTTTTTAGCACACCATTGGATAGTAGTGGAGCCAGGGGGTGGTATTTAGGGGGCATGTGCCCCCACTTGCTTAAGTTTTTTTTTTTTTTTTTTTTGTGTGTGTGGAAAAATTACTATTTTATTACCACTTCCCAAAATAATGCAAAAAATAGGAAGATGGCAATCATTTGAAGCATATGTACAATTAATTTGTAATAGGTTGACAAAACTATCCTTTGTTTGGTATTACATTGCGAAATGATTACCAAAAAGTAATATTTCCAAAGAAAAGAAAGGTTTTTTAGAGCTTTCAGTTCTCACTTCATAAAATCATAGCAGGACCCATTGGAGAACTCCTGACTCCGCCCCTACCATTAGAGCACCAATACAGTATGCTATTGGTTAAATTTAGTAATAGCACACCTTTTAGCACACCATTGGACATGCTCTTTATGTAGAGAGCTATTTTCATTGTAGAGAATTATTTTTAGGGTGATGCCATAGGAAGCAACTCCCTACAGCAACTGACCTGGACATTCCACATCAGCAAAAAATACGATTGTGAATTTTTTTTTTTTTAAAAATAAAAAAAAAAAAAAAAAACCTCCAACAAATCCTGCTCCTGACAAAACCTTTCTTCTCCCTCCCCTCCCTTCTCCCTCACCTTCTCCCTCCACACAACTCCTCACCTCTTCGATGAACCTCTCTTCTCCCTCCAATGAACTCACTCTTCACCCTCCGATGAACCACACCAGTAAAAGGGAAAAAAACAAAAAAACAAAAAAACAGAAAGAAAGAAAGAAAGAAATAAAGAAAGAAAAAAAAAAATCAGAGAAGAGGAGTCCATACTCCCTGCTATGGTAGCCATGGCCATGACTTATGTGCTTCCCACTAATGAACCACACCAGTAAAAGGAAGGAAGGAAAGAAAGAAAGATAATTTCACCCATAATTTCACAGAAAGAATAAAAAAGTCACAGATAAAAATCAAAGAAATATGTCTCTGAGAAATTCAAAAAATCACAGAATGTCGATATTCATGATTTTCAACAAAGAAATTCATGATTTCCAACAGAGAAAATCGATTTGTTGGAAATATTAAACAAAAAACATGGATGTCGAAAATCAAAATATGCAAAAATATAATTTATAATAAAAGAAATAGACTTATCGATTGAGGCGTGTGCGAACACTGTCCTTAAGAGTTGATTTGCGCCCCTCGGAGTGAATCATTCGGTGCATCTAGGTCCTCTAGCGCCCCAACCCTCCAGGATACAACAATCGTGTTCCTTGTACACGTGCACTCGCAAGCACAAGGAACCGAACAGCTCTAGATCGTTCCATGGAAAATATTCAACAAAAAATTGAAGAAGGATAGAAAAATTTTAATGAAAAGAAGTTTATACATAGAGAGAAAAGAAGGATTGAAAAGCTTTCTAAAAACTCTAGTAGTTTTTTTTCATCCCAAAGAAGAAGAAGAAGATAATCATTAAAACTATATTTCAAAAATGGTGAAAAAACCATTTTCTTTTTGTCTTACAAAAGAATATGTAACCCCCCCAATAATTATATGCCCACTAACTCATAATAATGGACAAAATTAGTAAATGACATGATGGTCATAATATCACAAAATAATTAATAATAATTTGAATCACACATTTTTTATTTTATTTATAAAAAATACAACAATCCCCCACATGATTCAAATTATATAACAAAAGGTATAAGGAACATGAGAGTGCAATGCATCGGTAGTGGTGTCTTTTGGACTATGAACCATACCTAGGATATGTAAGTGTGACCTACAGAAATATGGTGAAACTATAAGTTTCTATGAACCAAAATTTCTTCTTATAGATCAGTCAACTCACAACCCACATATTATCCTCGAAATCTGAGCTGTTCTAATCGAGGTGGCACAAATAGGCCATGCGCCATACCTGGATATTTATGAGTGGTCTAGAGAACCTGCCTAAGCTCTCATAGGAAGCGGCCCCACTTCCACACCCATATAGGTGGATCCATTAAGTGTGCACTACAACTAAACACACCACCCAAATAGGACTATGGAATCCATTAAGAGTTAAAACTCAACCTTAAACGTTGTAGTTTGCACTATCTACACCATAGGAAGGGACACTCAAAATATATTATATAAATGATAGTACACTCCAAGTCAACCAGTAACTTGTTATTACCTATATGAACCTACTTCCTGGGATCTCCATTCACATAGGTTGGGTTACCATTACTGTTGACCCTTGTTACAGGCATAAGTCCCATTCCCCTCGATGTATTATTCACTAAAAAGTGAATTAGTCAGAAACTTAATAATTCTCAACTCTAACTCTCTAAATAGCTGCTATTTAATATTGTGCTTCTAGACACTACCCCATAAAATTATTTGTTCGAGTCAACAAATAATGAATAAGCACAAATCTCATTCATAAATATGTAATTGCTGAGATTTTTCTCTCAATACTCTCATAGCTTTCTACAAGCCAAGTCATCAATTCCAACCTTCAAAGTGGACAATGAGACATATCATCTTGGATAATTCCAAGGCACCATACCATATAGGCAATATAGGTCCACACATGGATTTCTTCTCATTTGAATCAAAGATTCAATTATCATCATCATCATGATCTGCAAATAATATAAGAAATCCATAAAATTGATTATTGCTAAGAAAGTTGGGTACACAAATCACCTTTAATAAATTTTAAGTAAATATACCTCTCAGAAAGGGATATTCAAATTATGAATCATTGATTCATCTCACATCATTATATCATCAAATATTTAAATAAAAATATGCCATATAAAACTCATAAATTTTCAAAAATCATCATTATGATTTCTTTGAATTTCAACATTCAGTAATAACTTTGGTTAACGTAACAATATAAATAAGTACATATATGACCAATAATTTTAAAACATTTCCTTAGCCACTAAATAACATAGTTATTCTCAAAATCATTAATAATTCACATATGGCATTCTCTCAATATATCACGTATAATTTCAATAGGTCTGAACTAATCCCATTTTCATCAATGAAAATCATAATACTCATTTTATCTCTTTTTATTAATAAGAGACCAACATATAATATATTGAGAAAATTCAATAATTTGTAAATTTAAAAATAAATACACATTCTCACGTAAAATGTGTCTTTGCAAGATGTGCCCCCACAATTCAAGATATAATGTTTTGTTTACTAATTTCAATGTAATTGTAGCATTCGCATAAACAGCACATCTTATAATTTCCATGTAAATTATATTCATATAGAACAAATTTAAAAGTATATTTATTTTTCTATTGTCACACAATATATTTGTAATTGGACTCTTCAATTAGAAATTGAAATTTTGGATCGCGAGAGAAAATTATAATCATGTCAACATATGATATTGCTATTCTAATCTCAGAAAATTAAATAGCATGAAAAATATTTATTTTGCGTATCACATGTCTCTAGAAAATCCATACTTAAATTTATCAATAATATTATAATCTCGCCTCACATAATATTTTTCACATTGTTAAGAGATCCAAAAATATATGAGATGTGTATTTTTCTAATAATAACAAACTGATAGAGTAATGCACCTTAAATCATACAAATATATCCAAATTACTCGAAATCAAATTTCTCAAAATTTTAAAAATGAGAAATTACGTTCATAATAAAAATTCATATGTGACTTAACAACCAAATAACAAATGGTTAAAAACCATTCAGAAAACACATTATTTTTAATCTCATTTAACTTCAGTTGGCTTACCAATTTTTTTTTTAAATAAATAAATTTATCGAATTCAATATTGTCAACCCCCACAGTTGAACATACACGTATTTTTTTTTTCCCTTCTCAATTTAACATAATTCTCATTATTTAAAAGACCATACAAGTAAGCATGTAAATTCAAAATAAAATTTTGACAAAAATCTCATTTATCATCTCATCGTCAAATTTTATTTTCACTACGTACGTGAAAGAACCATACTCACATGCAATATCCAAATTACATATGTATATCATGATGTCAATATCATAATCTTTCAACTCATATTTAAAGTGATCAAATTTATAAATATCATGCTTTTTCTCATAAGAATTATTTATGTATGTTTTGATAATACTTTATCAAAATCATAAGTTAATTTGCACACATAAATTAATAATATTATGTCTCATAATTGAATTCAATCAATTGAGAATTGACTAACAAGATATATAAATTTAAACTATCTCTTTAAGCATGATAAATGAAAGGTTAGTTACATATATTCACTTTAATCACCATTGGGCTGAAATATTAATTAAAGAAATAATTAAATAATATTATTCTTACAATTAAAGATATAGATTTGTAACCGAACTCTAACGGTCAAAAGAATTTAATAGTATAATCATCATAAATATTTAATAATCCAACGGTCACAAAATTTAACCCCAAGAGTCAAACATTAAATTTCTAACGGCTATAAAAATTTTAATGGTCAATTGGTTACAAAAATAAATAATCAATTGATTAGCAATAATCAAAACTTATTGCTGAAAATTAAATCAAATTTAATTAATATCACAAATTCTGTAACCGAATATAACAATTAACTCCAATAAATCCAAGAGTTAGAAATTAATAAAATTATGTTACTCTTTGAATTTTGAAAAATTCATTAAGAATATAATAATTTCATGGAGGTAGCATTTATACAATTAAATTTTAAAGCAAGCCCCCACAAATTCAAATACTATGAAAATGATATAATTTTGACATCAAAAACAAAATAATATGCATGAACAAAATTTTCAAATTCACAAGCGAATAGGATATATATATCCATATGTGAACGTTCTCTAAATTAATATAACACAATTTTATTTTTCATTCTCTCACATAAGATTAATTTCTAAAACATTGTTTCATATTAAATCAGAAAATTCAGATTTAATTGATGTAGTAGAAAGCACATCTCCATTCTAAAAAATAATTATATTTTAATTTAAAAATAAAAATTAACAAATAATAATCCATATTTAGAACAATGATTTATTTGTTATTCTCTTCTCATGTGCAAGAAAATTAAAACATCATATAACTATAAAGAGAAGAGTAATCATCATATATATACCTCACACAAATCATACAATCTAAATAACCACAATTTCTAAATATTTAAGATTGTACATGAACCTTTTTTTTTTTCATCTAAGTTATCACAAAATTATAAGATTGTAATGATAAACAATCAAGTTCATAAAATCCACTAAATAAAATCAAATTACACTATACTTAAGAGTGTGTGATTCAAATAATTATATAATCAAGAAATCTCAAATATTAGGAATAACATCTTTCTAAAAGCAATTCTATATATCAATTCATTATGAGATGATTCAAACTCACATATCTCAAAAATAAAATTGTTTAAAACAATAGAATATCATTGAATTGAATAGAGACTAAAATAAAATAAAAAAAACTCATCCATCCACTTCTCGTGATAAACCATGAAAATCCAATAACTCAAAACAACATAGGATTCATGTAAATCGTATACCAAACAATCATATCAATTGATTAACGACACCCAACAAAATCAACTCTTAAGATTGTTGGAAATATTAAACAAAAAACATGGATGTCGAAAATCAAAATATGCAAAAATATAATTTATAATAAAAGAAATAGACTTATCGATTGAGGCGTGTGCAAACACTGTCCTTAAGAGTTGATTTGCGCCCCTCGGAGTGAATCACTCGGTGCATCTAGGTCCTTTAGCGCCCCAACCCTCCAGGATACAACAATCGTGTTCCTTGTACACGTGCACTCGCAAGTACAAGGAACCGAACAGCTCTAGATCGTTCCATGGAAAATATTCAACAAAAAATTGAAGAAGGATAGAAAAATTTTAATGAAAAGAAGTTTATACATAGAGAGAAAAGAAGGATTGAAAAGCTTTCTAAAAACTCTAGTAGTTTTTTTTCATCCCAAAGAAGAAGAAGAAGATGATCATTAAAACTATATTTCAAAAATGGTGAAAAAACCATTTTCTTTTTGTCTTACAAAAGAATATGTAACCCCCCAATAATTATATGCCACTAACTCATAATAATGGACAAAATTAGTAAATGACATAATGGTCATAATATCACAAAATAATTAATAATAATTTGAATCACACATTTTTTTATTTTATTTATAAAAAATACAACAATGATTTCCAACAAAGAAAATCATGATTTTCAACAGATAAAATTGATTTTCAACTGAGAAAATCATGATTTTCAACTGAGAAAGTCTGATTTCCAATAGAGAAAATCATGATTTTCAACAGATAAAATCGATTTTCAACTGAGAAATCTGAGAGAGAGAGAGAGACTACCTGCTTGACCAAATTCACATTTGCAATCTAAGAGGGAGAGAAGCCAGTGTTAGAAAAGCCCATCACTTTCACAGAGATGTATAGACCACCATGGTCGAAGAGGAGAGGGGGAAATTCGTTTCACCCTTTCTAATACACAACTCAGGCAGCCATGGCAGAGCACTATAGTCGGAGACAAAAGCACTTTGAATTTATCTTAAATAAATTCATGAGATAAATTCATGAAATTAAGAATTAACCTGTCAAATTAATAGAAAGAAATGGGAGTAGAGAAGGAAAAGGAGAAGGGAATTTAAGGAAAGAAGAAGGGAAATTCGTTTTATCCTTTATAACTCACAAACTCAAGTAGCCATGGCAGATCACAATGGTCGAAGTCGAAAGCACTTTGCTATATCTGAACCAGTTGACGGTTATGGACTTCAACACGCCAGATTTGGACCAAACGGCTACGACGGGGTTTAATTTATCGGATCTGAACTAGACAGTGACAAGGATAGTTGAGTGATGGCGTCAAGGCATCAGTAACGGTGTCGGAGCATTGGCAACTCACTTTCAGTGAGGCGTGGGTTCTCACTTTTGTTCCAAAATTCGGCGAAACCAGATCAAGTCACATCTGGCGAGACTAGATCCAGCCACATTCGACGAAACCAGATGGCGTGAGACAGAGGAGAGAGAGGGAGATGAAAGCCAGATCCAGTTATAACCAACCTCGCACACAAAACACTGTGCTTCTTGCTGACTTATGGAAGCTTTGAAAGAGGACGATACCTTAAGAGGCATCTCGTTCGCAAAAAAGGAACAACTTATTTCTCTTTTGCCTTGCTCAATCTTCCTTTTCTAATTGAAAGTAGCAAGCCACTCCACTATTGGTACAAAGAAGAGGGCTTTCGTTTCACTTGACTTGAGTCAGTCCCTGGGATTGAGATCAGTAGTGGAAATTGCCTTAAGATTCAACGAGATTTCACTTCAAACGAAAGAAGAAAGAGAAGGAGAAAAATGGTAGAGAGATGGAGAGGGAGAAAGAAATGAAGAAGATCAGAAGGAAGAGAAAGTAAGATGATAAGAGCAGAGAGAGAGCGAGTGACGGAAAGAGTGACAGAGCTGTATGAGTGAATTGAGGGCATTTTGGTGTTATACGCATGTACCTATCATTTAGAGCCACATCAGTCGCTGCACAAACCTAATGCTGTATGTAGCATTTCCTTTATTTTTAAACTTCATGAGCTAAAATAGCTTTAACTCATTAAAATAAGTCTCTCCCATTCTTCCCCTCTAACATTTAACTTAGATCCAAATTAAATTAAGGGAATTTTAGTCAAAACCCCTATGTATAAAACTCTTTTCATAATAGACCCCAAAACAAAATAGGTTTTGTGAAACCCCTTTTGACACTGTATGGACTAAAACACCCTTGATTTTAAAACATCTAATAATTTACAAATGTGCCATTTTATTCCTCACCCAAAAATCAGGGATTTTCAACCATTTTTTCCAACGACATTACACAAGAAGAAAACAAGCGAAAAATACACTTCCTAAACAGCGATAAACCCCATGGCTGCTATCTTCTTCTTCTTCTTCTTTTTATCTCCAACTCCAAACTCCAAATCTGCAATTTGTGTGTGTGTGTGTGTGCGCGCGCGCGCGAGAAGGTAAATAGTTGTTTAGAAGTTTTTGGTCCTTTTTTACACATGTATTGACAAAAAAACTCACCAACAATAAAGTGTTAATATTGTTTATGGATAATTCTGATTTGTTAGATAGTAAAACACAACCATTTGTTTATCTTAAAGCATTGCAACAAAATCACTTCATTGTTGTTAATGTATTTGAATGGCAATAGTATCAAATTGTACCAATTTGTTTATGCAATAGGATTACCTTACTATTGGTAAGTTAGTTTGTGCAATAGTATCACTTTACTGTTGGTAGTTAGTTTGTGTAACAATATCACTTTACTCTTGGTTTACCATTGTGTGCTTTGAAAAAATTATACAAACAACAATAACAGTTTACTATTATGTGTTTAAAAAAAATTGTACACTACATAGTAACAAAATATTGTTGTCTTTGAAAAAATATAAAAAAACACTATAATAACAATCCCTAAAAAATGACCAGATCTGAAATTGCAACCAAAGACACAAAAAGAAAAAGAAAAAAGAAAAAGGAGAGCAGATTTAGAGTTGGAAGATGAAAAGAAGAAGAAGAAGAAGAAGACGAAGAAGAAGTAGAAGAAGAAATAGAGGAAGAGCCGTCGTTGGAGAAGGTCTAGTCATGGCCTTGATGAACATCAGCCAAAGAAAAAGATATTGTCGACGTTTCCAGATCTGCTTTTTTTTTTTTTATTTTTTTTCCAGATCTGGTTTTTCTTCTTCTTCTTCGTTTTCAAATCTGGTTTCATCTCTCCCCTCCCCTCTCTCTCTCTCTCTCCCCTCCTTTCTTCCTCTTCTTCTTCTTCTACGTAAATGGAATTGGTTTGAAATTAACACACCCTGTAAATAAAAAAGGAGGTTAAAACAAGTATTTAACAAAAAAAAACATTTTCTTTTGTTTAAAGAATCTTTTTAAAAAGGGGTTTTGAAGTTAAAAAATCTTATAATAAGTATTTTGTTAAAAGCAGTCCTCTAGGTTATAGGGGTGTTAATGGTTCGGTTTGGTTCGGTTTTAGGGGAGATTTCAAACCAAACCATTATACTTCGGTTTTGTTCCTCCCAAACCAAAACCAAACCATATTATAAAAAAACCAAACCAAACCAAACCATTATATTTCGGTTTGGTTCGGTTCGGTTTCGGTTTTAACCTATCAAGTAACAACAAATAATTGAATATGAAAAAAATGATGTGCCAAACTCCAAATAAAAACATTTTTAATAAAAGCATTACATTAGCAACTAAAAAAAACAAACATTGTATTAAAATAGAAACATATTGACATATATTAATATGTTAATATCACACACAACATTAATACACACAACATTAATAGCTAGTTTAATACATGCCAGTCTAAAAGAGGGAAAACAATAAGAAACTTAAAATCAACAAAAACAAGCCCATTACCTATTTTACCCTTATTAGAATTGGGAATTTACAAACTTTATGTTTCTATATATATATATATATTATATTTTTCGGTTTTTTCGATTTTTCTGTTTGGTTCGGTTTTTTAAAATTAAAAACCAAAACCAAACCAATTAAGTTCGGTTTTCTAAAATTAAAATCATAACCGAACCTAATGACAAAAAAACCAAACCAAACCGCTCGGTTCGGTTTGGTTCGGTTTGGTTCTCGGTTTTAACCAAAACCATTAACACCCCTACTAGGTTATTGGTAATTTCTCCTTAAGTTAATCAATCAAAAATTAAAAATCATTTCCCGTGCGTTGCTTACCAATAAACCCGTCGTGTAAGGAAAATCATCATCCCATACCAAATAAAATAAAATAAAATAAAATAAAAATAAAAGATCTTCATTCACGCTGTCTAAACTGGATTCGGATCAAAACCATCTATTCGGAAACGTAAATCATCGGGTCAACCTTTTTGTTAGGGAGAATTGAGAATTACAGTTCAATCTTCAGGAAGACTAGGAGAGAAGCACAAACGTAGCCAGAGACAGAGAGAGAGGAGGGAGAAATGCATTACTGGGTTCGAGCTTCTTCCTCCGACTTCGGTGGAACTCTTCCTCAACCACGCAGGCAACTCCCTCTCTCTCTCTCTCTCTCTCTCTCTCTCTCTCGATATATATATATTTAGTTATATGTATATTATATCTCAAGACTTCCTCATTGATTGTTGATCTTCTTTAATTCCCAGTGGCCACACTGCTGTCAACGTCGGAAAATCGAAGGTCGTCGTCTTCGGCGGCCTTGTCGACAAAAAATTCCTCAGCGACATGGCTGTATACGATACGGGTACTCTATAATATAAATATATATGCAATAAATTAGAGTCTCTCTATTGATTTTGTTATCTTGGAATTTTTATCAGATTAGTGATGATAATAATAAACCTTGTTCATATAATTCTCCATAATATACTGAAAAGACCCTGGGATTTCTGGGTAATTTTCATATTACTGAAAAATTCATTTACTTTTCCCAAGGCTGGGTTTTGTCGCGTCGAATTGGAGTTGGAGACCCTTTTCGATTCCACTGTTTTGTTGCTTTATAATTTATCTACGAATTTGGAATTGAATTTAAATTCCATGCACCGCAAATGAAATTTGATTCTGCGCAGCCAAACATAGCTTTAGAGTGTGGATATGTAATTCTCACTTAGAATTACAAGTTTGATATCTGCAGTATTGTTTTAATCAGTCTAGGACCTTTTCCATGTAATGGGCTGTTTGGTGTTTGAATCAATGTTACCACAATTCACTAGTATTCTGGAGAACTGTGATCTGGGTCACACGATTTGAAACATGGTACAATTTTATTTCAGATCACTGGATGTGGTGATCCTAAGAATTTTTCTCATTTCTTTTCTTGATTTCCCTTATTTCGAGGAATTACAAAAAAAATACAGAGTAATGAATTAGAAACATAATAGGACATAAATCCATGATATGGTTTTATTTATCATCTTTTATTGAATGAAATGAACAAGTCTGTTGCATTTAAAGCTACCTTATCACACTCAAATTTTTTATTAAGCAACCTATTTAAGCCATAGAAGCTTACCCCCATCATACCACGTTCCCAGATAAGTGGTGTCACGCTTATCCGTTCGCATTCTTTGTGCCATAGCGGTCCACCACTCATCATACCTCGTTCCCAGATAAGCGGCGTAACACTTATCTGTTTCCATTCCTTGTACCATAGTGGTCCACCAATCAGGTAACATTGGTTTGAATGCATTTTGTATTCAATTCTTGTATGTAGCTTACCTTGAGGGGTTGAATACAATATCGTGGCGAAAAAAAATATTATTGATTTGATACACTTCTTCTTATATTAGTTAAGCTAGTGGTTTTCCTTTTGAGGTGTGGGGGTATCCATATCTTCACTTAAGCTGTCACAATTACATTGGATGGAATCCACATCCTTATTCAAGCTGTCACCATTACTGTGGAGTACTATTTTTGGGTATGCTTTTGAAATGCTTGTCCGAGTTATTACACATATCATGAGGATTACTGAAATGCACCTGAATAATTAGTTTCTTTATTTAATAAAAGGTATTTCTACTTTGCAAATTTTAACGGTCCAATCCACCATAAACATTGCAATGTCAAACCATTGATACCAGAAATTTCTACAAGAAATTAAGTATTCGCTAAGATAACTCCCTATCCACGATTTTTCTTTTTGATAAGTACCTATCCACAAATTTTCTAATTATTGAAGTAACCTAAGGGTCAAAATAATCTTTCAAGTGATGGGCTGCAAAGGATTTGTACTCTTTCCTACACTACTTGTGTTATAGATTGTTGTGCTCTCTCTCTCTCTCTCTCAGGTATTGTGCTTTTGAAGGTTGTGCCCTCTCTTTATAAAAATACACTTACATAGTTACATCCTTTTAAGAGTTTTTTCAGAGCATACTAGAGAAATTAGTGCCGGCTGCCCCAGCGTTTCTCTCTTCTTACTCCTTTTTCCTTCTCCGTTTCATTCTCTCCTTCTATCTTTTCCTTTTCCTTTTTCTTTTTCATTTTTTTGCTTTTTTCATTTTATAATCCTCTCTTTAGTAGCAGCGTGGAACATGTTGGAGATAGCTAGTTTTCTTTTAACAAACTATTGTGCCCTTCTTTGTGATAAAAAGGCTTATAGGATGGCCTTGTGCCCTTTATTTTATAAGTTCTCTCTCTCTCTCTCTCTCTCCCTTTAAGTTTCTACCTTGTTACACTTTCTATCATTCCTCACTTTTCATACATTTATTGCTGTCCCACTACCATCTCTATTTCTATCTTTATTTTTTCTTCAAACCGAATGTTTGGATACTCTTATGCCACATTTTTGTATCGAGCTCAGCCCTTTTGTGTAAGAGACATTTGCATGAAGCCTTAACATTAAAAATTGCCTTGATTTATGTGCCTCTTTCTTGTGTTTCCTTTCCAGTTTATTTTTATAGGAATTTATGTGATTAATTTGTGCTATTTAATTGAAGTTCCATAATTCTATTTGATTGTTAATAATTGTCAGCAAATGTTGTCATGGTTGCCATCAATGAATCTTTGTTAAATCTTTTCTTGGGATGATAAAGTTTATTGAACAATGAAAATTTATATTTATATTATTATTTTTTTTATTGATGAGATAAAGATGTAATGAAAGAAAAAAAAAAAAAAAAATATATATATATATATATATATTATTTATTTATTTATATATTATTATTATTATAGAAAGCGAATGGTCTTAGTCTCTCAATTGTTTTCTTCCCTATAAAAGTACCAAAATTATCCCTAGCACAACTTTTTTTCAAAAAAATGGGGCCAAAATGGTAGTGTTGAGAAGATATTGACATTCCTTTTATATTCCATGTGTGAACCCTTGGTAACCACTCTTAGGTGTATAGTGCGTGCTACCTTCTAGTTTGACTAAGGGGAAATGGGTTCTTTGAAGTGGCTTTGAACTCTGGACAACCCTAGGCTGTATCATTCAATCAGTTAGTGACTCCAGCCGTTGCCTAGGTAACAAAGAAATAGTTGCCTGTATTAGCCCGAGAGTGTTGAGTTATATATATATATTTCTGGTTAAATTGGTCCATAAGCATTCTAAACGGGAATTTGGCATGTGTAAAGGGCTGCAAACTCACTATTAGATGATATTTTACTAAAATCATATGCCACTCATTACCTTCACCTAGGTTCTTAGCCTTCCTGTTGTGTTTTTGGCTGATTCCATTTGAACTATACCCCTCCTCCTTATAGTTGCAGTCCAGTCATTGTGCATGACCGAACCATCTTGGGTTTAAAGAGGGTGATGGAAGTAGAGTGAGATTTTGGAAAGATGTTTGGTGCTTTAACTTGCCTCTTATGTTGGAATTCCCAGGTTTTGTATGATATGACTTTGGATAAGGAACCTATGGTTAGGGATTATATGGAAGGGATTAATGGTGCTACTTTTTGGAATGCTATTTTTTTGAGACTTCTCAAAGATTGTGAGTTGGAGGTTGCGATGAATTTTTACAAGTTCTTTATGATAGTAAGATTTTGGAAGGCGAGAATGATTCCATGGTGTGGTGTAAGGACTCTAAAGGTTATTCTCTGTAAAATTTGTCTAGAATGCCTTAAGACCTTAAGGGGATCTTTTCTTGCTGGCTAAGATTGTGTGGTTTGCTTCGGTTTCTACTAAGGTGGCCTTTTTTTTTGGTTAGTGGGTAGAGTTAAATGCTTGACTTTGTATCACCTTATTGAGAGTAGATGGTCAATTCTGAATAGGTGTATTTTGTGCAAGGAAAAGGTGAAAACATTGGACCATCTCTTCATCCATTGCACGGTGGCTAGTAGTCTTTGGATGCTTGTTTTTCACTTGTTTGGAGTCCATTGGGTCCAGGGGTGGATGCACTAAGGTGCATCTAGTGCACACGTGCAACCACTCAATTTTTTTTTATTAAAAAAAAAAAGTAATTTTATTTAAATTTGCTTAAGTGCTTTAGCCTGAGAAAAAATGGTCAATTTTGATGAAATATGGTTAAATTTTGTTTAATTTTGGTTAAATTTACTAATGTATACCACTTTTGTAGATTATATAAAGTTGGGTTTAATTTGTGAATTGTTTCTTATGTGCAACCATTGAGAAGGACCTTGTCCCACATCAGGCAGGGGATGTTAGGGGTGGTTTTCGGTATATAAGTAAGATTTTGCATCTCTAAAAGTCGCCTAGGTTTTTGGATTATGGCGTGCTTGTTAGTCTTATGTCCCATTCACTTCATCACTTCTATTCATTCATGCATGTCAATGTGTGGCCATGTAACTTTCCCTCTTTTCCCATTTTACTGAGACCTTGTCCCACATAGGGTAGATCGGGATGGGGGTGTTAGGAGTAGTATATAAGGTTTCGCGTTTTTAAAAGTTGCTTACGCATTTTAAAGTATTGCATGCCTATTGTTTTGTCCTTTCACCACTTCTAGTTAGTCATGCCAATGTGTGGTTCTACCTTTCTCTCTTCCCTATCTAACTCTTAGAAACCAAATATATATATATATATATATATATAAAAAATTAAAAAGTGCAACCACTGAGAAAAATTTCTAGATCCGCCCTTGATTGGGTCCTTCCCTTGTCTACCCATGATCTTCTTTCGGGGTGGTGGTTTAAAGTGGGTAAGGAGGCTAAGGTGGTTTGGAGAATGGTCCCTCATGCTATTCTTTGGTGCATTTGTAGAGAGAAACCTTAGAATTTTTGAAGGGGTTGAAAAGTCTATTATTGATCTCAAATCCTTTTTGGTTATGATTCTTTTCTTGTGGTTTTCTAGTTATTACAATACTCACAACCTCTCTTTTGTACATTTTGTAGATTCCCTTAAGCTTTAGAGGGGTGTTATGTTTAGTGCCTGTATATGTCTTATGTGCTTGGGCTAAGCCTTTTGGTTATTAATACAAATTTACTTCATAAAAAAAATCAACTAATAGAGGTCATGAACAATATATGCACCATGGGACCTTGTCCTGACTGTGTGCTGTATTATTGTGAGATCGTAATGTGAAAAATGAGCGCTCAATGATGACCATAATTTTTCCCAAGTCAATATTTTATCTCTCTTAATAACTTATTGTATGCTTTTTTCTAAGTTGATCTCTACGACTCTTACCATATGAAGGCTTTCTTCTCTCTGAGAGTTTCGTTCAATGGCTTAGATTAGAAAACAACTTCCAGGATCGATCTCCTGTCATAGTTTGGAGTCTCTGTGTTTTTTATTTTTTACTTATTTTTTATTTTTATTTAATATTCTTATTTGATGTCTTAAGTTTTTTCCCTATCACTCGCTCTTAGAGCTTGATGGATTCACGCATAAATTTACTGCCTCATTAGTTGGTGCATTGGCGTTTTGAATATAAATTCTTATTGAATATGATGCTTTAGTGTCTTGAATCAAATAAAAGCTAAATTCTATTTCTTTTACTGTCCATTTTATGTGAGTATTAATAAAATTTGTGCATTTAACTTCTTCTTCCTTCTTTTTCTTCTTTCTATATTATTTTTTTTTTGGTTCTTTAAGAGAGAGAGAGAGAGAGAGAGAGAGAGAGAGAGGGGTGGGGGGTGGGGTTGGGGGGATGCAAGGGGTTTGTTAAATAACTTTACTTCATGTGTACCTTTTAATGGGTAAAATGGTTGGTGGACATTCTTTAAAATTTAAATTTTATAATGCATCAATTTTTTTTCTTCATATCTTTTTCATGGTATATGTAAAGATTTTATGAGAGAAAATTGAAAGGTTTTTTTCTCCTGGCATTGCCTAGACTAGAGTTTGCAAAGGATGCCAAATTTTCAAAGCTTCGCCTACACTGCTTGATGATGCTGGTAGCTTGTCACTAATTATGGCCTTGCTGACCAATTTAAGATGGTTACTGATCGAGTGGTGGGTGACTTCATAAATCCGTTAGTAGTTTTCTCAAAAGTAGGAATTGGAACTTAGGAAATTGGTCTGTGTGAGGGACTTGTATGAGCGGTCGAAATTGCTATTGATAATTATTGGGCCTTTACATAGGTTGTTGGACCATGCAGTATAGTTTTTCTTCCATTAAAGGGTGCCTAAAATATGTATCCAGGTTTATTTTGTGCTATATAGATGTTGGTTTTCTCAGTCTTATTATTATTATTTTTTAAATAAAAAATAAATAACATAAGCTAGTGAATTGAGTGAGTCATGCATGGAAAGGCTTACAAAGAAACTTTGCAATGGACAAGAATTGAAATAAGAAGTTAGATAAGATATATAATTGAAGGAACCTGGAAGTGACTATTTTAGTATGTGTTTTACTTAAATTATATAATATAAAGGGAGATTTCTGGAAAATGTTGCCTTAAGAATTAGTATGAAGTGGTTTTTTTTTTTTTTTTTTTTGATAAGAAACAAATTGTATTAATCAAGGAGAAAAATACAGGTTGAACAAGAAGTCCAAACGAGAAACCAAAAAATACAGCAAAGACCTATCACTAGCAAAAAACATGCCAAGAAGCACATCATCAGCTGTTAAGTGGTTAGAGTAGAAATGTTTCTACATAGTGCAATTAAGGTTACTATGGAGCTTATATGTTCCATGGAACACAATGTCATGTGATGTGGGAAGATATATGCTGTTCAGCAGCATTTTACTTAGCTGTTATCATTTGTAATTGTTTCTAGAAGTTTAAATATGTAACTAATAGATTCTATAGTTAGTTTTAGTTGTATAGGGGTATTTTAGACATTTCAGCTTGTAATTCTTTGTAAATTGGCTGATTAGAGTTAGTTTAATGCAGTTTTCAGATTATAACAACTTGTGTAACAAAAATTGAGAGCATTTGAGAGCTTTCAGCTCCTTCTGATGTAATACCAGTAGAGGAAGAAGAACATAAATAGAGAGGGAAAGAGAGAGAAAGATAGAAGCAAAATAGAGAAGAAGAGAAAGAGAGAGGGAAGGAGAGAAGCGCTACTTGATTAGGGAGGTTGGAAGAAGAAGCAATATACTTAATAATTCTTATTCATCAAAACTGATCTCTAGGGTTTACTATTCAAGCCCTATATAAGCAAAGCAAAACACAAAAATGGAAAGTGCTAAAAATATAGAAAGTGCTATAAATTGGAAATAGCTAAAATTGGAAATAACTAATATTACTAATATATCTATTATTACTAAATAAATAATACTTACTTAATAAACTAAGCCCTAATAAATAATATAATTCTTAAATAATAAATACTATAAATCCTGCATAATACACATTAACATATAAAATTAATACTTCATAATCCCCATCACCTTCTCTCTCTAGAATTCAAAGTAAACTTGAATTTTCCTTCAATTTCCTTTATTTTCTCTCTCTTTCTTGCATGAATCATTGATTTTCTGGTGACATTGAGATCAACATGTTAAACAACCAATATGTTTGTAGAATGGGCATACCGGCATAGGCATGTGTTGACAACTTGACATTACTTGTGTGTCTATTTGTGTGTGTGTGTGTGAGAGAGAGAGAGAGAGAGAGAGAGAGAGAGAGAGATAGAGCATAAACACTAGCAGTCATAAAGTACTTCAAAGTTGTGTATGAGTTCTTAATTTGGATTTTTTTGGGATATCTCAGAGAACAAGTTATGGTTTCAACCAGAGTGCACTGGGAATGGGTCTGATGGGCAAGTGGGTCCCAGCCCAAGAGCTTTTCACATCGCTATTGCAATTGATTGTCACATGTTTATCTTTGGTGGGCGGTCTGGTAGCAAAAGGTTTGTGCACATCCAATACATAAATGTGTTATATCCGCAGATCTCTGTGCTATATTATTCAGTAAATCTCATATGCATTCTACTAACAATGGAGCTGGATCTTCAGGTTGGGTGATTTTTGGGTTCTAGATACTGGTAAGAGTGAAGTTACATGACGCTTAAACTATGCATGGCAATTAAAAACGAGTGCCCATTGAATTGGATATACTTCAATGGTATGACATTCTTTTCTTGTCCTTTTGAAGATTAATAGAATCTAAATTTGTTCCAGATATATGGCAGTGGTCAGAGCTGACCAGTTTTGGTGATTTACCCTCGCCACGAGATTTTGCTTCCGCTTCAGCTATCGGAAATAGGAAAATTGTTATGTGGGTATTAATACATTGCATCCTTGATCAATTAGCTGATTTGGTCTTTGTTCAGCTTGTAACATTAATGAAGCTTCAATTGAGTGCAGGTATGGTGGCTGGGATGGTAAAAAGTGGCTGTCAGATGTGTATGTCTTGGACACAAGTAGCTTCTTCTCTCTGCTGCTATGAGATTTTTTTTACTATGTCATAGTGAGAGAATATTGTACTTTAACATGTTAAATTATTTTGTTATGTGATCTGCTTCTTGAACAGTATCACTTGAATGGATGGAGCTGTCGGTTTCTGGATCATTACCACCACCTCGATGTGGCCATACAGCTACTATGGTTGAGAAACGGTTGCTAGTCTATGGTGGCCGAGGTGAAACAGTTTAGCATGTCCTTATACAATGCTTGTGGTCTTAACTAAATCATCCTTTTTCCAACAATTGTTCATCTTTGTTATAATAAGCCAAGACTTTGCTTGAGGATTGCAGTTTATTCAATGTAATATTAAATGGTTATAGTGCCTGATTTGGCTAAATATAGCTGCTTCGATATATTAATATTTTGTTTCCTATTTTTCAAAATTTGAGAAATAAAATAATTATAAAAACAATGAATGCATGAAGCTCCAATTAGATAGTATGCATGTTCATTTCATTTTCCTTTTGTTTAGTTTTACTGATTTTCGTTTAAGAAGGTGTGCTTCAAGTATGTAAATGAATGAATTGGTTTTTGTATTGATTCATAGCCATACACATTCACATTCTCTGAAGTTTTGGTTGACGTGGGGTGTAAATAGATGCATTTATTTGATGTCATGAGATGCTTAGATGATGTTCATCATATTTGAAGGTTAATTCTTGTTTTTTCTCTTCTATTTATATTTTTTGTTTATGAGTGTATGATTTAGTAATAGTCCAAAATGAAAAGCATAAGCCAACATGGCGTGATAGACATTGTTATGCTGATATGAAAATTTGCAATCCTTTCAACTAATTTAATATGGGAAATTGTGAATTTGGGGCTGCTTAATACATCATCTTGCATATAAATTTTAATATATATTTTTATATTACATCATTTAAACTAGTATTTCTTTATTTTGCTTTTTGTCTGATCGGAAATAGATATTTGTGTTGTTGAACTTGAGATTTTGATCTTGAATATCTAGGTGAAGCCTTGTTTGATTATAAGGACTCTGTATGCAGAAAAATTGATTTCATGTAAGGATCATCTGCAACCTTGCTGTTGTATATTGTGGATGTAAGATGTGACTTGCCACACCGCTAATTCTGCAATGCCACATACTACTTTTGTGATGTTTCTAGAGTTATGCTACTTTAAAAGTTATTTTTAGAATGGGCCTATTTCCACACCCTTTTATGCTAAATCCACACTCCTCCATAAGTAAAAGTAAGAAAAAGTGTGTGAAAATAAGGCATGAGGGGTGTGGAAATAGCCCCACCCTATTCTGAAGACAGAAAATAATTTAAGAATATGCACAATATGTAATTTGAAAGCTACATTCATAATTAGGAGTAATTTTGATGTAGGACAACCCTCTTGAGAACAATGAAGAGAAAAAGAAGCTTGAAAAAACTAGAAAAGAAGCTTGGAAGGAAGCAAGAAGCAGGAACCCTAGCTAGGGTTTGTTTGGAGTCGACACCAAACGTGGGAAAACCCAATTTTAATTCATAATAAGCTAAAAATTAAAGAGAATGTTGGAGCCGATATATAGGTCCCAATTACATCAAATAAAGAAAAACTTAACCCTAAAGTCTAGGAATTTAAACAGGCAATTATTTAATTATTCTTAAAGATAAATATGCCTGAAATAAATATGCTAAAGCCTTGGTCTTCAAGTTAATAGGCGAAGCTGGACCATCTTGTTGAACCATATGCATACTGTCCCCATCAATTCTCCCAGTGTGGGAGAAACTCAACCTCGAGTTTGGATTGGGATTGAGGTACTGAATTCGCCCTGTCCAAATGAACAAGTATTTCGAATAAGCCAACCGTTTGGTTCGTTGAAACATTTCAGCTTCAAAGTATGCAACCCAAAGTAAAATCTTCAATTTAGCGAAGAACTTGATCAGACAACGATCACTTGCCAACTCAAACTTGTCAACACCAAGAAAATCTATCCCTTGTACCTCAAGCAATTCAGACGCAAACACAATATCATCCACTTTTGACAGAACTAGATTTTCTTGTGGCAAACCTTCTTCTTCAATACTTGGTACTTTTGGGGCTTCCATACTCTGTTGAAACTCTTGCACGATCATTTCTTCAACTTTTGAATTATTTGCGACGACTTCAATGTCCCCTTCCAAATCATCTTTAGCTGGCATAGGGTTAGGGAATGAAATAACTCCTTATGGCATAGGCTCGGGTTCATTGGTGAGATCTGACTGCGGTTGGGCATCGAGCTTGGCACTCATGTGTGGAAGTAGTTTTATCGTGGACTCCCATGGTGAGTAGTCCATCGGAGTCGTTTCCACAAGATTTACACAAGCTCTATCTTTGCAAATAGAAGTAACTATTGGAGCATAATCATCTAAAACAGAACCCAAGGATTGTACTGCTTCCATGAGATAGAGCTTCAATTTTTCAGCACAATTCGTGAGGACCTGTTCTCCTAATTGCCAAGACAAAGATCCCACATTCCTGTTATCTTTTCTTACACTATCCAAAAGAGGATATAGAAGCTCCCTAGAAATGTCATTACCTTCTTGTAGAACCATAGTCATAATTTCTTCTATGTTGGCAAACATATTATCGGGACAATGGAATTGAGCCACTATTAGAAAATATTGAAACATCTCAATAAACAACTCGTCATACCCAAGATTCAGCATCATTAGACATAACTTGGTCTTTGCAACTTTATGAAGAATGGCAAAAGATGTGTAATAATATTTATACTTAGGAAGTAATGTACCAAATGTTGCAACTATGACTTGAAAAGCTTCCTGCATTTGCTCATCACTATAAGAAGGATTTGGATGCAGTTATCCTCAAAATCTCGCAGAGGCACGATGTAACTGAAACTCTCACATCAATATTTGGATGCCTCAAAAGCCTAGGAGATATTAGTGCAATCATTGAAGGCCTAAGTGCATCTTGCATGAACTGAGATGGGAATGGTCCTACTCTTGACAAGTTGTATACAAGCTTATCAAGTAGACAGGCGAAGTTCACCAACATAATATGGAGGAACTATAAGTTTTCTCCCAACATCTATGAGTAGCTTTTCAAATTGGTATTCTGAAGTAATCATCTTTCTTCTTCTTCTTTCCCCTTTTTTTTTTTTTTTTTTTTTGCTAATTTTCTAATCAAGCATAAGAACTTAATCGATACAATTCTAAATAAGCAAAAGCAAATTAGCTAAAGAATAGGAATTAAGTATTCTGGATTAGGATAACCTGGACTAGAATAGTCTGATTCGGGGTTAGGATAACCCTGTCCATGATTTTTGACCACCAGAATAGCATATCCTCAGTTGGAATAGCTTGAATTGGATTGAAGATAATCTGCCCGAAATTGGAATATGATACTCCTGGATCGACATATCTTGGATTAGAACAACCTGTCTTGATATGAGAATAACCCTATCCAAGGTTACAGCTCCTTATCCGCGACTGGAATTGACTAAGTTTGCAACCAAATGGCCTATATTTCCTTTTTGTCTTAAACTAAAGCTTCTTGGAAGCTTCTAAAAAACGATACACATGAGGGAGGGAGAACCTGAGGGTCGACGGCGAAGGCAAGGGTCATCGGCAATGGCAACGGCGATGGCGACACTGACAGCGGTGGCTCAATCGCACAAGGTCGATGGTGAATCGGATGCGAGAGCTCACTGGGGAAGGACTTTGTCGGGGCTTGCAAGCACGCGGGTGCGAGTCCCAAGGTGCATAGTTGCTCCGATGGTGGCTTCTCTAGGTGTTCTCCAACGGCGGTGGCCTCTGACGATGGTGGTAGAAGACTCAGATGGCGGTTTCGGTGGTTGGTGGCGACGCCGTGGGCTCAAACGACGGCGCTGGTGCTGCTGGGAGGTCTGATGATGCTTGTGAGGCAAGGGTTGGTTTCTCGACAACGCCACTGATGTGACAGTGGGCTTCCGGCGATGGTGGCCTCTAACAGCGACGATGGAGGTCGTTGGCGATGAGGGATGTTGATGGTGGTGCCGCCTGGCGAGCCCTAACAAGTGGGCTTCGACAATGATTTTTTTAGTTTTATTTTTTTATCTGGGCTGATTGTTGCATGATGAAGGAGGGTTGATGGGTTAATGGGGATGTGAAGTGGGTTCTGGAAATGGGTAGGTGTTGGCGGTGGTTGGTTGGTAGCGGCAGGGGTCGAAGTGGGTTGTGGCATTCAGAGGGTGTAGTGGGGTTTGGAATTTGGACTTTGGAATTTGGTAGGAGGGGGCTATGGTGGCGTGGGTACTTGTGTGTTGATGGTGATGGACTCAAATTTGGGAAGGGATGAGGGTCAACTGTGATTGGGGTTTGTTGTTGACAGTGGAGCTGAGATGGGCGTGGTTGTTTGTGGCTGGCGATCTGGGTTGTAGATGGAAGTTGTGGGGTTTGATGATGGTGGATGTGGAATTTGCGATTTTGGGTTCTAGGTAAGGTTTGGGATTTATGGCAGGGGCTCACAACTGCTGGTTTTGAGTTGGTTTTGGATGATTTTTGGCTGCTGTTTTGGGTAATTTCTTGTGCTGTTTTTGGGTTTTGGTGATGATTTTTGGCTGCTGTTTTGGGGCTGGTTTTGGATGATTATTTTGGTGCTTCTGGATTGGTTGTGGATGAATTTTTGGTCTAACCCGTGGGGGTTAGGGACTAGTTTAGTGCTGGATGGGGAATTTGGCAGAGAGAGTCGGTGGTGGAGTTTGATTCTGCCATTGAAAAGGTGGCTGTGTATTGTGGGTTTGACAGTGAGGGTGTTGTGGCCCTGGCTTGACTGCACTGAAGGGAATCAGTGATGAAGCGCGAGACCGAAGTTTGTTCGGATACCAAGTTGATGCAGGACAACCTCAAAACATGTAAAAAAAGAGAAAGAAGCAAGAAGAAAGAAGCTGAAAGAAGCAAGAAAGAAGCAAACCCTAGAACGTGGGAAAATCCAATTTTTTAATTCATAATAAGATGAATATTAAAGAGAATATTGAAGCCTATATATAGGTCCCAATTACATCAAATAAGGAACCTGGCTCCGATACCAAGTTGATGCAGGACAACCCTCTTGAGAACAATGAAAGAGAAAAAGAAGCTTGAGAAAACTAGAAAAGAAGCTTGGAAGAAGCAAGAAACAGGAACCCTAGCTAGGGTTTGTTTGGAGTCGACACCAAACGTGGGAAAACCCAATTTTAATTCATAATAAGCTGAAAATTAAAGAGAATCTTGGAGCCTATATATAGGTCCCAATTACATCAAATAAAGAGAAACTTACCCTAAAGTCTAGGAATTTAAAAGGCAATTATTTAATTATTCTTAAAAATAAATATGCCTAAAATAAATATGCTAAAGCCTTGGTCTTCAAGTTAATAGGTGAAGCTGGACCATCCTGTTGAACCATGTGCATGCTGTCCCCATCAAATTTGTAAAATTTTCAAAGTACTTTGAAAAGGTATCTTCACATCATAATTTTATTTTGCTCATAAGTTTTTCAAGTAGTTGCTAAGTTTGGGTTTAGTTGACTTTTGTCATTGATGTGACACTTGGTAATTTAATTTGGGAAAGATCTTGATGGGGACATGGACGTAGCCCAAGCTCTATTGCTTGAAGACCAAGATTTACCATATTTACTTAGTTTTATTCATGGAAAATAAATTGTTGCCTTTTAAAAATTTCCATGACTTTAGGGTTAAGAATTACCATGATTGATGTAATTGGGGTTTATAAAAAGACTCCTATCTCTTTACTAAATCAGCCATGGATTAATAAAGAATTGAGGTTTTTTATTTTTTTATTTTTTTTAAAGGTGTGGTGCTAACTCCATACCCCCCCCCCCCCTTAGGTGCTGATTCCTAGGGGTACAGCTTTTTTTTAGCTTCTTTCAAGCTTCTCTTTCTTTTCTTTTCTCTACTTTGTTCCTCTTAAGGGTTCTTGAGGTTGTCTTGCATCAGATCTGGTAAATTTTATATTGATACAGTGGCTGGTAAACATCATGTGCGAGAAATAAGTTTTGCAAGTACACCAAATTGAATCTTAACTGTTCATTCTGTGCAATATCTTTCTACTCAACATGATGCCATTTGCTAATTTCCACCCTAAGTACAGAAGCACTTAGTTTCTTTAGACAAGTGAATATTCTCCTCCCTTTTTTGTATTGCATATGTTGTCGAGTTCCTGCTCTTTGTTTTATTGTAAAGGCCAAGGATAATGTAGACTTGGAAGTTCTTTAGCTCATCTTCTTGTTACTGTGATGTTAGATACTGTGCATAAATGTAGTACTCTAGAAGTCAGATTAATAAATTTTGGTTGGCGTTTAGTTGACTCAAGTGACTTTGTTTACTCTGATAGGAGGTGGTGGGCCAATCATGGGAGATTTGTGGGCTTTGAAGGGTCTTTTTGAAGAAGGTTAACAGTTTATCCAGTATTTGTTACTTATAGCTTTACTCTACATTGTGTCTAGCCTAATTCTCTTCTCGAGTTTATCTTATTGTGGTTTTCAATGTCACATTTGTAGCTAAATGATGCGGCATGTTAGGGAATATAATATGATACTGTCATTTCTACATGGATTCTTGTTCAAATGTTAGCATGCTTAAGAGTGTGTTTTCTTTACTAAGTTGAGTTTATGTTTGTTCTTTGTTGTGGAAGGAAGAGAATGAAACACCCGGATGGACCCAGTTGAAGCTTCCAGGTCAAGCTCCTTCTCCCCGTTGTGGCCATACCGTTACATCTGGAGGGCTCTATGTAAGTAATTATCCAGAGCCCTTAACATTTACCTATGGTATCTTGTTTTGTTGACAGTTCCTATTGTGCCTTGATTGTATTTTTTAATAGTATGCCAATGGTGTCAAATTTATGTTTCTATTGATGCTGTTTTTGCTTGATGATGGAATTGGCACTCAAAGCTATGGCCTTAAGCATGGATACACAAGACTGCACTAATTTAAGGCCATACTATATAACATCAAACCATTTAGCACTTGTTATTAATGTGACACATATGAATAGGTATGCTTATCAAATGTGTTTCATGGCATCCTAATGCAGCATTTTGACTTTTTTATGTTTATTTTGATTTTGATTTTTTGGTTTCCACCACAGGCGCTTATATCTGTATCCAGCACTAGTACCCACATTGGTGTCTGTTAGTCAATGTTGGTTCTTAGACCAAGATTTTATGTGCTATAGCCAAGGGGCGATGTTATGATGCACAAACTTGAACTTGGTATCTTGGAAGAATTCTGTCAATCTTTCATCTTGAGCAAGTGCGATGAAAATAAACCACTTTAGAAGTTGCTACATCTCTGCTTTTTAAAGAATTGCAAATAATACTTGGATATATTAATATATATATATATATATATATACAATCCTGGTCAGTTAAGAACGTGTTTACATAAGTTATATTAGCGCCATGCAGTGGCCCCATGTATCCTGTAACCTCTCAGTGCACGGGGTACAACCCCTATTGCGGGTGCTAATATATGAGCTTGCTCTTACCTGACCGCCATCTTATGTATATATGTACATATATATATACACATGTTTGTTTTCTAAATGGAAGCATGCTGTCTTGTGTGCCAAAAGTAGTTCATTTGATTAGGTGCTTACGAACAAGTATATAAGGTTGTAAGTTTCAACTGATCAGGAAACCTTGAACTCTTTAGAAAGGTAAATTTGATTTTTCTACAATTCAGTGCGACCTGAGAGATAATTTTAAATTAGCTTGATGATTTTGTAGTATGGAAGCAGTACTTGAAGGCAAAGTGAAGGCCTGTGACATTTGTGTTTGCTCACACGTGCGTGTATGTGTGTATGAGTGTCATCAGATCCAGAGATGCACTCAATGTTTGTTATATTGTAATTGGTAAAATTTATTTGGCAGAGTATTCGTACTTCTGAATTAGATATAAAGCATTCGCATCTTTTCCTCTGGCCCTTGTTGTAGGTTGTGTTTTACTTCAAAGTCAAAAAGTAGAACTTCTTCTAAGGTGTCAATTTATTATAAATAATTAAAATTATGCTTGTGTATCTATTTTGGAGTTTGGTGGGTTTTGTGTTTGGAATTATCTCGCTTTCTGTGTACCTTTGGAATTATACACCTTATATTTTTAATTTTCTGATCTATAGTTACATTTTTTTCTTATAATTCTGTGTTACTTTTATTAATCTTAATTGCGTATTTGCATCTGTGTGTTTATATTATTGATCTATTGCAAATCATGACTTCTGCGTTTATTTTAGTTTTTGCTCTGTCAGTTTTGAACTTCCCTGTTACCACTTACCAGTACTTTACGCCTGTCTAGGAAGATTTGTTTGTTTAATTATTTTGTCGTTGCAGCTCTTGTTATTTGGAGGGCATGGGACTGGTGGGTGGCTGAGTCGTTACGACATATATTACAATGACTGCGTTGTTTTAGACAGGGGTAAGTGCTTTTCAACTTTCTTGCTGGTGTCCGGTTGATGTGGACTGGATGGCACTATGGTGTTATTTGACCATCTTTACTGTTTATGCTATGGCTATATTCACTTTTCCTGTATGACAGAATTTATGGTTATAGAATCTTTTTGTGAAGCTGGTTTCACAATGTTATGTTCATTGAACATCTTTTTTTTTTTATTATATATATTTATTAATAATTTGTAAATTTGTAGTTTTTTTTTTAAATTTTTTTATTTGTGGGTTGTCTTTCCTTCCACCCCCACCCCCACCTCCACAGAAGGCTGAGTTCCAAATGTGGACCTTTTGGGTGTGGTAGTTCTAGCTATCTAGTCTTATATTCTTTACTTCTTTATTTTCATACTTACCAGACTTCTATAAATTTTATAGTTGATGAATATTATCATTCAAATTCCCATTTTATATATTTATAGCTAATTTTTTGGGTGTTGTGTTGGAAATTATTTAATATATTACCATCTAATTATATTTAGGGTAAATTACATAAAACTCCCCCAAAGTTTATCCCTTTTTCATGTATCCCTCCTAAAGAAAAAATTGTTGCAATGTGGCCCTCACTGTGCACGCGAACCACATTGCCCATGTACTAGAATAACCAAAATTTACAGAAATAACATAATCCATGCAAAAATATGAGACTTAGCATTTCCAACTTCCATGACACAAGTAAGAAGTCCCAACATTTAAAATATGAGACCTAGCATTTCCAACTTCTATGACAAGTAAGAAATCCCAACATTTATAGAAAGGGCCAGGCTATTGCCACCACATAAAGTAAGCCTCCCACTTATTTTACACTTTTTAAGGTTTTTTGAAAAATATAAAAGGTTTCTATGAAAACTAGTCACATAGTCCACTAGAAAACTTCATTCTGAACAACTTTGTTGAAGAAAGTTTTTCCAAAATATGTCATTTAAGTAGAGTTTTTGGCCATTTTTCATGGAATGTTTTGTAAAAATGAAGCAGAGATTATAAATGGCCAAAAAGTCCACTTAAACAATAGATTTTGGAAAAACTTTCTTCTACAAAGTTGTTTAGATGTTTCTAGTGGACAATGCAACTGGTTTTCATATAAACCTTTTTTATTTTTCATAAAACCTTAAAAACCTTAAAAGTGTAAACTAAGTGGGGGGCTTAGAGTACTTTATGTGGTGGCAATAGCCTCCTTCTTATAGAAATAACACTATGCATCCAAACGGCCAAGTGGTTTGGGTGGGACATTGAAACAATTTTTTATTTTTAGTTTTTATTTTTTTATGACAAGGAAACCCTTATGGCAAACCCTGGGCCCATATAAGCATGGTTCGAAGTCACGGACGAAACCGTGACGTCTCGCCCGAGACGTAACGGTCTCGAAGCCTACCGAGACAAGATGTTACAGCGGTACAAGTATATCTCACCAATTTCTCATCACCTCCGTGCCGCCAACATCTCACCGAGATCTCGCCGTGATCTCGCCGTGATCACGCCGTTGCATTTCGAGACAAAAAAACCCCCAAATTGAATACTGAGTTCTGAGTAGGAAAAAACCCCCTTCAAACCCCTGATTTGGTACGTACCTGTAGACAATCTCGCCGATCGAGTCCCAGCATCACCGATCTAGTCCCGGCGTCGTTGATCGAGTCTGCCGTTGCTTGGTCAGGCCATCTTGCCTCTCTCGATCCTCAATAGTCGATAGTCGACCCCTCGAGTGAGTCTCAAACTCTCAACCAGCCCCTACCGTCGCCGATAGAAGCTTGCCGTCACCGATAGAAGCTTGTCGTCGCCGATTGAAGCTCGCCGTCGTCGATCAAAGCTCGCTGTCGCCGATCGTGTGTTGCCGTCATTCGTCTAGCCTTCATGCCTCCCTCGAGCAGTCGAACCATGTCTAAATTTCTAATTGACTGTCGAGTTATAACTATTAAGTCAACATTTTTTTTCTTTTTCTTTTTCTCTTGTTTTTATTTTATTTTATTTAATAACTGGATTATATGCAATATGATAATGCGTTTTTTAAAGCTGTAATTTTTTTTTTTTGTTCTAATTAGAAAAATAGAATAAAATATTCACTATATTGCATTGTTTATCGAAAATTAATTAAATTGATATATGTTAAAGATTGAAAATAAAGGAGTATATTACATTTTTAATTTTGATTGAAAATAACCATTTTTTCTAATTTTTTTTCTTAATAATAAATTTTCTGTTTTTTGAAAGAAAATAAATAAATAAATAAATATTGTTGAAATAGATAGTCTCATCTTTTACATTCTTAGGTTATGTTATTGAATCTTTGGGATGATTTTGATTTATATAACTTATATTCTATATCTAAGACCTAAATATTGAATTTCTTATTACTTACACAGCGTGCTGCTACCTGTTTTGATGCCTTTAACCATTTTACATGTTCTAGATTATGTATTTTACTTATTTTATGCTTCTAATGTGATTGCTCTATTTTTTAAGATTTTTTCTTGATTTTTTTGGATTTTTTAAAGCTTTCTTTCATACATAATGTTGCGTCTCACCCGAGACGTGACGAGATTTCCGCGACCGTGATGACCGTGACCGTTACGTGACGGCATCCGAGACCGTGACTTTGAACCATGCATATAAGACCCCCCAATCCATATGGACCAGGTAAGTTATGTGTAGGGCAGCAGAGGAGAGTATTGATCATTTGTTCTTGCACTGCTCCGTTGCGAGTTGGATGTGGAGTAAGTTGTTTGGTTGTGGTGAGGAGCTTTGGGTGGTGCCGGATTGTGTTAGTAAAATGTTTGACATTGATTTTTGGGGTTTTGGTAAGAGTAAGAAGGCTGTCATTCTTTGGAGGTGTGCTTTTTTGGCTTTGTTTTGGGTTAGTTGGCTTGAAAGGAATGGGAGAATTTTTGAAGATAAGAGTTCTCTTTGAGTTATTTGTGGGATAGGGTTCATTTTCTTGCTTCTTTTTGGGCTCATTCTTCTAAGGATATGGGGGATATTCCTTTGTTTTTGTTAAAATCTGATTGGAAGGCTGTTTTGTGTTAATTTCTGTTTTTCTTTTGTTTTTGCTGCATGTTTTGTTTAGGTGGACGTCTTGTCCTCCTCTTGTACTTTTTCTTTTCTATTATTAATAAAATCTTCTGTTGTTGCTGATCAAAAAAAAAAAAAAAAGATAAGGTCAAACTTAGAATCTCACCAAGACCCTCTAGGAGTCTCACCTCGAAAATAATTAATGGAGTCTTATCATTGATTGATGCAAAAAGTTGTAGAAAATTCTCATTAATCAATTATTTGGAATTGTACCTACAAGAATTGCTCATATAAAGACTTGTAAGACCTTTCTAAATTATACTCCCTAGTCAAATTAGGAGCCCTACTAAAACAAGTAAAAGACTTCTTAGTAACTAAATAGGACTCAAAACTAACTAAAAAAAAGGAATTGACTAATGTTATCAGATGTTTTGTGGGTTAATATGGGGGTATTCTTGTCTTTACATTTCTTTCATTATCTAATAAGAGTTTAAGGTATTAGGGTTAATTAATCAAACCCTAAGACCATGTTTTACATCATGGTATCAAAGGATGTCGTTCTTGGGCTTATTGAGTCCGTATTTGTTGTCCACGTGACAAGCCATTTGAATCTTATTGGGCTTGCACGTGAGGGGGAGCATTGGAAATATACCACATCCCTTATTGGTTAATTATAAACCTTGACATGGATTCATATACTTGTTTGGGCCCTCCACTTCCTAGCTTAAGCTTTTAGGTTGGAAACTTAACATGGTATTAGTTTAGTAAGCACCATCGTGTGCCCTTTGTGTCTAGGTTAGAGAGTCGGGTTTCTCGCCCATTTCATTTAGTGCACTCAGATGTTTGGGGTCCCAATTGTGTCAAATCTTATTTAGGCTTTAGGTATTTCGTTATTTTTGTGGGTGATTTTTCCAGAATGACTTATCTTTATCTTATGAAGGAATGCTCTGAAATTGTCTGCTATTTTTCAAGCATTTTATAATGAAATAAAGACTCAATTTGATGTTTCCATTCATATTTTTCGATCTGCTAATGCAAAGGAATATTTTGAGTCTACTTTATCTACTTTCTTTGTTCAGCATGGAATTATTCATCAAACTTCCTGCAATTACACTCCTCAACAGAATGGGGTTGCTGAGCGTAAAATGCAACATTTATTAGGTACTACTCGGGCATTATTATTCCTAGATGCATGTTCCTAAGCTCTATTGGAGTGATGCTGTTCTTACAGCATGCTACCTTATCAATCGCATACCTTCTACCAGTCCTTGCTCGACAGACCCCTTATGCAACTATGTTCCCTAGAGTCAATCCCTTCTCTTTGTCTCCCAAAGTCTTTGGTTGTGTGTGTTTTGTTCATGTATTGAGTCTAGGGGGGTGATAAACTTGATCCCAGATCCATTCGATGTGTCTTTCTTGGCTATTCTCGAACCCAGAAGGGATGGTGTTATTCTCCCTAGTTGAAACGTCATTTTGTGTGTGTTGATGTTACGTTTCTCGAGTCTGTTCCTTGTTTTCCCCCTTCCTCTGATGTTCTGCTTGATTTTTGTCCTCTGTGTCTTCCTAACTTACCTCCTCTTCCAACTGTTCAACCTCCACTAGTTCCTTCGGCTCCTGTAGCTTCATTACCTACCTCTGATATAGATTCTTTGCCTATTGCTTTACGTAAAGGTAAACGTTCTTGTACTCTTCATCCCATCTCTAATTTTGTCTCTTACACCCATGTCTCTTCTTCTTTTCGTGCTTTTGTTACATCCTTATCAAATACCTCGATTCCAAAGTTTGTTTAGTAGGCATTGTCTTTACATGGTTGGAGAATAGGTATGGAGGATGAGATGTCTACTCTTCATTATAATCAGGCATGGAGACATGGGAACTTGTGCTGCTACCTCGAGGGAAATCACTTGTCGGTTGTTGTTGGGTGTATATAATTAAGTACTTGCCTAATGGATCTATTGAGCGCCTCAAGGCTCGGCTAGTGGCTAAAGGCTACACCCAAACTTATGGTGTGGATTATGCTAAGTCATTTTTCTCGGTCGCCAAAATTGCTTCTGTTCATATCTTGATTTCTCTTGCATCTAGCTTTGGTTGGGCTCTTTTTCAATTGGATGTCAAAAATGCCTTTTTACATGGGGATCTTTAAGAAGAGGTTTATATAGAGCAACCACCTGGGTTTGTTGCTCAAGGGGAGAGTCTGGGAAAGTGCAGACTTCGTAAGGCAATTTATGGCCTAAAGCAATCTCCAAGAGCATGGTTTGGCAAGTTCAATGAGACTATTTTGCAGTTTGGGATGCGTCGTTGTCAGTTTGATCATTCTGTGTTCTCTTTCACTTCTGAGGGAGGAAAGATTTTATTAGTGGTCTATGTGGATGATCAATTAGGCATTAATAATTTGAAGGCTTTTCTATAGACTCAATTTCAAACCAAAGACTTGGGGAACTCATGTTACTTCTTGGGTATTGAGGTAGCCCGTTCCAAGGAAGGTATTATTCTCTCACAAAGAAAGTATGTGTTGGATATTCTTGAGGAGACTGGTTTGTTGGTGACAAAGCCTGTGGAAACACCTATGGATCCGAATGTGAAATTGCATACTGATTATAGAGAATTATTGCCAGATCCGGAGAGATATCGGCGTTTAGTATGTAAATTGAATTACCTTACTATCACTCGTCTGGATATTTCATTTGTTGTTAGTGTGGTCAATCAGTTCATGACAGCTCCACGTGTTCCGCATTGGGAGGCAGTAGTGCGGTACCTAAAGAGTAATCTTGGCCATGGTCTCCTATTTAAATCTAGTGGTCATTTAATGGTAGAAGGATTTACTAATTCTGACTGGCTAGTTCTCCATCTAATCGGAGGATCTACAACGGGATATTGCGCTTTTTTGGGTGGTAATTTGATTACTTGGAAAAGTAAGAAACAAAGTGTAGTTGCTAGGTCTAGTGCTGAAGCCGAATATCGAGCTATGGCTCATACATCCTGTGAAATGTCATGGATTAAGCATCTCTTGGGAGAAATGGGATTTGAGATTCCTTTACCTATGAAGATGTATTGTGATAATCAGGCTGCTATTCATATCTCATCAAATCCTATATCCTATATTTCATGAGAGAACTAAGCATATTGAGGTGGATTGTCATCTTGTTCGTGAGAAGGTGGAGAATGGCTTAATAGTGACTCCTTATGTTTCTACCCAAGATCAACTTGCAGACTTGTTTACTAAGCCTCTATCTAAGGCTCACTTGAACTTATTGTGTTGCGAGTTGGAGTTATATGATATATACTCTCCAACTTGAGGGGGAGTGTTATGAGATGTATTATGGGTCAATATGAGGGTATTCTTGTCTTTACATTCTTTCATTATACAATAAGAGTTTAAGGTATTAGGGTTAATTAATCAAACCCTAAGACCATGTTTTACATTGACTAAACTTATAACCAAATGCTAATACTTTGACACCAAACAACCCTAATATCCCTAATTTGTAAAATTAGGAATGGTAATGGGGTGGGTCTCCCTTATCCCAATCTCGTTTGTAGAGGCATAATATTTTCCCAAACGTGTTTCAATCTCATCCAAGAGCAATGTGGGCCAGGACAAATAAAATTCCTAGGGCAAGGCAGGTCCCCATATTATATATTAAAATTTTAAACTGAATTTACTAATAGTTGTATGTACCACATACAGGTCAATTTTTACAGTTGGCACGTGTGAAGTTGACAAGGAGATAAGGTGAGTGGAGTCCTCATATAGATGAGCTCAACTTTTCCCCCTCTTTTCTCTGATGTGGGACAATGAACTTTGTCTATCTCACGTTGGAAAGATAATTGATGCTGGGGAGGACTGTCTGTTTATATAACTTGACACACTCTTTCATCCTAAGCAAATGTGATTTCTCTCACTATAAAATCACACAGAGGATTTAAAATGTTATATTTACCAAGAGAGTCCCAGATGAATAAAAAAATATATTATTGAATTAATACTAATAATTATCGGGGCATGGTGCGACAACCAAAAACTCTACCTTGCCCAACTGAATCGGGTAAATAAGAAAAATATCGAACCCGCCCCTAGCCTGGTTGTGGCAGTTCCAACTGCATCCCACTAGGGGTGGGGCGGGCGGGTTACCTGTTTATAAAAACCTATTGCCATCCCATCTCAAAATTATCACAACAAGCCTAAGGTTAAAATTTTCCGATTTCACCACATCTTGAGGCTAGAACCGAGTAGGTTAAACCAGAACCCATTAGAGAACTTCCTAAACGTGTAGGACCGATGGTGGGACCCATGGGTGGAGCCCTCATTTGCTTTGCAAACTTTCATCATCCCTTTATACAAACCCCACAGTTGACCTTTTTTATGATGATTGCGTTATATTTACTTGTAAAATACTAGGAGTAAATTGAAAGGTATAGCTATTGTAACCCATTTAATGCTGTTGCTTGGATCGATGTTTTCTGTGTTTCTTTGAGCCATTTCTTCCATTGTTTGACATGATATAATTTTACAAGATTGTCATTATCTCTATTTCCTTTTTTCAATTTTTTGCATTGTGACTGTTGGTGTAAAGTTCTTTTATCTTGCTTTGTTTGCATTTAGTATCTGTGCAGTGGAAGCGCTTACCTACTAGCAATGAACCCCCTCCTGCTCGGGCATACCATTCTATGACTTGTATTGGTTCACGGTATCTGTTATTTGGTGGCTTTGATGGGAAATCAACATTTGGTGATTTGTGGTGGTTAGTTCCAGAAGGTACTAAATTTACTTTCATATAGTATACTTTGTCTCTTGATTCAAATTTTCTTAATGGGACCCTTTTCCTGTTGGAAGTTTCACTGGGATAACTTCCTCAAGTGTCTTCTATATAATCTTCGTTCTGGTATGTCTTTCTTGAACCACATTTTCTAGATGGTGCATCAATCCATCTGCAGTATACTTAATTCTGCTGTAACATCTTCACAAAGTTGCCATTCAAAATGGCATTTTCAGTGTAGACAATTATTTATGATGATGAAGTTTCTCCATGGAGTCTTACTTGATATTGACAAATAGACTAGAAGTTAAGGAGGGAGTATGTTGATCTAGTTGCAAAAGATGATGATTGGAGTGTCCTGTTTTTTTTTTTTTCTTTTTTTTTTTTTTTTTGTGGGGGGGGGGGGGGGGGGGGGGGGATGGTTGGTTAAAGTTAAGAGGAAATGGAAGATTACAAAAGGGAATGAAAGAAGATTAAAGTAAAAACAATTGCAGATGGTGCCTGGGAATCACTTTCCATTTTTCCAATCATTAATTGTGTCCGAGCACCATGTATTGATTTCTTTCTTTTAGGATTACCCATGGAAGTTAACATATAAATTTTGATCATTCCTAACACTTGTCATTTATTGTTTGATTTGTAGAGGATCCTATTGCAAAGAGATTGGATGCATCTCCACCAAAAATCCTTTCTGAAAATAAGGACGTAGCAACGACAAATGATACCCTCCAATCTGCACTCAAGGTAATAATGCAAATGCCACTAGTGAGACCCAATTCCTATCCTCCTTTTTTTTTTTTTTTTAAATTTTTTTTAATGTTAGATGAAGTAAATATTGTATTAAAAATAAAAAGGGCTTAGCCCACTATACAAGCATTAGCCAAAAAGAGGCCCAATCTAAGAGTTGAGTAATTCTGAAAAAAGAACAAAAGACGTTTTGCACTCGCAATAATAGCTACAAAACCACCAAAAAGACTCTTAACAAAGGAGGACTTAAGATCAATAATTGAGGCTTCCACCCCTTCAAAAGTTCTTAAATTCCTCTCTCCGTAAGCATCAAAAGAGAGCATGAGGGTCCATCTCCCAAATCCTATCTTTTTATCCATATCAGTTGGTCAAGGGGCTCATAGTTTCCTCCTTGAATTGTAGTTGCTTCAGTTGGACCGAACTCTGGTATGCCAACGTCATAAGGAGCTCTGAAATCAAGTGGCTAATGGTTTTCCAAAAGCTAAAGCAGGCACGGGATGCAGATGTCTTGATATACTGGTGTTTAATAAGTTATATATAGGAGATCTCCAATATGAAAAATATATCTCGTACAATGATCGATTATTTTGGGAAAAATTTGTTCTCTAGTAGTCTAGTGATATATAAATAGGAGCATTTTCCTGTTGCTTCTTGCTGTGTATATATTATATACCTTATTTCATGGTTCTATCATCCATAGAACTCTCTGAATTAATTTTATTTTTGAGTCAACTGAAGTCAATTTGTTTTTGAACTTCAAACTTCATACAACTACACACTACTGGTCTTAGTTTTTTACTTCAGATGACTGCCTTCAACTTCTACAAATTGATTCTCTTCCCATAAGTGAATGAAGTTTGACCCAAAGTTGAAGTTTAAAACTATCCTTTAAAGACCTTAATTTTCCTTTACTTGTTTTATGAGGGTCATTGTATGCTAGTTTACCACTCTATTTTAATATTTATAAATAATCCATAAGTGAATGAAGTTTGACCCAAAGTTGAAGTTTAAAACTATCCCTTAAAGACCTTAATTTTCCTTGTTTTATGAGGGTCATTGTATGCTTGTTTACCACTCTATTTTAATATTTATAAATAATCCTCTACCCACTTTGCAGGAAAGCCAAAAGGAAGAATCTGCAGTCTCAGAATTACGAAAAAAATTGGAAATCTCAGTTTCTCTCTCTAGTCCCGAGCTTCGAATTATAGACGAGTTGGAAGACACAGAATTTCTTGAACTAGCATCAAGGTTCACAGAAGAAAGTGTTTCTAGTGATGGAAAGAATTCAAAGACTCAGGTAAGTTTGGTATAGTTTAAGACACATCAATTAGGTATTTTCAACTGATAATGTTCTCTGTGGTGAAAAGAAGGCAGCTCTGGCACTTCGTGACCACTGGAGGATGTCTACACCAAGATCAATACCACTTAAGGAGCTCGGGCCCTTGCTTCGCGACTACCAACGCCTAATTAACCGTCATCACATGTAAGAATAATCCTTTGTACATCATTACTTGTTCTAGATCACTTGAGTGAAGTTGCTTCGACAACTGAAACTGGCTTAACTTCCACTATTCAACAATCTCAATCCCATATTTCCTCTGTTTTTAACACAACAACATCAGTATATTAAATTTGAACCTATTACCCCAACAAAGTATGAGGTGGCTTGACCTCTCTGATTCTCTGTATCGTTCCAATTTTATCAGATGTCTCCGAAGAGACAACCTCTCTGATTCTTATGCTGAGGTCACTAGGGAAGCCATGGGTACCATTTGACTTCTATAGTCTACAAACCATGAACTTAATTCAATAGAGTTTGTTATAGTCTTGGTTCATCCTTTTTTTTTTTCCCCCCCTTTCAAATGGCTTTGCTGGTTTCTTCCCTGGTAAGTACGGCTTTTATTGGTTTTTGTAGGTAAAGAACCCCACTCTTTTACGAATTAACAGTTGCCAGCCATGCAATTAGTAAGTTAAGGTGATTAGTATCGGGCTCACCAAGATTAGGGTGGCATCTTTTTCTAAAGTGGTTGAAAAATGTGGCTAAACTTTTTTTTCTTTTCCTTAAGTATTTCGTTCTAGTCATGTTTTCCTCTGGATTGGCTCGATGAGAAATCAATTGACCTTTTTTCTTGTTTAGGCTCAGCATGGCAAGGTATTAGGATCCAATGGGTTTAGTGGTTGGACGTCTAATAAATTGCATTTGTTTTATTGTTGTTATTAATCAATAAGCATTAGTGCATTTGTAGTTACCTTAAGGAACCTCCACAAATTGATCCATGTGGTGGAAATGATTGGACCACTCTTGATGCCTTTTAGAGTTCTGCCTAGGGTGAAACGGACTTTCAGAACTTCCTTAATATTTTCATTACGGTAGTTAATTGAAATTTTGAGGTTCTTTCAAAGCTTGATTGAAATGGAATAGGCACAGAAATAATTCTCTTATGAGGTTTTTGGATGTCTCTTGGAAATTGGATCAATTTATTGTGTTTTACAAAGGATATGGAAACGGGTCCTCAATCTATAGTTTTTCTATTAGCATGTAACTGAGATTATCGCATTTTAGGACTTTAGTAAGTGACCTCATTTATATTTTATGATTGTGAGGACTCCTAAAGGATACCAAAAGCGCAATGGACTAATTCAGTATCCATGGACATTTAACCGACCATTTAATGGAAGGATGGTTTCTAGAAGAGATAGATAAAAGAAAAAACAAAAACAAAAACAAAACAAGGGGGCTTTATTGGAAAAGGCTTTTATAATTTATAAAATTTTTAAATCCTGATAATATTCAAGGAATCTACGTGAAATGTCTTGAGATCCTTACCCAAAAAAATAAATAAAAAAGAGGTCTTAGAGATCAATTTGGTATGGTCAGTTAGCTCCTTAATTGAACTTACTTGGCCATCCTTCACGCCATCGTTTATCTCCGCTATTAACAATTGGGACTAAGGTTTTCTTTCTTCTTCTTCTTTTTTTTTTTTTTTTTTTTGGATTTAATTCAACTGAGTTTATAGTTGAACAATATAAAATTTCCCCTACTCTCTAACATTAAGATATGATGGGAGGCTACTCTATTCTCTCCCACAATTCTCCAAAACCCCACTTGGTTTGATAGGCGTGTGGCAAGCAGTGCCTCTTGGTTTGTTTTAGTATATTTGGAAAGAAAGAAACAATAGAATTTTCAATAGTAAGGAAACTTGTATAGTGGACTTGAGTCCTTGTTGGTAAGGAATCTTTATTTTTGTAGGGTAAGAGGGGATAGGTTGGGGGATTCTTTTGTTCATTTTTTGGACTCTCTAAAGTCTAAAGCTCTAAGGTAGAGCTTTCTTTTTTTTGTTTTTCTGCAAGTATATGTCTCATGTACATTGGCTATGCCCCTTTTGTTCATCGATACAAATTTACTTCATTCAAAAAAAAAAAAAAAAAAAAAAAAAGGAAAAAAAAAATGACTTTGCTGTTTTAATGGTGTAAGAGCAAATAGATCTTACTGTGCCATTGTTTGTGTGAATTTGAGAAAAAATAAAAAGAAAAATATCCACTGTTATAACTAGTTGTCCATTGGAATGCTTGTTTTGGTAATTGCCAGAGTCATTTATTGGGGGTTGTTTATCACCAGTCACCACCATTGTCGTTGTTGCTCACCATCATCATCACTTATTAGCTATTCCTATAGTTCTCTCGATTCTTCTTGCTTGTGTTATTGCAGCAATTGGATCGTCATCTTTTTATTTGCCCTTCGTGCCTCCATGCTGTTGTTGCTTGGTCGTGAGTCATATTTGTGCGCCCATTTCCTTGTTGTCCATGCAGTCGTGTTGTTAGCCAATAGCCATTTTGGAGATGTCAAGAGTTCTACATTGGGTTGTACTCCAGCCTATTCTCATACATTTAAAATGGTCTATAGTATGTGGATTATTTTATAAAGCTGATGGTTACTTGCATATGAAAGGATACACTAATGCAGATTGGGCTGGCTTCTCCCTCACACAGAAGATCCATCCCAGGTCATTGCATATTCCTTGGTGGAAAATTAATGACATAGAAAAGTCAAAAGCAAATGGTTGTTGCTAGATCTAATGCTGAAGAAGAGTATAGGGCTATCTCCCATACGCCATTTAAGCTTACCTGGCTAGGAAACTTCCTCCATGAGATGGGTTTTACAGTGGATACCCCTATGAAACTCTTTTGTGATTATTACATATGGGTTTTACAGTGGTTTTTACATTGCCTTGAATCTATTATTTCATGAAAGAACTATGAACATTAGGTAGATTTCCACTTTGTTCTTCAAAATTTGATAAATGAAGCATTTACTACATATGTGAAGTTTAAAGATTAATTAGCATATATCTTTGACAAAGCATTGGATTATGATAAGGTTGAGTTTGTTCGTACAATGCTGGGGTTATGTGATATATATTCTCTAGCTTGAGGGGGAGTCTTAGATAGGTTTATGTAAAAAGGTATTCTAGTAATTGATGTTGTACATCTACAGTATATGTGTGTAACGAATGGCACGGCTAATGGGAGACTATCCTCTTTTCTCACACAATTCTCCAAAAAGCCTTCTTCCATCTATTTACAAGATATATGCATAAAGTTGAAAGACATGCTTTGTATGTACATCAAATAAATTTTTTGAATTTTTTTTGACTTACTGGTGATCTCTTCATAAAGATTTTTACTTACTATTTCCAAGTGGTCTAACTAATACCCCTTGGTTTCCCATGTAAACTATGGAATTTGCACCTGTTTTAGTTGATTTTTTGGTATAAGAACTTGTCGATTAATCTTTTCTTGGTTGTGTTTTGGGGTGTAACGCTGACAGGGTGAATGGTAGGTCTGATCTACAGTCCCTAGAATCTGATTTTCCTGGACAAGAGGCTTTTCGCTTTTATCATATAAAAACTGCTTCTCAGGTATGAGTAACGCAGTCTTGTGTGGAGCCATTAGTTTGTTATTCATTGTTTTTAGCTGATTCATGTTATATTTTTTAGGAATTTCTGTATTCTGTTATGTCTCATTCATTATATCTGAGTATTTTTTTTTAAAAAAAATTATTAAATGTAAAATATCATAATCTTCTTAAATTAGCTTTTGCTAAAGACATAAAACTTGTTTTGCTAATTATTTACTTACATCTTATGCTTTCATACCTTAAGCTTCACTTAGTATTGGGTGAGTTGTTTGATTTCTCTGATATATGATTAAACATCAGTTAGCGATCGTGTCATTACTCAAAGGCATGGCAGAATGATCTAGTCATAGTCCAAGCCTATCCATAAATAGCTTTTGTTTAAAAAAAAAAAATTATGAATAAGAAAATTAAAAAATTATTGATTGAGAAAGAAAAAAAGAAAAAGAAAAGTGTACAATCATATATGGGAAGGAGAGAATTCCTCTAACAAAACCACAAAAAGCTATACATTCCTGGACAATAACAATGGCTCAAACAAACAAAAAACAGACTCATGGGAAAATGCCCTCTAAAAGACTAAAGTTTTTTTTGATGCAGATAATGTTTGTATTAAAACTAAAGGGTGTAGCCCCATGTACATAAGATAAATACAAGCACTACTGCACTAGCCAACAAAAGACTATAAATTTAAGGCCTTGGCGAGATCATCAGCTCTCCCATTAGCTTCTCTAGCCAACCAATTTGCCTGCACCTGTAGGAGATTTGCTAAAACCAAAATTCCCCTCAAAATAGGCAAACTTCCACACTTCAAGGCTCCTGGTTCTCACTTTTAAGCCAGAGGAATCAAATAATACCTCTAGGCTCTATTTGGGCCTCAGAAAGAATGAGGGAAAGGAAAATACTGAAAATTGTTTTAAATGGAATCTTCTTAAGCATTTTAGCATTTTGAAGCCTTTTCCTTTCTTTCCCCTCATTTCTGAGATTCAAATGGAGGTCTAAAGTCCCAATTTGTATGAATTTATGAATGTCTGTCTCTGTAAACTTTACATGCTCTCTTTTAGATATGGTTATTTATTTTAATATTTTCTTTGTTTAATTTTCTAGTGGGGGAAGGAGGACAGATTCTAGTGGAGTTTCTCAGCAGTCCCACAACTAATTCAATTCCTGCACTGAAACATTTGAATGTCGAATATTCGATTTAATATATAATTAGAACCTGCATAGATTACAACACTGCTTGATGTCTCTTCCTTTCTTTATATATAGAACCTGCATAGATTACAACACTGCTTGATGTCTCTTCCTTTCTTTATATATATATATATATTTCACATTATAAATTATCTCGCTTAGAGAAATTATTTTTCAAAAAATATATTCTAAAAAATTAATTACATCACATGCCTGCTTCAATTGGAATGATAAACACTTAATTAGGAATCACCAGATCTTGATTTATGTGTCCATTGGCATTAAGTGATTTCATCTAATTATGATCAAGGTGGTAGATTGATCATCATATCTATCAACAAGAATATGATGAATAAATTATTAGAAACATTTGAATGAATGAATAATAAAATAGCATGGCTTTGCAAGGGATGTGAACATTGTTGCACTTTAAGCTGAGAAAGTGCATCTTCTGCATCTCATTCGGCCCATGTACTGAGGATAAGGATATATATCTTAAGATAGATTTTAAGGCACCTTAGGAAGCTCATCTCTAAAGCTATCTCAGATGAGACATAACCCTTTTGTTTTTATCATCTTTCATGCTTCACTTTATTTATCTTATTCTTCTCTTCCCACACCCCACACCCCCTCAACCACCCCCTCTCCTCCACACCCACAACAGGAAGAAGGGAACAAAATAAAGATAAAAAATAATATAATATAGAACTTCTTATACATATCTTTACATTCTTTTGTCCTAATCTCTCATGGTTGTCTCATTTTGATTACATATTTTTTTATGAGTTTCAGCTACGTATGGATGATATCCCGAAGCTGCTGGAAGAGTATAAACAGCTTCCATCTGAGTAAAGAGCATTTTGAATCAGAAATATGCTAAAGGGTCTTCTGAGTTCTCTTTTTTTATTGAACTGTTAAATGCAGAGTTTGCGCAATGGTATGCAGAGGGGTTCCCTAGTGACCCGAGTCAGAGTTTGGGAATTATAGGCTGCTGAGGTAGAATAGGGTTATGTTTCTTCAAATAACATGATTTTGTTGTCATCTGTGATTGTCCCAGAACCATCATTTATTGTGCTCGACCCTTTTAGGAAAGTCCAGACTGTCTAGATGTCCATAATGAAATCCTACAAAATTTGCCTGTATGATAACTGCTGTGTAAAATTTGCTTGGTGATTTGCCTCTCTTTTGGATGCAATTTTCTTAGTTATGCTACTATGATTTATTATGGTTGTGTTTGCTATTCGGTCTTACTTGTACATTGCTTGCAGTTATGAATCAGTGTGCCATGTAATTGCATTTAGACAAATTAGGCAATGGTGTTTGGATACTGGGTAGTTTTAGTGATGAAGATCCGTTAATATTTAGACATGGCATGCCGAGAGTGGTTGTCATTGTGGTAAGATAATTTTTTTTCCCCAGTCTCTTTACTTGCCCTGCTTGCCTAATGATGGAGCCTAGGCTTGGCTCATAATAGCCATAAGTCCATAACTTTCCTCCATTGTTTTTTTCTTTTTGTTGTTTTTGTTTTTATAAATGTCTTTTCGGTCACAATGGACGGACTCAAACTCTAGACCTACCCTTATTGCTCCTCTGGTGACAGGGTGTTTTTTCATTGTTCAATAGAAACAGCCAGAGCAGACGAAAACTAAAGCCAAGAAAGTTGAGTGAACATCCTGTTGCATATCTGTGGAAGCGGGCAAGTTGTCTATGGCCCTTAGACCTAGTGGCATGTCTGGTCCTAATAAGGACATAGGGTTTGTGGAGGTCTTGCTTTCAACCCCATCCGAAGGTATGTGTTTTAGTCCCATCATTTGAAAGAAGAATAAAGCTGGCAAGCTCAAGATATGCAATAGGGCCTTGCCTTAGCCGGCCTGAATCCACCCGATTAAATATAATCCTATCCTGCCATCATTTTTCTTTGCCTTGGTCTACATTGGTGGGGTTGGTGCCCAGCCGGCATAGCTAGGTAATAAATCGAAGGCTGGGGTGGGTTTGATGTTTGGATTAGGGTTTTCTTCTATTGTTGGGTCATAAAATAATACTAGCGATTGTATTATTGCAGTGAGCAGTATTTAATAAAACAGATTCTAATGAGACTTGGCATAATGTAATTATTGGTGAAAATGTAAGCAAAGTGAACATAAACTGTAGAGGGTATGTGGGTACCCCTTTTTTAAACACCCATAGCTATAAAAATCATGTTAAATACAGTACATATAATGGACTGATCACTGATCAACTTTAGCACTTCTCAGTATATTGTTCAGCTCCTCCAGCTTCTTCATCCTCAATCTTTCACTCTCAGTCAGCAGCTGGTTACATCATAAAAGAAAACAATGAAAAAGAAATATATGTATATATATATATTGTCATTCATAATAAATAAAAAGGTATTTTTAACACTGTTTTGGTTGCTGAGAAAAGAAAAGAAAACAAAGACAAGAAAATTTGGAGTCTAAAATGGTAATAACCAAATGGAGCATCAAGTAAGAATGCTTTTAACTTGTCTACAAGAAAACTTTAGATTCTGGATTCACCTCCATTAATGTGGTAACCAATTGAGCTTTTTCCTTGTTCTTTTCATTGAAAGCCTCCAGTGCTTCTTTATATTCTCTCTCCTGTTGCCAGTAAGATCCCAAGCTTTAATTTGAAGTATGTCTATGAAGAGCATGTTTGTGAATTGCATACTCTAAAGAACATTTCTATTTGTACTAGGGTAATTGCATGTCATTATAACTATAACAAAATCAGCAAAAACCAGTGGCAAATATGCTAGTAATTTTTTTTTTTTTTTTGGGGTGAATAAATATGATAAGAGTTATTAATTAATCAAAATAGTGACGGAAGCATATGCATGTATTACCTTCTTGTGGCAGCTCTGGCCTAGTGGCTTTAGCTCTCGATTAGCCATGTCGATCTTCTTACGTACCATTGCAACTTCTTTCCTCGTCGGATCTGATAGCACTTCAAGCTCCTAATAGATTTGTACCCCAAAAAAAAAAAAAAAAAAAAAAAAAAGTGTTTAAGAATTTTGAAAAGGCATGTAAAAATAATTCCATCCCTCCATTTTTTTTTTTTTTTTTTTTTTTTTTAACATTAGAAAGGTAGTCGTTTTTCTCTTTTTTCCCCCCCCCCCCCTCCTCTCTTTTTTTAATAAAAAATTTAAAACTCTTTACAGCATATAAAATGAATCTATTTCTTCTTAAGGTACAGTCAATAGTTTGCCTGAGAAGATTTGAACCTTGGACCTACAATTTTAGTTCTTTTTTGTTTCAATCTCATTCGCAAGCCATCTTCAATAGTTTAGAACAATGTAATATTAAAACCTAAAGAGTTAACATACAGGATAACTCAGATGACAAAGGACCGCAGATCAGAAATCATAAGTTTTAAGTTTAAGTCTATTCTTTCTAACCGTCGGATGTAGGGACTTACGGGTAGTTTATACATCATGGGAGATTAGTCGAGATCTAATGACTTGAAATACTCTTTGTTTGGCGAGGAGGAAAAAAAAAAAAAAAAAAACCCAACCAACCCTAAAGAACTATTTCATTTACTAGTGTATTTAAAAGATAAAGAAATCAAAATTAAGTCATTTAATTATGTGTGCATGCTTTCCAAATGCGCCCATTAGCATTTGGGACTCACGAGTCATGACAAACTATGACATAAAAGTGTTTCCTAAACGCAAAAGCAAACACACAAAAGATTAAAGAAAAAAAAAGGCGAACACACAATTAAAGTGTCTGAGAACAAACAAACTAAAAAAAGTTGGGGTGGGGGTGGGGGGGGGGGAAGAAAAAGCCTTAATGGGGAGGCCCTTCTTTTTGTTTTTACGCAGGGTTTCGTAATCTATCATTCATTACAAAATTGCAATAATGGATTGTCACGATAAATGAGTTTTTCCTTCCAACTTACTTCCCAAATTTGCGCCAAGCGCTTTGTTTCTTCTTCGGCGCGGCCCAATTGAAGTTCAACCTTCTCTCTCACCTCCATCTTCTTCCTCTCAATCTCTTCTTCTTTAGCTTGAATTGTAGAGATGGCCATTCTCGAAATGTCCTCCTCATCATTTTCGTCCGTCGACAAGCTCCCACTATAGCTAATGTTTCCCAGGCTCTTCATTTTCTGCATCTCTAACCCTTTGGGGTCAATAGCTACTCTGGTTCTCTATTTGCATCTAAATGCGTACTTCCACATTGCCCTACTCTCTTTTTTTTCCCTTTATATTCTTTCTCATCTAGTCTCTTGCTTTTGCTTTTGCTTCAAACCTCCCTCTCTCTCTCCGTTAGATAAGTTGCTTTCTTTTGACTAGATTTTAGAAAAAGCAAGAGGAGAAATTCCAAGAATGCCTTTAAAGAGTTTTGAGGGAATCAATCACCTTTGTGAAATTGCAAGTTGCTAAGAAAAGCCCTCAAGCCTTCGATTCCACTATCAGGGGTTGTTTGGCAAAAGTTGAAAATTTAACTAATTAAGGATAAGTCGATCAAAGTTTTAATTTTACACTATTTAATAAGTTTTTTTTTTCTTACTAAATAGTTTAACTTTGTTTATTTATTTATTTTTTGATAACGAAAGAACCATCCCACAATAAAGTCCTTTTTTTCCAAACAAACGATGCATTGATTTATTTAAAAATCAAATAATAATTATATACTTAATTTAGTTTGATCCAATTTTTGAAATTTTCAAATAGACCTTTATCTAGCCATTGAAAACCATATTAGAAAGAAGATTCCATGCATTATACCAACTTTAATTTTCCCTGGCATAGTTAACGTGGTACCTTTTTGACAAGCTCCTTTTGTTGAAAGGTTGTTGAGATGGCACTTAGCCAAAAAAAATAATAATAAAATAAATAAAAAATGAAAAAAGAAAGGAGGTTGTTGAGATGGCAATTTTTTAAAGGGGCAACTTTGGTGCATCCAATGTGGGTTGGTTGACTATACATGTGATATCACCCAAGTGGTGCCCACAACATTACTTGACACATAAGGTAGGAAGCTTCGCACATTATTTCGTTAGGGTCCCATGTGGAAGTGTTTTGGCATAGGTGGGCTCACTTTACGTGAACCGTACGCAAGCTTGAATCTCCCCATCATTATTGTGCCACAGCCATTGGATTAAGCACCTAATTTTGTGGATTAGCCTTTAAAAAATGAATTATTTGATGGAAACTATAACAACTCCTCTCTCTCTTTTTGTCTTTTCTTTTCTTTTCTTTTCCTTTCTTTTAATTAAAATTTTCTTGTTAAACCATCACTGAAGTCACTATGAACATAATATTTTGGGAATATGACTTTTGAGTTTTGATCACAGTAATACGTTGGGAAGAAACTATAATTATGATGAGTTAATCAAGCTCAATCTAGTGCATGTTTATACATTCAAGCGAGTACGACAATAGGTTAATTGATAGAAAATTGCGATTTTTAGTCAATTAATATTTAGAGCATCTCTAATGGAGATGATAATTTATTTTTTTAAATTTTTTAATTTTTTATGTCAATTATAAAATGAAAGCCTATGTGGTAATTTGAAAGTTTACTTAAAATTGGCCACTCCACCTAATATGTCAAATGCAAAAATGAAGGAATCAAATTTTAAACGGTTAAATTTGGAGTAAAATAATAAAAAATAAATAAAAAGGCATATGACTTTGAAGAATGGCAAATTTGACATTAAGAGATGAGTTTTAATTCTAAATTAGCAAAGGCATTTCGGTTGAAGATAAATTTGAAACTTGGTAATGCAACATCAAATTATCATGCATGCGCAAACCAAATTATCATGATGTTGTCTTTTTTGCTTATGACATGATAGCTTAATAAAATTTGCCCTATTTAATAAATAAGTGATAAGTTATTTCAGATTCAAGCTTATAGAAAAGTATCGATATCCATTTATTGACATTGACAGGGTAAAGGTAGGTTTTATTGATTGTTAGAGGGGGGGGGGGGGGAACAAGGCTCTCCTTTCAATTATAAGACATTATAATAATTCATGCACAAATGGTTTCATCATGCCAGGGGCCTTAAGATGATTCAAGTGGGAAAATAATCATTTTAACTAGTACTAATTAATATTACATCACAAATTACAGTGAAAGTTGAATAAATCGGATGGATGTTTTTTTTTTCTTTTTTCTTTTTGTTTTAAGTGATGGAAATATCAAAATTTCATAAAACCAAAGGGATTGACCAAAGTCTTGAAAATCCAAGAGAAGTAGTCCAATGATTCTTAGAACTTTTTTCCTCTTTTTTTTTTTTTTTTTTTTTTGTATAAGCAAGAAAGGGTGTATTAAGAAGCAAAACCTGGGCCATTCCTAAACCTGGCTTCCTCAAATAAAACAGAACGAGGTAGATTCGAAATTGGTATTGAATTAAAGCGATTACAATTAGCTGTCCAAAAGGCAAGCTCATAGACTGCTTGACTAGCAAGCCCGAGAATAAATCTAACAATAGTCATATTAAAATTACAAAGCATTAATCTAGCATTTAGAACAAAAGGAGCTATCATCCAAGGGAAAAATAAATGACCATCGCAAATGGGGTCAAGATCACAAGAGGCATCTCCTTCAAAAATAATGTTAATTAAATTGGCAGAATAAGCTCTTACACTCAATAACTAAAAAAATTCTAAATTCAAAGTCTCACTTCAAATTGAGATTAGTCACTAATTAAATTTATCTTGATATACGTGATCAATGTGAATTAGGTAATGACAAGAGATTAATGGACCCAAAATCTAAGTACATTTATTATTTTATTATTAGACGACGAGGGGAAGAATAAAAAAAATTAAAAATTAAACCGACACTTTTATATTATTATTATTCTAAATTTCTAATCCTAATTATAAGCTGGCTAGTGGCTACAAAATTCCACAGTGGAGGACTGTCACGTGGTCCTCACGCAGAAGAACTTGAGTATTGGGCCATCGTAAGTATTGGATAAAGCCTCAAAACAGACCGCAAACCCTACCGGTCCGGCGGTCGTCCCGAAAAAATAAATAATAAAATAAAATAAATAATCGACGGCCGAGATTCACCGAAACCGTTCAGTCATGAAATCATATCGCACCCACCACCCCACACTTTCCCACATCCCACACAAAGTACATGATAGGGGCGCACTAAAGCAGAGAGCAGCAGGAGAAGAAACCAACCGCTCCTGGAAAACCCTTTCACATATATCAGTGCATATACAATATATATAGAATATATACATGTATGTATGAATGAATGGATTGATGAGTGCACAAAAGGGCTGTAGATTGATCATGGCTTCCCACACTTCATCACTCCATGAGGTTTGAAATCTCTTAGATCTCTGTTTTTCTGTCTCTCCTCGTGGATTTTGCATCACCCTTTTTGTTATGTATTTGGAACCCTTGTTAAAGCGTTTCTAGGGTTAGGGTTTCTACTTTGGATCATCATCATCAGTTGTCACTGCTGTTGTTGGATGTGTTTTTGAGTGGATGTTTTAGGGTTAGGGTATTTGCTTTTTTACTATCTGTAAAGAAACTGTGGAAAATCTCGAATTTGATTGGATCAATTTGAAGCTTTTTCAATATCAGAATCTTGGTACCCATAAAGAAAAATCAGTACCCTTAAAGAAAAATTTATAGCTTTGGTACCCATTAGCAAATTCACGCTTTTGGTAGTGCTTTTTTGGGTTTATTCAAGATGCAGCCTCGAAGGCATGAAGATTTGATAACCCAATCTCCGGCCTCTGCAAAGGTACGAAACCCCCAATTCGAATTGGGTGCTGAACAATATCTGATTTCTCGCAAAGAGGAGCAGTCGTCTATACGGTCTAAAGGGAGTTTGAGTCCTAGACTAGATGGGCCACAACGGATCGTGAGTGGTGATCGAAGAAGGGCGTCGATTGAAAGGAGGGACTATGATTGGCAATTGAGTGGCGGTGGTGGTAGGAGCGAGCGCGTACGTTCAAGGTCGCCGCTGTATGAGCAGGTGCGAAAAAGGCCTCAATTTGATGAGGGAAAAAGGGCTCAATTCGATGAGGGGGTAATGCGTACTAATAGGAGTTCGCCGCCATTGGAATTGAGGCGGAGATATCAAGTGTCTGAGTCCATGGATTTTAATCATGATGGAAACCTATTTCATGGTTTGAAGAATGCCCATGGTTACAATCTTAGTACTTCTAGAATTAGTAAGGATAAGGATTATGATGGAAGTAGGTTGTCAGCTTCTGATGGACATGGGATGTTGGTTCAGAAATCGGGGGCAATGGAAGATGGCACAGTCCGGGGATTGTTTAGGTTGCCTCAAGAGGTTGGACCCTCAAATTACGAAGAAACTGGTGAAGACTTATCATCAATGCCAGGGAATTTTGGAATAGGCCGATTTGAGGATGAAAGGCTTCGGTATCGAAACCCATTATCTACTAATAAATTATTAGTTACAGAATCCTTCAGAGAAGGAGAGAAACCTTCGTTTTATTTGACAACATCTCAGATCAAGGATTTTGCAAGCACCTCTTCAGGCATCTCAAGGTCTGATGTCCCCGCTTCTTACCGGGACGTTCATTTGCCTACAGATGATTTTTCTAGGAACTTTGGAAAACCCATAGAACCTTTGGGCGTTCATGGCTACAGCCAAAGGCCACTTCTTGACTCGACAAGAGATTCTGATGCAGACCCGAGAGATCTGATAGACTACCGGCGGGATGCACGTAGTCCTGCCAAGAATGAGCGTCGGGATTATCATTATTCCAAAATTGAGGTAAGAGAGAGTGATGATATTTGTTATCCATCTAATGAGATATACAGAAAGCTGCCTTCACATACTCGAGCAGACTATGCTCACAGAGATATGCCTCCACGTGCTCAATTAGACTATGATCATATAGATATGCCTCTACAAGCTCGAGTAGACTATGACCATAGGGATATACCTCTACATGCTCGAGTAGAACATCACCATAAAGATTCGCTAAGATCAAGCATTATGGACTTTGCTGCAGACAGTATTGATAACGCTGAAGGTTCCCGTGGAAATCTGAGGAAGAGCAGTTTATGGAATCATTCTTTACAAGAGCAGACAGTTTCTAACTACCCTGATATGAGAACATCATATGCATCAAAACAAGGAGGGGAGTATGTGGGTTCTGGAAATACTCGTGTTGAGTTTGGAAGGAAAATGTCACGAGATTATGAAATACCACCCTTAAATGTATCACGGGATCATGAAATGTCGCATATGCGAGTAGACTATGGTTTTGGAAGAGATGCAGGTCCAGGATCTCAGAAAGAAGGATTCAAGGGTTCATCTGTACCTAAATATGATGCAGAAAGGCATAGACTTGCTATAAGACGGCAGAGAATGGAGGCAGAGGAGCTTGGCATCCATGATCCATCTGGTAGGATACTCAAAAGAAAGTATAGTGTTGATGAAGAAACTAGCAGGTATAATTCTAGAAGTATTATATCGAGTAAATGGAACATGCCTAGTGGGTCCCGGTATCTGAATGATGGCAGTGAAGAATGGATCGATGAAGATATGAGTGATTTATATTCATCTAGAACTATGCGATTTGACCAACACCAATATAGAAAGGCTGATAGGATGTTTGATGAGAGAGACCATCATAGGGATTTTTCATATGATGATTGGTTGTCATCTCAGGATCCATTTGAACGCGTGCATGCTCTTGCACGTTTGAGTGAATCCGATAAACCTGCTCGTAGGTATATAAAGGGTCATCCAGGATCTGCTTCTCTAAGCTGGTATAACTCATACCATCTTAATAGAAGAAGTGATTTTCAGAAACAGCACAAAGTTTGGAAAAGAAATACGGATGATCATCATATGGATGTTCATGCGGATGATGTAGACCCATCACAAGACCCATCAGAAGATTGGCTTGAAAACTCTGAGCCACCTGAGGAAACTGAGGAGTTTAAGGAACTGGTACATCGAGCCTTCTTAAAGTTTTCTAAAAAGTTAAATGAGAGCATGGTTGTTCGAAGAAGATATACAGAGCAAGGAAAAGCTGGTAGTTTGTTCTGCATCGTTTGTGGCAGGAGGTCTGTCTTCTTTTACATGATATTCTCTTTTAAAGTGGAAAACTTACTTTCATATTTTGATTTAGAATTGCTGATCAAAAAAAGAAAAAATATTTTGATTGAGAAGTTTAGTAGTCTCACTCTGACTGCTGCGGTCAAGTGAGTACCCTATATCCTAATAGATTTTGTTATTTAGGTTTACATTAGGATTTCTCTCATGGCCACTTGATATTTGGAAATTAATTATAGATATTTGTTTGGAAAATATTTTTAAGTGGATGATCTTGTCGTATCTATTTCATACAATGGGTGCTTGGACATTTTGGTGAACTCCATGTTATTATGTATTAATATGACTTCTTGGGGCAAGTCCAAAAAGCATCCTTGATGTTAAACTATGTTTAAGATCATATCTTCTTGATGCTGTCCAACAACTGGACATACTGCTTTCTGGGCGAATGGTTACTAAAGGGGATGGGTTGTTGATAGGAGTGAACATTGATATTGTGGATTTCAATAGTTATTCTGAGGTTAATCATGGGAATTTTTTGAGGTAAGCTTGGATTAGAGTGTTGGAATGACGCTAAATAGATTTTAGAACAAGAGTTGCTGATCTTGTTTCACACACAAACAAATATATGCTTAGAAGGTGTTTCTTAGCAGAATTTGCGTAATAAACCAAAGTCCCACTGTTGTCACTTGAGAATTTGTTGAATTTCCAGCCATTGGAGAATGTTGGGAGAAAAGTATATACATGTTTTTTATTCTTAAATGTGGTGGTTTGCTTTGAAACAGTTAAAACAAATTGGTCATTTAGTTGGTGGAGTTTTTTTTTTTTTTTTTTTTTTTTTTTTTGGGGGGGGGGGGGGGGGGGGGCCTACGCCAGAATCATCATGTGACATGCCCTGTAACAATATTAATATCATTATTTAATTTTAAATAACAATTAGAGTATTATAGGACAGAATCTAAGCCACCTTATCATGGTTTAGCATCTGAGATGGAGTGAGTTTCTGAGTGCTTTATCTTAGGAGATTCATGTTTCATATTGTATTGGAACTATTTTATTATTTTTATGGATTGGAATTTTTTTATTATGTTTCTAGAGAAAAGATAAAGTGCATGTTAATTGACAATGCTGACAAGATCTGTTGAAAGTTTGGATTTTCTCTGCTTTTGTGCCTCAGTTGTGGAGAATGATCTGGAAGTGTTTTCATGTTAATTGTTGGAGCTTATGAGTCATATTTAAGTCCCAATACTTTTCTCTTTGAGGTGGATTCGCTGGAAAAGCATGATGTTGATATACTTAATGCTGCTCTGAGCAAGACTGTTTAGTCAACTAGCTTTACTAGGTTGTGGAATAAGAAAGTCTGATAGATTTGTGATAGCAAGTTGGCTTGATATATTGCTTGGTTCTGGAAAGTTGATAAATGCCACACCTGCTTAGCAAGAAGAGCTAATGTTAAAGAATTGATTATTCTAAACCCATATCACCTTTTTTTTGGATGGCAAGGGCTTTCTAGAAATCATGTGAAGTATCTAGTTGCCTTTGGGGAACCCCTGCCAGAAGGTTTTGGCACTTGATTAAGAGATTCAGGGATTGGGCTGGAACCGAAGCATCCCTAGTGTTGAGGGAGAGAATAGTGAGTACAAATTTAATTCAAGTCGATCAAATAACTCGAGAGATGAGATCCTTTTTCACCCCTAGTTATCCACCCATTTAGGCATTCTGTTTTTGATATTGTTGAAAAGATCTTCCTTTGAAGACCCAAATGCATGGGAAGATTAAATTTTCTGTCTGGGTGGCCTAACTTTTAGACACAAAGCCTTTTTCAGTGTGTTGGGGCTACAGATGACACCTGATTTATTGATTTTCTGGCCTGAAACTGGAAATGGTGTGGCAGATATGATGGCTAGGAAAGGGGTGGGGCAGGCAATAATCTGCAAAAATTAAATGAGCTTTTTGATGGGCTGGTCACAGTTGACTTTTATGCCCTCAATCTGTTGGTTGTTCTCTACTTGCATCGGAATGGATAATAAATCCTCAGCATAGTGATTGAAAAGACAAGGATATAATGGGTCCCTAGGTTGTAATAGATCATATATCACCTAAATCTTTCCAAAAAAAAGGAGGATGTATCTCCTCCTAGCTTCATGAGACAACTTTTCAGGAAGAGGCACCTTGGTAACGTGAGATGAGTGTGAAAAACACTTTTGACGCTATTAACTTTTGTTTGAGCAGCAACGTTGTAGAGAGCATTAGCTAATAGTGCGGGATGATAATATTTAAAGGATTCTATCTGTGGATGCTTTTGATATTATCATCTGCAGGCCTATTAGTTTTACAATGAGAGTATCTTGGGTATGTAGGATTTGGTTAACTCTTGATCAGATCAAACTGTCAAGGCCTGCCTCAAACCTAAATGGGTGTTATGGTGCCTGTGGAAGATGTTAAGAGAAAGCATCTGAACCCTTAAATTAGATGAAAAGTTGTCTAAATAACCAATACGACCTGTTCAGAGGTTTAGAGGCTTGAATCCACTGATCAGCTACTATGTTGATCTAGTAGAGTTCTACTCATGTTCTTTTGGCTCAGTGGTGCTGCTGGTGGTGCAAGGAACTGGGTAGGTAATTGATATTATCCAGTTAACGTATCCATTCCCGTAAGGAAACATGAGGAGGATCGTTGAGGATGTCTTTATTGGCAAGCTTTCTTTGGTATTGGGGAAGTAGTAGATGAACGGATGATGGAGGGTGATGTTGGGGCAGGTCTAAAGTGGGGCTGTAGATGTAGATGAATCAGAAGGCAGTAGATTCAGGCAGACAGCAGGTCCAACAGTCCAGAGTCCCCTTCATTTCCTCCATTGTCAGTATGAGGTGTCACGAGTGGGCCTCAAAGAGATTGACTGCTACTTTTTATGATGCAGCTTCGCAATGATTCCAGTGGAGAATCATGAGGTAGTGTCAAGGCATTATACACATTTGTATATGGGAAGAAGGTTTTTTTTTCAGGTGTTGATGTTTGTTGCTGTCATCTCCTCTTGGAGGGAATCTGTTGCCAATATTATGGACTTGCCATGTTTCATTAGTTTCTATGAATTCTCCCTTCCTGACCAATATATTGGTGTGTTTGTCCTTCTTTTCTAGTGTTAATAATTGATAATTCTTAATTTTTGAGAAAATTTTACTTCTTTATTTAGGAAGTTTCTCTGTAGATATTAATTCTGAGATTGGTTATTATCCAAACTTGCGTTTTTCTATTAAAAACTGGAGTTCCAAGGAAGTTTCCTTCCTTCTCCTGTGTGCTATATGGCTATATCATTAGAATTGATGTTTGTGTTTGTCTGCTTATTGGTTTCATCATGCACTCCATTAGCATTTGTTTATAAATCTATCTTCTTTCAGCCTCTCAAAGGAGTTCATGGACACTCAACGCTTGGTAACACATGCCTTTATGTCGCACAAGATTGGGTTGAGAGCACAGCACTTGGGTCTTCACAAAGCAATTTGCGTTCTTTTGGGGTGGAACAGCATTGTGGCCCGTGACACAATAACATATGTTCCCCAGGTCTTGCCTGATGCTGAAGCTTTGGCCCAGAAGGAGGACCTCATGCTGTGGCCTCCACTCATTATCATCCATAACAGTTCTCTTTTAAATGATAATCCAGAAGAGCGGAAGGTTGTAACAATTGAAGAGCTTGGGTCTTTTCTCAGAGGTGTGCGACTGTTTTTTACACACACACACACGACTAATTGAAAACTAATTTGGGTTGGGATAGAGCCTCTCATGTTAAAGAAAGTATATTTTATCTAGTATTTATCAGCAAAATTAGGAAAAAACAAAAAAAGAAGAGAGAGAGAGAGAGAGAGAGAGAGAAAGAAACCACATATTGTTTTTTGGAATCAGATCAAATTAATTATTGATATGCAATAGTGAAGAATTATTTTCGGTATTTGGCATATTTATTACTGATTTATGAACTATAGAAATATTAAAGCTAGAGCACTGACTTGTTGATCTAACATATTGGATTGTTTTGTTCTCCCTATATTGGAAGGTAAAGGTTTTGTTGGGGGAAGATTCAAGGTGTGCCTTGGGAAGCCTGCAAACCGTAGTATTATGGTGGTGAAGTTTTTGGGCACATTTCCAGGACTGCAAGACGCAGAGAGGCTTCATAAGTATTATGCTGAGAATAAGCATGGGAAAGCAGATTTCGAGCAAGTAACTTCCCACCCTGGCAAAAACAGCAACAGTGGGGAAGCAGGGATGCAGCAGGGAGACAAGGTGGAGGAGCTCGTTCTATATGGGTACATGGGGATTGCAGATGACTTGGACAAACTTGATTTTGATACTAAGAGAAGGTGTTTGATAAAGAGCAAGAAGGAGATTCAGGACCTCGCAAATGATCCTGTCAAACCTGATGAGAGGTAGCTGTTCACATTAACATCACTAAAAAATAGTGCGAAATCGTATGCCTGCCTATCCGAGATAAAGATCTCACTTAACTAGTTGTTACCCTTTTTCGTTTTTTTCCTTACAGGTCTTTCAAGCCTGTCTATGTAAAACAGACACAGTGCTCTACTACTTTTCTTTTGATACCTCAGGCCTCAGTATTACTCTTTTATGTGAAATCTGTTTTTCTTCGTTCATTAGTACACTTGGAATTTCATATCTTGACCTGAAATCAAAAGCTGTCATAATTAACCAGAGTTACTTGATAGATTGCGCATTAAACATATAGCAAGAATTACTCAAATTTACTCGTCAAACCTCCCCACCCTATTTGCCCCTTTAATAATTTTTTATTTTTTATTTTGTATATTTAGTTTTTGGCTCTTCCATGGCCATGTTATATACCCCAACTTTCCCCAGTTCCCCGCCCCCCACCCCCCTCTCTTCTCTTTTTTTTCCCAAAGGGAAAGAATATATGTTCAGATTACTACATCAACATGGGACCATCCTCCACCAAAATTGGTGTTAGTCAACTTGAGGGTACTTTCAAATAGAGTTCTTGGTTGTCCACAATAAGAGCATGTTTTGCTAAGACATCAGCAGCTGTCACAAGATTTAGGCAATATAAAAATAAAAAGTAAAAGATAAAAATAAAAATAAATCCTTTTTTCTTTTAGACAATTTCATATTTTCGGTACAGATAGTGGTCTTCTAGTTAATGCATCTAGTAACTCCCTGTGCATCTCCTAGAATCAGACCTTTAATTCCTATATCCAGGCTAAAATTGATACCCTCCCATATCGACACTTGAGCATTAGCCATAATGCCTATTACTAATTTGCCTTTTATCATTTCTAATCTATACTACCTATAAAAAGTTGAATGTAAGAAAAACTTTTGATTGACTAATATATCCTTATTTTAATTTTTAAATACACAACTACTCTTCTGCACCCTTTTAATCTTATTTTAGTTGAATAGATGACAATTATTATTATAGTAAAGTTTATATAGGAGACATTTATACTCTTATAGTTAACTTATATAGGAAACATTTCTTTTTGTATTTCATTAGAGTTCTATGCAAGGTCATTATCTTAAATAATGATTAATTTTTTTTATTTAAATTTTCAACTCAAATTGTTGAAGTTTTGTGGTTAATCAATATAATATTGTGTTACTATATATTATTGGGAATTATTATATTTTAAATTTATTTGTGACGAACTTAAAAATTTTCAAATTAGTTATACTACTCACTATAAGTTTCATTAGAAGTAAAAATCTAACTAAACCGATATTAATATCTAATTCTTTAAAAATAATTCTTTCATTTATATTTTATATTATTAAAAAATAACCACGTGCAACACACGTGTACCTACATCTAGTAATAGTAAGAAGAGAAAAGATAAATGCATTTTGTGTGATTTTTGCTAATAAAGAGGTGAAAATTTTATAATAGCAGGAGCAACTGTGAAGACATTTGGAAATAATAGATCTACACAGATTTGCTTTCATTGATAATAATGGAGATTAAAGAACACTGATTAATCACAACATTGAATATATGCACAGCCCATGAAATTTAGGGGATATAAGAAAATACAAGGCAACTATTTCTCTTTGTTCCCTCAATTATTCACATGCAATAATGTGGCAAAAATTCCCTATTTTCCAAGACTTTCCTCATCTTTGGAAGTTAAGGAACTTGATGCCATAGGCGAAAGACGAAGAAGAAAAGGAGGACCCAACCGACATGGGCTAGGGCAACATATCCTAGAAAGTCATTGTCAAAGCCTAAGAACTTCTTAAGGTACACCTTCACTAGCATGTAATCTTCTCCAGGTACCTCAACTAGAGCCATCTTGTCACTTTGTTGAGAAGTCAGGAGGCCATAGATTGTCCAAGCCACTGGAGAAGCCTAGTAATACCACCTCCACCATATTGGAATTTGCTGTAACAAAAAAAGAGTTAGACTTCAGCTAACAAAAATAAAATTAAAAGATTACTGATGCACAAGGTGGCGTTTGTAACCAGATGAGAGTCAAATCATCCCATGTCGTTTATACTATTTAGAATGAGTACACATTGTTCCCTATGAGATCAAGTTCATTTTAAACGAGAATGTATGTGTTCATATGCTATTGAAATTAAAATTCAATCATTTCTTTATTTCTTTCTTTTCTTTGGGTGCAAAAAATGGGTATGCAGATAGGTGACTCCACACACTTGCCAGGGAGCATTGCCCCTTAGCAACCCACAACTAATTTGTAGGGGACCCCACCACACCTATGTTGGGGTCGAAGTTTAGGTTGGTCCCACCGTGAACTCTTGTCGCCAAAGAGTAGGTTTAGTCCCACCAAGCGGCTATGGAAACTCGAACCCAAGCATTGAGCAAGTAATTCTGAGTACTGACCACCTTAACCAACCACTCGGTGGTAAAATTCAATCAATCAATCATTTCCCTTCCATGTTATTTCCAATTGTCCCAGAATTAGATGCACAATTTAAGCTATTTAAGCTTCAGTGTATATATCAGACCCACTTAAATGGATCCTACCTAGATCATACACATGAATTATCTGATCAAACGATAATAACTATTGATCATTTGGAAGTCTGACAAAATTCTTATGATTAGATTTACTAATCAAATGATGGGATCAATCCTTTGCAAGTGAGCATCATACTCCTTTAACAATGGCAGAGAACAGGCTCTGAATCGTATTTCTTGCATTTTTTATTAGGTATACTTACTGTTCTATGGATGAGGAAACCAGAGAACAAGTTCTAGAAGCTTAGGAAGAATGACATAACTGTGGCAGCAATTTGGTCACTTGGCGTGAGTGCTACAACCATCATCCCATAAAATGAAAAGTAAATAAAGGGCATCAATATGTAGTAGTAGAACCACAAGAACTTGTCAACTTGCCAATGGAAGCAGATCAAAGAGTAAAGTAGAAGACTATAAACGAAAGTTTGGATCACAACGTAAAATGTCTCAATGGCCACTTGCAGGGTATAAACTATTCAAATTTAGTTCCTTCTATTATAAATTTCTTTCCCTTCTCTTGTTTTTTCAAAGTACATATATATACAGCTTTTCTCAATCCACTTGGTTCATGACAAATTTACTTTTCTATCAAAGCTTTCTTGACTTGAGTTGAGAGCAAGGTTCAATTTCATTTACCTAAGCAAATGTATAAGGCAATGCTGAGTACATCCCAGAAGCTCTTTCGCAGTAGAAGACTGTTCTTTCGATTGCCACAACGGATTGCACTGTGGAAGTGTTGGTGGCTCCAAGGAATAGAATAGCAAAATACATAGCTCCCAGTAGATTCAGTAGGTTGTGTTCTTTGTGTCTATTGGCATAGTAACTAACTGTTACCTTAAGATATATATGGCACTCAACAAGCAAAATAACAGTGTTCCCGATTGCACAATCTAGTCAAACCCCAAATCATGACTTAAGAGGTTGATGGCAGAAATTTTCATAATTAAAAACAAAAACTCAGTTTTTCCTACAAGAAAGGAAGAGCCCAAAAATGAAAAAGAAAACCAACCAAACATAAGCTTATGCAGATAAACACTAGTAATTTCTAAGCTAATTTCTTTACTAGAAAATTTAAACCAAAGCCATTTAAAAGTGTGCTTAGTCCTTTGTACTAGGGAAACCATCCTAATATTCAATCTGTGGATTGTCCTTACTGCCAATGAAAGTTGAGGGACTGGTTTGCAGTTTTTGTTAGAAATTAATACTTACAAGTAACATTGATAGGAAAGAAAATATTTATAGACTTACGTGTCTCCTTTGTTCTAGAATATAACACTTTATAGAACACTAATTTGCATAGTCATGAAGAACCGGGTGGCATTATACTGCGGGTTTCTCTAGTAAGACCAATGTTGTTTCTAGAAGCAAGCCATTCATTGAGTAGTAAAGGATTGCGAGCATTTGATGGGATTTAGAAAATAGAAAAAGGCGGGGGGGGGGGGGGTGGCTAAGAGATGTGAATGGGCAATGTAACTATCTCACATTCCACTTACCGATAAAGTTCAGAGTTGGCATAATAGATCTCTGCAAAATCCATCCACATCAAGCTAAGCCTCAATTGCAGTGGAACTGACTTCCAACATCTGTGTAGCAGGATTGTAACCATCTCTGATTTTGGAAACCCATAGAATTCAGGATTGTAACCATCTCTGATTTTTGTTAAGAGGTTATAGATATTAGTCATGACTAGAACTTTTGACAGTTCTACACAATATGTACTTGCTTCTAACCATTTATCACTTGCCCGATAATCTTCATTATTTCACTACCAACACAAAACTTAAGATCTGATTGTGAATTAACAGGACACTAAAGACTAAGAAATTTAAATCAAGGTCTAGTTCTAGTTTAGTAATGTATTATACTATTATATGAGCATGTTTAGTATGAGACCAACTTTGCAGACGAGCATTAATACTCACTTCAAAATATTCTACAAGTTTGTGAGATTGGCGATCGAGAGGTCCAGCATAACTGACTTGTCCTCCTCTCTTCATTAATAATAACTGCAGGCAATATAATATTGAATTGAGAAGGAGCATTATAGCTCATTGACATTAATAGAAATTATTCGTTCAAAATGTAAAGATTTAACAATGACATATACCTCATCAAAATTTTCAAAAATGTCTATGCTTGGTTGGTGAATGGTGCACACAACGGCTCGTTTTGTATCCACAGTATTTCATACAGTGCGCATGACAATTGCAGCAGCTCTAGCATCAAGGCCTGATGTTGGCTCATCCATGGAGATGATGGAGGGATTAGCAAACATTTGCCCTTTTCATATTTTTTATTTATTTAAATTATTTATTTTTTATTTTGTAATTTGGTTTTTGGCTCTTCCATGGCAATGTTATATACCCCAATTTTCCCCAGTCCCTTCACGCCCCTTTCTCTCTCTTTTTTGGGATAGAATATATGTTAGAATAACATATCAAATTACTACATCAACATGGGACCATCCTCTACCAAAATTGGTGTTAGCTAACTTAGGGGGTACTTTCAAACAGAGTTCTTGGTTTTCCACAATAAGAGCATTTTTTGCTAAGACATCAGCAGCTGTCACAAGATTTAGGCACTATAAAAATAAAAAGTAAAAGATAAAAATAAAAATAAATCCTTTTTTTTCTTTTAGACAATTTCATATTTTTAGTATAGATAGTGGTCTTCTAGTTAATGCATCTAGTAACTCCCCGTGCATTTCCTAGAATCAGACCTTTAATTCCTATATCCAGGCTAAAATTGATACCCTACCATATCAATACTTGAGCATTTAGCCATAATATAATGCCTACTACTGATTTGCCTTTTATCATTTCTAAAAATAGTAAGAAGAGAAAAGATTAACGCATTTTGTGTAATTTTTGCAAATAAAGAGGTGAAAATTTTATAATAGCAGGAGCAATTGTGAAGACATTTGGAAATAATAAATCTGCACATATTTGCTTTTATTGATAATAATGGAGATTAAAGAACACTGATTAATCACAACATTGAATATATGCATAGCTCATGAAATTTAGGGGATAAAAGAAAATACAAGGCAACCATTTCTCTTTGTTCCCTCAATTATTCACATGCAATAGTGTGGCAAAAATTCCCTATTTTCCAAGACTTTCCTCATCTTTGGAAGTTAAGGAACTTGACGCCATAGGCGAAAGACGAAGAAGAAAAGGAGGACCCAACCGACATGGGCTAGGGCAACATATCCTAGAAAGTCATTGTCAAAGTCTAAGAACTTCCTAAGGTACACCTTCACTGGCATGTAATCTTCTCCAGGTACCTCAACTAGAGCCATCTTGTCAACCAGTTGAGAGGTCACGAGGCCATAGATTGTCCAAGCCACTGGAGAAGCCCAGTAGTACCACCTCCACCATATTGGAATTTGCTGCAACAAAAAAAAGAGTTAGACTTCAGTTTACAAAAATAAACATTAAAAGATTGCTGATGCACAAGGTGGCATTTGTAACTGGATGAGAGTCAAATCATCCCACGTCGTTTATACTATTTAGAATGAGTACATATTGTTCCCTATGGGATCAAGTTCATTTTAAACGAGAATGTATGTGTTCATATGCTATTGAAATTAAAATTCAATCATTTCTTTCTTTCTTTTTTTTGGGTGCAAAAAATGGGTATGCAGATAGGTGACTCCACACACCCGCCAAAAAGCATTACCCTTTAGCAATGCACAACTAATCTGTAGGAGACCCCACAACACCTATGTCGAGGGTCGAAGTTTAGGTTGGTCCCACCACGAACTTTTGCCATAAAAGAATAGGTTTAGTCCCATCAAGCGGCTGTGGAGACTCGAACCCAAGCATTGAGCAAAGAATTCCGAGTACTGACCACCTTAACCAACCACTCGGTGGTAAAATTCAATCAATAAATCAATCATTTCCCTTCCATGTTATTTCCAATTGTCCTAGAATTAGATGCACAATTTCTGTAATGCCCCGTATTTACATAAATCTTTTTATTTAATTAATTATATATTTAACGTGTAACAGTTAATTTAAATTATTAGTTAATTTAACTATACACGTAATTATTGGAATTAAATATAATCGTGAATTAGATAACTGCGTAACCAAATACTAGTATCGGAAGTAATTCTAATTAGGTTAGGGTTTTGTACCATTATATAAAGGATACTTACAACTTTACAAGAGAAGTTAATGTTTTTGGATCTCTACGGCTAGAAGAGTAGGAGTTGGGGACTGAGGAAAATTGCACCTTCTTCACTGCTGTACACTAAGAATCAAGTATATATATATGTACTAGAGTGGACCCGCGCGATGCGCGGGAACCAAATAGCAACTTCATTTAAAATACTTAAATAAGTATCAAAAATGTTATTATTCTCTCTCAGTCTAGTTAAACAGGATTATTAGAAAAAAGAAATTTAAGTATTTAACAATCAATGTGAAATAAAAAAAATAGTTAAACTTAAGTAGTCAAGTTTTCAAGTTTACCAAACAACCTTTTAGTGTTAATCCTTTAGTCAAAATTATTCTTTCAACAACTTTTATTAAATACTTATCAAAAAAAAAAAAAAACCCTTTGTATTAGAGGAATGAGAAAGAAAGTTGTAAAGTGGGAAGGAAAGAAAAAAAAATAATAAAAAAAAAAGAACGGAAAGGATATGTGAAAAGAAGTGGAGAGGAAGGCTGTAACTAAAAAAAAAAAGAAAAAAAAAAGGGGGGGAATGGATAGGGGAAAGTGCTGCTCACGCCTCTTTTTTTTATTTTTTATTTTTCTTTTTCCTCCTCTTTTTGTTTTTTCCTCTCCACCGTCACACTCCTTCTTCCTCCTCTGTTTTTTCTTTCTCCACAGTCACTCTCTCTCTCTCTCTTCCTTTATCTCCCCCCTCCCCTCTTTTTCCTCCTCTTTTGTTTTTTCCTCTCCACCGTCACGCTCTTTCTTCCTCTTCTTTTTTTCTTTCTCCACAATCATTCTCTCTGTCACTCTCTCTCTTCCTTTATCTCCCCCCCTCTCTTCCATCTTCCTCCATTTCTCCTTCTTCTCTTTCTCGCCATTTCACAGATGAGAGAGAAAGTGAGTCGCAGAATGAATGGCAGAGAACCCACGCCATTTCATTAGCAACGGAGGGATCACCGACGGCGGTGGGTTGGAGGAGTTTAAATCTTCATGTCCGGCGAGAATCACCAACATTGACTACTACTGCTGCAACTTGGACTGCCTTCTCCTAATGTCGGGAAGGCTGATCTCGCCGATCTCGTCGACTCTGACTCTCTAAGGCTTATCTCGCCGGATCTGGTTTTATGTATGAAATTTAAAAAGGGAAAAAAAAAGGAAGAAGAGGGAAAGAGAGAAGATAGTGCGTACGAAGAAGAAGAAGACAAAAAAAAAAAAAAAAAAAAAGTTGCTGACATTATAGTGTGGGTCCAAAAGTGAGGAGAATGCAAGTATTTGGAGGGAAGGCTTATTAAGAAGCCATGTCAGCATTAGCTGATGTCAGCATAATAACTCTTAATTATAATATGTAATAGATTAGATTTTGTCATATTTGTACCGTACATTTAAGATGAATAGGAAAAGTGAGTTGTTGGAATTGAAAATCCAACATTGAAGGAAGTAAACTATTATGTTATATATATATATATATATATATATATATATATATATATATATATCTAACACTATTCATCCACTGTTCATGAGAGCTTTTATTGTTCATCCACTTTTTCATGTCATGTTGACAGTCAGTTTGTAGCAAATTGACTATCAATTTTTCAGCTTTTCTAATTGAAGAGAGAATCGTACTCAGGCTTTGGGAAAGATACCATATCACGTTGATAGTCAGTTTTTATCAAGTATGTGTGTGTGTGTGTGTGTATATGTGTGTGTGTGTGTGTGTGTGTGTAGATACACAAACAAGCCGTACATATATTGAGCACATAACCATTACAGAAAAGAAGGGTTGTGGGGTTCGATAGTGATTTAGTGTGGGTAGGTCTACATAAGTTTACGTACACTTGCATAACTAAGGCATATATTAGTCATTTTGTAGTTCAAGTTTGGGGCCATTACAATTAGAAATTGAACTGTTAGCGTACCACGTAATTAAAATGAACTATTAATATAAATATGAATTATTGATAAAGAATATTATTGATTTTAGGTTCTGAATAGCGTTGGAATTATTAGGACCTCAATCACTTGGATTTTTGAAAGTTTGGTCTGAGGTAAGGGACATTGCACAATGTATCGCCCTCTTTGATTAAATAAAAATAAATATGATATTTATTCCTCTTTTGTAAGCCAATGATTTATGGACAATTGTTTTCAAAACTGTTTCACTATTAAAATGGTTATTTCTTATGTGCTATGGGACAAGCAAAATAGTCTTTTATTTAAATTGTTTTATATGTATTTGAATCTGTTTTATTTGTGAAAAATATTTGCCAAATGTTTATTGTATAAGTGTGAACTCTGGTTAGACTATTGGTCCGTCCTGTCCCAGCAGGGGATTCTAATACTGTTGGTTATCAGATGTAGTGTAAAGTCTCACGATGATGGGCGCCTATAAGTGTGAGTTTAGCTAGAGGAAATACTTGTATGAATTAGTGTTTTATTGATTTGAATTATATCAATCAGTGATTCTAAAGTGATTTATCAAATGCATTGTTATCGGAAGTGTTTCAGTGTTATTTTTTATTGAATTAAAAGCAAGAGAATTATTACTAAAAGTTTATATGCCTACTGAATTGAAAGAAATGATTTATTGTGAAACTCTATTGTTTCGTTACTCATGTTTTTAAATTAATCGTGTGAATATGCTTAACCTCTTCCTATATATACATTGTGCAAAGTTTTCTTGCTAAGATTTATGCTTCACCCCTTATATTTTTCCCCATAGATGATTAGCTTGATGTGAGTGGCTTCCGCGTACGAAGAGATAGGGTGTCGATGGATTGATCTGCTAGTTTAATTAAAAATTTTATTTTAGTAGTTAAAAGAATTAGTTTATTATTTCAGTGGGCATTGTAGTAGGTTATTGGATATGACAATTTACTTTGATGGATATGGATTTATCTAGTTATTTTAATTAATTGTTGATACTTTAGTTATACTATGGCTTGAATTTTATTGTGGATGGATTATTAGAGACAACTTTATTACAAGTTAATATTGTTAAGTGGTTTGGCCTTTGTGTAGCAGTAAACTTTTGTGATTTGTGACAATCATATTGCCAAATCCAGTCTTTTGGGTTTGAGATATGATAGTTTTGGTATCAGAGCATGGTTTATGGTTCTGCAGACTCTAAGATCATAATCCTAGAATTGACCTGTGAGTAGACGAGTGAGAGTATAGACCTAGCTTAGTAAACTAATAGCTTAAGTGCATTTACGATTAGAGTTTCTGAGAAGTGAGGATATGACTAATGGAACATTCGTTTCAAATGTTTCTCTTATTAATTAATTGCTCCTAATTTATTGTAAGTGTTAAGCGTTATATGTTTGGAAAAAAATCAAAATTGAAGGATACGAAGATATTAGGTTTATGATTTTGTAGACTCTAGTTCATGAACCTAGGATCACATAAGAACACTAGAGTGATAATGTGACTTTAAGGTAGTAGCAAGCAGTTTAGGTGAGTTTAGACGCAAGTAAGATTTATACAAATATGAGATTTTACTTGAGGTATATAATTTTTAGAGAAGATTTATCCCTATAGGAAAAGCCTTATTTATTAAACTTTTAAGTTGATGAAAGAAATAGAACCATTAATTTGTGATTTGTGTGATACTACCTATTTTGAGAAACTTAGTTAATGTTGATTGTGTATTACATAACTCAAGTGGTATTAGTAGACAGAGTGCTTGAGGATTGTGAGGTAATTTATGGACATGTATTGGTATATCTGCAACTATGATTACTATAGAAAAATGTTTGTCTTTTGTGTTTTAGTATAGAGACAAAGTCTCAATGAGTGGTTTAGATAAGCTTATAATTTATTATTCATTAGGGTGAAATATATGTGGCACGAATTTCATAAATATTGATCCTTCTATATATTTGAGTGTTATACTTAACCGTTAAAAAATGTAAATTATTTGTTAGTAGCCTGATTGGGGATTTACTAGATGCTACTCGAGCGCGTAAGTCTCGAATGGTTTGGATATGTGAAAGAAACTTGTTTTAAGCAGTTTAGATGGATGAAAGAAATACGTTAGTTGATTGAATATTCTTAACAATATTAATGTTATTTTAGGCTTGGATTATCTGGTTATTATAGACTATTTGATAAGAAGCTATGGTTTGTATCCTTGAGTAATATGAATCCGTTTGGAGTTCGTACCCCTCCTTTGAATTAGTCCAGTTACATTGGTTAATCGGTCACCCAAGATAATTTATTAGTAGTATCCTACTTGAATAGTTAGATAAGAAGATTGAGTTTTGAGGTTATATTATTTGAAATTAGCATTATTATGTTTAGATAGACCATATGTAAAGACAAATATTTGAGATTTCTTTAATTTACTCGGATTTGATATATATACTTTTTTTTTTCTTAAGACAATTTAAATTGAGGCATAAGGAATCAGTAAAACAAAAAAAGAAAAAAATAAAAGAAAATAAAAAATGCTAAGGGATATTATTAACGTTGTAATGTAGTGTTAGCAATAAGTTAAGATAGAAGCCCAAAGACCTATTTGATATATAATTGATTCCTAACTAGAATGGATGCAGAAGCATACCTCAGTGGATTTATTATTGAATTACGCATGATGTAACTTCAGTTATATGTACGATTAAAGTGACTACTATATTTAATGTCTTTTACTAGCTAAGGCTTCTATTAATTGGATAGTTTGGGTTAGTTTTGCTCATAGTGGATTAAAGAATTAAATAGTATCATTAGTAATAGAAATATTTTGCTTAAGTTATAATTTGTGAGAGTAAACTGATTTCCATGACGACTACTTTGAATCTTAGTCCTACCTTTCATCTTTGAGTAAACAAACAGTAAAGAAAGCAAATACTTGAAGTCCGTTAGCGTACCACATAATTAGAATGAACTGTTAATATAAATATGAATTATTGATAAAGAATATTATTGATTTTAGGTTCTGAATAGCATTGGAATTATTAGGACCTTAATCACTTGGATTCTTGAAAATTTGGTCTGAGATAAGGGTACTTGCACAATGTATCGCCCTCTTTGATTAAATAAAAATAAATCTAATTTTTATTCCTCTTTTGTAAGCCAATGATTTATGGACAATTGTTTTCAAAACTGTTTCATTATCAAAGTGGTTATTTCTTATATGCTATGGGTCAAGAAAAATAGTCTTTTATTTAAATTGTTTTACATGTGTTTGAATCTGTTTTATCTGTGAAAAATATTTGCCAAATGTTTATTGTATAAGTGTGAACTCTCGTTACATTATTGTTCCGTCCCAGGAGGAGATTCTAATACTGTTGGAAAATTGGTCTGTGCGAGCAAGGAATTCTAATACTGTTGGTCATCAGTACTGATGTAGTGTAAAGTCCCACGATGATGGGTGCCTATAAGTGTGAGACTAGCTAGAGGAAGTACTTGTATGAATTAGTATTTTATTGATTTGCATTATATCAATCAGTGATTCTAAAGTGATTTATCAAATGCATTGTTATCGGAAGTGTTTCAGTGTTATTATTTATTGAATTGAAAGCAAGAGAATTATTACTAAAAGTTTATATGCCAACTGAATTGAAAGAAATGATTTATTGTGAAACTCTATTGTTTTGTTACTCATGTTTTTAAATTAATCGTGCGAATATGCTTGACCTCTTCCTATATATATTATGTAAAGTTTTTTTACTAAGCTTTATGCTCACCCCTTATATTTTCCCTCCACAGATGATTAGCTTGATGTGAGTGGCTTCCGCGTACAAAGAGTTAGGGTGTCAATGGCTCGATCTGCTAGTTTAATTAGAATTTTTATTTTAGTAGTTAAAAGAATTAGTTTATTATTTCAGTGGACGTTGTAGTAGGTTATTGGAAATGACAATTTACTTTGATGGATATGGATTTATCTAGTTATTTCAATTAATTGTTGAGACTTTAGGTATGCTATGGCTTGAATTTTATTATGGATGGATTATTAGAGACAACTTTATTACAGGTTGATATTGTTAAGTGGTTTAGCCTTTGTGTGGCGTAAACTTTTCTGATTTGTGACAATCATGTCGCCAAATCCTAACCTAATTAGGATTACTTCCAATACTAGTGTTTGGTTACGTAGTTATCTAATTCACGATTATATTTAATCTCTATAATTACGTGTATAGTAAAATTAACTAATAATTTAAAGGGTAAAATGCAGAAAACCCCCCTCTATTTATACCCATTTTGCAGGATACCCTCCTTTAAAAAAAAAACCCAACAAAAAACCCCCCATATTGTGCCAGGGGGTATGTCATTAACGGCGATGTTAAAAGTCTAATTATACCCCTGTACAGAAAAAATTTAAAATTAATATTTGATATTTATAAATGATTTTTAAAAGGTTATAAAAATTAATTTTGTTTTATATATGAAACGGTGTCATATAAGAAACAAAATTAAAATTAAAAAATGCTCTCTAGTCCTCCGGCAAACTTTCTAGTCATCTTCATTGGCGCACACATATACACCACCAACAGCGGCGACAGTGGCCGGAGGTGCAGTGGCAACATCCCGTGAAGGAGGCAGCAACGACAACAGTTGAGCACCGGAGATGCAGCGGCATCGGCACCATCATCTTCACTTCACTGACACCTCTTTTTTTTTTTTTTTTTATTATCTCCAAATACCCATTTAGAGGTGTAGTGGCAATGGCGATGATGGTGGTGTGGACGAAACCCACGCGTGGGCAACGGCGACGATGGTGGTGTGGAGGGTTAAGGTTTTGCAGATGAAAACCAATTGTCGATGGGAGGGTTTAAAGATACCCATTATTGAAGATGAAAAAAGGTCTTTTCCATCCTGATGACATCATCGCCCATGGAGCCCGTCGGTAAAGAATGACGGCGAGGCGGTGACGGTGCGACAACAGAGGAGGTGACCGTGATGGGGCGACAATGGAGGTCTTCTCCACCACAATGGTTATTTTGCAGATCTGAACCGACAGTGGCTATTTTACAGCCAATCCTTCATCTCGCCATCCATGGTGGTGTCAGTGAAGTGAAGATGATGGTGCTGGTGAAGACCGCCGACCGTGGGTATTTTGCAATAATGGGTATCTTCAAACCCTCCCTACTGACAATTGGTTTTCATCTTCAAAACCCTCCCCACTGTGAAATTAGGTTCGCTGGAGTATAGAGTGGAGAAAGGGGACCCTCACTGCTCACCACCTTTCTTCTCTGGCGATGTTCATTGCCGACATCAACTGTGGTGGTTTTGATGCCAAAAACCCATAGGTTGCAAAGCGTTAACGATTAACCCACCACCTCTCTCCTACATCTCTCTTAAACGATGAGATTTTGTGGCGTTTTCCACCCTCCGTCCATGCCCAATTTAAACGAGGTTGATCAGATGGCGGCCGAGGAGGTTCTTTTCCTATAGTCGTCGGTGAGGATAAAGAAAGAAGGGGGAAAATCTACCCCCTTACATGCAGAAACCAAAAAAAAAATTGTGAGGCAGATGGAGGGTTTGTAGAAAGAAACGAAAAAAAAAAAAAAAAAAAAAAAGTCACGATATGGGGTGTGATAGGCGAGCATGAAAGTCAGATTGTTGTGGTCGATTTAGTACACCGTTGTGGCAGCTATGGCCAGTGTGGTTCGCCGGTGAAGAAGAAAGAGAGAATCACGTAATGGTCACGTGATTTCATTTCATTAGAGCAAAGGGCATTTTTGTCTTAAAATCAACAAATACCATCACGTGAGTGTCACGTGATGGTATTTCGTTACTTTCCTTGACAACAAATGGATGGTAGGGGGTAAACTATCAACCCTAGGTAAGATGGGGGGTTTTTTGATGGGTTTTTTTTTTTAAAGGGGGGTATTCTGCAAAATGGGTATAAATAGAGGGGGGTTTTCTGCATTTTACCCTAATTTAAATTAATTGTTACACTTTAAATATATAATTAATTAAATAAAAATATTTACGTAAATACGGGGCATTACAATTTAAGCTTCTATGTATATATCAAACCCACTTGAATGGATCTTACCTAGATCATACACATGAATTATTTGATTAAATGATTATAACTATTGATCATTTGGAAGTCTGACAAAATTCTTATGATTAGATTTACTAATCAAATGATGGGATCAATCCTTTGCAAGTGTGCATCATACTCTTTTAACAATGGCAGAGAACTGAATCGTATTTCTTGCATTTTTTATTAGGTATACTTATTGTTCTGTGGATGAGGAAACCAGAGAACAGGTCCAGAAGGTTATGAAGAATGACATAACTGTGGCAGCAATTTGGTCGCCTGAAGTGAGTGCTACAACCATCATCCCATAAAATGTAAAGTAAATGAAGCACATCAATATGTAGTGTTGGAAAATAAAATATGGAAACTACAAGTAAACAAAGCAGAAACTTATCGAACTGAGGTGTGTGAGAACATTGCCCTTAAAAGTAGATCGCACCCCACGGAACAAGTTGCTCGGTGCAGATGGACAGTGGCGGCCTACTCTCCAGGGTACAACAGTCGCATCTCTCGCAAGCGTGAACTCGCAATGCCGGAGAGATGTGAATAGCTCAGATGACTCCTTCGTTGAACAAGAATCGCAGAACTAGAAAATTTAGAACTATAGAATTGAAATAATAACTCGAAATAAAAAATATAAAGAGAGGAGAAGAGATTAGAAGAAAGCAGTAGCTGCTGTGTGTTTTGGAAAGGGTGGAAGGACCCCTTTATATAGTGTTTAGAGAGTGAAACTGCTGCAAAGAATTAAATAAAAAATTTATTTACGAAATAAATTTTAAAACTGCCACAAATGAATCTGGACAGAAACATGGCAACATGCAGAGTTTAAAATCTACAACAATCAAAAAATTTAATCTGCCAACAGTCAAAAAATAAATCAGGGAAATTAAATTTCTGATTTGAATACAAACGATTAGATCAAATAATTGGACTAAAAGAATGTTAGGCCCAGACTTGCGAAGCCAAATATCCGGGATTTGCACCCCCCCTGCGTGCACGTCGCACACTTGCGTCGCGCCCGACTAAGTCAATTTTTGGACCTCTGTCCCGGAAATTGATCAATTGGGCTTCGACTCGTGCGCATGTGGGCCTCCTTAAACTCTACCACATGTTAATCAAACATAAAGAGTATAAAGGTATATAAACACAAGACAAGGCTTTATAGATTTCCAATGTGAGACAAGGTGTCTTGGGCCAACAACAAGATTACACAAGAATAAGGAAGTATTTTGAAATACCCACTATATACAACATGTAGTAGTAGAACCAGAAGAACTTGTCAACTTGCCAATGGAAGCCGATCAAAGAGTAAAGTAGAAGACTATAAACGAAAGTTTGGATCGCAACGTAAAATGTCTCAATGGCCACCTACAGGGTATAAACTATTCGAATTTAGTAACTTCTATTATAAATTTCTTTCCCTTCTCTTGTTTTTTCAAAGTACATACATATGCAGCTTTTCTCAATCCACTTGGTTCATAGCAAATTTACTTTTCTATCAAAGCTTTCTTGACTTGAGTTGAGAGCAAGGTTCAATTTCATTTACCTGAGCAAATGCATAAGGCAATGCTGAGTACATCCCTGCAGCTCTTTCGTGGTAGAAGACTGTTCTTTCAATTGCCGCAACGGATTGCACTGCGGAAGTGTTGGTGGCTCCAAGGAATAGAATAGCATAATACATAGCTCCCAGCAGATTCAGTAGGTCATGTTCTTTGTGTCTGTTGGCATAATAACTAACTGTTTCCTTGAGATATATATGGCACTCAACAAGCACAATAACAGTGTTCCAGATAGCACAGTCTAGTCAAACCCCAAATCATGACTTAAGAGGTTGATGGCAGAAATTTTCATAATTAAAAACAAAGATTCAATTTTGCCTACAAGAAAGGAAGAGCCCAAAAATGAAAAAGAAAACCAACCAAACATAAGCTTATGCAGATAAACATTGGTAATTTCTAAGCTAGTTTCTTTACTGGAAAATTTAAACCAAAGCCATTTTTGCTCTTCCATAGTGATGGTATATTAATCCCCCATTTTTCCGTCCCCTATTTTTTTTTTTTTTTGTTTTCTGCTTTTTGTTTTTTAATTGTGACAAGTGTTTCCTCATAAAGTGCTTTAGGCATTCTGATTTTCGAAAGACAAGAAAATCTTGGAAAGAATAGTAAGAATAAAACGGATTTAATGTATTTCATGTGATTTTTGCTGATGAAGATACATAGCAGAGGGGACTAGCTGTGAATACATTGGCAAATAATAAATCCACAAAGAGTAGCTTTTATTGATGATGAAGATGAAGTAACAACAATAAATCCCAGCATGGAATACATAGGCATGACCCACGAAATTTAGGGGATATTAAAAAAAAAAAAAAAAAAAAAGTACAAGCCAACTATTTCTCTTTGTTCCCTAGGTTATTCACACGCGTAGTGCGGTAAGAACTTCTTATTTTCCAAGATTTTCTCATCTCCTTTGGAAGTTAAGGAACTTGATGCCATAGGCAAAGACGAAGAAGAAAAGGAGGACCCAACCAACATGGGCCAGGGCAACATATCCTAAAAAGTCATTGTCAAAGCCTAAGAACTTCTTAAGATACACCTTTACTAGCATGCAATCTTCCCCAGGTACCTCAACTAGAGCTATGTTGTCACCTAGTTGAGAGGTCACGAGGCCATAGATTGTCCAAGCCACTGGAGAAGCCCAGTAGTACCACCTCCACCATATTGGAATTTGCTGCAACAGTAAAAGAGTTAAGACTTCAGTTTACAATGTAATGCACAAGGTAGCATTTGTAACCAATTGAGATTGAAGTCATCCCTTATCTCTCATACCATTTAAATTGAGTATATTTTGTTTCCCATGGTATCGAGTCCATTTCACTCGAGTTCTTGTGTGTTCAAATGTTATTGGAATGAAAATCGTATCATTTTCCTTCCATGTATTTCCAATTGTCACACGATTAGATGCAAAATTCAAGCTTCAGGCTCTGTACCAGACCCACGTGAATGGATCCTATCTAGATCTGCTACATGAAGAATTATCTAATCATATGATCATGACCGCTATTGATCATTTGGAAGCCTCAGAAAACAATTATGATTAGATTTACTGATCAAATGATGGGAGCATTGCTTTGCACATGCACATCATACTCCTTTAACAATGGCAGAGAACAGGCTCTGAATTCTACTATTATTAGTTTTATTATTAATTTTTTGGGTATTTTTATTAGGTGTACGTACCGTCCTGTGGATGAGGAAACCAGAGAACAGGTTCCAAAAGCTTAGGAAGAATGACATAACGATGGCAGCTATCTGGTGGCTTGGTGTGAGTGCTACAACCATCATCCCATACATTGTGAAGTAAATGAAGCACATCAATATGTAGTAGTAGAACCACAAGAAATTGTCGAGTTGCCAATCGAACCCAATCATAGAGTAAAGGAGAAGACTATAAACGAAAGTTTGGATCGCAACATAAAATGTCTCAATGGCCACCTGCAGGGTATAAGCAATTCGAATTTAGTTACTTCCATTACAAATTTCTTTCCCTTCTCTTGTTTTTTCAAAGTACATATGTATGCCGCTTTTCTCAATCTTCTTGGTTCATAGCAAATTTACTTTTCTATCAAATCTGTCTTGACTTGAGTTGAGACCAAGGTTCAATTTCATTTACCTGAGCAAATGCGTAAGGCAAGGCTGAGTACATCCCTGCTGCTCGTTCACGGTAGAAGACTGTTCTTTCGATTGCCACAACAGATTGCACTGCGGATGCATTGGTGGCTCCGAGGAAAAGAATAGCAGAATACATAGCTCCCAGCAGATTCTGTAGGTCTTGTTCTTTGTGTCTGTTGACATAATAGTAGCTGTTAACTTAAGGATATATCTAGCACTCAACAAGCACAACAACATTGTTCCCGATTACAGTCTAGTCAAACCACAAATAATGACTTGAAAGTTTGATGGCAGAAATTTTCATAATTAAAAAAGATAATGAACCTAAGGGTACTTCTGCAACAATGTAGAATCCTATAATAGGACTAACTGAGAAACCTGAAATGTTGCATAATGATCACTGTGGTCTTCACATGTTCTTGCCAAATTAATAAACTCCAAGGACCATAAACATGTCACTCCATATGAGCCTATTGGCAAGTATTTTATTTTATTTTATTTTTTCTCTTTTTAATTACTTGCTGAAAAGATTATGCCTTTCCCAATGGCCAAGCACCAAAGTAGGACAAACCAAAATGTATAACATTAGGAGCCACCAAATTTTTTGGATCAAAATCTAAGTTTTTCTCAACAGAAAAGGAAGAGCATAGAAGGAAGAAAACCAACCAAACAAAAGTTTATGCAGATAAACAATGGTAGTATCTAAGCTGGTTTCTTCACTGGAAAATTTGGCCCAAGGACATTTAGAAGTTTTCTTGGCCTCTACACTAGGGAATATCCTCCTAATATTCAATCTCTGGATTGTCATTAATGACCATGAAAGTCGAGTGTTTGGTTGACATTTTTAGTGAGTAATCAATACTTCCAAGTAACAATGATAGGAAAGAAAAGATTTCTAGACTTACATCTTGTCTCCTTTCTTCCAGAATATAACGCCGAATAGAACACCAATCAGCACAGTCATGAAGAAGCGGATGGCATTATACTGCGGATTTCTCCAATAGGACCAGTGCTGTTTCCAGAAGCAAGCCTTACATTGAGTACTAAAGGATTGGGAATATTTGGTGGGGAAATAAAGGTCCTTGGAACCAGGTACTGGAGTGCTAAGCTTTTTTATAAGTTCCTGGTTCCTCCTGGGAAAACAAAAGAGAACATAATTGCAGTTACATTCTAAATTCAGAAAAGAGGGGTGGGGGGCACAAAGAAGTGTGAATAGGCAAGGTAACTGTTTCACATTCCACTTACTGGTAAAGTTCAGAGTTGGCATAAATCTCTGCAAAATCAACATCAAGTTGAGCCTCAACTGCAGTGGAACTGACCTCCAACATCCATGTAGCAGGATTGTAACCATCTCTGATTTTGGGAACCCGTGGAATAGCCTGCAAGAGGTAAGAAATATTGGTCATGACTAGAAATTTTCAGAGTTAGTACATGTCTTGTGCTTGCTTCAAACCAATTATTACTAACCTGTTAAATCTTCAACATTTCATTACCAACACACAATTCAGGAATTAAAGGTGGAAATTAACAGGAAACTAAAGACTAAAAAATTTAAATCACAATCCAGTTCTAGTTTAAGTAATTTATTATATGAACAGATTTAAAATCAGACCGACTTTGCAGACGAGAATTAATACTCACTTCGAAATATTCTACAAGCTTGTGAGATTGGCGACCGAGAGGTCCAGCATAAATGACTTGTCCTCCTCTCTTCATTAGTAGTAACTGCAGGCAATATGATAGTGAGTTGAGAAGGAGCATTGTGGCTCTATGACATTAATAGAAATTACAGGTTGCAAATATAAAGCCCTAATAATGAGATATACCTCATCAAAAGCTTCGAAAATGTCTATGCTTGGTTGGTGAATTGTGCAGACGACAGTTCGTCCTGTATCCACAGTATTTCGTACAGTACGCATAACAATTGCAGCAGCTCTAGCATCAAGGCCTGATGTTGGCTCATCCATGAAGATGATGGAGGGATTAGCAACCAATTCTACAGCAATAGTGAGCCTCTTTCTCTGTTCCGTTGAAAGACCATCTACTCCTGGAAGGCCTACTAGAGCATCCCTTAGTGGATTCAGCTCAACCAACTCCATAACTTCCTCAACAAACATCTATATAGAACATAAGAATCAAAACTACAGTCAATAATTTTCCCCATCAGATACTACTGTCAAGTTTCTTGGCATATTAAGCAATGGTAAAACCATCAGGTTGCCAGAGGTAAGAAAGTAATGACAAACAAGTTGCATGTCAAAAGAAGACTTAAAAGTTAAAAGACTAGAGATGTTTTTGAAAAATTTATTGCCTTATGCCACCCGACTTAGGGTAATTGAGAGTTTAAAAGAGGCTAGGTCCCCGAATGAAGTGATCACGCGAAAATTGTATCATGTACCAACATCAAATAGTCGGAAACGTCTTCTGTTGAGTTGGGTTGCAGACGTTTTGACTTAAATTTATGGTCACAACCCGAACTTAACAAAATGTTTTCTTAACTATCTACATCAGTCAACCCTAAATATGGTGTTAAGCGGCGACAACAAACCATGAGGTCACATGTTATTTAACTAACCAAGGAAAGAAAAAATAAATAACTATATTGCAAATTATGAGAAGATACTAGAATGCAGAGAAGCCAGGGACTGCCATATTCAAGATAAACAGACCGAATACCATTTATAAAATAAAAAAATTGGGTGACAAAAGAACATGCCTTTTTTGTTTCCTTCTTTACATCTGAAGCAAGACGGAGCCAAGCAGAGTACACTAGCGATTCATAAACCGTAACATGTGGAGAATGGATATCATTCTGTTCACAGTAACCGCTAACCCTAGCAAAAGTTGCTTGGTTCTTCGGGTATCCAGAAATGCTAATATTTCCTTCAATGTACCCCCCAGTTTTCCTTCCTGCAAGCACATCCATCAAGGTGGTCTTTCCAGCACCACTTACACCAACTAATGCTGTTAGGACACCAGGCCTGAAAATGCCACTAACTTGTCGTAGCAGTTGGAGGCGACTCTCTTCAATGCCTTGGCTCTTCATTTCCTGATGAAGAAACCATAGTTTTGCAGATCATAAATTTCTATATAAAGGATTACGTATAATTCTGTTCAATAGTTCAATCTTAATATAAAACATTGTAATAATTAAAGCTCCAATACTCCAATTAATTCTCCTTACGATATAAGTTGATGAGCATCTGGTTGGTATCATAGCATATTAGCATGTTAGTTGTTTAAAATATCATTGCAGTGTAGTTGATTGGGTGGTTAGTCTTTCAAAGATACACAAAAGAACAATCCACCAATAGTGCCAGTTCAAAAGATAGGGCTTGAGGGATAGCAATTGTCCCTAACCTTGAAGATCAGTCAAAGCCTAGGCAATAATTAAACTTCACGGGGCTAAATAATGAAGAGAATAAGTATGACAGAAGGCCTTTTTATCAATCTTATGATATATTAGGAATCATCTTTTTGTTTTCCTCTTGGATTGATGCTGCATGTTTAGGATACAGAAAATACTTCTCAATCTTGTCACACTTGGATAATTAAATATTCAGGGCATGCAAGTGACTTACAGCAGGCATATCAACATAGTAATTCATATGATTGAATGTAAGTGACAAGGGCTGAAATGGCAACACCATTCCTCTCTTATTAGGTGCAGTCTGTGGAGTGTTCTCCGGAGTGTTCACTACTGCCATGTCAATACCTACAATCATTCACGTAATATCAGTGAGAAAAGGGAAAAAGATGGCTAATTTTATATATGTAATGCACATGTTCTAGTGTCAACACTACCACATACGAACATAAGACACTACCACATACGAACATAAGATCGCCTCACATACTAAAATGATAACTGTAGCAGCTTCTTCATCTTCATGATGTGATCAACTAGTTTGCAGGGCTTGAACCCAGAAATCCAAGTTATTAGTCATTGACAAACACAGAGATTCATTCTATTATCTTATTGTTGGTGTCTAGGTTAAAAACCCAGTTATTCCTACTAGAGGAAAAATAACAGCAAGTTTTATTCAAGGGTTCTATATAATATAATCATAGTTGATGAAACATCTTAGTTGCAAAAACCTTTTATTTCGTTGCCAGCAGAATTGACATATTGTTTAACTCTAGTCTTTCTTTTTCCTTTCTGAAAAATTATCTTCCAGAGTTCCAGTACTAGAAAATTTCCCCATTGGAGCCTTTTTCCACATTCATTTGTTTGAATGCGTTAAATTCCAGGTGATTCTTATACTTCCTTTTTTTTTTTTTTTTTTTTTTTTTTGCAATAATAACATCCAGTTTATAAAAAATACTAGATGTAAATAATAGTCGAGTGGAAAAGCAAGATATTTAGTGGTTTTAGATAATGAAATCTACCACTGAGTGTGGAAAATATTCGATAATTCGATAAGCTTTAAATCACATTAATGATCTGATAACCATCTCACACCCATGCTTGCAAGCAAGGTAAGCAGATTAACCAGATTGAAATTCAGAAAAAACAAAGGCTGGTTCAATTCAAACCTTCAAACAATGGGGCAATAGATGCTGAAGTCATTTCAGTGGAAATCAACTTATCCCGTCCCTTAGATGACGAGTGCTGGTTAATTTTCTTATCATCCTCATCCACAATAATAGACTTAGTATCTCCTAAAGCTGCATTTGAAGTTCAAAAGGTTGTCAAAACTAGAATGTTATTTTATAACTGAAACTAGATTTGTATGATAAGTGATAGCTTACGATTCAAATATGTAAGTGCCGCAATAAAACAGACATTGAAGAACAGAGAAAACGCAAGGAGTGCACCAATACATATCCAATACCAATGTTCATCCACAAACATGCCTCTGGACTTGAGAAGAACCTTTCCAACTGTTGGTTCAGGATAACGCGGGTCGGTGTTTGGCTGTTATTAGAAACAGAATAGCATATATAAACATAATCAAATTATTTAATGATATATAAGCTGTAATGAGAGAAATAATCGTTCACAGCATATTACGAGATCTTACCATGCTCCATCTCTCATCAAGAAATTCATTCATGACTATGGCATTCTGTCCATACATCATGGGAGAAATGTAGTAGCCCCATATCATCCATGGTTGAATGTCATCTATATTATGTGATAGAAAAGGTTATTTACATTGTCCCTAATATAATAACAATCCCATGCTATCTTTTTCCATGAAACTTGCAGCATAAGCTTAGATTTGGGGATTGGATTTGTATTGAATCAGCAAATTCTCAACAATAGGTACACATAGTAAAAAGACATAAAATGCTAACCTTTGGCGACAATAAATCCACCAAGGACGAAAACCAGTAGCAAGGTAAAGGTACCAAGTGTGTTTGCCACGACCTGTGTTCTTCCAAGTGCTGCAATGAAACGGAAGAGAGACAGAGCCACCTGATGCACACCGAAGAATGCCAACAATTGACGGAAAAACCTGAAGATTTTCAAGATGTGACAGTGAACATGAATGATTGTAGTGAGATTCTATCCGGTATAACTGACTATACCAAAAGTTGCAGTCGAAAAATTACTTGAATTCATTTAGGGCACCAAACTAATACGACATACAATGCAATGTACACAACCAGTGATGTACATACCTACTGGCACTAGGAGCAAACCCAATCGTGTAGTAGGTGAGAATGATCCATATCCCTGATTCGATGAATGAGAGGGGGATCCTAAGGAGCCAGATAGGCAAGCCAAAAGCCCATGCAGGGTAGAACAAGAAATCCCTCTGTTTAAAGAATACAGGAAGCCTGAAAATAGTCATCGCAAGCTCAGCCATTCCGTTAAACATTATATTAATGAGACTGAAGAACAGTGCACCATAAAATTTTGCTCCATCTTCAATACGTTCATGCTTCATTTCTGTTCTAAAGAACACAGTCATGGCAATTGCTGCCATGATTGTAATCTGGGTTGTCTTGAATATGTATACAAAAGAGTTGCGCTTCATCAACAGCCACTCCCTTGCGAAGCATGCCTTGAAGAGTTCCGAGTTAGAGATACCGTATTTTTCTCTCACCAATGCAGCAGGATGGGCACTACTTTTATCGTAAGGAATTCCAAGATCAACAGAAAGCTTCTGGCCAATGTGGAAAGAATTGAAATGTCGTACAATCTCCATCACTGAGATATACCGGTAAGGTTCATTCTTTTTGAACCAGTATTGCTCCTGGTCCTTTTTGGATGTAACCTCTTGCAGAAAGTCTGCAACTCCTTTCCTTTCAGGGCATTTGAAGCCCATATACTCAAAGAATTCAAGGACATTTTCTCGTGGACCTTGGTAGACAATTTGACCCTCTGAGAGCAGGATAATGTCATCAAAAAGTTCAAAAGTTTCGGGTGCAGGTTGCAGAAGAGAGACTATCATGGTTACATCCATAATGTGAACCATCTGCCTCATGTATTTGATGATCTGAAAAGTGGTGGAACTGTCTAGACCAGTTGATATTTCGTCCATGAAAAGAGCCTTTGCTGGTCCAACCAACATTTCTCCTGCATTCACATGACCAGTTCCTATAAGATCATTGTTAAATAATTGAAAACTGTAAGGAGTAAGGACTTGGTCTCTTCAGAAAACAGGACAGTTTGTGATTGCTCAATGAATTGCTTTAAATTGAAAATCTACAATTTAATATCTCCCAATAGAAGATAAATTTGCTATCAAAAGGAAAAGAAACTAAAATAAAATAAAACACTGAATAATTTATTGATTATCACTAATAATTCTGCACAGGGAAAAGATCAAGGTTTATGGCATTACAGTTAATCAAGAACACGTGTGTGTGTGTGTGTGTGTGTGTGTGTAGAAACAGCTGCCATTGCTTCAAGATCATCAAAACCTCCTAGACATGATAATGGTCTTGAATGAAAATGTCTATGGCATTTTTCGACTTCCCAATTTTGGTCTCATTCACATACCAGTGGTTACACGTTTCTTTTGCCCACCAGAGATGCCCCTTCTCATTTCATCACCCACCATGATATCCCCACAGATATCTAATCCAAGTATCTGTTAGAGAATATTAGTAAGTAATGCTTGAAAAACTTGTACTGGTAGTTGAATGCTCAGGCACTAAATAGAAAAGGAGGTAACAAACCTTGAGAACGTAATCCGTAACTAGACTACTTTCTTGGCCTGCCATTGATGTGGCTTTCATGAATGCATCTATCTCAGGATCTGGTTTAATTCCTGCTGCTTTTTCTCGTCTTGACAATTCTGCCAGCATCTCATATCTGGTTCCAACTCCCAAGCAACGTCCTGAGAAGTCCATTGTCTCTCTCACTGTCATCTCACCATAGTGAAGATCATGCTGGCTTATATAAGCACAAGTTCTCTGAGGAACAAACTCTGCCATATCATGACCACAGTAAGTGATTCTTCCATCTACCTGTTCATTAATATTACAAATACCACGGTTAGAATTTTTTCAGGATTCAAGGAAGCATGCACACTAATATATTTCAGAATTCAGAAATTCATTTGATTATTAACTTGGCAGTATGTACTAGCAGTTGCATTATACACACTTAACACCATATGCTCAATTAAAATAATGTGGATAGTTTAAGGCATAAAATTCAAGAAACTTGGGGACAGAGATGACACACCCTTAAATCCTTGTCCTGCTTCCCAGCCAGTGCCTGCAGCAATGTAGTTTTCCCTGAGCCCGGAGGTCCCAGAAGTAATGTCATGCTGAAAAATTAAAATAAATCAACAAAACACAGAAGCAAAGATCTTAAACACAAGCTAATCTACTTAGTAAGTTACCACAATATATACATTTACATTGTGTGTATATATATATATATTGTACAATTTACTTGTAATCTGCTAATCGAGACAAAAGCTATTTCATAGTATTTGTGCCAAAGAAAAGAATCAACATGAAGAAGTGATGGCTTATCGCATTGAAGGATTAGATTTGTAAAGCTAACAAGATATACCTTGAAGGCTTCACTATTCCACTCACATCATTGAGTATCTTGACAACCCTTTTCTTAGATGGGGAAAGCCTAATTAGTCCAAGAATTCCCTATTCACAACAACAAAATACATCCAAAGTGGAATTATTTCAGTGTAAAACAAAACTTTCCGGTTATTAAAAGCAACACCACCCAAAAACGTTAATGACATAAAACTAAAATAAACAACAAGATTGATTCACTTGAATTTCAAACTTTCAATATGTGCCTGTCATTTCTAGACCATCGGTCCCCTGCCCCCAGGCCAGCACACACCTTACCTCCCCCAGAAAAACCACTTCTGAATTTTCATTGACATTAGAAGCATTTTTAAAAGAGAGAAAAATTTGTATCATTATTTCTGAATAAAGAGCTTCAAAATTTGTTTTGAAAAAACATCTTCACTGTAGAACAAGTAAAGAAGAGAAATTAAAGATTGTTTCCTTTCAATTTTCAAGAAACCTTAAAAAGCATGAGTCTCTCACTGCCCTTTCAATATGGCGATCACAAAAACAGAATCTTTGAATTCTACATGAAATTTCCTTAGTTAAGACTGATGATGGATAAAGAAAATTCAAAATTGAAATATATACTATCACAAACTGATATAATACTTCCCACTGAATCATCTTATTATGCAAATATCATATTATTATTAAGTAAAGGTAACAACAGAATAGACTACCTCTAGAAAGTTCATGGTAGAATTAATTAGGGTCGGAAGTGCCCTGGTTCCAACATATGCATCTCCTTCTATCGATAAATGTTCAAAGCGGACTTCAATCTTTGGAACCTCAATTTGGACCCTGTTTGACACAAAATTAAAAGTTCTCGTAAGGGAATTTCAGATAATACATACTAGTAAAATTACTAATAATTTTATCAGACAGAACATTAAAAACAAGAAAGCACTTAAATAAAGCATTGTCTAAAGAAATAATAGTACTCCGTATCTACTATGTGTGTGTGTGTGTGTGTGTGTGTGTGTGTGTGAGAGAGAGAGAGAGAGAGAGAGAGAGAGAGACCTGTCAGTCCGGTCCCTAAGCCGGCAAAGAAACTTTTCGTTATCGTCTTCAACCACCTTGAGTATATTGTCCATGAGATTCTTCTTATCCTGCATTCCAAGGTTAGTAACATCAATTTCTTCATAACCAACCCTGCCATTGTCCAATACTTGCTTCAGAATCCCTTTCCTCAACCGATCATACGTGGGAAGCCGCTCAATGGCGGCCCACTTCAGCTCATCCTCATCATTTTCTCTCACACTCCGCTGAAACACATCCGTCTGACCAGTCCACACCTCACGAATACTTGCAGACGCAAAACTCTTCCTGCTTGCAGAGGCAAAACTCATCCGCCGGGTGCTCATGGACCTGGCAAGATCATCTCCTGCCAATGCCGCAGCCATTTTGATCCACTAAAATTCTCCGAATAACAATTGAAACCCTTTACTCCAATGCAAAACTTGACCCGAATTTTCGATTCAGAAAGAACAACACTACACTATACTAACAAAACATCCACTCCAAAATGCACTAGAGTTTCATGAAAATGTGGAATGCCACATATGTTGAATTTAGAGATGAAAGCAAGTACTTGGGTATGGATGAAATGCCGATGGATATATTTATAGAGGTGGGTTTAGGAGAGGTTTAGATGGTTACGAGGAATGCATGTGGATAGTGACGGAGAAGGGTATTACAGAGTTTGAGAAGGGTCAGATAATTGGAATGAGAAAATCCCATGTTTTGTCGGTTAGGTGTTTGTCTGTTTCTGCTAGAATATAGGACGGCTGAAAGAGGACAAACAAAAATATATTCCTTGATATGTGATGGCTTAAAGATGAATGTATTTCCAACTGTACTGCTCTTTGGGCTGCCTGTAACAGCAATGCAAAGAAAGAATTCCCATTACTGACCTATGCCAAGCATAGTTTTAGTATACAGTTCTAGGATTTTCATGGTTACGATAAAATTGCCAAAAGGGTCTCACCGATGAGAGGGCCATGCGTACAAATAGGGAGTTTTATCTCTCCTTGGGAGTTGAGGCGGAGATATGAAGTATTCAGGTCTATGGATTTTCATCCTGATGCAAACCCATTTCAGAGTTTGAAACATGTTCATAGTCACGATCACATTACAAGGAAACTAGGTGGAGATCGTCATTGCTGGGGACTTCGAGAATAGGCCGGTTTGAAGATGAAAGGAGAACCATTGTCCACTGAGAAAGTATCAGGTATGGAATTTTATACAGAGAATGGAGAGAAACTCAGAAACCCACGTTCCATTCAAAGTGGCGTATCTAAAAGAAAAATGCTAAATTGCCCAAATTTTCTTCAATCCATTTTAAATTGTTTTATTTTTTTATTGTTTAACGGGAACAGAATTTGAACTTTGAACGTGAATTAAATTTTTTTAAAAAAAAATCAGTGAAAATTTAAATTAAAAAAAAATGTAATAGCAGCTTATTTTAAATGGTGGAAGTGGAAACGGGAGCGTTTTGAAAAGAGGAGGGGGGGGGTGGGTTGTTCGATAGAGTGACCCATATCTTATTTATGCCTTTTTAGGGTCATTTTTCTGTCTTTTTTGGTGCAGTAATTTCTGGTTTTTTTTTTTTTGGGTAAATTGCGAAAAATTACCTCCCAAATTTAAGGTACGTTTCACTTTACTAACCCAAATTTAAAACGTGTCAATTCAGTACCCATATTTTTTTTTGTTGACTCAAATCAATGACCCCGTTAACAGTAATAATGAAATGACTTCACTGCCCTTATTTTAAAGGGCGTTGTTTAGTAAACCTTCAGTACCCATACTCATTACTATGTCATTTAAGGGACCAAACTTCTAACGGGAGATTTGGGGACCGTCGGCGCACTCCATCCACTCACCGTAGACGCACCTTTCCTCCTCCCGACAGCCACAACACCAATGCTCTCTCCAAACTTCGACCCCTGAGACCCAAATCAAATTTTCCTTTTCATTTTTTTTTAATTAAAAAAAAAAAAAAAAAAAATCAACCTCAAATGATCTCTTCCGTACACCTAAATCCATAACAGAGACCCAAATCAATTATAACAAAAAACCTCACCCTTAATCACCATTAGACCCACAATATGGGTTGTGATCATTATGCAATTGCAAACCAAACATAGAAACCAGTTCTTCATCATGTGGTTTTGAGCGAACCCAAACCTAAATTCAATGGATCATCACCATTGTGCACCGTTGTGTGTGAAGGTTGGGCTGAGTTGGGTGAGAGTAGACTCACACATAGCTATGGCATGTGTATGGGGGTTAAATCATGCCGACGATGTGCAGGTTTGACGATAGGGGAGAGAGAAGAGGGAGAGAAAAGGGTAGTTGGGGTTTGACGGCGATGAAACGGTTGGGAGTTCGATAGCAACCAAAATGGGTCAGCCGACTCATAAATCTATAATCTTAAATCTTAGATCTTCAGATCTGAGTTCACTTTGCCTTCCATCAGCATGAATAGGCCGATGAAGACCATCGAAATCCTTTGCTATTGCCGATGAAACCCAGATCTGCACATTTGGCTTGTCGCCGATTGGAACCCTCTCTCTCACCGAGATCTTGGGGAGGTGAAAGGAGAGGAGAGGTGATGGTGCTCATTGCCAATCCATCATCCTACCACCATCTGTCGTCAGTGATGAGAAGTGTGGGTGGCCGGACGTGAAAAGGGAAGGAGGAATGGTTTGGTTGCTAGAAAGGAAAATGTTGACTGCATTCTGTACATTAAAAGGGCAAAGTAGGCATATTACGCCAAAAATTGGTCACGTGCACATCATGTGCTTACTTACCGTTTGGTCAACAAACGGTGGGTCACGGATAGGCATTAAATTGCAATACATTTGAAAGTATGGGTACTGGATTGACGCATTTTAAACTTGAGGGTAGCAAAGTGAAACGCACCTCAAACTTGGAGATAGTTTTCTGCAATTTATCCTTTTTTTTTTTTCAAGACATTATATCATTGCAATTTCTGTTGTCAATTTTATATATATATATATATATATATATATACTAGTTGATACACACGTGCGTTGCACGTGAATTTTTTTTAGTTAAATTATTTTTTTCAATAATGATAATAATTTTTAAATTTAATAATTTTATTGTGCCTTTGCATAAGATGAAAACACTTTGATCACCCAATCCTTTACTTCTTTTGATATGATTACTATTATTTTTTTCATTGTCTTTCCCAAATCATAGTGTTTAAAATTATCTTTGAAACTTCATTATGCATAGGTTCTTTGAAGGTTTTGTGAAAATTTCAATGCTGAAACAAAAGACTCTCTCTTTCACTCTCTATCTCTTTCTCTAATTAAAACATATTTATGTCATAGTTAAAATATTTAATAGCAAATTATTAGTACATTAGTCTTAACAAAAATCAAAACTAAGACTTACACGGCTTTGCAAACCCTACGGACATGCCATCCTTTCTTTTTTTTTTTTTTTTTTTTTATGATGTACTACAATTTGCACTCCTCCCGTAGATTCATGCCACAGAAGGTAACTCAAGTTCCTAATAAGGCCTACACTACCACCTTTAAAAAATCTAGTATTTATGGGATTGGGAGGTTCTCATTTTATTTATGAGTAAAGTAGTCTTTGATATATATGTATTAGAAAAACATAGGAGAAAACAGATACTCCATGTAGGATCGAAACCAAGACTTACACAAATCCAGAACTTCTAGTCTTTGATTAAAATAATAATATTCCTAATATGTACACGTTTAGGATTTTTTTTTTCTTTTAAAAATCTGGTATTTATGGGATCAGGATGTTCTCATTTTATTTATGAGTAAATTAGTTTTTGATATTTTTTTATTTGGGAAACGATAGGAGAACACACATAGCTTACGTAGGGTTTGAAACCAAAGACTTCTGCAAACCTTAAAACAATAGATTAATAAATTCAAGAACCATTGATTTTTCATTAAAAAATAATACTCCCTCCGTCTCGTAAAGATAGGCTACGTTTGACAAAACACGGAGTTTAAGAAAATGTAATCATTATATTGACTTGTCATTGATTAAGTTCTATCTTTCCAAAAATACCCTTATCTTTTTCGTATTGGGTTTTGTGTTGAAAGTAAATATTAAAATAACGATGGGTATAAGAAACTTAAAAAAAAAAAAATATATATATATATATATATATATGATTTGATTTTTTAAAATGGCCAAATATTTTGAGACAAAAAAAGTTAAAAATTTGGCGTACCTTATTGGGACGGAGGGAGTACTCGTTTTTATGTATTTGTCTTGGCAAGTTGGCATCATGACTTTACTCTATGATGTTAAATTTTTCTGATAGTTGCTACCTAGTTGAATCTGGATGGCTGTGATGAGAAGATGACTTTTTGGTAATCGCCTCCAAATATAATGCCAAATAAAGTTTATTTGTCAACTTATTAAATATTAACTGTCAACATGGTACAAATTGACTAGCCAATATTTTCTGTTTAGTACTACATTTGGAAGTGATAACTAAAACGTCATTTAGCTGGTTTTCTTTTCTGCCCCGCCCTTCATATCCCATCATCTGTTTTTTTTCCAGCAACTTTTTCTCACATCAAAAGTTCAGAACCATTTCTTTGTTATCACTTACCCTCTCTCTCTCTCTCTCTTTCTCTATGTCATCTCCATTTGCTACAATAATCCATTTGGGTAAACCCATTGTCTTTGTCTCTCTCGCACACACCCTTATCAGGCGGTGTGTTTCTTTTTCTAGCTAGTTTCTCACTCATTATTTGTCTCTCTTTCCTTTTTTTTATTTTACCTCATTCTCTATGTATTTGTTTTGATTGCAAATTTACAATCTGTTTTCTTTAACTTTCTCTCATCCCTATTTCTTTATTAGTCTCTTACCCATTTTTATTCTCTCTTTCTCTCTCTCTCTCTCTCTCTCTCTCTCTCTCTCTCTCTCTCTCTCACTATCATCTAGCCGTGAATCGCATGTTTAAGTCTATGCTTTCGATGATTGTCAGTTAGTTTCCTTAATGGTCTGCCTATATAGTTTGGATCCTTGTCGGTTGGTTTCCTTAATGGTCTTTGGGTTGACAATTGCAAGATCTATGGGTCTTGATCGCCACCGATCAATGTTGCACCAATAGATGTCATCAATCTATGGGTTTTTATCTAAGGTATGTCCTATACATTTTTCTCAAATTACCATTATTTAAAATAAAATAAAAAAAACTATGATTTGATTTCAATATATATATATATATATTTTCTTCGTCGATGCGTGGTGGATCACTACTTGTGATTTTATTTTTTTGGGCCTATACATTTTTTTTTAATTTTTTAATTTTTAATTTTAATTTTTAATTTTATTTTTATTTTTTTTTTTTGCAGTTGTGATCTAAGTTATTTTCTTTCTTTTTGTTCTTTTTGGTTTTGTTTTGTTTAGTTTGGTATTTTGGGTTTGCAGGTAGATATTGCAAAGTTTCATGAACCTCATGATTTGATAGAGACTTTTTTTAGTAGTTCATTAGACTTTCCCTTTTTATTTTCTTTTTTTCTTTTGCATTCGTTAATGGTTTTTTTTTGGGGGGGGGGGGTTTGTTTTGTTTTTGTTCAAGCTTGCTTCTTTTTTAATTTTCTTTCAATTGAATCATCTTTGATTCTCTTCTTTTTCTTGGTAATTTGACTTGATTATTTTCAAAAATCAGAAGTTATATATGAATTCTCAACCAAAAAAGAAAATTATGCAACAGCAGCAATTTAAAAGTTCAATAATGCAATTCAAGTTTTTCTGATATGCGAATCCTTAGAAAATAATCAAAGATTATATGTGCTATTCAAAACTTTACTTATGCAATTCAAGTTTTTTTTTTTTTTTTTTTTACTCTTAATCTAGGTATTCATTTGTTTTTGTTCGAGCATGCATCTTTTTATTTTCATTCAACTAATTCGTCTTTGATTCTCTTTTTTTTCTTGCTAATTTTGCAATTCAAATAAAGATTTAAAAGTCCAATCATGCAAAGCTGGCAGAGATTTAAATGTTTAAACATAATTTGTATATATGAGTCAAGTTTATTGAAAACTACATACGAAACAAAGCACCAGAAGAAAGGAGACGCAATAAAGGCACATAGAAGATGCAGAAGAAGGAAGCAGTAGTTGTTCTTTCCTGTGTTAGGGTTTTATGATTTTTATAATGTGTTTCTATTTGTATTTATATGTTAACATTATTAGGGTTTTACGAATTATAGTTTCCATTTCCTTAGAATTCCTATTTGGGTTTGCTTTTATTTAATTATTATACGAAAGAATTCTTATTAAGGTATGTGTTTAATATTGCTATATTTCCTATATATGCAGAAGGGTAGTTGTATATTTAAAAATTAAAATAAGGGTATATTAGTCAATCAAAAGTTTTTCTCACATTCATCTTTTTATAGGTAGTGTAGATATATATATATATATATATATATATAATCATCATTGTGTGTTTTTTCTTGCATATGATTGCTTAAGGTAGTATCATAAACTCGTAATAATTTTCTTGTTTAATTTGTGAGTTAATTTAGTTTTTAGCTCCTTACTTGCTTGCCCTTATATATTAGAGAAAAATAGTAAAAATTACATTGATCACATAACCCACTTCATTTCGATGATTCTACATGGCAGGCCAGAGAGAGAGAGGGAGCAGTGTGATTGGTGAGGTTGGGTTTATTATTGAAAGCATAGGCTTTGTTTTTGTAATAAAGGTTGAAATTTCTATGTTGTTGTGTTTGAAGTTGGTGGGGTTGGGTTTATGAATGGGGGTTTGAGGTCTTGTATTGTGATAAATTTGGGAGTTGGTTAATTGGTTTGATTGTTATGAGGGTTTTTTTTTTTTTTTTCCGCCAAGCAACAAGGTGATTGTTATGAGGGTTGGGGTAGTGTTTACTAGTGTTCTAAAAAAACGGGAGGTATCCTAAGCCATTAAACCCAGAATGACAAGTATTTCAAGCCATTAAATCTAGACTAATCCCTTGTTATGTACAAACCACCCGCAAGCCCATATATCTAATAATGAAGGAGCTGAGACTCAAACTTAGGACTTATAATTAATTCCTGAGCTGCAGTCTTTTGCCATCTGAACTATCCTTGCGAGTTTACCTTTACACACTTAAAACACATGTTTTCTCTCATTTACTCATTCTCTAGCACTTCTACCTGAAGGAGAACACACTTTCAGCTAGTTTCGCCCTTAAAACCACCAAACCTACAACATTAAAGCAATTCTTTCAATGATTCAAAATCATAATCGAATATCAAAGGCATCCTTGAGCATTATTTGAAAAAAATTTTATATTTATTTTTCTCCCCCTATGTCAATATTTTTTTTCCTTTAAACTTAGATCTATGATCGATGTTTAACCACAAATCTACGGTTTTGAAATTTTTTTTATATTTATTTTTCTCTCTCCGTGTCAATATTTCTTTCCTTTAAACTTAGATCTATGATCGATGTTTAACCACAAATCTACAGTTCATAACAATTATTCATGCAATTTCTTTTCTTTTCTTTTTTTTTATTATTATTTTTTTTTTTTTATGTTTCTTCAAACCTAGATATATTATATTTAACCATAGATTCATGGCTCATAACACTCATTCATGCAATTTATGCTTGTTTTTTTTTCCTTTTTTTTAAAAATTAATTTTACTATTCTTTTATGATTTGCTACTAAAAAATTTCTAAGTTTCACTTTATTAGTTTAATATTATGCCAAAAATTTCAACATGTATAATGTATTGATGTAATCTTTTATTTTCTTACATTTTTTTACTATAATTTGTAAATTAGTAATAATAAATTGTAAGTACTACACAACTACTTAATATTTCACTATATCAATGGTTAGATTTAATATTGACTCTAGTATTATTATAGAAAATGAGTAAAAAAAAAAAACCTTCATAAAAGGCTTTACCCAAACTTATAAACGTTGTCATGTTCAAAACAAAACTATATAGGATTCTAGAGTGAAAACATGAGTATCAATACATTTTTTTATATTTATTTTTCTCCCCCTATGTCAATATTTTTTTCCTTTAAACTTAGATCTATGATCGATGTTTAACCACAAATCTACGGTTTTGAAATTTTTTTTATATTTATTTTTCTCTCCCCATGTCAATATTTTTTTCCTTTAAACTTAGATCTATGATTGATGTTTAACCACAAATCTACGGTTCATAACAATTATTCATGCAATTTCTTTTCTTCTTTTTTTTTTTTTTTCGATTTTTTTTTTTAATTTTATGTTTCTTCAAACCTAGATCTATTATATTTAACCATAGATTCATGGCTCATAACACTCATTCATGCAATTTATGCTTGTTTTTTTTCCTTTTTTTTCTTTTAAAATTAATTTTATTATTCTTTTACTGATTTGCTACTAAAAAATTTCTAAGTCTCACTTTATTAGTTTAATATTATGCCAAAAATTTCAACATGTATAATGTATTGATGTAATCTTTTATTTTCTTACATTTTTTTTTACTATAATTTGTAAATTAGTAATAATAAATTGTAAGTACTACACAACTACTTAGTATTTCACTATATCAATGGTTAGATTTAATATTGACTCTAGTATTATTATAGAAAATGAGTCAAATAACTCCAAAAAAAAAAAAAAAACTTCATAAAAGGCTTTACCCAAACTTATAAACGTTGTCATGTTGAATAAAATTCATTAAAACCCTTTCAAAACAAAACTATATAGGATTCTAGAGTGAAAACATGAGTATCAATAAGTTTGGGACATGTTGGGCAAGCTTAAAAAAATTCACGCTAGTGGTCACCGATTCTTGTTACGTATCGCTTTGATACCCGACTCCTGTTACACCTTTACCATTACAATTACACTCCATGTACCCTATTTTTAAAACATGGTGTTTACATCGATAATAGGATTAGATTGGAAATTAAGATTGAGGTTGGTTGTTTGTTTTGATTGTTGTAGGTGAAGTTCGGATAGTGGATTTGGGTGATAGTTGGAGGAGGGATGGGTGGAGAGGAACACACCAACAAAGTGCAGTCCATGTTCTAGAGAGCCTTAAACCACCCCAATAATCATCATCTACCATTTATGTAAGAGGATTCAATGTACTAGATTTAGTTGGAGTATTTGGTGGAGATTGGTATAGTGTAACCATGGTTTGGCAATAGAAGAATCACAATGAAGAGGTATGAGAGACTGTACTTGTATCTGCAAGGTGGTGTCGAAAAGAGAGTTTGTGGGTAATTTGTCTAGTCCTTGAAGAGTCAACTTCAATAGTGGATTTAATTGCTAAATGAGGTCCTGTGGTTTTTCCCTTTTAAGGGTTTCCACGTAAAAATCTTCATGTGCATGTGTGACTGATTACTTATTGCGGAATCCATTTATTCATTTGTGAAAAATATATCTTTGATATATTTTGATTGAGTTGGTTAACTATATTCAATTTTCTTATTTCTTATTTCTTTTAATAATATTTGTTTACGGAATATTAAGGAATTCATTACATCCAATTCACATAATCGAATTCACATAATCAACCGAATTAACCACTCAATAAATTTTAAAAGACCTATTCGCCCCTCTTCAAGTCTATAGATTCATGTAATTTGATTTTCATATATATATATATACTACCTATAAAAAGATGAATGTAAGAAAAACTTTTGATTGACTAATATACCCTTATTGTAATTTTTAAATACACAACTACCCACCCTTTTGCATATATAGGAAATATAGTAATATGGAAACTATAATTCTAAAACGCATACCTTAATATATTCTAAAACACATATCTTAATATATAAAACACAAATAGGACTTCAAAGGAAACCCTAAATCAAATACTCCATTTAATACTATACATATAATCCTAAAACACGTTGACTTCGTATCTTCCTCTTCCTCTCATTCTCTAGCAAAAAAGAATGGCCTGTTAGAGGCACACCTACTTCCCAGCGCAGTCACAAACCAAATATCCACATCATGGAGACGATACCACATTCTCAAGAGGATGTTGCGTGAGTGTTTTATACTTTTATTATGTATTTCTTGAAATTTTGTGAGAATTCATATAATGCTAAATTTGTTTGTGATTGGGAGTGGTTATTTTCGAGAATTTTGGGTAAACTAGGAAAACTCTTGAATGTGTTTTGATTGTAACTTGGAAATTGTTGGAATGGGTCATATATGTATATGATAATTATTATTATTTTTTTGCTTCAATTTGGTTGTTGATGGGAAGGGAGGGGGAAAAAGAAAAAGGAAAAAAATAAATGAAATGAGGAAAAAAATAAAATGAAAATCTCGATCTCCTACTCTCTTTTCAATCTCTAAGTGAACAAAAAAAAAAATGTAGATGATGATACCATATAAAAATAAAATTGAGAATTTTTTTTAAGAAAAAGTAAGAAAAACTATATTATGAGGGATCAATTTCACTTATTAAAAAAATAAATTAAATAATATTTAAAAGCATCAAAAATATAAAATATAGAAAATAAAAATAAAATAATTATGTTTGCTACTTCCCTTTGGAATGCACATCTCAAATTGAAGTAGCAAATTGCCACAGCCCACATAAGGTAGCAAAAGACAGATTTGTAACTTTTTTTTTTTTTGTTTTTTTTTTTTTTGCTACCTCCCTCAAAGATGTTCTTGTATCACATATTAAATTATATTATATCTATACTACCTATAAAAGTTTATACTTTAGAAACACTTTTGATTGACCATTAGATCATTATTTTAAATTTTAAATATTTATTTGCCTCCCATATTTAACCAATTAAGAATGTTTTATATTTAACCAATTAAGAATGTTTATTTTCTAGCAAAAAAGAAGGAAAAAAGATAACACAATTTATGTTCACTTCATAAATTCTATACAGCCTCTACTACTATGCATATGTTCTAACTAACTTCTTATTCCTTCCATAACTCTTAACAATTGAAGGAATTTTGACTTATTGTGTTGAGCGTTTATTCTAATAAGTTAAATTAACACAAAAGTAACAAATAATTAGATTTTCATGTTCAATATATATATATATATATATATATATATATATATATAATTTATAAATTTTTTTTATTTAAATAATATTCATGTGCAATGCACGTGTGCCCATATCTAGTATATATATATATATATATAGGCTACGTGTTCTGTTCACGCGCTAAGGTTTCGTCCCCTTTCGGGAACACCAGCTTCTTCCTAGTAGGGGCTAAGCCTGATGCAAATAAACCGAAAAATAAATATATCTATGGTCGATTCTACGAAGAGTGGATTCACACTAGGAACTTGGAAGACTTGTGCTTTGATCTTTTTCTCTCTTTCATAGCTATATTCATGGAATTTGTAGTCAACCAATGCCTGGCACATGGGTCAATGGCTGAGGAACACATGGTCGTGAGTAAGAGGTTGACTCAATCACTAGTCAACCAATAAGAGCCAATATGACATTGACACATGACCCCCGAGGTCATGTCCATGCCATAAGCATGGCATGAGTAGACAATATGATGAGCATGGGCCCGTCACGTAAGTAGCACGAACTAGCCTTATGGAGATAAAAGAACATCCTTGGCAATAACACCAAGGATAGAGATCCATACCATGGATGCCAACCTCGAGAAGGGGATAGGGCAGACCTTGACCTCGTTAAGGTTCCCTTTTAAAGTTCTATGAAAGGGCGAGCTTTGCACCATAACGTTTGACACCTGCCTAGGTCGAAGACAGGACCTAGGCAGCACGATAAAGGAGTTAGTGACCTATCATTATAGACAATGTTGCAATATAGTGACCTTGCGAGCACAAGAGTACTCGAAGTCTTAGTTCAGTGGCAAGAGAGGAGGATTGCTAAGGTGGAAGGGACACAACCTAGGGCAATCCTTCTTACCTTAGCCTATTTAAAGGATTTGCACGAGATCCACATGTCCCTGACACGTGATATGTTTTAAGAACAATATGCTCTGATACAATATAACACAAACATACCATATACAACCTAAGATATGACATCGGGATAGCTGATGCGACAAATCAATAGGCTATAGGGATAGGTAACCCTGAAGGCTAGCTAGGCCTTGCAGGTGCACCTACCACCTCGAGAGGTCACATCACAAAATGCCTATATGAGGCCTTCAAGATCTCATTTAGAAGGATTTGGTTTTGGGGGAGAGTCAAGTTAGATAAAAGATCTAGGATCCCAAGAATCTTGGAGTTGAAATCCTCACTCCATAGATATTCGAGTCACTGCCTATATTTTGACCCAACCTTCATATTGCTTCTCTCTCCTTGTAGCTCGATCTCCGAGCCCCCATACCATCGTATCACACCCACGTGTTACCTCACATTGCTGACCTCTTAGACATTAATCCCAACTCTGTAAGTCCTACAGAACCCTTTATAAACAATATCAAAGTTAGATATCCATCCCATCTCCATTCCTTTTTTTCATTTTTGACAAGTGATTCCCTCGTGATGCATTTTTTAGTCATTTTGATTAAAAATATAAGGAAATCTTAGAAAGGATAGAAGAGAATTAATTAAAGCAATTTGTGTGCTTTATGCTAATAAAGAGGTGAAAGTTTATAATGGCAGGAGTAGCTATGAAGACATAGGAAAAGAAAATATCCAAACAGAGCAGTTTTCATTGATAAGGAGATGAAAAAACTATAGTGTCACAACATGGAATAAGTACATAACCCATGAATTTTACAAAAGATAAGAAAAATACAAAGCAACTATTCGTCTTTGTCCTCTCTGTTATTCACATGCAATTGTCAGACAAAATTTTTTAAAATTTCCAAGATTTTCCTCATCTCCTCTGGAAGTTAAGAAATTTAATGCCATAGGCGAAGACGAAGAAGAAAAGGACGACCCAACCAATATGGGCCAAGGCAACAGCTCCTAGAAAGTCATAGTCAAAGCCTAAGTAATTCTTAAGGTATTCCTTCACTGGAATGACATCTAGTCCAGGTATCTTAACTGGATCCGTCTTGTCACCCACTTGAGAGGTCACGAGGCCATAGATTGTCCAAGCCACCGGGAAGCCCAGTAGTACCATCTCCACCATATTGGAATTTGCTGCAAGAGAAGTGTGAGATTTTAGATTACGAAAATAAACTTGAAAGAATACCTTGATACACAAGGTAGCATTTGAAATCAAATGAGAATGAAATATTCCTTCATGTAATTTCCACCATATTAAAATCATTCCCCCCATGTAATTTCCAATTTTCCCATGATTAGATACAGAATTCAATCTTTAGCCTTTATGTCAGACCCACTTAAATGGATCCTACCTAGTTATAAAATGTGTTCTTCTTTTTATATTTCTTATTAGGTGTACATACCATCCTGGGGATTAGGAAGCCAGAGAACAGGTTCCAAAAGCTTAGGAAGAATGACATAACAATGGCAGCAATTTGGTGGCTTGGAGTGAGTGCTACGACCATCATCCCATACAGTGTGAAGTAAACGAAGCACATGAATACATAGTAGTAGAACCAGAAGAACTTGTCAACTTGCCAATGGAACCCAATCATAGAGTAAAGGAGAAGACTGTAAATGAAAGTTTGAATCGCAACGTAAATAACCTCTATGGCCACCTGCATGGCATAAGATATTAGTGATTAGTTCGTTTTATTATAAATGTCTTCTTGTTATTTCTATCATAAATATCTTTTTGTTATCATTCAGGTACATGCATGCGCAGCTTTTTCCAATCCACTTGGTTCACTGGAAATTTTATCAAATCTTTCTTAAATACCAAGGTTTCTATTCCTTTTACCTGAGCAAATGCATAAGGCAATTCTGAGTACATCCCTGCTGCTCTTTCACGGTAGAAGACTGTTCTTTCAATTGCCACGACGGGTTGAACTGCGGAAGTGTTGCTGGCTCCAAGGAAAAGAATAGCAGCATACATAGCTCCCACCAGATTCAGTAGGTCTTGTTGTTTGTGTCTGTTGACATTAGTGCTTGCAGTTACCTTCAACATATATGTGTACTGTGTACATACAAATATATATACACACCATTCAACAAACACAATAATAGTGTTCCTGACTGCAAAGTCTAGTCAAAAGACCAGACTAATGAAAAAAGAAAAGAAAAAACATGAACTTAAGGGTGCTTCTACAACTGAGCAGAAACCTCCGATATGAAGTAAATCAAGGACTATAAACATTTGACTTCATATGAGCCCACTGGAAAGTAGTTAAGAAATCCGACCAAACTTAAGTTTATTCAGATATAAGTAGTTGGAGATTCTAGGCTGCTTTCTTCACTGGAAAAATTGTGCCAATGTCATTTAGAAGTGCAGCTTAGCCCCTGCACAGGGAAACATCTAATTTTCCATCTGTAGATAGTAACTAGTATCTATGATATTAAGGTTTTGGTTCACATTTTTTGTTAGTTTAGTACTTACAAGTAACAATGACAGGAAAATAAAGAATTTTAGACTTACGTCTGTTCTCCTTTGTTCCAGAATATAACGCCAAACATAACACCAATAGATGTAGTCATGAAGAACCGGATGGCATTATACTCCGCATTCCTCCAGTAGGACCAATGCTGTTTCCAGAAACAAGCCTTGCATTGAGTAATAAAGGATTGGGAGTATTTGGAGGGGAAATAAAGGTCACTGGACCTAGCTGCTGGAGTGCTTAGCTCTTTGATAAGCTCTTGATTTATCCTGTGGAAAATAAAATAAATAAAATCATAAGAATATTAGTACAGTTAAAGACTAAATTAAAAAAAGTAGAAGGAAAAAATGGCAAAACTAAAAAAGGCACAAAGGTGGGAATCAGCAAGATCATAGTTGCGTATTTTATTGACCTATAGAGTTCAGAGTTGGCATAAATTTCTGCAAAATCCACTTCAAGTTGAGCCTCAACTGCAGCCGAACTGATCTCCAGCATCCATGTAGCAGGATTGTGGTCATCTCTGATTTTGGGTACCCCTGGGACCGCCTGCAAGAGGTTATAGATATCAGTAATGAGCCTCATGGCTAGGAATATTGAGAGCTTTTTTGTTTTTTCTTCTTCGGCTATACACACACAGGTAACTTATGGCTAGGAATATTGAGAGTTACTACACAACTTATACTTGCTTCAAACCAATAATTAATAGGAAACTATAACAATAAAATTTAAATCACAGTCTGATTCTGGTTTAAATAATTTATTGTATGAGCATTTTTTGGTACAGGATCAACTTTGCGGACAAGAATTAATACTTACTTCAAAATATTCTATAAGCTTGTGAGAATGGCGACCGAGAGTTCCAGCATAAATGACTTGTCCTCCTCTCTTCATTAACAGCAACTGCAAGCAATATAAAATTGAATTGAGAAAGAGAATTGTAGCTCCATGACATCAACAGAAATTACAGGTTTTCAAAATATAAAGTTTTAACATTGAAATATACCTCATCAAAAGCTTCAAAAATGTCTATGCTTGGTTGGTGAATTGTGCAGACAACAGTTCGCCCAGTATCCACAGTATTTCTTACAGTACGCATAACAATTGCAGCAGCTCTTGCATCAAGGCCTGATGTTGGCTCATCCATGAAGATGATGGAGGGATTGGCAACCAATTCTACAGCGATTGTGAGCCTCTTTCTTTGTTCAGTTGAAAGACCATCTATTCCTGGAAGACCAACTAGAGCATCCTTTAGTGGATTCAGCTCAACCAACTCCATTACTTCCTCAACAAACATCTGTAACACAAAAGAATTGAAACTACAGTCAATAATTTTTCCCATCAGATAGAGCATCTGAGTTGCTAAGTTGATTAAAGAAAAAGTAAAAAGAAAAAGAACATGCCTTATGTGTTTCCTTCTTCACATCCGGAGCAAGACGCAGCCAGGCAGAGTAAACTAGTGATTCATAAACAGTAACATTTGGGGAATGGATATCATTCTGTTCACAGTAACCGCTGATCCTAGCAAAAGTTGCTTGGTTCTTTGGGTAACCAGAAATGCTAATACTTCCTTCAATGTATCCACCAGTTTTCCTTCCTGCTAGCACATCCATCAGGGTAGTCTTTCCAGCACCACTTACACCAACTAATGCTGTCAAGATACCAGGCCTAAAAGCACCACAAACATCTCGTAGTAGTTGGAGGCGATCCTCTTCAATTCCTTGGCTCTTCATTTCCTGATGAAGAAACAACAGTTTGCAACATCATAAATTTTTACCAAAAAATAGTCCCAAGCTCCTTATCAATATCTTATCCAAATATTATAATTAACATTGCAAGAAAGAAGTATTTAATCTGGGAAAATTGTTTAAGCTTCTTTGGTGTTAAAAAAAATAAAAATGCCTCTGGTCAATATCATAAAATGTTAGTTGTTCAAACTTTCATCACAATATAGTTGAAATGGACTTGTAGTCTGCCAAAGGGCAGACAAAAGAACGATTCACTAATAGTGCCCATTCAAAAGATAGGAGCTAGAGGATTCACAAATGTCTTTAACCTTGAAGATCAGTCAGTCAAGACTAGATAATAAGCGTGTTTGGCTAGCTTAAAAAAAAATAAAGAAACTAAGTATGATGGAAAGCATTTTTATAAGTCTTATCGTATTTTATGAACCTTTTTTTTTTTTTTTTTATCCCTCTTCGTGTGATGCTGCATGGTTAAAAAGGAAGGACGTGGAAGATACTTCTTAAACTAGTCACATTCAGTTACTTAAATATCCAGGGCATGCAAGTGACTTACAGCAGGCATATCAACATAGTAATTCACATGATCAAATGCAAGTGACAAGGGCTGAAATGGCAACACCATTCCTCTTTTAGCAGGTGCAGGCTGTAGACTGTTTTCTGGAGTGTTCCTTACTGTTGTATCAATACCTGAAATCATTCATGCAGTTTCAGTGAGAAAAGGTACATGGGTAATTTTTCACTTGCTTCATCATGTGATCGACTAGTGTGTAGTGCTTGCACTCAATTAAAAGTTATATATCATTCACAAGTGGTTTTTTTGACTTATTTTGATTGGCACATTGAAAACCTGGATTTTCCTATGAAAAATAAATAAATAAATAAATAAGTTACAGCAAGTTCCATGCTATGGTTCATAAAAAATACAGTTTCTCATTGCTAAGTTCCAATGTTTGATGTTCTATAAAATATTATCATAGTTGATGAAACATCTTATTGCCAGTTACCTATTACTTTTCTGCAAGCCGAATTGACATTTTCAGAGAGATTATAAGGCAAACATGGCCTAAAACTTATCATTTTGGTTGAAAAATGTTCTTGCATTATCTTAAAACTCCTCCTTTGGAACCTCATTCTACAATTCATTTGTTTGAATCAATTAATTTCTAAGCCATTATTATACAATTATTATTTCTCCATTATAGTAGCAATTAGAGGGGAGTGGACAAATAAGATATCAATGTTATTAAAGAATGAAAAGATACCAGTTAAAATACTATCAAGCATGGTGAGAAATTAACCATAGTGAGATTCAGTAGATACAAAGGTTGGTTAAATTCAAACCTCCAAACAATGGAGCAGTAGATTTTGAAGTCATTTCTATAGAACTCAAGTTATGCTGTCCCCTAGAGGATGACTGCTTCTTACTTTTCTTATCATCCTCATCCACAATAATAGATTTAGTATCTCCCAAAGCTGCATTCGAAATTCAAAAAATCGTCAAAACCAGAAACCTTATTTATATAACTGAAACTGGAATTGTATGAGAAGTGAAAGCTTACGATTCAAATACGTTAGTGCTGCAATAAAACAGATATTGAAGAGTAGAGAAAACCCAAGGAGTGCACCAATACATATCCAATACCAATAGTCCTCCACAAACATGCCTCTGGACTTGAGAAGAACCTTTCCAACTGTAGGTTCATGAATTCGTGGGTCTGTATTCGGCTGTGCCAAATAAACAGAACAGTGCATATAATTATAATCAAATACCATAATCGTATTTAATCTGAAAGGAGATAGATAATTGTTTGCATCATATTAGGAGATCTTACCGTGCTCCATCTGTCATCAAGAAATTCATTGATGACTATAGCATTCTGTCCATACATCATGGGAGAAATATAATATCCCCAAATCATCCACGGTTGAATATCATCTGCAGGTAACACACTGATTTCAGTATCTTTTATCGTACAACAAATAGCATAAACTTAAATTTGGGTCTCAGGTTTGTAAAGAATGCGCTCATTTCCACAAAGTAGAAAACATAGTACAACAACATATAACTCCTAACCTTTGGCAACGATGAATCCACCGAGGACAAAAACCAGTAGCAATGTAAAGCTACCAAGTGTGTTGGCCACAATCTGTGTTCTTGCAAGTGCTGCAATGAAACGGAAGAGAGACAGAGCCATCTGATGCACACCGAATAATGCTAACAATTGACGGAAAAACCTGAAACATTTTCAACATGTGAATGTGAAGATGAATGATCAGTTGTATGATTCCATCAAGTATTACTAAATTTTGTACCACAAATTGACATTGAACAATGACTTGAATTCATTTTTTGGCACCAAATTGATACGATACCCAATGCTGTGCACATAACAAGTACTGCGCATACCTACTGGCAGAGGGAGCAAACCCAATAGTGTAGTAGGTGAGAATGATCCATATCCCTGACTCCATCAATGAGAGGGGTATCCGAAGAACCCAAATTGGCAAGCCAAAAGCCCATCCAGGGTAGAATAAGAAATCTCTCTGTTTAAAGTATACAGGAAGCCTGAAAATGGTCATTGCAAGCTCTGCCATCCCGTTAAACATTACATTTATGAGAGTGAAAAATAAGGCCCCATAAAATTTTCCCCCATCTTCCAGACGACCATGCTTCATTTGTGATCTGAAGAACACTGTCATGGCAATCACTGACATGATTGTAATCTGAGTTGTCTTGAATATGTACACAAAAGAGTTGCGTTTCGTCAACAGCCACTCCCTTGCGAAGCATGCCTTGAAGAGTTCCCAGTTGGAGATACCATACTTTTCTCTCACTAGTGCAGCAGGATGGGCACTACTTTTATCATAAGGAGTTTCAAGATCTGTGGAAAGCTTTTGGCCAATGTGGAAAGATTTGAAATGTCGCACAAAATCCATTACTGGGACATATTGGTAAGGTTCATTCCTTTTGAACCAGTATTGCTCTTGGTCCTTTTTGGATGTTACCTCTTGCAGAAAGTCTGCAACTCCTTTCCTTTCAGGGCATTTGAAGCCCACATACTCAAAGAATTCAAGGATGTTTTCACGTGGACCTCCGTAGACAATCTGACCCTCCGAAAGCAAGATAATGTCATCAAAAAGATCAAAAGTTTCGGGTGCAGGTTGCAGAAGAGACACTATCATGGTTACATCCATAATGTGAACCATCTGCCTCATAAACTTGATGATCTGAAAAGTGGTGGAACTGTCCAGCCCAGTTGATATTTCGTCCATGAAAAGTGCTTTTGCAGGTCCAACCAACATTTCTCCTGCATTCAATATGACCAATTCCTATTAGATTGTTGTTAAGAAATAAAAAGTTCATGATTGCTCAATGATTCACTTAAATTGAAAAAGATAAATTATTGGTTTATGTGCGTACCAGTGGTCACACGTTTCTTTTGTCCACCGGAGATGCCCCTTCTCATCTCATCACCCACCATAATATCAGAACAGATATCTAATCCAAGTATCTGGCACAGAATATTAGTAAGTTATACTAGAAACACTTGGGGTGGTAATTCAAAGGTCAAGTACTAACTAGAAATGAAGACAATTACAAACCTTGAGAACATAATCCGTAACTAGACTAGTTTCTTGGCCTGCCATTGCTGTGGCTTTCATGAATGCATCTATCTCAGGATCCGGTTTAATTCCTGCTTCTTTTTCTCGCCTTGACAATTCAGCCAGCATATCATATCTGGTCCCAACTCCCAAGCAACGTCCTGAGAAGTCCATCGTCTCTCTGACAGTCATCTCACCATGGTGAAGATCATGCTGGCTTATATAAGCACAAGTTCTCTGAGGAAAAAACTCTGAGAATTCATGACCACAGTAAGTGACTCTTCCATCTACCTGTGTTCACAAATGTTGCAGATACCAGAGTTGGAATTTTGGGAAAGAAATATTCATCACTAATTATAGTTCAAAATTCAGGAAAAGCATTCATTTTCATTTAAGATATATGCATTAAAAATTAAAAATTATATAACAATTTATTAACTCGATTGCATTATAATCAATTGAATTGCTTAAAACCATAAGCTTAATTAAAATGCTGCGGATATTTGAAGACCAAGAAAATAAAAATAAAAATCCAAGGAAAGTGGGGGAGGGTAATGACACACCCTGAGACTCTTGTCCAATTTCCCAGCAAGTGCTTGCAGCAATGTAGTTTTGCCTGCGCCCGGAGGTCCAAGAAGCAATGTCATTCTGAACAACATAAAATCAATCAACAAAAGTACAAAACATATAAAGAAAGATCTTAAACATGAATTAATCTACTTAGTAACCAGCACAACAAAAATAACAACCAAGTATTTATTTTCTTAGAACGAGTAAATCGAGACAAAAGTTGTTTCAAAATATTTGTGCAATGGAAAGAACCAAAGTGATGAATTGAGGGCTTTTATCTCACCAAAGGGATATACCTTGATGGTTTCACTATTCCACTCACGTTGCAGAGGACCTTGACAACCCTTTTCTTAGATGGGAAAAGCTTAATGAGTCCGAGAATTCCCTATTCACAACAGAAAAAAAAAAACCGAAGTAGACCTATCTATCAGTGCAAAACAAAACTTTCCAGTAAATTGTACCAACACCAACCACAAGATTGCTACTCTCAATTTCAGCCTGTCAATTTGTGTTAGAAATTTCTAGAACATCAATCATCAATCCTCCCTCACCCTAGGCACGCATGCGTTCTCTCCCCAAGAAAAATCACTCCTAAATTTTCCTTGATATTATATACAATTTGAAGAGAGAAAGAAAAAGATATACCATAATTCATCAATAAATACAGAGTTTCAAAATTTCTTTTGAAAAACCAGCAGAACAAGTAAAGAAGAGAAATGAACCTTTTTTTTTCCTTTCAAATTTTAGGACACAAGGAAATCTTCAATTTCTGAACCCTTCCAATATGAAGATCCCAAAAAAAAAAAAAAATTACAAAACAGAATCCCCTGTTTCTACATGAACTGTCCTTGCTTAGTTATGTAAGACACAGCAAATACCAGAATAAACTACCTCTATAAAGTTGATGGTAGAATTAAGTAGAGTTGGAAGTGCCCTGGTTCCAACATATGCATCTCCTTCTATCAATAAATGTTCAAACCGAACTTCAATCTTTGGAATCTCAATCCCAACCCTGTTTCACACAAAACAACCAAATTACAAATTTGTGCAGTTACTCATGCTATGACATATATGTGAAAATTAATGGTAATTGGATAGGACTAAAACTGAAAACAAGAAAACACACAAAAATAGAAGAATCTCTCCCCCCCCCCCCCCCCCCCCCCCCACACACACACACACACCCACCTATCAGTCCGGTCCCTAAGGCGGGAAAGAAACTTCTCGTTATCCTCTTCAACCACCTTGAGTATACTCTCCATGAGATGTTTTTTATCCAGCATTCCAAGGTTAGTAATATCAACTTCTTGATAACCAACCCTGCCATTATCCAATTCTTGCTTCAAAATCCCTTTTCGCAGGCGATCATAAGTTGGAAGCCGCTCTATTGCTGCCCACCTCAGCTCATCCTCATCATCTTGTCTCCCACTCCTCTCAAACACATTTGACTGACTAGTCCACGCCTCACGAATACTCGCTGACCCCCAACTTCTCTTGCTTGATGACCTGAAACTCAGCGCTCGGCTGCTCATTGACCTGGCAAGATCATCTCTGGCCAACGCTGCATCCATTTTGATCAACCGACTACAATTCTTCAACTAACAATTCAAAGCCTTATGTTTTTTTTCCATACAAACTACTTGTCCTGCAGAAAGAGCTACACTACATATTAGTCCATATTTGCATGAAAATGCTGACAGTGTCATGTAATGACTGGTCAGTTGAGCTTAGTGATAAAAATAAGCAGTTGGGTATGGATGAAAAGTTGATATAGCAAAGGTTTATACAAGAAGATGGTGGGTTGGGACAAATGGATATTACAGAATTGACTAGAATGAAAAACCACATGGTCTTTTTTTTTTTTTTTTTTTTTTTTTTTTTTTTTTGTTTTGGGTGATTTTGTCTATTATGTGGATGGAACCTGGAGACGGCTTAAAAAATTGTATGCTCTTTGAAATATGTGTGGATGGCCTCACCTTATATGGGAATGTCTCTTTTCTTCTTGTAATCATGCTAACACAATGACATTCTATTCCAGACCTAGCTTAGGTACAGTTTCAATTCTACTGCCTTTGAAGATGTTACCCAGATAAGATCGTAAAACGTGTCAACGTCGTACCCCATGCCTAGATTTGAAACCTGTGGGATGCATCTTCATTCTACTAACCGCTAAAAAAAAGCCAACTTTATATAACCCAACTCATTTGCTCAAATCACGAACTAACATGACAGTCACATCAGTTAATAAATCTTTAAAGTAGGTAATTGTCATGAAAGTTATCACATCATTTGAGCTGATAAATTTGGATTATTGAGTTAGGCTATTTAGCATTTTTCAAAACAAAAATATACTGCTTCTTTTGTTTCCAATAAGAACATGCAAAGAGAAGAATTTTCATTATGAAAATGACCTCATATGAGTGGATAGGATGATTAAAGTACTTTCAACTTTGCCAACTAACCCTGGCAAAAAATGGATATATCATTAGGAAATGTAAAAGGCCGGCTAAACTTAAATATTAATCTAGCTAAGTCGATATAATATATAAAATGGTGGATGCAAAATGTTGAATATGAGTGCTCAGACCCTAACAAGTACCTTTGTAATACAGATGGCAAGATAAGTGGCCAATAATTAATTACTCAGACTTCACCTTATCGCACATTAACATACCTGAGATTGAAAAAATTAAGATGAACTAATGATAGTAGACCATCTGATTTTTTTTTTTTCCACTTTTTTTTTCTTGTTATAATAAAGAACAACACGAAGATGCCATCTACATCAAATAGTAAAGCAAGCTGGTATCGTACTCTGCACACATAATCACCGAAAGAAACAAAAAGGAAAAAATGAAAAAATGAAAAAAAAAGGGGGGGATTTATAGGATATGGAAGTCTTGAAGGATCTTGATTGAATCCAAGAACACTAATTTAGTAACCATGTTTTCAATTGTGGTGATTGAAAACCCATGCTTTCTGATAAAAAAAAAAAAAAAAAAAAACGCCATGCTTGGGGTTTAAGGCAAAGTCTCATATGCAAGTTGACAAGCCCATTAGGAGTGCAACATGGTTCGCGTCCAATCAATTCAGTCTGGTCTAGTCCGGTTCTGGTTTATGGGGTTTTAAAACCCCACCTGGACCGAATTCCGAAATATATATATACATATATATAAGTTTAGGTTCAAAATATATAATTTTTTGGGTAAATTACATTAAGACCCCCTCTAAAATCTGACAATTACAAATAGACCCCCTCACGTTTCTGAAATTACATTAAGACCCCCTCCTTCTAACTTCCGTCCATAATCCGTTAAATCACTTTCAATTTTTTTCAAAATATCCTAATTACCCTTATTGGATGACAACTTCCATGTTAAATGCATATAACTTATCAATCCAACACATTCATCCAGTACATTTGATTGATTTATTTATTTATTAATAAACAACTAAAAGATTATATATATATAAAAGAAAAATGCCAAAAAGCTTAAATTTTTGTCCAACTGATGTGGTAGCCATCATATTTGCTCATTAGAAACAATTATTTATGTAATTGATGTGTAAAAATAAAAATAAAAAATTGATTTGCCAAGTTGCCACCTCATTTGCTACATCTATACGTGCATCTCCATTATAATAATTCTTTTTATTTATTTCTACATATGAGTAATGCTACATAGCCCTTTTTTTTAACTCAAATCTACTTACTCAAATGAGGTGGCAACTTAGCAAATCAATTTTTTTATTTTTTATTTTGCAAATCAATTAAAAATTTAATTAAATAAATAATTGTTTCTAAACAGCAAATTTGACAGCTGCCACATCAGTTGGACAAAAAATTTAAATTGTTTTTAGCATTTTTCTTATATATATATATATATATATATATATATATATATATTATCTTTTAGTTGTTTATCAATAATAATTAAAAAATTCAAAAGTATTCGATGAACTATTGGACTGGTAAGTTATACACATTTAACATGGAAGTTATCATCCACTAAGGGTAGTTAGGGTATTTTGAAAAAATTTGAATATGATTTAACGGATTAATAGACAGAAGTTAGAAGGAGGGGTTTCTTTGTAGTTTATTTTGTAAAGTAGGGGGTGTCAGTGTAATTTTAAAAACGTGAGGGAGTGTATCTGTAATAGTCAAATTTTAGAGGGGGTCTTATTGTAATTTACCCTAATTTTTTACACAAATTCTTACATAAGCATTTAGATAATCTATTTTCAATTCATATTTTACCAAATCCACTGTTGGATTAGTTTAGTCTGGTCCAATTCCGATTTAGATTTTAAAAGAACGAATTAGTTCAGTCCAATCTAGATTTTCCCTAGGCCCAGACAGAGTTGCCGTCCTAGCTCCCATTTGATTCTATGGGGTTCTTTTTGTCTCCTAATAGGTCAGAACAGTGAGAAGGCATGCAATAATATAAGATTAGGTAAGCCATGAGTTTGTACTTTTATACTTGACGTTTGTGTCACTGGCTTGGAAGATTGTTTGACTGGGTTGATCTTCTAGAATTGACAAATGACATGGCTGGTCCACCGATTCTCTTTTGCCCATCAAAAATAGAGTTTAAAACGGCGAATCACGCCAATGACCTGCTTATTACCATGGCCCATGGGGCGGCCTTTTCCAAGTGACAACAACAGCAGCTATTGTAGGGAACGGCTATTGCAACCCCCATTCTTATAACCCAACCCTTTCTTTTTAGTTTTTAAGATTTTATGAAAAATATAAAAGATTTTTGCGAAAACCAATCACTTAGTCCACTAGAAAACATCATTTTAAACAACTTTGCAGAAAAAAGCTTTTCCAAAATCTATCGTTTAGGTAGACTTTTTGACAAAAAATGAAATAAAAGTTATAAATGGCTAAAAAGTATAATTAAACAATAGATTTAGGAAAAACTTTCTTCTACAAAGTTGTTCAAAATGATGTTTTCTAGTGGACATCACGGCCGGTTTTCATAAAAACCTATTATATTTTGAATAAAACCTTAAAGACCCAAAGGATAGGGGGTGGGTGATAAGAATGGGGTTTTGCAATAGCCATTCCCGCTATTGTGTTGTATTTATGCATGGCCTGATTCTGAACTGCAATAGGCAAATCTTTACCCTAGACCATGCACCTAGTTTCCCAGCGGGCTCATACTTTAACCTGGAACCCACTTTCTTGGTTCCACTTCTGTTTACTGCCCTTCCGGAGAAAACTTGAGATTGTTTTTGCTTGATCTCAACTTTAGGACCTCTGAGGGATCTAATTCAGTCTAGAAAATTCAACTTTCAAAAAGTTCAGTCAAACAAGAAACTTCACGATTTTGGCTATTACAAATTCAGAAATCTGAAAACCCAACATTTCAAAAATCCAGTTTTTCTTTTATTCTAAATTCCTCACCACATAGCATTAAAATTTCTCATGAGTTATTAAATAGAATGGAACACAATATCTTGTAACTGCTTTCCTGAATATCAAGAGAGCAGCAAGGCAACCACGGGCCTCCATTTCTTACCAGAGACCTCTAAACCCGTGGAAGGAACAAGTTTCAATTATCTGGAACCACCATACATTTTAAGCCATCTGCTTTTCAAATATTTATACAGGAATAAGAAAGCATAAACAGCAAGCAACAATAATCATAGAATACAGTGACCACATTGGATCTCACCGCAATCAAGCTGAGCAAATTACACCATAACTAACTAATTAAAAATTAAAGATGCAATGGTAAACAAAACATCAATGAAGCGCAGGCTGCCAATGTATTCTAGAAATTTCCTGTATTTTTTTTTTTTTCCCCCTCTTTTTCCTTCCAAGGAAAACAACCGAATCCCCTTGTACACATTTGTTGTGAGGTAATAATAATACAAATGTACATTCAATCAAAATCTATACAAAATTACATCACCTCTTCAAAGGTTATTCTCCTAAGGCATCAAAAACAGCCATGAAGACTGTAAATCCCTCCCGTAATTAATGATTGGCCATTTCAATTAGCATCAGAAATACCTATAACCCATTATACTTTATCATCAAGAAAACTTTCAGTAGCAGCATCCGGTGACTCGGAAACCCGAGATGCTTCAGCAATTCGAAGCGCCATTGCAGCTTTGTAGGTTGCCAAATCGGCATTCGCCATAAGAAACTGAGCTCTTTGACGTTTGCAAACAGATAGCTCCACGGATTTTTTAGCTGTGGCTTTAGCTTCTTCAACTTTAAGCATGGCACTCAGTTCATCAGAAGCATCTTGTTCGGCTGCCACAACTGTACATCCAGCAAAGATTACATACAAGTGTTACAATGAATAAAATTACCAAATCAAAATTTAGATCCTTACAACATATCAAATACAAATCCAATTTTCCAATTTGGACTGAAGTTCAAATATAATAATAATAATAATAATAATAAGGAAAATCCAATTCCACCAACAATGCAGCTAAGTTCATCACTTATATTACACTGAAGAAAATGCATTACCCAAAAATATCTAGTAGCTACTGTATGCTGCAATAAATCATGTATTATACAATATAACCAATGCACACCATATAACATTTATTTTGTCTGTACTAGAAACACATTGTATTTTTTTTAAAAAGCATTCCTAAATTCTCTCCACCCTTTTTCTTTGAAGTAAATCTAGAAAGACAACCTAGAAACTGCACATATTGAAACAAACTAGAAAGGACCACTGAGCTATGAGTTAAATACACACCTTGTATGACAACTCGTTGTTTGCCCCTACCAGGTTGGCTAGCCTGTCGCTTAAATGACCTTTTCTTACGTAGAACAGGATCTGTGATCAGCTGAGCTCTTCTTGGTTGATGACACTGTTATAAAGGATAACCATATTCATCAGATAACGCATTCAATACAGCAATTTGAAATGTTATCATGAAACTAAATTCGCATCACCTACTTGGGAAAATTAAAAATCAACTTCCACAAGACACAAGAGAAAGAGAGAGAAAAAAGAGAGGGGGGGGTGTTTACTTTATTGGATCAAATATAAGAATTCCAAAAGGAAAAAAAAGGTACTTAATACACGTTGTAATTCAGCTCCTGTGCATGACCTACGCCTCTTCAGCATAAATTATGAAAAGACAGTTCCTTTGCTGGCTAATGCAATATCCTTCTACGGGAGATAATAATCATAGTCGTGACGATTGGACTGTTGCGCTGTGCTTTCTGCATGACATACATGCACCATGTGGTGCCCACGAGCAAGTATGTCACGCATCAATCACAGCGCAGCGGTCCGACCATCAAGACTATGATTAGCATTCCTCATCCTTCTACTAGGGAGTTCATGTTCCTGAAGTCGGGATTTATTATGTCAATGGAAACAACGTATAAGGGATTGGGTACAGGAACTTTGAAATCAACATATTCTAGAGTAGCAATGGCATGCCATGATATGTTCATCTGTCAAATACGAAGCGCCCCATATTTGACTGGCATGACATAGTGACATACTCTAGCATCATTTCAGGCTTGTAGATTAATTGCATAACAGTAGTTTTTGCAGCCCTCAACAATCCTTCACTAACCTAACAGCTACATCAAGGTATCATCTGAACTAAAATGCATCTTCTTTTTTTTTTTTTTTTTTTTTTGTTAATATTTAGAAATGGACTCAGCAAACCATATGAGCTCAAATTCTAAAACAATGTTCCTCATGATACAATACCCCGCCATAATGAATTCAATAAAAATTTAAAACCACAAAATACACCAGAAGACAGGAGCACAGAACCATATCAGCAGCTTTAAATCATATTATACAAACTAGTGAAAGAGAGGCAAGACTTGATCTCTAATTAATGAAAAATTAAGATATAATTAGTAATATGCATGAAATAATGACAGAGAGTAGTAGACTACAGTAGTCTTTGCCAAGTGCTAATTGTGACAAATATGGAGGTATTATTTTAATGCTACTTCATGGGGAAACAAAAGGTCAAAAGGGAGACACTGCAAAATACGATCTCATAATTAAAATACAAATGCAAAAATATTCTACTGGCCCATATCTAACGAACAACCAAGTACACAGTCTATTGACACTTCCAAAAGCAGGTGGAGCTCCTACGCAGAAAATGTACAGAAAAAAGCCAAAATAGAAGCATCGCCAGTAGAAAATGAGATTTCTGAAGCACAGCACTTTTACCTGGAAAACCTTAACCAGTGCCAAATGCTTCTGCTTCCGTTTCTTCAGCCAATAACTATACACAGCTTCTACTACTTCCCTCCTACCCAGATCTGGACAAAGATTAGCAGCATCTTTCTCATTAGAGTAATCATTTGGACAACAATAGGAGGCCTTCTCAAACGCATCAACCATTAACTCAAAGTTCTCCTCAGAAACATGACCGTTGAGCTCATTCTCCACAGAAAACTCATTATTGAACTCATTTAACCACACCTCGTCTTCAGAATCCATGTCATAATTTGAAGTCCTCTTTGCCAAAGCTCGAGACACCTCATCATCATTCAAAGTGATGTATGAATCTGGCCGCAAGAAAGGCGTAATGTTGGTATCCCCATAACCTGACACTTCACAGACCCCAGGAACAGGAATATTCTTAACAGTGGGGTCTGGCACATTTCGTTCAGAACATTCCTTATATAATTCCTTGAAAATCAACCAGTCCTGTCGATTGGGAAACTCTAGCTTCCAACCATCTTCCACCGTCCATATTATGGCATGCGTGAAACGGTTAGTAGCACAGGGCCTCATAACCTTTTCTGCTTTGTGGCTGTATCTCGTTGCTCCTTCTGTCTTGACAACAAGAAACCACTGATTCGACGGAGAAATTTCTAGCATAATCTTGGCTCCTTCTTCCCTATAACACTTGTCTGATTCAATAACCAATATATTTGCAGAGCAGCAGGTTGAATCTATGTCCTCTTTCAAGCCCACCGTATTAGACTTCATTTCTCTGATATTTCTTGGGGGACTACTCCAAACTGACCTCCTCCGCTTGTGATTGGATACAGCTGAAGAGAATGGACTGACATTGTTCCTAATACTAAAGAAATCAGAAACTAGGTTTCCATTATTAGCTTTATGCACACCAACAAGTGAAGGATTTCTAGCTCTCCTCGACCTCAGCGAACGCCTCTTCCCCCGAATACTGCGAGAATTCAAACCATTCCTGCTTTGTGCATTTCGGCGAGGAAATTTCGGACCTCCAACAGGCTGATGTGATACCCTCCTCTTCGAAGGATTATCATCTCCGAAAGCCACATGTTTGCTATCAGAAAGATCTTCTCTTTTGGAAGGGATGCATGAAAGGTGTTCTTTGCTGTCAGTTATTGTTTCGGCCTCTGTGTGCATACCCATCGAGTGTATTACAATAACAGAGAGCAGACGCTCAGATCTAAGAAGCATGCTTGAATGTATGTACATAAAACAAAAAGGAAGTGCAGAAAAATCCACAGAAAACAACGGTGTTAACTGTATGGCCCCAAAGATCTTGCAGATTGGAGAGCTATTAGAACAAGCAGGATCCTGTAAGAAAATTAATAAAAATGATAATCAACAGCGCATTAAAAAAACACTACATATAATTCAATTTAAATTTTCACTGCATTTACCCAAGTGGGTTAAAAAATTGGAAACTAAAAGCACTGTTTGTTTAACATGTAACAAATGAAAGGAAATAAAAATTGAAGAACCTTTTTTTTATGAAGGAAACAAATTTTAAAACTTAAACTGTTCACTCATTGGGACCCAAGAAAATGAACAAATGCACTTAATAGAGCATAATAGAACCCTTTTTTTTGGATAAGTAAAGACAGTTCATATTCCAAAAAGGGGGAGCCCAAGCATACAAGTCATATACAAGTAGAAGCCAAAAAAAGTCCTAAATTATAAAATCCAAGAAAAATTACAAGAGAGTATCCCAATTCCTTACCTTGAAAATCCCAATTAAAGCTTTCTAGTGAGTTTTGCCTCTCCTTATATTCTTTTTTTTCTTTTTCTTTTTCTTTTTCTTTTATTTTTTCTTTTTTGGGGGAGGGGGGCGTGGAATGGAACAATGTGAAACGTAAATATCAATTTTTTCTTATCATTTTGGTTTCTTCAATTGTCATAGAAACCAACCTATTGGAGGGTAAAAGAACTTCTCAGTTAATTCTACAGGAATGTTTGGTCATCAACTCATCATAATAGATTAAAAGCTATATAACATTTTTTACATAGTATTGAAAGCACAAATCCATCATCTTAATAGGACCATTCAAGAAAATTAGAGTCACCACCTTAGCTGACAGTATAGGATCAATTTTAGAAATTCATGAAATGCCAAACTCTATTTTGAGTTCCCACTCTCATTTCTAATGATGGGAATCATTATTTTGAATTTTCCATTCAAAATAATTGATTTGTTCCCAAAGTTATATGCAAAACACAATGAAATAATAGAATTTACATGTAGGGTCCAACCATGCCCAAAATCTATAATTCAATTTCAATTCTAACTGCATTTACCCAAGCAAAAAATGAAAACTAAATTCTAAAAACCCTGGTTGGTTGCCAGACCAGGTAAAATAAAAAATTAAAAAAAAAAAACGGAACCAAAATTTTAACTCATTGGAACCCAAGAAAACAACAACTCCACCCAACTGAGCACAATACACTTATTATTATTATTGCATGATTAAGTAAGCTAGTTGTATTTCAAAAAAATAAAAAAGCAACGCCAATAACAGTCATATACGAGTGGAAGACCAAAAAGTCCTAAATTAGAGCTTCGGGGAATCCAAAACATATACAAAACAGTAACTCATTCCTTTATATTGATACAATTACAGCTTCACTGAGAATAAAAAACAATTTTTTGTGAGTTTTTCGGGTACTCCCCTTCTTCTTCGGTCTTCTGGGGGGAGGTGGGGACCAAAAACAATATGTAACATAAATATCAAGCTTTTCTACTTATTTCCATTTCTTTGGTTTTTGCAGCAACCTAACAGAGGCTAAAGAACTCCCCCTTTCTCTTAACAATGTAGTCCAGTTAATTCTAAATGATTTAATTTTGGACGCTTAGAGGGGTAAAAAAATTACATTTCAGATGATATAAAAACAAAGTCTATAGCTTAGCAAAGATACATCTTGTCTACCAAAGAAAAAAACTAACCCGCAAGAAATGAATGCCATGCAAAGAGAAAACACTGGTTATTGGCTCAGAGAAAATAAATGCAGAAAGCTCCCTCAACCTCAACCTCGCCCTCTTCATATACCCCAAAACCGCAATCAGAAAACGAGAAAACAAACAACTTCTACTACAAGAAGACTCAACAACAACACCAAGCATCCCACCACCATGCGAAACATCTCGCCCCACAAAACCTGGCTCCAAAACACAAGTCGCATCTACCACTACCGGTCTCCCTCTACTTCTCTTCCTCCGAACGAATTGAATCCCATACATCCTATCCTCCAAGCCCCTTTTGTTCTTCGAACTACCCACATCCAATCTCTTCCTTTTTCTACCATACACAAGCCCAAACTTCCTATCCACATTTCCAGCGTTTTTGGCGGGTACACCCCTTGGCAGAGTCTTGCCCGAGTGGGGCACTGCAAGTTCGCCGTCAATTTCCATTGCGGCAACTTGTTGCTCTGAACCAGGCTCATGCCACCCATTTTCCTTGCAATTTCGAACACTACCGTCGTCACCCCCACCAGAATTGTCAATCAGCTTGAACCACTCATCTCCATCACTCCCTCTCCTGAGCTTGCTCTCACCGGATTCCGGCCACAACCGCCTCCCCGACCTCAAAACCCTCGCTCCATCCACACTCTTCTTCACCAACCCAAAAACCCTCGTTGTCCTCCGCATCCCCACCGACGGCATCGGCCCGAGACTCCCCTTCCGTACACCCCGAGTCTCAATCTTACCCCCCGACTCACCGAGTTCCTCACCCGCACTCGGACTCACCGAGTCAAACCCGGACGACTCAGACACGGACTCGGACTCAATACATGCTGATTTCATAATCCGAAGGCGAAAGCGAAGAAACCACCATCGTAGGACGAATAGGACACGAATCGGCCATCAAAGAACTCACAAACATCAACACAAACACCGCGAATCGTGAAAGATTCATCGATTAAGAAGAGAGGGAAAGTAGAGAGAGAAACACATCTCCCAAACTGAGATCGAGAGAGAGAGAGAGAGAAATAGAGGGACTTTCTCTGTCTATATTGGGAGTATCACTGTATATACATGTGGGTATATAAAGATCGGCGGTTTATGAGGTTTCACGTAGTTCTTGTTGCAATATAGAGAGAGAAAGTAGAGAGAGAGGGCGTTGGGGGTGATGGTGGAGGCAGAAGCTGCAGAGAAGGGGTTGTACGAAGTTTCTAGGGTTTATGATGGAAAACCACAGAAATATATCAGTAACCATTCGCCGACAAGGGAGGGCCGTTGGATTTGAAGAACGGACGGACAAGATTAAATGATGATGGAAAAATGGTTTGCCCCAAAGAGGACGTTCCAGCTGAGAGAGAGAGATTTGTGTGTGTGGGTGGGTTCAAATGAAGGCGGATATTTTTGGATCCGCTTTTGGGGGTGAAATGACGGAAATGGGCATTGATGTGATGGGATAACAAAAAAGGGGAGAGAGAAGGAAATTGAATTTGTAGAGAAGGGTTTTACGTCTTTTCAGGGGAGGGGTGACGCCCATGACCCATCTCTCCAGTGAAATCGGAGAGATTCACTCGTTCTGATGAGAAACAGTTGTAAATTCATTAAAAAAAGGAGATGTAAGGGGTTGTACTTTTGAATAAATGACCGATGAGAACTTCTTGCCATTTTAATAGGGAAAAGGTAAAAGTAATCTTTGGTTTCAGGTTCGACGTTTTTTTTGTCAGAGGATGAAACTGAAAATGGAGGGTAAAATGAATTTTGATGAAAATGGAAAGAGATAGTGACCCACGTCATTCACGTTATCACCTACGCCTCGTTTTAATCCCACTCCATGTGAAAGGCTAAGAACATTTTTCCAAACAAAAAATAAATAAGTAATATTCTAAGAAGAAAAATAGGTAGACCTAAATTAATATTACCAATTTTCTCATAAGAAAGTAGGATCCATGTGCGCGGTGAAAAATTGAGACCTTTTTTTCGTAAAAGAAACAGAAGTTGAATTGTGGAAAGAAAAATGCAAATATCCTCAATTAGATAGATGAAATGGAGGGCTCATTATGTGCAGATACGCTTGAAGTATTTCGTTCGATTACGATCGTTCGTAAGCAGCACGTACACATTTACGCATTCACGCGTGTCGTTCACGAACGGCCATAATCGAACTAAATATCCCGTATATGATAAAAAACTTGAATGAAGTGATGAACTAATGATTCTAAAATCTTATATCTCAAAAGTAAAATGGTTTTGAGTTTCATTTCCCACTTTCAGCCTCCTGTAACTAATTGACCTATTAAACTTAGATCATTGACATTAATCGATGTAAAATGAACACTTGATGTTAATTGATACAAAATGAATATTATGCAAAATGATCAATCATCGCGCCAGTATACAAAAGATTAATCCAACCGAATATCTTAATATCCTATTAACCAATTCAAAAAAAAAAAAAAAAGGACAAAGACACCTTCCAAATCCTCTTGCCGTAGTAGGAGTCATGAGTTTTCTCCAAGACATTGATTTAGCACAACGATTGCCACACGGATGGGTCCAACAATCGACCCATGCATGGAGCCTGAAGGCCCATGATCGAAAATTTGGAAATGAAATTTAAGAGGGAGAAAAAAATGTAGACCCACATAAACATGTGGATTATAATTGTACCATCAGGTATCCAAAAAGCCGTGGATGATCTTGCTGTTCAATGATCTAGTTCAGCATAGGATTGAAACACTCTTCTTTTTCTTTCTTTTTCTTAATTATTCCAATTAATGGTAAATCCAGCAAATTAAATTTTCTCAATAGCACTACCGCTCAATTTGAAAAGGGATGGGAAACATGAGAGAAAGTGAAAGTTCGTGCACGTGAAGCCGTGAAGATTCCTATGGAAATTCATGGGAAACAATTTTAAGAAAAATGCAGGTGCACAAGAAAAAGGACTCTAATTCTCACTTTCATGGAAATTTCCATGTTCATGCTCTTGTCACTGACACCAGAAAAGGCATAAATTAGCAACTTTCCCACACCCTGCATTCTAATCCTTGCCAAAGGAAGGTTGGTCCCCTGAGCTGCAAGATAAGGTGGCATGAATAGTCCGTATGAGTCGTCATAGAAGGATCACCTCAACCCCCTCCCACAGCAAGACAACATCACTATTCCTATAAGAATTCCCGAAGGCTATGTTTGGTATGCAGGATAGGCAGGATAAGATAAACATGTCATTTTCATGTGTTTGGTGCTCTTTTCAAACATAAAATATACTATCCGTAGAATAGTTATATCCTCCATATGTGGGAGATAATAATCCCACAAGGGAGGTGGTATATTTTTATCTTAAGATACCATCTCATTTAAAAGAAACATGGTGATAAAAAAAATGTCCAAAGAGATCATCTTCTCCATTTCAAACAAAGCAAACCAAAAGCTTCTTCATTCAACAATTCTATCCTATCCAACCTTCTAATCTTGCATACCAAACATGGCGTAAAACTTCTTAACAAGTAATAATAAACAACGGCGGTATCAGAGAATTAAATCCGACCTAAAAACTGTCAAATCTCGTGCAATGATTTCACACCAGCTTAGATTTTCTTTTTGAATTACATTTTTCAAGAAAATCACAGTTCAATTCTTCTTACGATGGCCAAATATTAGTAGTGTCACACATACAAATATATGGTATAGCACTGTAAAAGACCTGTTCAATGAACACTATCAAGAAGACAAATCAATGGAGTGGCGCCCAGCAAGGACTATCAGGCTAAGGTCGCTAAGGATAGTTGTATCATTGTATCAATGAGTCAGCATGGCAGGTGCAACCACATAAGTAAAGAAAGCAACAAAGGTACATCACACAATAAGGAAAAAGCAGTTCCCATGATCCCTTTAATTTTTCCTCTTTGCCTTTATTCATTTGACATCCTCATCCATTGACTTAGAATTTTACCAAGACAAAAAAACAAAAAAAGAATCCACTGACTTAGAACTTTACCAAGAAAAAAAAAAAAAGAAAGAAGGAATCCATTGACTTAGAAAACCATTTGTAAGAACCTTGCTTAAACTCAAATCCATTGAGTTTATATAGTAGAATGCGTTTTTGGTCCCCCTCTCCATATGTTCACTTTTGTGATGTTGAAACTTCAAAATTACTTAAATGTCATTAACATATACATGTCTTCAACTTTCTCAACTGAATCATTTTTGTAATAATTTCAATAATATTCTGTTCAAAAAATTAATTAAGTGGGAAAATAAATTTCATGCAAAAATTGCTAGAGCTTCTGGAAAATTGGTAATAACCTAAAATTACTGTCAAAGGCTGCATTTGGTGGGTTGATAATTGAACGTATTATATTAGTTAAAACTTCAGATACAACAGCCGCACTTCCTAGAGGTATAGTATGGAAACTCGGTAGAATTAAAAGACAAATTATAATAACTTTTGTTCTTTCACAAAATTTTATCTTTATAAACTAACACACGTAATCTAATAGCAAAATTTTGAATAAGAGTGCCCCTCAAAAAGGTCGCAAAATCGATGGATTATAGAAGAGAAGGAGACATTTAAAATTCAATAGCATAAAAAGGAGGGAGTTTCAAGCTTTGGCATTAATATAGAAGATATAAATGAAAGTCTGGTCATCATATTAACCATCAGGTCAGCTGTATTTGGTCATTCAATAAATTTTGCAAGGTAATTTGGCCATCCAATTATATGTCAAGTGTGGCTTTGGTCTTTCTATTAAAAGTAAGGGGTAGAACGGCCTTTATATAAGATATTAAAAGGAATCTGATCATTAAATGATATGATAAGAGTAGTTTAATCATTTTATGACCGTTCATGATAAAGTCGTCTAGACTACTGCTCACCAGAAAATGGTAGATTAACTATTGAAAGACTATTTAATTAAAACAAACTTTACAAGGGTCCATTTCTTACTGGAAAAAAGGGTCCACTCACCTTCACCCAGTTTGAGCAAGACAAGCAGAAGTCTTTCAGAAGTGGCTCCAACAACAGCTTACATTACCATGCCTAACAATAAACCCTGAAAAACCTTTTTTTAATAAAATCAAATATTAAACTACATCCCAAAAAATAAATAAAGAATAAATAATGCTTAAGCCATGACAAATACAGCTAACCAATTCTTAAAAGGTACATAGTTTACAATTTGCAAAATTAAAAATCACACTGCAAAAGTGACGAATGACTCACCTAGTGCCCCATTATCTTGCCAAGAAGGTGAAGGAAAAGAACAATAATTTGGAATCTTATGGTTTTTAATTCAACCTCAAAAGAGTTGCAACATTGCTTAGTTTCTATCCTTTTGACTCCGTAACCAAGTGGAGCATAAAGGACCTTTTTTATGATATTTGCTTTGTATAATCATATGACTAATTTAGAATGCTATTCTGTTGCCTCATTTCAATGACCTTATCCAAGTCCTACCTTGAGAATTCCAATCCTATTCTGGCCCATTACCACATTTGGTACATAAATTTACTTGGAATTCTTATTCCAAAAAAAGACCTTATGGAAGGAGATACCAAAAAACGAGGGTAGGCAAAAGCCGAGGTTGGAGGAAGTCATACGATTCTCATTCCTAATGAAGGGATTAAAAACTACAGACAATGACCACCACCCACCAGCCAATCATCACCACCACCACCACCCACTAGCAATCATCACTACACACCCACACACCACCACCCATAATCACCACTACTATCCATAGCCACCATTGTTATCACCACCACCACCACCATAAAACCATTTCTCTAATCCAATCGACACAACCCTTAGTTCGATCCCTTTTATTTTTATGTTAAGAAAATAACAGCTCATGAATCAGATGACATAAATTGGAAAGAGTTGTTATGTGTAGGATTACCAAAAGGGTATTTTTGGGATAATGCATCAATTGTGATTTCATTTTCTTACACTAGACCAGGCCAAACCAAACACTAGAATGGGAATGAGATTTGATTCCCGCACAACATTTTTGGCATATCCAAACACGGTAATGGAACTGACTCATTTCCAGAAATAGGATGTCCATCCCCATTTGCCCATTAATGCGAATCAAATGCAGCATAATAGTAGTGCATACACAGATTTAAGTGCAGCAGCATTGAGAAAATCAGGAAAGTTGAGCAAAAGAAAGAAGTTCATACACGATCCAAGAATATTTGAAATACAACAAACTGACCACAGCAGGCAAGAAGGATGAACTAGTTGCTTCCTCACTTCAAGCATTTGAATACTGAAGAGCAAAGTTTCAAACTCCTTCGAAATATTCTCAAGGCCTTAAATGATTCTCCTTTAGAGTCACAACCTCACTCCCCGCGAGCGACACTCTTGATATAGAGTTCGGATATAAAAGTCGATATTTCTATGTATTATGAAAAGTCAATCTTACTCTATGTTCTATATCTATTGTCATTCACTGATTTCCTTTGTTTCCAAAAGGTGCCTTCGGCACCTTTCTTGTTGAGGTTTGTGAGTTTTCAAGAAAATTATTGAGATCTCTCATTCCCCTTTTCTTCTAGCCTAGCGTAGTGACTTTCTCTCTCATTTTCTCTTATAACCAATTCTTTCAAGCGTTTCAAAATTAAAACTGTTGAGTTCATAACATCAGGATCTGTTAGCGCTTGTTTCCTTGACTTCAAAGATCACTCCATGGTGAATATACTATAAGCCTGATAGAAACAACAGTGTTAACAAATAGGGGCACAATCTTCTCAAAGAACAGCAAGTGTGACAAGTTCCTATGGAAGTTTGAATCTTGCTTTATATTATCCCTTTCCTTATGTATGCTGATATTACATTAACTTTGTTAAGGCAAATCTTTATGCTCTAGATAAATCAAGGATACATTTGAAGATTCCTGTCAGTTTCAGGTCAAAAGATAAACTTGCATAAATCATTTCTGACTAGATTTTAAAGAAAGATAAAGAAGCCATTAGTATGATTTTGGAAGTGTCCCTATCTACTTCCATACTAAAATTTTCGGGTGTCTGTTTATAACAAGAAGAGCAATCAAAAAAAAAAAAAAAAAAAATTAGACAAGATAAATGATAAGGCAAAAAATGAATTAAGAAAAGGGGAAAGGTATTATCTTAGCAAGAGCTGGAAAATTAACCCTCAGAAAAGCAAATCTTAGCGAGAGCTAGAACAATTGTGAAACAAAGGGAAAGGCAAGGACTTAAATATCGATATCAATGGGCATATCGAAGTTCCAAAAACACAGATATATCGGTTATATCAATGAATATATCAAAAATATTAATATCGATTTAGAGATATGACAGATATTATTAGTTATACATAGAAATTTTCATTGAAACTTTGGAAAGCAATGATTTGAACTTAAATACACAATCTAGAGTCAAAAGACTGCAATCTAAATGGTACTTAAGACAATTATCTATTGTGTAGGGTGTAAAAAGTGTGCCGCACTAAGAAAATAAAAAATATAAATTTATGTAAACTCATTTACATGTCACTTAACATTAAAGAGTTAAAATACATATCATTTACATAAATAAATAAATAAATGCTCTATATTCATAACAAAAATCAATACCACATACAGTTCCCTGGAGGTTCAAATGCACCATCCCTATCTCTATCCCTATAACACCTTCATCCCAAAGTGGTAAGATTTTTACAATACTCTAGACATTATATTGGATTAAGATAATTACTTATTTCATCACTTTAAAGTTGGTTCACACTTCACACCAAAAAATAAAAATAAGTAAATAAATAAATCAAGGCACCCATTAAACAACTCAGCAATTGCATGAAGATGCAACCAGCCATTTAACTTATGTCTTTATTATTAATATTGTTTTTTTTTTTTTTTTATCAGCAACAAAGAAATTTTATTATTATTAATATTGTTACTCCCTCCGTCCCATAAAGATGGGCCATTTTTGCTACAGTCTCTGTCCCAAAATGTTTGTCCATTTTGAAAAGTCAAATCATAAGTTTTTTGAACTTTCCTATATTACGCTTTGTTATTTCAATAATTATTCTCCACACAAAACCCAATACCAAGTAGGAGAGGGTACTTTTGGAAAGATGAAGTTCAATAAATGACAAGTCAATGCAATGATGGCTTTTCTTAAAAGCTGCGTGTTTTGTCAAATTTCACCTATCTTTGTGCAACGGAGGGAGTACTAGTTTTCTAAACTTATGTCAAACAGATATAATGGGTTCAGGTAAAGCATGGAAAATAGGGTATAAAAGTTCAAAAGCCTATATAGTCCCTACTTCATGTGAAGCTAATGGAGTAAAGGCTGTAAAACTGTTAAAGCAGCCTGCAAGTGTGGGAAAAAACAAAACAGGTCAAAATTCAAAACAACCAGTTTCAATATATCCACGATATTTCGGTCCAATATCGACGATATATTGACACTATCATCTTGATAAATTGAGAAAAAATGATGAAATTAATCGGGTTTAGGATTTAGGATTTACGATAAACTCGATATCTTCGATATGTCAACAGATATCCCGATATATTCAACGATATAGTGTCAAAAAAATAACTACATGAGATATTGTATCAAGGCTTAGCGATATGACGATATATCGGTGACCAATATCATCGATTTTTCAATCCATGGTCAAGACTAATAACCATATCTTCCTTCTTTTTTCTTCTTCTTCTTCTCTTTCTTCTTTTTCTTTTTCTTTTTCTTTTTTTTTTTTTTTTGGTGGTACATGACTACTCACCATATCTTCAAGGACTGTTTATTTGTTAGGGAAATTTGAAGCAAGGTTAAGCAATTGCCCTACTCATGGTAATGCAACGAATTTTCTGACTGATTAGAAGATATTTATATCTTCATGGAAACTTTTGGTAAGATCCATCCTATGCTTTAGAAAAAACAAGTTACTCAATATGCAACACATGGGTATTCAGAAATTCATTCATTCTCTAAAGGAAAAGGCAAATAATTATACTAGAAAAAGCTGCTATTTATTTTTGGAAATATTTAGAGCGCATTGATATTGGATGTCTTTTACCATGTTTGGATAATATAAATATAAATAAGCAGATTTCTTAGATTGGATAAAAGCCTCCAAATTACCCCAGATGAAAACTTAATTTTGATGGATTGTCCAAGAAAAGTAAAGAAGAAGCTGCAATAGAATGTATTTTAAGAGATGGTCAAGGCCAACAACTCTTCAGAGATTCATCTAGGCAAAGACAAAATCCATAAACTATAATAGTAGGTATGACTTTGAAGGACAAGCATAATCTGGTAAATGGCATTGAAGACCTCTTGGTGGAGGGGGACTCCAAGCTCATCTTAGACATTGGTAGAGGTCAACTCTACTTGGAAGATTTAGGGTCTGATGCAAGGTATCTGGTGCCTTCTCAAACCACTTAAAATTATTTCTGCTAATCATGTATATGTGAAGTTAATACGATTGATGATTGTTTAGCCAGGCCATTGTAGTCAACTAGATAGGTTTTTTTTTTTTTTTTTTTTTTGGGGGGGGGCTAATACAAGTAGATAGGATTTGGTACATTGATATTCCTGTTGAGGTTAATAAACTTATGAGAGATTAAAAATAAAAATAAAATAAAATAAAAAATTGATAACGAGAAAACCCTTGGGGAAAACCCTGAGTCCATATAAAAACCCACAACCTACACTGACCAGGGAAGTCGAAAGGCCCATGAGAACCATGAAATCTTGTGTGGGTGCCCCAAAGGGTTTAGAACTTATGATAGATAATATTCATGGTATAGGTCTTCTACATTGTGCTACTTTTAACCTTAATTAAGTCTATTTTACCCTTACACATAAATGCACATAGGACTGATGTGTCAGCGAGTTCCTGCATATATTTCCTGCCATGTAATTCCTCGTCATCAAATGGATTATTAATCATTTCCACTTCATTTAAGGATATGAAGAAAAGGGGCACGAGCAACAAATAAGTTAACATCTAAAAGCTAGCAAACTGCTACAATATTTTCCACATAGTTATATTAGACTATTCAACAGTTTCTAGATGCTGCAATGTCATTGGTTGATTGCATACTAAAATATGACTACACTGTTTGGGTCCACCATTCACAAGGTTTTGTATACCACCCTTGTTCATTGCAGAAACCTAGTAAACGTTCCATGACCTACAAAGCTGTTTGGATATGTCAAATATTAATCAAACAATGTCAAATTTTAAATATAATGTGCCTATGAACTTGGACTGTGATGAAAAAGCTGCAGAATCACCCGTAAACAAGCATATAAAAGTGGATTGGCACCTTTTTCCTTTTTTTCTAGGCAAGTGGATTGCCACTAAATTAAGGAAAAACTAGCCTAAAGACAGAGTTGTAATCGTCCAAAAAGACTAAAGATCAGTTAGCATATATTTTCAAAAAGAAACTAGTGATTTTCACTTCTGAAAGTGAAAAAAGTTGGGCCTTCCCATGTGATAGATATTATATATATATATATATATATATATATATATATGCACCATCTTATGGGAGAATGTTAATATTGAGGGCATTTATGTCATTTCTATGATTAGAATAAATCTGTAAGCACATCTATTTACAAGGAGTACAAATGTCATGTTAGGTGTTAGGGGTGTGAACCCTAAGATCGTTCACCTCTCAGTTTTTCTTCTCTTCTTTATTTTCCTCTTTATTCTCATTTACGCATAATCCAGAGGAATATTCCTCATTCTCATTAGACCAACTCTACCCTACTTTTTTAAATTGTTGGGGTAGAATTCCAGCTTAAGTCAAGAATCAGGACTAGAGGTTTTGTGTATGGCTTTTTAGATAGGCCAAGGACACACCCTATCACCTACCTCCTGTTTGTGGATGATAAACTCCACTCTTGATAATATAGACCACTCTTCTTCCACTACCTGTCAACATACCGTTTCATAATATCACATTGAGGTTTAGTTAACTAGCGTTACCACAATTTGTTAGTAGATAATACCCTAGTAAATTGAGGTCCAGATTGCACAGTTCAGAATGCGGTACACTTTCATTCTCGGATACTATATTTGGAGACCCAACAAATTTCCATTTATTTATTTTATTCTTCCCTAAGCTTTCCCTATTGCAAGGCAATATCAAACAATTAACTAAAACTCAAATAGGTCTTAGTGTTTTCAGGAAAAACTTTATGATCTTGCATTTAAAGCTGCCTTGTCACACCTGCCCTCCAATTAAGCAATCTATCCAAGCTATATAAACTTAGAAGAGTCTTAGACCATCATACCACGTTGCGAGGTAAGTGGCATACAGCGTACTGTTCCAGTTCTGTGTAGCATAGCGATCCACATTCCAGGTAACATCACATAATTGACAATAGTGTCTACCCAACAAACACTTTTTTCTACCACCTCCATTTCAAGAAGACAGTTCTTTTGCACAATAGACAGAAATTCTTGCCACTCTATCACTGATTGTTTGGACATTTTGTGAGTTATATATCTGTTAATTGATCAGAGTACTTAGTCAAGATTACCAACATACCCTCCAACAAGAAGCACTCAATCAACTCCATTCCACCATGAGGATGGCACTAATAACTATATTGTAAATACTACAATTGTCACAAGCCCACTCTATCACCAAATCCAATAGCAGGACCTTGTACTAGTACAATAAGATTTCTCAAGTGAAAAACCCCAAGACCCAAATTCATATATCCAACAAGAAATCTCGAATAATGAATTTCAGTTGCTCCCGACTCTTAAACCATCATATGGATCATTTAGAGAACACTTTTGTTATGCAGAATTTCCAAATTTCCATGGTTCGACATCCATCTAAGAACCCAAATGAATAAAATCTTTACACATATGATAAGTGCATAAGGTAAAATTGCAGCATCCAATGAATGAGATGTCTAATGACAAAATGCAAAGCATCTGAAATTTGAATTCTATCATAAATAAATAAAATCCAACAATTCAAGCAAATGAAGAACACAACGTTCATCGAAACGATTCAATATTGATAGCAAAAGAAAAAAAAAAAAGAAAAAAAAAAAGGATTTTGATAAGGAAAAGTTTCAAAGCTGTACCTTGAAGCTTCAACAGAGGGGACCATGGAAAAATCATTTGGCCGGTTCGTTCCCAAAGAACCTAGAGTAATTGTAGGTAAAGTTCAAAGGCTAATCTCTGAATTTCAAATGGGAAATCTGTCTGATATGAGGAAAGAAGGCTTGAATTGGAGAAATAGAAGTGAGATGTTGAGGGCAGAACGGCCTGTTTGGGAAAGGAGAATCATTGTTTGGGAGAGAACGAAGGCTGTGTGTGTGATGAATGAATGAATGAGGAGGTTATGGCAAGGGTCGTTTCTTTATATATGACTACAATTTATTGGAAGGTAGAGATGTAGGACAGGTAATGTAGATTTGTCAAGCACATGGACACACCTAGACCTTCCCCCCGTGGGTGTAACCAAACGGGAGGTTTGGTTTGGACAAAGCTCTACCACTGCTCAGAAGTTCAAGGGGGTATGTTTTGTTTAACTATTCTCTATCATGATTTCGGCTTATATAAATAGATGATGAATGCTATTAAGAAAATTATTTTGGACAATATTGAGAGTTATTAAAAAAAAAAAAAAAAAAAAGGTAATGCAAGTTGATTTTTAGGGTAAATTTACTTATTTGGCCCTTTTTTGCGTAAACTCCCTAAAGAAAATTAGGTTACGATGTGCCCCAAGACAGCCTATAAATTTAACAATTAACATCATTCTAAATTGCCATTCATGGAATTTACAGTGGTCATGTGATGTTTTTATATCTAATTTCATAAATAGCGATTAATGATTGCATTAGTTGCTAAATTTATAAATTGTTTGGGGGCACATTGTAATGTAATTTTCTTTAGGAGGTTTACCATTTAAGTGGAAAATGACTAAATATTAGAGAGGTTTTTTGTAATTTACCTTAATTTTAATTTAATAAGAAAGATGTGTTGCGTTTTCATTTCATAATTATTCAAAATTATTATTTCTTTTTCAAAAATAACTCAAGAAATATTATAAAGGAAGTTCTACTGGATGAAGTTGTTAATGATATCATTGGCATTCCTATTCTTTTAGGAAACACAAGAGATAAATTTTGGGGTGTTCAAATGATGGAAAATTTTCTATTGAGTTAACTACTTAGTTTCATAATGGTAATGATCATTTGGATCATCCTAAGATCGACTCAATTACTTAGTAGGCTTTGGAAATTTAAAATTTTATTTCGTATGCAAATTTTTACGTCCACTTATTAGGAATAGTTTGACTACTAAAAGTCTTCTTTCAAATATAGAAATCGATGTGAATATGGGCTGCTCTTTTTATGATAATAACTTAGAAGTTACAAATCATTTCTTTCTTAAGTGCCCCTTCACTAATGCAATTTGGAACCATATTTGGCAATCTTGTCCTAATCCTAATGGTTTTCAAGGCTTATAAATTTATTTTTAATAATTATGGTCATTATAGTTGGAAATCTATGTTGCACAGACACGACAATTTTAGGGGAAATACGGCATGTTTCCAACACTCCAAAGAAGTGTCCGGTCAATTTTACTATTCTTTTTTGGTCCGACACGGTCAAGACATGGGAGGGACACTCCAAGGACATGCTCAGGACACTCCAGGGACACGGCGAGGCCATTTTGTAAATATTATTTTAAAAAAATGGGGCACATAATGTTATTTTAAAATCAAAGGGGTCTTTTTTGTTTTTTTTTTTTTTTAAAAATGAACTTAAAAGGGCTGGCTTGGAATGGAAGCTTCTCAATTCTAAACCCCAAGCAGAGAGAAAGAGAGAGAGAGAGAGAACTCGAAATGGCAGAACCCCTTTGTCCATGACTGACGGCGACGACAACAGCTGACGGCCTTCCTTCCTCCGACGATAGCCGATGATCCTCACTCGATTCCTAAATGCATTCAACCATTAACAAATAGCAGAGAGAAAGATTGAGAGAGAGAAGTCAAAATGACAGAACCCCTTCGTCTATGACCGATGGCCTTCCCTTTGACGACGACAACCGATGACCCTTATGCATGAATCTTCATCACACGACCATTTGTTTGAAAGTTAGGGTTTAAAACAAGTAAGTACCCCTATTTCTCCTGCTTTGCTTCTCTTCTTCCTCATTTTCTTCTTCTCCTTCTTCTTCTCCATGGGTAAACTGTGTGCTTGCGTGAGTTTTGAAGCTAGGGTCTTTTTACCTCCATTGCTTCATCTGGTTTTTGGGTGAACTACTGAAAATTTTTTTAATTTTCTTTTTGATTTCTTATATAGTTATATATGACTTGCAATTTTTTATATATTCTTGTTTGGGTGATTTTTGTTGACTTTCTTTTTAATTTTTTTATATACAAGTTGCAATTTTTTATATATAACTTGCACTTCTTTTTTTTTGTGACTTGGGTGTATGTTGTCTCGATATTGCAATAGTGCAATACTTTATATGTAAGCTGCACTTTTTTTATTCATTTTTATAAAAATTAGTGAATGAATATTATTTAGATTTTTTTTTTCCTTTGGCCCTTAATATTATAAGAATGAATCAAGAAATGTATGGGGCAATAGTAATGTTTCTGAATAGGATGATGATACTAAGCCTTTGAGGAAATTTGTTAAAACACTAAAAAAGTCAGCTTTAAGTGAAGGAAATTTGTCTTTCCAGTGCACCTTTTGTGATAAAGTTTACAAGGGGTCACACTTTAGGGTGAAGGCCTATTTGTTGAAAATTGTGAATTTTTGGATTAAAAAATGTCCTAATGTGAATGAATTAAAACTTCAAGAGATGAGAAAGCTAGTGGAAGAGGCTAACTTGAGGGTACAAGCATCTATGCCTAAACAAGTGCCTTTGCCAACCTCTTCTTTTAGTCAATCATCTCAATCCCAACCATTTTCGGGCGTGACTTCAAGCATGGGGTCATTGATACAAGAGACTTTTGAACCCAAAAAAAAAGAAAGAAAGGCAATGGGAAATAAAGTAATAGAGAAGGCCTTCAACCTTCATACCCAAGAAGAATTGCAATATAAAATTGGTAGAATGTTTTATTCAGCCGGTTTACCATTTCATTTTGCAAGAAATCCTCACTATATTAGGGCATTTTCTCTTGCTTGTAATAGTAATCTTGTTGGTTTTGTGCCCCCGGGATACAACATGTTGAGAATAATTCTTCTACAAAAAGAAATGACAAATATGGACAAGTTGTTGGAACCAATTAAGTTTTCATGGAAGGATAAAGGGATAAGTCTTGTGAATAATGGATGGACTGACCCTCAAAGAAGGCCTCTTATTAATTTTATTGTTGTGAATGAAAGTGGACCAATGTTTCTAAAGGCAGTCAATTGTCAAGGTGAATACAAAGACAAGCACTTTATTGCCAACTTGATTAGTGAAACCATTACAGAGATTGGACCTCAAAATGTTGTTCAAGTGATAACGGATAATGCTCCAGTATGTCGAATGGCAGGATTGCTTGTTGAAGCTCAATATCCACAAATCTTTTGGATACCATGTGTAGTGCATACACTAAACCTTACTCTAAAAAATATATGTGCGGCTAAAGATATCAATGCTAATGCAATTACATATGATGCATGTAATTGGATTACCACCATTGCTATGGATGCTTCCCTTATCAAAGTTTTTATCACTACTCATTCAATGAGGCTTGCCATTTACAATCAATTTGTGAAATTGAAGATGGTTGCAATTGCGGATACATGCTTTGCTTTAGTGGTGGTTATGTTTAGAAGATTCAAGCTTGTAAAGAATGGCCTCCAAAACATGGTGATTAATGAGCAATGGTCTTCTTATAGAGAAGATAATGCTGGCAAAGCACAATTTGTGAAGGAAAAAGTGTTAGATGACTTGTGGTGGGATCAACTTGACTCTACATTCTTTCCTTTCTTAATCCTATTTATGAGATGCTAAGGGTTGCCAATATAGATAGGCCTTTGTCTTCATTTAGTGTATGAAATGTGGGACACAATGATTGAAAAAATGAAGGTGGCTATCTATCGGCATGAAAAGAAGCAAGAAAGTGAAGAGTCAATATTTTATAATGTTGTTCACACCATCTTGGTTGATAGGTGGTCAAAGAACAACACACCTCTTCATTGTTTGGCGCATTCACTAAACCCTCGATAATTAACTATTATGTTTTTATACGTATATAAGCATATATTGGTTAGATACTTAGATATTTTTATGTTTTAGTATTTTTTTTAATAGGTAATTGGTTTATTTGTATTATAGGTATTATCGCAAGGAGTGGCTTAATGAGGGTTCTAATCGTGTTGAACCGCACAAGGCTATAGAGATTACCTTGGAAAGAAGGAAGTGCTTCTAAAGATTCTTTCCAAATGGGGATGAGCATCAAACTGTTAATATTGAATTTGGACGATTCTCTTTTTCTTTAGAGGATTTTAGTGACTTTGATTCCATGCATGACAGAGTTATGGAACCAAAGTTATGGTGCGTTGTGCATGGAGATTCCGCATCCAAACTTCAAAACTTAGTTATAAAGTGACTAGGCCAACCTTGTTCTTCTTCTTGTTCCGAGAGAAATTTGAGTACTTATTCCTTTATCAACTCAGTAAAGAGGAACAAAATGACCCCACAACGTGCTGAAAACTTTGTGTTTATGCATAGCAATCTTCGACTCTTATCTAGAAGAAGTCAACACTACAAGGAATGAGATAGCAAAATGTGGGATGTTGGGGGGGATGCCTTTGATCCACTTAAGGGTGCTGGGGTACTTGAGATTGCTGATCTTACTCTTGATGAGTCAGATTTAGAGAGTGAGGTATTCATGGAAGGAAGTGATGATGATTGTGATGGGGATGTTGATTAGCAACGGTGATGGGGGAAGACTTTTTTCTATTTTGAATGTTAGAAGTAGTCAAGTGAACAATCAATGATAATCGAATACTTCAAGTTGATTGTTCACTTGAGTATTTTGTTTTTTGAGTTTTTGTAGGGAAAATGTTACTATTTTTTTTTTTTTTTTTTTTTTTTTGCTAAGTAAATGTTACTAAATACTTGAAGTTAAATGCTAATGTTAGAAGTAGACCAGTAAACAATCATTCAATCAATGATGATTGATTTTTTGTATGGAAAATGTTACTAATTACTGTACTTCAAGTTAAATGCCGTTGTTAAAAGCTTTTTGATGTCTTAGTTGTCTTTATGATTAATGATTATGTCTTTTTATTTCCATGCATTTGAATACTTTTTTGAGATGTATAATGGAATTATATATATAATTATAAATATTTATTTATTTGTTGCTGTATCCCCGCCGTGTTGTGTCCTAGCTTTTTTAGGATTTGCCATGTTGGAGTGTCCGTGTCGTGTCATACCCGTGTCCCGTGTCCGTGTCCGTGTTTCTTAGTCGGAAATTCTCAAATTTTATGTCAAAAATTGCTATCGTACGTTGGTGTACATGGAATCATAAGAACCAAGTAATATTTCAATGTTAAAAGCCTAACCCTATTTCTATTTTGGAAACAACAGCTAAATACTTTAAAGAAATTAATTTAAAAAAAAAGGGATAATGATCTTTTCACTGACCATAACAATAATGTAAGTTTGCATCATTTTGTTTCTTCCTGCTGGTCTGTGGTGTGGGGAACCCTTGACTAATTGGATGAAGCTTAACTTCGATAGGTTAAGAAAGCAGAACTGGAGAAAAGCTAGAAGAGGTTTTGTTCTTCAAGATGATAGATGAAGAGTTTTAATTGCAGCTTCCGTTAAGTTGGGTAATGATTTAATTCTAATTTCTAAGTGCTCTATACTAAAAAAATGGTATTGCTTTGGCTCTTCAAACACGGATTACATGGCTTCAAATAGAAGGAGATTTGCAAATAGTGGTTAATGCCATATGTGGTACTTTTCACTATCATTGGAGCATTTCTAATCTTGTTCAGGAGATTCAGGTTCTACTCTCACATTTTGAGCAGGTTGCTATGAGGCATGTGTATAGACGAGCTAATTGGGTTGCTGATTGTGTAGCTAATTTAGAACATTACTACAATGATGTTAATATTTGGGCGAATAGATTTTCTAGGAATCCTTGGGATGTTATTATTGAGAATTATCGTGATGTTGTTATTTTGCGATGTAAACATTAATTTGTTTTTTTTTTTTTTTTAAAGAATTGATTATGTTTCCAAAAAAAAAAAAAAAGAAGAAATATTCACAATATTTGAAAATTGTCGTTGTGAAAAATAATTTGAGAATTGTTGAAATATGCAAGTTAAATTTAATTTTTTTTTATTTGATAAAATATCATTAGATATATTTGGAATATTCAAGAATAATTCGAGAATTTTGTTTATATGCATTGAAGAATATTTTTACAACCTACACAAAGAGATACGTCCCAAGTGCCACATCTCCCCTCTTTCAATGAGCAAGAAAAATGGTTTTAGCTTCAAATGGGTAAGGATAGACAAAAAAAAAAGGTTTTGCCTCTCTCTCTCTTTTTTTTTTTTTTAAAAAATTTAGTTTTGTTATTTATTTTAAACAAATTGGAGTAGGAATCCACTACCAATTCACTCTCCTGCATGAGATTCCACCTCTCCCTTTCATTGAGTCATCGAAGACTAAATACACAAAAAAGGTTTTAGCTTCAAACAAATGCAGTGACTTCCCCATTTGATTAGTAAGTTCAAATCTCACTTTGACCTATATAAGTTTGTCAAATTTCATATTCTCTTAGTTTCTTAAAGATTGTCCACATTTTCATTTTGGACTATTCCAAAATTTTTTGTCGTAATCAGAAAAGTCAACAAAGCAATTTTAATTGATTTTTCAAAATAAAAAAACCTTTTCACATGATATAAATAACACGACGAAGATAAATTGATATCAAAATAAATAATTTACCTTTTTTTCAAATGGATAATGGAAGGGGAAGTAACATTTTGGTTGTGTTGGGCTCATCCCTTGGGACATCACTCATCAGGTATAACCTAAATCATAGTTTATGATGGACTTCGGAAAGGAAGGCGCAGCAGTGATCTGCACCAGAGTTGAATCTTCCCATAATTCTGGCTGGCCCAGCAATCTACCTTTATCATTGTTGGGAGATCTTTATCGTTGTTGGGAGATCTTAAAGGACTTCAAACTGTCACCTGTGGCAACTCGTTTGCTGGCCCAATTGGCTGTGGATTCTAATGTTAGTGGGTTTTGGGATTATTCGCTTCTTGAAGAAAGCCCAGATTGCAATGGACTTAGAGCTTGCCTCCAAGCCTCCAAGGCCCTGTCCAGAGAGAGAGAGAAGTGGGGAAAACCTTGGTCAAAACAAAACTAGATAGAGGGGAGACTGTGCGAGAGATCCCCTGGTCAAAATATTAACACGTGGAGATGCAGTGATAAGAAGATTAGGTGAGAGAGGAGCTCCGTACGTCTTCCCCCTTTCATTCATCGCCAAGTTCATAAAAGGAGTGAAGGACCATGGTTGCCTCTCTTCTCCTCCTCTTCATCTCTTTTTTATTTTTATTTTTACTTTTTATGGTAAATTGCATTTAAAGTCTAAAATTTAGATTAAGTTTCATTTTAGAATTCAAAGTTTAAATTGCATCAATTCAGTATCTGAATTATTAATTGAGTTGTAATTTGGGATCTATCATTAGAATTTTTTATATTATCCTTACTTTGTTATATTTTTTAGTTTGAAAACTCTATTTTACCTTAATAACATTTAATAAATCTTTATATTTTGACCAGATTTGAATCACTCTGTCGTCAAATTTATGGTTTTGTAAATGAAAAATATAAATGTTTGTTAAATGTTGATAAGAGTAATGTAGAGAAAGAAGGAAGTTAAGATTGATTCATATCTAGTCAAAATATAAAAATTTATTAGATGTTGATAGGGGTAAAATTGAGTTTTCAAACCCATAAAATAGATCAAGTAGAGACAATACAGAAAATTTTGACTTCAAGATTCAAATAAGTAACACAACTAATCCCCTGTGCACGAGGTCACTTAATCATTCCAAGAACCATATATTTCTATAAGTAAAAAGTTTTAGATTTGATTTCTCATTCTTTCTCGGAATTAACTATCAACAAGATTTATCATACGTTAACCATTATAGAAAATAATGGGACATTGGGAGAAAATAAAAGGAAGAAAAAAACTCTTGACACCACCTCCCAAACTCATATGACCAAATATGACTCCTGGATTTTAGATTTAAACCCCTTTAAAATCCGAGGCTGCGTGCAATCTAAGAATTAGGCCTTATACCAAGTGTAACGCAAAGGTCTGATGACAACTTGATGACCATTCCTGTCCTCTCATATTGATATTGTTGCACGTATTATAATATTACATTATATATGCATTTTAATTAGAAATTATTGTGGTTCTAATATTTCAGAAGTTGGTGTGCACGCATTGGCATTTAGTCAGCGGCGGATTGTTCGGTGGGTGTTTTGGTTTGGTTGGTGCCTAGAGTTTCCTTTCGCCCCTAGCTTACAAAACGAAAAATAAATTACACAAAAATTAAAGAAAATTACAATTTTACTCTATCAACTATTCCTTATTTGAGTTATTTGCTTCTAAAAAAACAAAAAGGGTAAATCAAATATAACAAAAATGTGACGCCAAAGTGTGCAAATAACTACTAGCATATTGATTTGACAAATTATTAATTAAGTAAATATCTAAAATATCCCTCAAAAAAAGAATTCTATCCAAAAACCCTACAAAGTAATTTGTTTATTTAAAAAATCCAAATAAAGTTTTAGTATATCTAAAAAACTCAACACCCTAATTTCCATCTAACATTGTTTAAATTATACGCTTTTTGGACTGACATACCTTTTTATAATTGTTTGTTTATTCGTTTTCTTAGATTTTTTTATTTTTTTGTGATAAATGACAAATAATCCATTTATTAGATAAATAAGATGGTAATACAAATTTTGAATAATTATTTTTATATATTAATAAAAAATGTAATAAAGGTATTTTAGTCAAGAAAATTCATCGCTCAAACGGAGTTGGATGGAAGTTAAGTTTTAGGATTTTTTTTGATATAGTTTAACTTTATTTGGGTTTTTTCAATAGGAAAACTATTTTATGGGGCTTTTGGATATAATTCTTTTTACAAGAGATATTTTTGATATTCACCCTATTAATTATCCTCTTTTTTTGGCCAAACAAGAGGTATCTCAAGTTTTTAGACCTAAACTAATTTCCCTATGATATACAAATCACTCACAAACTCGTGCATCCAATAGTTTATCAATTCTTCCCTTTAATTTCCTAAGATATTCATCACACTTACATTCACTTAGCAAAATAAAAATAAAATAGCAATTTTGTATGTTTTGGACTAACAACTTAACAAGGGTATATATTTAAACCTTCAAGCTTTGGCTGATTAATTCTCAAAATACAAATTTAATTGATGTCAACTCCACATCAGGTAACATCCATGAGATCAAATTAAGACGCTCAGGTTCAATAAATTAATGAGACAAACAATATTTTTTCATTTTGACTTGTTTATTTTTTGAGCGAGTTTAAGTGAGTCTTTTATCGAACTAATCACAATTAGTTGGTAACTTAAAAATATCAATGAACTTCTCAAATCAAGTTATACACTAGTTGATTTTGATTTTTTAAACTTTCATACTTTAAAATAGGTTTGAGTTTTTGTTTGTTTATCTTACAAGTGAGTTTGAATGAGTTTCTTATAAAACCAATCTTAACCAAATCCTAAATAACTTCAATTATCTTATAACTCTATTTGAAGTTGAAATGATATTTCTATGTATTCAACATCATCGTAACTTTTAAATGAAGAGCTAAATGTCATACATGAACAGTGCAACCTACTATTCCTTCTTTTTTTGAGTCAGTCATCAATTAAGTTTATTCATCATAAATAAAATTAATAAAATACCTTCACATCAAGAAAAAAAAAATAGTTTACCACAAAAACAAACATAAGAACAAAAAAATTTTAATTTTATTTTTAATTTTATTTTATCTTTATAAAAAAAGATAAGATAAGATAGCATAAACTCACAGTTTTACCCATATTTTTATAAGAAGGCAAAAAAAAAAAAAAAAGAAAAAAAAAAGAAAAACAAGCTGAGGAAAACAAAAATCCCCCACTACCCCTAAAAAAAACTGAAAAATGAAAAAGCGAAAAAGATCGTTCACGTAATTTGCTTTTTTGTCACAAAGTATAAACACAAACGTGATAATTTACAGACGACAGCGATCGTGCGGCTTCGTTTCGCACACGAGAAGCGAAACCCCACCTCTGCTTGTTACTTCTCTCTCTCTCTCTCTCTCTCTATATATATATATATATATTTCCAATGCAATCAGAGATTTTCTTTCTCTATCAGGAAAATATTCTCAACTTTCTCGAGAAATTTTGTTGTATCATTCTTCAATAAGGTAAGCTCCTCTTTAACTTCTTTCTCTTTTGTTTCTGCCTAATTTTGCGTGTATATTGATTATCACTTCCTCCATTTTCCCTTCTTTGCAAATTTTGTATCTGAAAGTAACCAAAAATTCCTTCTTTTTTATTTATTTTTTATAGTTTTCTTTCTCTCTTTCTCTGCCTAATAAATAATTTATGGGTCCGTTTGGTTGCTGAGAAACAGGTAGGAAAAGAAAAGAAATGAAGAGGAAAGAAAACTTGGGACCATATGATAGGTTGGGATTGAATTGGCTGTTGTGAAACTCTGAGTTTTTGTTTATTTTCATGTGATTTCTCGGCATCCAAACGAAGCATTGTGGACAACTGGACATTGAAGCAAGAAATTGATTGGAATTGTTATGTTGTTGAGTTATATATTGGTTTTTGGTAATTCTGTTGGCATTTTTATTTGGCATTTTTCTATTTCTTTGTAAAATTGATAATGTTTTGCTTCTGTTATGTATTTGTGTACGTTGTGGAGTTTTTCGCCTAGGAACTTATTATGAATCTTGACCAATACGCGAAAAGCCCCAAGATGGAAAAATCAAAGCCCTGTAACTTTAGGATGGAAACTGTCCACCATGCTTCCACAGCCGAGGTCCTTGGTGGCTCTCACTCTAGGCTGTTTTCACTCTGCTGGCAGGTTGCCCTTTTCTCCTTTAAAAATGGCTCACACTCTGCTATAAGTAGCCTCTCCTAAGGTAACCCTTTTCGCAGCCACTCTCATTGTAGGTAGCATCACTCTAGTGGTTGATAGCCCTCTCTGTTACTCGAACCTTAGGACATGAAACCTGCTCTAATACTAAATGTTACAACCTTAATCATTATGCCAAAAGCATTGGATGGAATACGTCAATTAAAGCCGTATAACCTTTAAGATCATAATAGACCATGTTATGGTGATATCAGGGGCAGAAATTTTCAATTGTGGGGACCAAATTAGCACTATGAAGAAAAACTATGAAAAATGATATATTTTTATTTATAATGAACTATAAATATTGCGAATAGAGTGTTCTATAAATCCACCAATATCAAAATGTTTTGAGTGATTTATTATAATATATATATTTTTAATAAAATGTCTCTTTTATCTCATGCTCCATAGTGAAACTAAAAAATTGCATAAACCTGGCATATTGAATGAATTATTATTTAATACCACATGTGTTGCAGGGGAGGTGGCAAGAGAAAAGAAGGAATAAAATTTTAGATTATTTTGTTGTTTTTTGTAACCAAAAATAAAATCTCAGCATGATATGAAAGAGTTCTATTAGGCCTAGTTGAGCTAAGTTAGATAATAAAAAATATTTTCTTGGTTCCCAAACATTTAAAAAAGAAAAAAGAGCCTAAGATTACTACTAAACAGAAAGTGAAGGAAAATAATAGTAACAAAACATACAAGTCAAGTATATACAAGTGTAGTTAGTCATAGAACCATCAAAATCAAAATAGAAATCTAAAACATATAACATTCAATGACCAAAAAAACCCACATTTTTACTATTTAAATAATCATAAAGATGCAAACTTTCAGTGCCAAACATAGCAGGTCCACAACAGAATGGAACCCTCTTCAAGTTAAACTAAGAATGTTCAAAAGCCACTAATGAAACCACAAGTAAATCAACACATACACACACACAAACACACATGCACATGCACGCACGCATGCGCACACACACGCGCGCACACACACACACACACACACACACATATATATATGATTGTATGTGTATGAATAGAGGAAGAGAGGTTAACAAAGATGTTATATGTATCCAAAACCAAAGTACCGTTCGCACCCTAAGAACAAAAAATAGAACAAAAAATCTTAAAAGGATACCTTTTCCTTGTAGTTCCGGGAGAGAGAGAGAGAGAGAGAGAGAGAGAGAGAGGCGTAATGGAGTGTCCATGTGTAATATTTATGGCCATGTTTAGTATTTAGAACTTTGGAAGGCTAGGTGCAATATTTTTTTAATATTTGGAGCGGCTATGCTCTCCTTGTCACAAAATTGCTCCACCCCTGGGTGATATGTGTGTGTGTGTGCGCACGTGCGCGTATGTCGGTATGTGTATTTGTATTTATTGATATGTATATATATACTGTCCTTTCTTGTATACAACTCACCCATGCGTGGGGTACAACCCCCCCCCCAAATGCATGTCCTTATGCAACTTAGATCACAACGTCCTCACTTGAGAATTTTCCTCTCTCTCTCTCTCTCTCTCTCTATATATATATATATATATATACTTTCACTCTTTCTTTTTGCTTGTTATGGTAAATCATTATTGTATTTGGATGTATCACCATTTCGCATGTTATGGTAATTTGCTATAGCTTGGAAGCTAAGAATCACAAACACTTTCCTAGAGGTGTCATGGGGATGTTGGACATGACACTCCTCCGACATGCCTTCGAGGTGACACCTCATGCTTCCCATCATGCTTATTCTTCTTTTTTTTATTCCTTTTCTTTGTCCTATCTTATCAGTGACTAACTCCACTAGGGTTTCCAAAAATGATTCAAAGTTTTCATTTTGAATGATGGATGTGGTTCTACATGATATAATCTAATCATTATATACATAAAATAATTTTTTTATTAATGTCGTGTCTCCATCAGGTCATATCCAGTATCCTAGATTTTGAGGATTTGTGTTGGCGTGTCTGTGTTGTGTTGAAATTGTGTCCCATGTCAGTGTCCATGCTTCTTTGCTTGGAAGTGTAAATGTATGCATCTCCATTGTCGAAGGTAGTTTTTAGAGTATGAGTAAGCTAATATTGTGGTTGGTTGTGGCAAAAACCAAGGAAAAGAAAATAAAAATGAAAATTTGAATCTCATGTGTTGTTTTGGCATTCTAAATTCCAAATAAGGAAAAGAGATTTTCACATCAACGTAACCAAAATTGGTGTAATAGACCATTAGGCTCGATGAAGTGGAACTTTTGTTTTCTTGGGTTTCAAATAATGAAAGAGAAGCTTCAAAATTTTATGTCATTTTCTTTCGCAATATTTTCTCAGCAGCTGAATAGAGGGTTATGCAATATTGATTATATTTTATATTTCAATGTTTACATTTTGAAAAATAATTTGATCCTATAGTTATTCTTCTGTCTATTGATTGTGTTTTATGATTTCAACATAGTTTTGCAAACTTGTAGAAATTTAATGTCTTGATCTTTATTTTGTTCTATTTTTTCTCCCCTCCCTAACTTTAACATCTTTTTTAGGTATCTTAAAAAAAGTGGTGGTCTTGGATTTGCTTTTAAGTTGAATACGGCGCATTACATTTAATAATAATATGTCGATTGGAACTTCAGAAGCTGTTCTGCAAGTTTTGTCCGGCTCTGTACCTCGCCTTTTGTGTTCTGACCCATGTTTTAGCAAATCAGACTCAATAATTCCTTCTAAATCCTACATAAAATGTATAAAGAAAACGGCCTCAAGGTATATGAAATTGCTTAACTGTTCAAGTATGCAAGAAAGTCCTATGGGGATCCATCAGTTTCAAGGTATAGGCCATAGTTTGTATGGAAATACTGCTATTGATCGATTGCGGCTTTTGAGCTGCAAATGCCAGCGTGCTGAAAGTTTAAGTGGTATAACTGCAGAGGATGGGAATGGAACTTGGTTTGTGAATAATTCAAAGAACTTAAATCCAATTAATGGTGTAGTGAATACGCAAAATGTTCTAGAGTTTAAGGAGGTTCAGCAATTGGATCAGAAGGAGGGTTTCCCATCTAATGGTAACTTAGCTGCAGTTGAAACAGTCAGAGATACCCTTCACAAGGGTAGCGTTGATTCTATTGAGGATGAAGCATGGGACCTACTGCGGGAATCTATGGTTTCTTACTGTGGCAGTCCTATTGGAACAATTGCTGCAAAGGACCCAACCAATTCCAATGTTCTGAATTACGATCAGGTCTTTATCCGTGACTTTATACCTTCTGGTATAGCTTTCCTATTGAAGGGAGAGTATGATATTGTCCGGAACTTTATCCTTCATACACTTCAGTTACAGGTAATGTAATTGTTCTGATTCTGCCACCACATAATCTTAGAAACCAATTATATGCATGACCTTTGCTATACAATTGAATGAGGCATGCATTCATCATGCTCATGCCTTAAACTTTTCTATTTGCTATTCATGTTAAGTGCTATTCTACAGCCATTAACATTTGTTTTTAACGTTTTTAGTTGAAATGGTGATAAATTGATCATTGCTTCGGTTCTATCCACCATGTAGTTGATTGTTTTAGGTGAGATTTATGGCAAGTATCTCTTCAAGATATTTAATTATAATTTTAGACTTCAGTCCTTGCTAGAAATCAGATAATATTTCGCACTCTACTGGTTTGCATTAGTGATCTAGTAGTGGTTAATCTTGGTATGTACTATGATTATGAGATATTTGTTGAGAATGTTTGTAAATTTTTTGCACAAACAAAGAAAAATTTCTCCCTTCTCTAATAGCGCGTCTCATTTATGTTCAAAGCAGACTGTCTTCATGCTCAATCACTAGCAAGTTTACTTCATCCCCGGGGACCGTTCTGGTCCTCAAGCATGGTTGCATTTGCATATGCTCATATGCAATCACGTTCGTGATTCAGCATTGTTTGTTGTGTGATGACATACGATTAACATATAGCACTTTTTATTTTTTATTTTTATGAAGTAATTATAGTATATATTAGGAGTGCAAGTTGGTTTAGGTAGACCCGAGAACCGGACCGTTCCGAGCAATTCAGGCCAGTCTAGTCTAGGCCAAATAGTAACCGGTCCGGTTCTTGGGCTACAATTTCTAAGAACCGATGAATTCAGTCCAGTCCACGGTTTAGGGGGTTTTAGAACCGGTCCGGACCAAATTCCGAAGAAAGAAGAAGGAAAAAAGTGATTTTATATATAATTATATGTTTATATTAATATATTACACTCTATATATAAATATTATTGAATAAATAATAATACTTATTCAATAAAGTAATTACCTTTTACAAAAAAAAAAGAAAAAAAAAAGAGAAAAAAAAGAAGAGAGAACTAGTCCGGTCCGGTCCGGTCCGCTTCAATACAATTTCCGGTTCTGGTTCCGGTTCAATTTTTTAAGGACCGAATTAATTCGGTCCAGTACATATTTCCCTCTGGCCCGGACTGAGTTGCACCCCTAGTATATATGTAGAGAAGCAAAAGGGCTTAACCCTCGTACATAAGACATATACAAGTGCTAAGCACAAACTCCCAACTCCAACCAAAAGAAATCGGCAAAAGAAACAAAAGGAGGGAAACAACCACCCCCCACTCCCATCTAAAACTTAAGGGAGTTAACAAAAAGAAAAAAAGGAAGTATTACAATCTCCTTTATAGCTGCTATACCACCAGAAGAGATACTTAACCAAAATGGATTTGATTGCACACTTCCATATGCATTCTTGTATTTAATCAAAATAGGGCGCAGATTACATATACATCCATGTGCAATCACTGGTTGCATATGTGGATGTGTGTCCATATAACCGGATTGACAGCATTGCATGCTATAGAAGATGATTAATATGTCACAATATGTTAATTTCTTATTTACGTTGATTCTTTTTGAGTAAGTAGGTTTATATTCCTCCATTTCGGTATGCATGACTGCTTATTTTGCAGAGCTGGGAGAAAACAATGGACTGTCATAGTCCTGGTCAAGGGTTGATGCCCGCTAGTTTCAAGGTGCGCACAGTTCCTTTGGATGGTGATGATTCTGCAACGGAAGAGATACTGGATCCTGACTTTGGAGAGGCAGCAATTGGTCGTGTTGCACCGGTTGATTCTGGTAATTAAATTTGTCTAATCAAGCAGTTTTTTTCTAAAAGATAAGGGAAACTTTGCATGCTTTAGGACCCCATAAATTAGTATGTCTTTATTCATCTTATTTTGTTCATTGCAGGATTATGGTGGATTATATTGTTACGCGCATATGGGAAAAGCTCTGGAGATCTTTCAGTTCAGGAGAAAGTTGATGTGCAAACGGGAATCAAGATGATTCTAAGGCTATGTCTTGCTGATGGTTTTGATATGTTCCCAACTTTATTGGTGACTGATGGTTCTTGCATGATAGATCGCCGCATGGGGATTCATGGCCACCCCTTGGAAATCCAGGTAAATCTAGGTTTCTTAATTCATTGTTGAATGGTTGTTATTCAAATTACTTCCAAAAGTTTAGTTTTCTATCTTTTGATTCTTTGACCATACAACCATTGCTTGTGATAAGGAAATATGAATTCAAAGAAAGTAAGAGTTAAGAAATACCGGTCCTTCCTTATTTTCTTTCTTTTTTCCCTTGTGGGTAACAGTTTGGATACTCTTGTATGTTGTGGTTATTATTTTGGGGGCCGATTGATTTCATATTAGCAAACATTTACTTTCATAAGTTGGAGGAGTATTTAGTGACTAACAAAATTGGTGCACGGAGGGCAGAATTTTGGAAACATTGGAGTTTTGATTGAGATTTTGGGGAACTAACGATATCATATTAGCAGACATTAACTTGCATAAGTTGGAGGAGTATTAAGTGCCTCAAAACTGAATCGTATTAAAACCAGATAACCTTCCTCTACCAATAGAGAGGATTATTAGCATGAATATACTATGCCATCATTCCAAGAGGATATTGTGGTTCCACAAATGTAATCTACTAATGATAGATATGTGTTTCAATAGATGGAGCAGAAGGATTAGGAAAGTAATGGGCCCTCTAAAATAGTCTTAATAGATTAATGGAGTGTGCTGTGAGGTAGGTTGAAATGGCCACTTGAATTAAAGGGTGGAAAAATGAATTCTTTTTTGTCCCATTTTCTAGGGTTTTGGGATGCTTGTAGTATCTACTGGCAATTGCTTTGATGGCAGTCAATTCTTGATGGAAAACTTCTGATTTATGTAATTTGGTCTCGGTTTTGAGTTTTGACTTCATTGGGCTGGTGATTTTACTTTGCGAGCAACGCAATATTTTCTCTTTGGTCTATTTCTTCTTCTTCCTTTCTTTTCTCATTTGGTTCTCTGTTGCCACCTTAACTCTCATAGGCTGTGTTTATTTTAGTTGAGAGTTTGCAATGTCGTTATTTGTTTACGCGGTTTATAATTTTATTGACTATGTTAGTTAGCATAGAATGATGTGAAGTTATTTTTTATTTTTCATCTTTCTTATTTACTCTTTTAATAATATTTATAAACAGCAAGGGGCTTACACCTAATGTCCTGAGGCTTAGGTCTATCACAGTAAGATGGGTTGCCTTGTGCTATTAGTTATTTAACATGAGGAGATTTTTAAAAGCTACCCTAGCTAAACAGCCTAAACTGCATTATGGACTACTATTATGTAACTACCTTTGTCAATTCTCGAAGTTAATAGATGTAATTAAAAATTTGGTGTTTAACCAAGTTGATTTAAGCAGGCCAGCTGACCATTGGTTTGATTCATATTTTCATCAAGGTAAATGCACTGCTGTTGAAGTTCAAAATATATTTTTGAGCCTCAAATAATTGTTGGTTAAGTTCATGGCAACCTGTGTGCACAAGTGAGCTTAAGTAGCTCAACTGGTTGACAGTCCTAGCCATAGAAGTAATAAAGGGCATTTTATTATTATTTATTATTTATTTATTATTATTTTAAGGTTGATAGAAGGAATTCTATGTGAAGGAATTGAAACTAAATATGAATTCTTAGTGGATTAATAGGTTGTTTGTGGTTTAAAGAGAGTGCTCTTAACAGTTCTGGAGCTTAAAATAAGTAGCTCTTTATTATTGGAGAAAAAAATACAAAATAATTATCTGCATGAGGTTGAAATCTAGAATGAAGTTTGCATTAGATAATCAAATGCTGCTAACCCATCTAGAACAAAGTATGCATTAGATAATCAGAATTTTTACCCCATTATAGGCTTACCTGTCATACTTATTCTTGCATTTCAAGTGTCAATTTATGCTGTTGTTGATAAACCTTTGTGTTTTCTTGCCTTGTAGCTTCATGAACAGGGAGTTTATTGATTTAGAATTTTTTTCTTTCTAGAAGTTACAAACTTTGGATTCTGTGTATTTTACATTATATAGAAGCCAATTATGCTTCTTTAAATTGTATGATAGATAGGGCTGGCAATTGGGCGGGTATGGGCGGGCCTAAATGGGTTGCATTAAAAGTTCACCCAAACCCAACCCAACCTGTTTAAGTACTAAACCTGTATAACTAGCACCCAACCCAACCCAATTATAAACATGAACACTCAGCCCAACCCGTTTAGACCCATTTAATGTATAGCTGTATACCACTCACCACTGCATTTTACTTACAAAACCCATTCCCACCGGCAGCTCCATCTACCAGACGACCAACTCACTCCCGCCTGCAAACTGAATTCATTCTCACCGCCAATGGCTTCATCACCTCCTCACTTCGCCGGCCGACAGACCTCACTCCCGTCGATGGTCTTCATAAGATAAAACTTTATTTTTAATTTTTAATTTTTTTTTTGGGGTAAAAATACATGATCTGATCTTAGGGAATTACGGTGTTTTTTTTGGTTTTTTTTTTCTTCAGATCTGATGTAGATCCACTACCTCCTATCTAGCCGGGCAATTGATAATTCCCAAAACATCCCAAGATATATATATTTTTTAAAGAAAAAACCCCATTTTTTCTGGCGGCGTGGATGGGTATGATTGATCCTCAGTGTGAATGGTGGCGGTGCTAATGGGGCAGCAGCATCTTCATCTCCGACATGTTCAGCACTGCTGGCGAAAGGGAACCTCGCCGGCGAAGTCTGTGTCTAGTGATTGTTGCTTTGATGACAGGTTCTAGAAAATTTTGGGATGGAGGAGATAATGTTGGTGGTTTTTTTTTTATTATTTATTTTTTTTTATTTTTTATAAAAAATATCTCAAAGAAAATGGAGCAGATGGGTTACCTGTAAAATTGTGGGTTGGCTTTTTGAAGGTTGAAATAGTTGATGGTGATTCTGGTGGCAGGAGCTTTCAATTTTTCCGATGAAGATGGATTAGCTCTGGTCTGCCGGAGAAGAAGGTGGAAGTGGTGGTGCACCGGAGTCCGCCGAAGCTCGATCTAGATGTGTGATTTAGCAGGAGAGTTGTGGTCTTAAAGGAGACGAGCGGCGGAGGAGGAGCGACTGCGAAGGAGATCTGTGAAGGAGACTTCAAACTGGGTTTCATTCGCACCCGAACTTTTTTTATACCAACCCGATTAGACCCAATTATTAGTTGGGTTATTATGGGCACCCATTTACAACCCAATTAATAAAATCACCCGATCTGCACCCATTTAACTTGGGCGGTTGGGTGGGTTCGTGGATTTAGGCATAAATTGCCACCTAATGATAGATAACATGTGTCATCTATTGAAGGTGTGCCAAGTGAAATGCAGCTTAATGATCCCGACCTTTATTTTTAATCTCTTCCTGGCTACTTCTTAAATGTACTGGGCATATCCTATACAGGCTTTAGACTGAGGAAAGTGTATGATTATATCTAGATCACAAATGAAAAGAATATTCAAACAAGCTAGTGTTCATATAAGGTTGGGAGCAAAGATTAAAATATCGATATCAATGGGTACATTGAGGATCATAAAATAGAGAAAGATCAAGAGAAAGAAAATTTCGATATTAATTTAGAGAAATGACAGAAATTAATATTAAAATGTGGAAATTTTCAATGAAACTTTGGAAAACAATTAAATAGAATTCAATAAACAATTTTAAATTAAATGAATGCAAATAAAATGGTTCTGAGATAAGTATGCGGTATATAGGGTGCAAAAAGTATGTGTTGCTGAGCAAATAAAGATCGCAAATTTGTACTAGTTTAACATTTAAATGCCATAAAAATTGAAAAATATATCATTTGCACAATAATAATGTCATATACCTATACAAAAAAACAATCAACCAAGTCAATAAACTCATTACTGTGTTAAATTTGAGGATGTTGAGGTTGTTTTTCCTATCCTTACATAGGGAGTAGTAGAATATTAATGATCACAATGTGTAAGCATTTGTGAACCTCCTAATATTATATATATATATATATATTTAATAATATGAGAAATGAGAATACAAGAGGTGAAGAATGATAAATCCTTCCTAGAGCAATTGGGGAGAATTGTCCATAGATCTCTAGAGATTTAAGAATAGCAGTTCTGTTCTTCCTCTTATTCATATTTTGTGTGATCCAATTAATTTCTATATTGTTTTGAAATGCCATACTGCCGTGTTTGCATGTGTATGGTCCACCTAGTTGTTCAAGAAGGTAATTCTGAAGTTGAAAATTTGAGTAAATCTAGGATATACCCTGTCAATTAATGTGGGCAATGATTCTCATTATTCTACTTCTATGACCATCTAAAACAAAATGAAAATAAAGTTAAATAAGACATAAATAGAAATAGAGTTAACAAATTTTTTTTTCCTGGAAACATTGACACATGCTTTAACTGTGAGATGAGGACTTAGACAATTTAAGGTTCAAATCTCAAATCTAAAGTTTGAAATAAAATGAGAAATGATAGATTTCTCTGGAATTGGATTTAGGCCTAAAACTCAGTTTATTTGGCTTGAGATTCAGTTTGAACCATCCTAGGATTTGAACAAATGTGATTTCAGCAATGAGGACTGCTGATCTCATTAAAGTTCCAATGGAGTTATAGAGGAGAAATGGTGCCAATTATGTAGCAGGATGTTTGAGATTGTCACGTGAGATCAAAATATTAATTGACTAATTACTGAGCTTTCTTTGAGCATCTCATTCTGCTGACTGAATGTTGACAATATCTAAGGATCTACTCAGGTGTTGGGTCAACTGAAAGATGATGTCTTAGAGAGAGGATTTGCTTCTGTAAATTGATTTGTTAGCTTCCACTTTGGTTATCTTCTTTTTAATCAAGGCTCTCCTTCATAATCAGTTGAATTTTAAGAAAACAAAATGTACTGTTTTATTTGGACTAAATGGACTTGTGCTAGGATGGTGCATGTAAGATGGTAAAGACATTCGTTTGGTGGAAAGGTTGCCAAATGTAGCTTCTTTCCATGCTTAGTTGTGACCTTCTCTGTGCCGATGGAATATGATTTTGGTGGGGACACCTAATGGCCATTCCATAGACTTCACAAACATCAATCAGAGGTTAACAGTTAGAAAATAGCAGGGCCTAGTACTTCTGGCGATGGCAATGACTTCTTTATCTCTTCCTATTCTTAAAAACAAGATTTTTTTAAAAAAATTTTATTTTATAGACCCAATAGGACCAAATCTCATCCTTTTTTTTTCAAGACTTAGACTTGGATCATAACACAGATATCTATTTAGTAGAAATGGTAAAATATGTGGTTTCCTCCGAGCATAAACTCCTTTGTATGCGGGAAATATGACATATGGGTAAATGAATTTCATCTATTTTCAACTAGATCAGGATCGGCGGATGTCTGAAATGTAAAGTCAATGTATCTAAATGTAGGTAGATATCTATAGGGGATCATATGAAGGGGATGTTATTATTTTAGATCTAACCAATTCAATGAATTACTCCTAAAGGTTTACATCAGAATAGTGCTAGTTGATGAGAGTTACTTCGGAAACACAAAGAGTAAAGTAAAATTCATTTGGGTTATTCTCTCAATTCCAATAAAATGCAACCGGATCTAGTATGAGTTGGCGATCAGAACATATATGGATAGAACTTATAATGGGGTCTCGAAAAACAAGTAATTTCTGCTGGGCCTTTATCCTTTTTTTAGGTTCATTAGGATTCCTATTGGTTGGAACTTCCAGTTATCTTGGTAGGAATTTGATATCCTTATTTCCGTCTCAGCAAATCATTTTTTCCCCACAAGGGATCGTGATGTTTTTCTATTGGATTGCAGGTCTCTTTATTAGCTCCTATTTGTGGAGTTGTGGAATGTGGGTAGTGTTTATGATCGATTTGATAGAAAAGAAGGAATAGTGTATGTTTTTCATTGGGGATTTCCTTGGAAAAATTCAGTTACATCTTCCTTCGATTCCTTATGAAAGATGGTCAGTCCATCTGAATAGAAGTTAAAGAGGGTATTTGTGATCATTGTGTTTTTTTTATTATGGAAATCAGAGGCCAGGGGGCCATTCCCTTGACTCGTACTGATGAGAATTTGACTCCACGAGAAATTGAACAAAAAGCTGCTGAATTGGCCTATTTCTTGCGTGTACCAATTGAAGTATTTTGAAATGAATTGAAGAATAAATGCTTTCTCATCAGGAGGGAAAATCCTTTTTTCTATAGCTTCTATAGCATAATTTAACTGAAGTTTCTTCAGAACGCTCATTCGAGCCAAAGTAGACGTATATGGAACAACCATAAAACGAAACTGTTTTTGTCCGCAAAAATGGTCTTTTATGCGTATTATGGAAATCCACTCAACTCAATTCAGTAACAAACCAAGTAACAAATCGAAATAATAGATTCATCTCATATATCAAAACATTTCTGAATAAAGAAAAAAAATTTATTTTTTTTTAGGTCCAATAGTTTGAATTGATACATTAGATACAGATAGATCATATCTTGTAAATTATCTCTCTTTTCTTTTTATCAATCGACGTTTCTTTTTATCCTTTCTTTTGGGTTCCTTAATAACCAAACGATTGGATCTCTTATAACTATCCAATTTCTGTCTTGTTTTTCCGCTCATTTCAACTATTATGTTTCTAGAATGATATTCCCTGTCATTGCAGGCGCTCTTTTATTCAGCATTACTTTGTGCACGTGAGATGCTTGCTCCAGAGGATGGATCGGCTGATCTTATCCGAGCACTGAACAATCGTCTGGTTGCATTGTCATTCCATATCAGAGAGTATTATTGGATTGATTTGAAAAAACTCAATGAGATTTACCGTTACAAGACTGAAGAGTACTCATATGATGCAGTTAACAAGTTCAACATTTACCCAGATCAGATTTCTCCTTGGCTGGTGGAATGGATGCCTATTAAAGGAGGCTACCTAATTGGAAACTTGCAACCAGCTCACATGGATTTCCGTTTCTTTTCACTTGGAAACTTGTGGTCTGTTGCAAGCAGTCTTGCAACAATGGATCAGTCACATGCCATATTGGATCTCATTGAAGCTAAATGGGCAGATTTGGTGGCGGACATGCCATTTAAGATATGTTATCCAGCTCTTGAAGGTCAAGAGTGGCAGATCATCACAGGCAGTGATCCTAAGAACACGTAATATTTCTACCTTGATGATAGTTTTGTTTATTTTTCTTTGATTTTACTGTTTTCTATATACCAGCATTTGTTTGTGTCTGATGCAGGCCCTGGTCCTACCACAATGCAGGTTCCTGGCCAACTTTGCTCTGGCAGGTTAGTCATGGTACTAGTTTGGTACTATTCTAGTTGAGGTGCACTCCCGTGGACTAGTCATACCAGTATGGTTCTTAAAAATGTTGGTTGTATTTTCCTCTTTGATGACATTCAAGTCTCCTGAGGGATGACCAGCTCTTATATTTATATCTGGCACCAGTGCCATGCTGCAATTTTCAATATAGTTGCCGGTTCGGTTAGCCCCATGTGGAGCTTTTCATTGGATGACCATAATTATCTGGGGCATGTAAGAAACATTTACTATATCACTTATATATTAAAAGAATTGTGAATATTCTAATGGAAACGCATACATATAATTGGGTTGGTTTAAATTTCGGTATATTGTTATTGGTATCTAGGACTCTACCGAAAAAGATAATGTTGTGACATATTCAAGACCTTTTGCAGCTCACAGTTGCATGCATTAAGATGAACAGACCAGAAATTGCTGCAAAAGCTGTTGAGGTTGCAGAGAAACGCATATCACGAGACAAGTGGCCTGAATATTATGACACCAAAAGAGCTAGGTTCATCGGAAAGCAAGCACAGCTGTTTCAGACCTGGTCAATTGCAGGCTACCTTGTGGCAAAGCTCCTCCTTGCTGACCCAAGTGCAGCCAAGATTCTAATAACTGAAGAGGATTCTGAGCTTGTTAATGCCTTCTCTTGCATGATCAGTGCCAACCCAAGAAGAAAACGTGGTCGGAAGAGTTCGAAACAGACCTATATAGTATGAGTTTTGTGTCTTGCAACACGTAATTATTTGGCAGAAGGCAATTGATCCAAGCTGCATGCATGTAAAGATGGGATAAGTATTCATTGGATTTATATTTTTATTTATGAGTCCTCCATGGGTATTATTTGATCATGGGAGTTGGGATAATGAAGTGTATTATAGTTTCCTTCTTTCCTTTTCTTTTTCCTGGGTGGGTAAGCTGAAATTATATCACCAGCTTACTCATGTACTATAATTATAAGTTGTAAAGATTATGTACTTCGATTTAGGGTTTTAGGTAGCACTGCAAACACCATGTGACTGTATGGATTTCGGAGACTATTATTTTACTTCCAATATCAGATAGATAAATAAATGGATAACTCATTGTTTTAGGGCATTTGTCGTGAGTTTATTTGAATTCTATTGGAAGGGAAAAAAAAATGTTTATTAAAGTTGATTGTGATTTGATTTTGGGGTTTTGCATTCGTCGTGAGATGGATTTCATTCTGATAAATGGAGAAGGAAGGAATCAGGATTTGCATACTCAAAAATTATAATACTTTCAAGTTCTACTGATGAAGTCCTTTTGTATTCATATAAGGCGTAGATGCCGCCATGTCTGCATGAAAAGAGCTCTGATGTAATTGATTATTTAGAGTAAATAATTTAGTCAAGCTTTCTTTCGACCCGACAATCTGACATGTGGCAGCAGTTAGCTGGGGTCGACTCTTCGATCATCTGCTGGCCGACGGGCTGGCGCTGTCAGCTGGAATTTCCTGGATCCGGCCGCTCATTGAAACGCACCTTTTGGATAGCATTGTTTCAAAACAAAGACAACATAAAAATAATGGCATCCGACTTCGGTAAATGGCCAGACCATGTCAAAGTCTCTAATAAATTGAAGCCCTATCAGGATTGAAGAACAAAATTTGTTTGTTTCCTAAGAGCCCGTTTGGGTGTTCAAATAGAAATTAAACAATTTTATTATATTTTACATAAGTAATGAAGGCAAACAAGATATGAATCTAGTACTTTGAAATGATTCTATAACAGTCAATTATAATGATAATGATGTTTCTTAACTTTTTAAAATAGTCTCATTCAAAGTGATTGATTAGACGTCTCTTCAATATCATGAAAAATATACTAAAATTGTTTAGTTTCCATAAATGGGTCTATTAGTGGCTTGGTTGGTTTTGTTCATGGGCACCCCACGGGATCTCCAATAGGCTTTAAACAAGCCGATTTGGATTGCTTGCTGCAGCCAAAACACTAGAGTTCATAGTTGTTGTACTGTCCTTTTTCCTTTCAATTTCTTAACGTCCATTTGGTGCCGACATTGAGATGAGCCAAAGTCTGCAACATCTATTCGAATTTTAAAAAAAAAATTGATTTCCATTCTACAAAAATATTTAACCCTTTTTTTTAAATTTTTTTTTTATATCATCCTATATCAGTCATGATCATATCAGCACGTGTTGATATAAGTTATATCAGGACCATGCATCAGGTGACACCTCTTGCATTGACCCAATGTATTTCGTAAATTACTAATGCGTGGGATACAACTTTCAAATCAGGTGTTTATATTAGCATGTGCTTACCTGATCATCATCCTATTATTATATATATATATATATATATGGGGAGGGATCCATTGATACCTGTTGTAAGAATAAAAGTAAAAGTCACACTTTTTTAAGGCCTTAGATCTCCTATAATCTAAGGGTTCTATGCAATTCTTTTAATGATAAATTCAGATCAGACTATTATATATATATATCAGTCTATTAGGTCAGCACTTGTTGATATAAGTTATATCAGCACCATACATTGAAGGTTGTACTCTTTGCATTAGCCTAATGTACCCCTTAATCTACTAATGCACGAGGGACAACTCCCAATGGGGGTGTTGATATAAGTTATATCAACACGTGCATAATTGATAATATATATATACACAGTTATGTTCCCATTAGCACGTGTTGATATAAGTTATATTAGTACTATGTGCGTGGGGGTTTTTTGTCGCTGCGCATTCTTACGCATGGACTATTCCCCTCCCACTTGAAGGAATTGTTTGTTTGTCTCACATCGGAATGTGGGCGCCTCCCACCCTGCTATATTAGCCTGAGCTTGAACGAAGGGTGTACCACTACTTCTAGAAGTAGTGAAGGTAGAAGTAGTGGTACACCCTTCGCTCAAGCTCAGGCTAATATAGCAGGGTGGGAGGCGCCCACATTCTGATGTGGGACAAACAAACAATTCCTTCAAATGGGGGGGAACAGTCCACGCGTAAGAATGCGCAGCGACAAAAAACCCCCACACACTATGCATTGGGAGTTGTACCCTATATCCCACTAATGCACAAGGTACAACTCCCGCGGATGTTGATATAAGTTATATCAGCACGTGCTTACTTGATCATCACACACACACACACACACACATAATCTGTCTATTTTCAAGTGTACTTGATGCAATTTTACACACACACACACACACACACACACACACTAAAACTCAAGTGTACTTGATGCAATTTTACATCAAGTGTACTCTAAAACTCTTACGTACAACTCGTATTTGGCAAAACAAACTATTGGATTAAATTATATTATAAGTTGGTCATACATAACAAAAATCAAGTTGTACTTACATGAGAAAGCTATCTAATCCAAGTTCCAACGGTTGGACTCACAATATACAAATCACTAGGTAGAGTTTTGGAGTGCACCTAATTAATATCATGTGCACCTGATGCAATTTTGTATCAAGCGCATTCCAAAACTTTTATGTGTAACTCGTATTTGGCCAAACCAACCATTGGATTAAATTTGATTCATATGTTAGTCATGCTTTATCAAAAATCAAGTTGATCAAAGATTAAGAACTGTTTCATTCGAAAGGTCATAAATGAGCGGTTAATGAATGTTTTGGATTGGATAACAATTAATCTTAAATCAACTTGATTTTTGGCATAAAATTCCTATATAAGAAGGTTATTTAATCCAACGATTGAATTCACAAAATACAAATTATTAAGTAGAGTTTTAAAGTAGTTAATATCAGGTGCATTTGAATGACCTGATAATAAAGGACTATATATATATATATATATATAAGAAAAAAAAAAATTAAAACAGCAATAAGCTAACCAACTAATGCGGCTCACACCAGCAAAGAATTAAATAATTCACAAGTCGAAAAGACTAATAACAGATTTTTTTTTTAGGGTCATATATACCAATGAATAACTGTCAAGGACATCGCTATCTTCAACCGTTGATTTATATGTCATTAAACCTTTGTTGGTGTTTTCCATTTTTCCTCTTAAATAACAATAATAACAACTGTAGTTGAAGTGTTTATTGTTTAACTACTAATAAATAATAAGCGAAATAATACATTGATCTGGCTATGAGCAAAAAATTACTGTTCAACACAAATGATTATTAACTTCTTAATAAATGACTATTAACTTAACTAAGAATTGCTACTATCTGTAATAGTTTGTCCTTAGTCGCACCAATCTGTAATTCCCCCAATAATAATAGTTATCCTTTCCTCTCACTGGACCGAAAAAACCTGTACTCGATGTGTTTAAATACACATACGTTGGTGGTGGTTATTAGGTCACCTAAATTTTCAATAATCAACTTCATTTAGTTTTCGAAAGTTCTAATTATGTAGTACCTTATAATTGTCTCAGGTTGTTAGTAACTTATGTTCATTATAAAATAGATGATCGATGTGGGTTCCATTCTACCAAATGATAATAGAAGGGAAAAGAAAAAAAAAAACTGGTAGTTGTCAATTTCATTACCCTCCTTTAATGCATCAAAGAGTGATGAATCTTGGAATGAAAGCAAATTAGGAGGAAACTAGCATTCACCACCAACTTGACCTTCTTTTTTTTGGGCTCTGAAACTTGACTTCATCAGTAGTATAGCGTAAATGAACGCATACGTGATAGAATACATTAGTGCATTATTAGGAGGTGACAAATCATGAGACAATTGACTTTAGCTTAGGGTATGGGATAGACATCTCAGACACAAGCAAAGCTACATCCTTGAAACCCTAAAGTGTACAAACACCAGGGACAGAAAGAAGCAAACAAGATTTTTAACATGTCCAAACACTAAAGAAGGAAATCTAAGCATAAAATTAAATGAAATATGCCATGCATTAAGATCTTTTTTCTTTGAATGTTGAGTTAGGATCTAAAAGTAGACATGTGAGCAGCACACATAGTCTTTTAATTTTTGCCCTTTTGAAATCAAATGGCACGTTTATGCCATAATGAAAGACTCAAAAGTTTGAACAAAAATAATATTAAAAAAAAAAGAAACAGAGAGAAAAAAGAAAGAAAGAAAGACTCAAAAGTCCCAAAAGTACATTATAAAAAAGCAAGCCATTTAGGGATGGCATTGAGAAAGATGATATTTAAGTGGGATGGTAAAATGTGCTGATGCCTAGATTTGAATTCCCATTAAAACATTCATTTCATCAACATACTACCCAATTACATGAAATACTTATATATGTGTTTTGTGTTGTCATTGGAACAAATAAAATAAAATAAAGGGAATTACACAGAGGAAATATACCTAAATTAGGATGCTTATTTGAGATCATACGTGCATGTCCACATAAGATGTCAGGAAAGTGAAAAGAGAACATACTTGCAGCAGCAGAACTAGAAAATTAGGCTTGGAGGGTCATGACATTAACTCTCTAAAAAGGGGTTGTTTACCCAACAATTCAAAGAGCAAATTGTAATTTACACTAACAAACTAGGGCAAGAAATTAGGAGACGAAAGTGGCTTTTGACTTTTAACTTTTGTGGGAGACTCAAATTAATAAAATGATCAAATTTTGGGGGGGCAAAAATAAAACTTTTGGAAGGTTCAATTTCCGATTATTTAAAAAATTAGAACTAAAGTTACAAAACAAAAGAAGTTTTAACTTTTGACTTATGTGGGAAGATCAAGTTTAAAAAATGATGATCAAATTTATTGAGAGCAAAATAAAATTTAAGGAAAGTCAAATTTGCAAGGGAGAAACCCCTCTCCCTACACATGTATACTTGTCACTTCAAGCCAAGATAAGGTTCTCAAGTTAATTTGAAGTGGAAGATGCATGTTAATTTACATATTGTAATTGTACAGTGACTAGGCCACATTATTTTAAATATTATTTATTAGATGAAAAAATATCAATACAAAAAGTAAATTTAGAATGACCGAGTGTTGAAATACCTTTTTTATCCCAATTAAATGATATCTTATGTGATTTGATGTGTTTTAATGCAAACTCAAGTATAATCATAATACGTGAAAGGATCTGTAAGTATGAGGTGGGATTCCTGTGAGAAGATTTATACCTACAGCTAAGAATGTCGTTAGGGAATGATTTGTTCTTGACCAAGGATAACTATATTAAATGAAACCAAATCAGGGCCGTTGTGCTAGTTGAGACATTCATTTCGATGAACATGTAATTTATATAATACATTAAGGAATGTCCTAAAACTGGGGCTCACAAATTAATGCTGGCTTGGAAAAGGAACACCGTTAAGAAAATAAAAATAAAAATAAAGGGGATATATGAAGAAGGATTAATCACTTTACCATACTAACTTCGTCCTTCATTGCACATGATCAAAACCTTTTGGACATATTTGCATTCTCAAAAGTTCCCAGTAAATGCTTTTTTTTTTTTTTTTTTGGGTATATATCTAAAATATCCCTTAAAAAAAAGAATTCTATCCAAAAAAACTCATAAAGTTATTTTTTTATCTAAAAAACCCAAATAGAGTTATAGTATATAAAAAAAAAACCTAACACCTTAACTTCCATCCAACTCTATTTAAATTATACAACTTTTAGACTGACATACCCCATTTTTATAATTGTTTGTTTATTCGTTTTTTTTTTTTCTATGATAAATGACAAATAATCAATTTATTAGATAAACAAGATGCTAATACAAGTTTTAAATAATTATTTTTACATTTAATAAAAAATGTAATAAGGAATTTTAGTTAAGAAAATTCATCATTCAAACAGTAGTTGGATGGAAGTTTAAGTTTTTCGATTTTCTGATAGAAAAATTATTTTATAGAGTTTTTAGATAAATTCTTTTCATAAGAGATATTTTGAATATATATATATATATATATTTTTTTTTCGGGTCTTAAAGCCACCTATGTGACATCCTATGAACATGCCTTTTGTTGATTTTTCAAAATTTTGTACGGAAAAGTGGTTGATATTTTGGCCGCGCCAAAACATTTCATATATTTCCACTAGTGGTCATGAATTGCAGGTCCCTCCTTATTATTTAAAATAAAAAAAAAAATGAAAAAAATCATATAGCTAGGTTGGCATTTGAACTTGATGATCGATGAGTATGTGATTATATATATATATCTATACATCATTTTAATTTGTCATCAATTAGGAGGGTTAAAATACCATTTTTCAAATTCATATTCTCTTCCTAAATTTGGTGAATCAATGGAGTACCAAAAGGATTTAACCCCGACTACTTTGGTTGGACTATATCTAAAGACCACTACAAGTGGATTTTAATCTTGATCTACGGTCATAAAGGTCATTGCCCAGTATTAATCCCTTACTAAGCAAGTGTTGGAAGGGATGAGTTTCACACCACTTAAACTTTTCTTCCTTTTTATTTATTTATTTTGCCCTCAAAACTTGAACCTACGCGTGTTCACACTATCTGGCGTGAAACTTTTAATTGTCATTACATTAGATAATGACTCCAAATTAATATTGTAGGATATAAATATATTATAACTATATTGATAACATTATAATCTAACAACATTTGCTTCAATTGTTAAGTGAGTAATATCAAGTTTAAACATACAAAAAAAACATTAATATTCATTTGTTGATATTAAGGCTCTATTTGGTTTGCGGATTTTATCAAGGAAAAAAATAAAATATGAAGAATTGTACTTTTCTTTATTTGGTTGCAATGGAAAATTAGAGGAAAAAGAATAATTAAGAATAATTTTGGCTTAATATAATTTAATCTTTTCCTTACATTTTCTTTCCTCTTCATTTTTTTTCCCTCCCATTTTTTTCCTTGGTAGAATCCATGAACCAAATAGAGCGTAAGGGTTTGGGGTATGGGGTATGGATAGTTCTATCAACTGAAAACAAAAACAAAAAACAAATAAAACAAAACAAATTTTATATTATCTACCATTTAGACGCTCCAATATTGATTTAAAAATTTAATCATTCTTCATTATTTAGACGGACCACCTTTCCAGCGGTCAAGAAACACAAAAGAAGAAAAGGTCAAAAAAGAAAAAGAAAATAAAAAAATAAAAAAAAAATAAAATTCCTATAATGGAATGTACAGCTAGAAATGGAAAGCATACTTTGGACCCTCCCTGGGCCCATCCCTCACCCTAAAGCCTGCCAGCTGGCCCGTCCACGAATTGCCGGCCCAAATCCACATCCTCTCCCTCCCACTCTCTTCAAAACCTGTCTCTCACTCTCTCTATCCTCCCACCCACTGTCATCATTCATATTTTCTCTCCTCAACAGGGCAGAGGCTATCCCTCACCACCACCACCACCACCACAACCACCACCACCACCATGCAACCATGTCTCGACGATGTGGTCGACGACCTCGACAGCCTCAGCTTTAGCTCCACCGCCACCACCACCACCACTGCTACCACCATCGATATGAAACATAGCACGAGCTCCGGGTCGGAAACCACGTGGCCCACCTCATCCACCAAGCCACACACGCCATCGAGCGACCCATGTTGGGCCGCCATTCGCCACGCCAGAGCTGTTGCCGACAACGCGCTCGATGTGAACGACTTGCGGTTTGTGCACCGGCTCGGGAGCGGTGACATCGGGAGCGTGTACCTGGTGGAGCTCAAATGCGCCAAGGGCTGCTTGTTTGCGGCCAAGGTGATGGACAAGAAAGAGCTTTCCTGTAGGAACAAAGAAGGTAGGGCGAGGATAGAGAGGGAAATATTGGAAATGTTGGACCACCCTTTTTTGCCCACGCTTTATGCCACCTTGGATTCCCCTAGGTGGTCTTGTTTGTTGACCGAGTTTTGTCCCGGCGGCGACCTTCACGTACTCCGGCAACGGCGAGTGGCTAAACGGTTTGATGAAGCTGCTGTCCGGTGCGTACAATTACCAGCCCACTCTCTCTCTCTCTCCCCTTACATATATACACAATATTTATATATGTATATGTATATCTATACTAATATATAAAGTGCGTCTAGAACTTAGTTGGATGTAGAGGGTAGATTTTCAAAAAATTCTCATCAATTTTGAATAAGATAGAGTTTAATGGGATTACAAAGGTTTTTTAAATAAGAATTTCTAAATAAACTCTAACTTAACAATTCACTACCTTCTTCCATTCTCCTACTTTTCTCTTCCTCTATCATAACTACCCTCTTATTATCTCTCTTCCTTAACTTTTTAATATCAGTTTTTGTTCTTATTTTTTCGGAGATTTTTGTAATTTTATTTTGGCACATACAACGCGTGTGTTCCGACATCTAATATATGTATATGTATATTATGTATGATTTTGCTCACCTGCGGATGGTTTGCATGTTAGGGCAAGAGCTTGTCAGACGATGTAAAACCGTGCGTGATAATCATATGTATGCTCGCGAATGGCACACATGATTCTACGTTGTCCAATTGCTATATAATATACGAATTGTTCCATGCGTGGGCTGACACTGCGCATGAGTGTAATTTATGGGTCGGCATATACCAAAAAAAAAAAAAAGGAAAAAAAAAAAAACATGTTGGACATAATCATATACTTTCGGATGGAACTTTATAGAAATGTTATGATGGCACTTAATATAAATTTGAAAAATTTCAGTCCTAATTAATATCATTACAAATCTGATGTAATTTATATGGCTGGATTATATTTTAATCTTAGTTCTTTGTTTTTTTTTTTTTTTTTGGCGAATAATCTTAGTTCTTTGTATTTGATTTAATTGGATATCCAACGACCAATCATTTTTAATTTTTTTTAAATTTTTTTTATATAATTAAGTCGTTTTGATTAAATTTTAAAAAATAAAAATAAATTAAAAGTGCACATGGAAGTTATATTATGAATTCTTGATAAGATCATGATTGTAAAAAAATTATATGGTAAGAAATTTATATATATATTTTGATGAAGATAATATTTCAAAATTGAAAGCAACAATTATATATATTTACATGAAAAATATAAGCAGTAAACATTATAAATGAAAAATATTATTCGCCACACATTTTGCATTTGTTGGAAGCACATTACAAATAAAAAACATATTCGCGGTACAGTTTGCAATTGTTGATCAAACGCGTAAAATAAATTACAAAAATCACACATACTTGATTAATGACTATAATTTGTGTTTGAAAAAGTTCTCATCCACGTTAGATAGGTGATTATTTATGTGTGTGTGTATATATATATATATATAGGGCATTCTTTCTCCAAATACAATAATAATTACTAGGGAAAAAAAAAAAAAAAGACTTCTCTTCATTATACTCCGTAGTATTTTTTTTTTTTTTTCCAAAAAGAAATAATGAAAGATTGTGATTGAATCAAACAGGCATACCCCTTTAATTTGTTCTTATCCTTTCAAAAATACTCTACAAAATCACACCCTTTCATTCACTAAATTTACCCCAAACAGCGCCTTACCACTTTTGGATGTAAAACATTTTATTCCCCCATGAAAACATTGGCAGTGGTACTGTCTTCGGGACGGTTTTAACATCTGGTATATTGAGTAATGAGTACCTTTGGCATCGAGGTAATTTTGAATATATATAGACTTTTAAATAATAATAAATAAAAATTCTATCGGAATAGAAAATGGGAAATTTTATAGTACCCCATTTTTTTTATGGGTACCGTACCCCAAATGGTAATTAATTACTTTTTGTGATAACTTGGTCACATTTTGTTATAACTTATTACCACAAATTGTGATGGGTTACCATATATATGACACCCTAAGGTTTTTTATGGGTACCATGGAATTCTCATAGAGAAAAACAATGACTGTAAGCCCATAACATTTGCTTTTTGGTACTCCGTATTATTTTTATTTAAAAAAACTCATAAAACGACAGAAAAAAATACGCATTAAAATTATTTTCATCATTTTTAAAATTCTGTTTCTTAGAACATGGCAAATAATATATATATATATATATATATATAGATCATTTGTAATTACTAAAAACGTGTGTTTTGGAAGATGCTTACATAAAAATCGTGCTATCTTTATGATTATATTGGTGGAGAGATGAGTAATATCAAGAAAACATTAGAGATACTTTGGTAGTTTAGCAATTCTAACCAATTTTCATTTTTTTTTTTTTTTAAACTATCATGATTCATTATCTTTTATAATTGCATATTTGGATAAATAAATCACTAAATAAAGTGGATAATTTTTTATCTTCTTAATTTCTATTTGTATAATTTGTTTTGGATTTATATATTCTTATATTGTATGTTTTTATTTACTTTTGTCCCATGCAATTATATGGATTCATCGCTAATACGTGAATGATTAAGATGGGTAAAATGACATTACCTCTATCTATACTATTATATAAAAAAGGTGTATGCCACGTGGCAAGCTTCATAAGCCTTCCCTCCAAAATATATATTCATCTAACCTTCATAAGTCTTCCCTCCAAACTATATATTCATCTCCAATATATTATCGTATCCTCATTCTTTGTGATATTACAATTTCAATGACATATCTGTCACAAGTGGCTCTTAATCAATGGTTAATAAAAATATTATAATTCTATATTATCATGATAAATCTCAAAATTTAACCCGTCTCTTTCTCTCTCTAAATTTTCCAAATTGAACGTGAAAACTATACCCTCTTATTTAGTCTCATATAGTTTTCTTTTATGCCAATATTTTAAGATCAGTTATTGTTTAATCTTGAACCATCAAGACGGGCTAAATTGTATCAATGAGTCAAGTCAATTAGCTAGATCTCAAACAATTAGTGTATCATGAATAGAAAAAACATTTCAATAATTTTACAAGAAGTTGGTAATGAAATAATGATATTATGTAGTTATTTTCTTAACCATTGTTAGGGTGAAAAGAGAATATTAATTAGTACGAACTATTGAATATTTTTACACGTGTCATGTGGGTTGCTATGTGTATGTGTGTGCGTGTGTACATACGAAGTTGATTGAGTGTGGATAATCCTGACATCTAGGATAGATCGCACTGGTTCGACCGAGCCATGTGATCCCTATCTGAGATGTTTTGGACGATCGACGCCTAATATTTTTGTGTATATTCTTGTGGTGTTGGATTTGGTGCAATGCTAAACACCATGTTGCAGTAAGTTGCCAATCGTGCTATGCACAATGAATGCACAACACTAAACCCGAGCTCTATGTATAAATACTACATATACACTGATGGAAAATGAAGCACCATAGGATGTGGGGTCCAAAACGTGGATGAAAAACTAATGTATAATTATGATATAGTTGTTGTAATATTATAAGTCAAAGAAAATGAAATAAAATAAGGTTATTAAAGTAATTTTCAATGATTTAATCTCACAATTTATTTTACCCTGGTGGAGCATTAGATCGTTCATTTGTAAAGTGTCAGAAATGAACTCCAAATTAATGGAGAATTGAAGCAAGAGCTGAATCGGGGCAGTCAGCTCTAGTAGTGCCACTAGTTTTGGTGACTCCAAAAACATCTTATTAAATTGCCTCACGTGATCTGATCCATCAATGTAGAACTTCCGTACTTTTCTCGGAAAGTTTTAATTTCTCCTCACCTATATCTTTATTACTCCGTATCATATTTTGAACAGAATTTTCAGGATTTTCATTTTTAGTTTATTTTTTCCTAAATTTATTTATTTATGTGTGTATTAATATATATATATATATATACACACACACATGATTATATTCCCATCAGCATGTGTTGATATAAGTTATATTAACACTATGCATTGAGAGTTGTACCCTTTGCATTGATTCAATATACTTCATAACCTATTAATACACAAAATACAATTCCCAATGTGAGTGTTGATATAAGTTATGTCAGTACGTGTTTACCTAATTATCATATATATATATATATATATATGATGATTATGTTTTCATCAGTACGTGTTAATATAAGTTATATCAATATCATGTAAATATAAATCATTAAATAAAAATAAAGAAAGGAGATTAAAAGTCTATATATATATATATAGAGTCCTTTTAATATCAGGTGCACCTGACATTAAAAGGACTATCTATATATATATATATATGAAAGATTAATAAAGGGAGTATTTATGGTCTACCAGTGAGGTAGGATGAAGGGTTGATAGGAGATACGAGCAAGTTGGAGTCACTCTAGCCCCACTTGGAAGTCATGTTGTTGGTGCACAATAACCTAGTGGACCCCCTTCGTGCAAGATTGTAGTTATTTTGTGTCTGTATAAGACCTTTTCAATTGTTCACGCGTTTTGGTGCCCGTGGTTTATGAGCTCATCATTTGTGTATTTATTTATTTATTTTTCGCGCTCATCAATTGTTAAATTAATTGAATTTTCAATAATCTTGACTGTCTTGGGTGCTCTACATTCATACAGGTTTTATGCATCAGAAGTGGTGGTTGCATTAGAGTACCTTCACATGATGGGGATAGTCTACCGTGATTTAAAGCCCGAAAATGTGCTCGTAAGATCGGACGGTCATATAATGTTGACTGATTTTGATCTCTCCTTAAAAAGTGACAATTGGACATCAACGGCTCAGGTTGTTTCTGATCAAAACCCACCAATTACCAATTCGTCAAGTGAATACCTAACCGATCCAACTCCGTTTGTCACGTCATCCTGCATGCTTCCCAATTGTATTGTACCCGCGGTCTCATGTTTCCATCCAAAGCGCAAGCGCAGGAAGAAGTCAAGTCATCGCCGCAATACCCTCGAAATAGTGGCGGAGCCGATCAACGTCCGATCGATGTCGTTTGTTGGGACCCACGAGTACTTGGCGCCCGAGATCGTATCGGGGGAGGGCCATGGCAATGCAGTTGACTGGTGGACCTTAGGCATCTTCATATTTGAATTGTTTTATGGGGTGACACCATTTAGGGGAATTGACAATGAGCTAACCCTAGCTAATATTGTGGCTCGAGCCCTCGAATTCCCTAAGGAGCCATCGGTGCCAAGTCTCGCGAAAGACCTGATCACTCAACTGTTGATCAAGGATCCCTTCGAGAAGAATGGGGTCCATAATGGGTGCGACGGCGATCAAGCACCATTCGTTCTTCAATGGGGTTAATTGGGCATTATTGAGGTGTACAATGCCACCATTCATTCCTCGGCTTGTCACTTGCAATGACCTTGTCGCAGAGGATAAATGCCAGGACACTACAATAGAGTATTACTAGTAATGAGCAAGCCTCGATCCTCAATGCTATACCCAAAAAAAAAGGGAAAAAAAGCGCCTCAATGACACATTTGTTAGGTTGCATAGATACAATACACAAAGCTTACAATGCTCACATCAAAACATTAGGGGTTAGCACGCATGCCTTGGTGCGCCTTTTGGTTTTTTTTTTATTTGTTTCTTTTCTCTTGTGGAACCACTTGTTCCTTCCTATTTTAAATATTATATCATTACTTGAGAAATTATCAGCTGCCAAGCTGAATGACGAAACATATTTATCTTCCCCCTCTTTTTTTCTTCTTTTAATTTTTTTTTTTTTTTTTTTGTTTGTTTGGACATGATTCTTGGGTGTTTGCTTGTGGCTTTAATTTGTTTGCTTACACTATTGATACAGGATTTATTTAATAAAGAAAATATGAGAAGTCATAGTTTAAAAACTTGTTTTGTTTTGTTTTTTGTTTTTTTTTTTGGACATGATTTTTGGGCTTTTGTTTGTGGCTCTTGTTTGCTAGCTTACACTATTGATAAAACATTTATTTAGTTAAGAACACATCAAAATACGTATAAGGTTGTGCAAGTCTGTTTAGATCACTAGTCATTGCTGCTGCCGGCCGATGCATGTGCCGCGGGGGCCTGGCATGATTGGCCGTTGACCAGATCGCGGGGCCAGGATTAATTTTGCGTTTGCTCATGCGAAGGAAGCCCCCACCCACATGCATTGTTTAAGTGTGTGACAGAGGGAATTAGGAGATTATGAGAATGATTAGTCTTAATCTTGGATTAATTTACTATAGTCAAAGGGAGCGTGGATTCGTCCAGTCGGATTATTTGTCATTCGATCGATCATTTTATAATAAGGTATGTTGTTAAATTAATCAAGCTTTTGGACCCCCTTTTTTTTAAAAAAAAAGAGTTGTGGCAGTTTAGATATCACACCAACTTTTCCATTATTTTTATGGGGATTTGATTATTGCAACTTTAAATTTTTAATAATTGTGTCCTTATTTTTTGGAGTCTTCATGAGTTGGGGTTGGAGGAGGTCATGATGATGGCTTATTCTATCTGTTGCAGAGTCTTGGAAGAATGTTGGAAAAGTACTTAAAATTTCTTAAAAAGTTCCCCATCTTTCTAATTTATCATTAACCATCAATGGGGTTTTTAAATATTAGTTTCCTCCCCGTGGGGTTTGAGGTAGTAATGTAGTATCAACATTAAGGACCTCTCTCAATACCTATATATTTGGCCACTTTTTTTTTTCTTGGGTGTACATGTTTCTGCTGGGATAACTCTAGGGACCTGGAACTTTCTTCATATTTCGCTACTTTGAGTGGCTTGGCAGTTCTTTTACCCCTAATTTAGATAGCATAAATGCATCAATTGTTGCTAACGGCCTAGTGCCTGATGGCATGTCTTCCCGTTTAACGAGAGAAAGGTTTCAAGGGTTTTTGGGTTTGAATTCTCTTGGTATATATGAAAAAAAAAAAAAAAAAAAAAAGAAAAAAGAAAAAAAGAAGAAAGAAAGAAAGAAAGAAGCGATAGTACCCCTATTGGATTACATATTATTAGACATTATTTATATGCGAATTCTTGTACCTTTAGTGACAATTGAAAATTTTTAGGGACCGTTGGTTGATCGTGCCATGAAATTCAAATAGCTATGACAATTGAAAATTTTAAGGGACTGTTGGTCATCCCATGAGATTCAAATAGCTACGATTCATTGTTATTTGGCGTTCTGTTAAGGTAGAGATTAGTTTTCTTGAATGAAGCCATTCAAAAGATTGGAGCTATTACCATAAATGACGGTTGGGATTCATAAAATGCCCATGTCTCAAAATTCTATTCTTATTTGTGTTGATGGTTGCCAAATGCTGTTGGATTGTTCCATTAATCGACTTATTTTGTTCACAAAATTATACAAATGGACAACAAAATAAATTAATTTCCTAGAAACATCCAAACAGACCGTTACTGTTATTACTACAACATTTGATAAGTAGATTAAGTCATCATTGATTGAAGGGGGATTAAAAAGGGTTAATTATTATTATTATTACTAGCTACTACATTTTTTTTATTACAAAGTAGAGGATGATTTCATTAACAACAGGAAACAACAAAGGAGGGAAGCCACAAAAGACCAATAAAACAAAATTGAATTATTATTATGAGAATCTGCCCTCTTCGTTGAGTTTAGTACCAATTATTTATTTTTTTCATTTTTTGGGTCCAATTTGTAGTCCCGATTCGTCGACTTTAATGCCCAAACCAATTGTAAAATTCTAGTTAAAACATTAAGGCACCGTTTGGATAATTGCATGCATCAGCTAAGCAAGTTGACTTACCGGTATTCCCAGATTTATCATGAAGGGAATTGTACGTCCTCTGGATAAATTGGCTAATAAAGGTGTTGCAGTTCGTTCCTATACTTGGTGTCTTTCTACGCCTGATTTTATTGATGAGGATGTTTCTCATGATTGTAATGGGATGCTGCACTGTAGAATTTCAGTCTAATTTGTGTTTATCTTTTAAATTGGATTGTGGTAGCTATAAGCCACTGATACTAGACTTTTCTCTTTTCTTTTCTACTTAATTGTATTTCCTATTTTTTTATTAATAAATTTCAGGACACTGCATGATTTGGAGCTCGATCCTAAGGTGTCAACCTAATTGGGATGTTGGGATGCTCTATGATGCCATTGTCATGCTTTTGCTAATAAAAGACAAAGGGTAAAACTACAATAAATCCCCTTAATGTTTAGTATTTTTTCATATAACCCCCCTGAAGAAAAATGATTGCAATGTCCTTCTACATACCTTACAAATTTAGCAATTAGCGTCACCATTAATTAATGTTTATGGAATTAAGTATGGTCACGTAATGTTTTTCCACCTAATAATCCTTCCAACAATGTTTGGCAGTGAACATATAAAAGTTTCCTAGATCATGAACTTCCTACAAAAACAAAATATGCCTTAATACTCCATTTTAAGCATAATAACATGTATTAAGAAACTTCATTTATTTTTTTAAAATGTAGAATTAAGTGTAAAATGGATGTGATAATTCCTACTAAAAGTACAACAATATATAATACAATTTTAAACTATTATCAAAGAGCATATATGAAAACATATATATTTAGAAATGAAAAAAAAAAATTAATATAAATTGAGTCAAGTGAGCCTAATGTCATAAAATGTGGAATTCTCTTGAAATTCCCCTCACTAGAGAACCATGAACATAGCTAGTGAAAGATTCTAGAATTTCCTAAAACCACATGGAGAAATGTAGAGCTTTAATATTTTATTATAAATATCTAGATAGAGTTTTAGCACTTATATCTAGAACTAGAATACTCTTAACCGATAGATATATGTGACATGTTGATAAATCCTAACCATTCATTCATTTAGCAGATGTCTATAAAGAGCGGAGACATCATTTGCCAATCCGCCAAGGTACCTAGAAACAAACTTATAAAGTCTTCATTAGTTATTTGTTGAGGGAAAGACTGACTTAGCATCACAAGAGCCGATCTCCTTGTAATGCCAAGTCAGTTTTTTCCTTCAACATGGAAACGCACATGGATTGTTTCGGCTTCGGACATCTACCATCCAGACGTCCACCATCGTAAAATTTGTAATGACACTGATAATGTTATTTTATTTTATTGTTATTATTTATTATTCCTCTTGGAAGGGGGAAGTGTAATGATCGCTGGATCACCATCACTCCTAATCTTCATACGCACCTTGTGCTACCTTTCGTTGAAATTAAAATATACATTTGACTGTTCGGATGGATCGTAAAGGAGATGACTGGTGATGTAATGATAGATTAAAAAACCTCAAGAAGAAAAAGGGAAACAAAGAAAAACGGACACTGCCTATAGGATGTGAAGGAGTATGGAGATGAGGGTTTTAGACATGGTACGAGAAAATAATGAAGCAAAAAAAAGAAAAAAAGAAAAAAATATATATATATATATATGATGGATGGTAAAGGAGATGACTGGTGATGTATTGATAGATTAAAAAACCTCCAGAAGAAAAAGGGAAATGAAGAAAAACGGACACTGCCTATAGGATGTGAAGGAGTATGGAGATAAGGGTTTTAGACATGGTATGAGAAAATAATGAAGCAAAAAAAAAAGAAAAAAAAGAAAAATATATATATAGACGACTCTGGCCGAATTTAGGGTTTTTCTTTGAAGTTTGAGTCTAGTTGGATATGTGTACCACCTATTTCCAGAAAACTCTGCTAACCCATCAACTCCCGTGGGGTCCACATACAGCTTTAAGTGACTTGGCTCCTTGCTCCCCCTTTGTCGAGTTCCACACCCTGTAGGCCCACTCTTCACGTGCTGCCGAGTTAAAGAATTAGGCTGAGACTTTTAATAACCATAAAGTCAGTCCCATCTGTTGGCTATTGAATAATGAATAGCGAAGAAGAAGGGGGAATTACCGATTAGGTTCATCATCTCATGGTATTGCCCTATAAGGATGTTTTGACTATCAACTTATTTTTGTTTCCAGTAGTTTATAATAAAGTCAGTAGTCAGTTTGTTGAGGCAATCCTTCTGAGGCAATTCCATGGAATGATGAACCTAATCGGTAATTCCCCCGAAGAAAAACTTTACCTTATTAGGGAGTTTATGTAAATGTGATACGGGCTTATGTGGTGTAACCAGTAACCATTGTATACGATGGGAATGGAGTAAAATGAATCAGAACAATTTTGTTTTCTATATTTTATTTTACTTTTATTATTGTTTTAGGATTATTTCTTTACTATTCTTTTGCTTATTCTTTTGTTGTGGATAATTTTTGTGGATGGATTATTGATCGGTTAGCATATTGTTTAAGAGGTCAACTTTAGTGTTTACACATACATATGAATCAAATTTAATCTAACAGCTGGGTTCGCAAGCCGGTAAGATTTTTTTAGTGCATTTGATGCAACTTGATATTAAAATAGTAAATTACACAAACCAAAACCCCCTCTATTTTAAAACATAACAAAAAACCTCAAAACTCTCAAATTATAACACTTTGCTCCCTTCCCTAAATTTAATGCATATTTTACTAAATTATTATCAAAATTACTCCATATGATCCTAATTGACTGTCTCCTTTGAAAAAACACGTTTTTTTTAGAGAACCCTATTAAATTCTTTCACATCAATATATATGTTTTGATATTCCAATTTACCCTCAAGTGTAGAAAATATTAAAAAAGAGAGAATACCCTTTTAAGGGTATTTTAGGAAATGAAATAAAAGAATCTTTGACTTTTGGAATGAAACAATAATTTTAAAACATCCCAAAAAAGAAAAGAGACCAATAATTTAGAAAGTATGATAAAATTTTGTCAAATTTAATGCCTAAATCAATTGTAAAAGTCTAATTTGTGCATTAAATCCCTTTAATGGCATCACTTGAAACCCAAATGATCCATTTTCATTAGATCGAGTCTCTCATGAAAAAAAAACCTAAAGAGGGGATAAAGTGTAATCTTTTGATAGTTTTTGGGGGTTATTTGTAAATTACTATGTCTTGATATGCAGGACTACTTTTGCGTTGCTCCATAGTCCTTGACTACTTACATGTTGCCTCGAATTTGAGGCCACAACGTGTTCACCTTGTAGGGCGGGTCATTCCTCACATTCCTTGGGCGATTGTTGCTTCGGGGAAGCGAAGTAATTGATAAAATTATAGAAATTGGACATAAAGTCGCATTTGTGTTTATGACGTGGCCTCCAAGAATGTTATTTTGTTTAGCATAATTATTTGGGTTTTATATATTATCGTTTATGGCTTATATCGTCAAAATTGTATCTTCCGAGCAATACCCATCCCTATATTTTTTAATATTTTCACAGAGAATGTTAGGATTGGAGAGACCTCAATTTGCTGAAAAATGGATTTGTTGAAATGATATATTATACTTGGACTTATGGCCATGCGTGTAACTTTAGAACCTTGTTAATTTATTTTCCTGTACCTGTAGAGCAATATGGAATTGGGATGTATAAATTATATTCGTAATTTCGCCTACGAGCTTTAAACATGTAACTTAATTTAGGATGATTATAATAGTTTAATTAAGTAGGTACTATTTTACATAGATTATGAAACACGTGATGATACCAGAGATAAATGATGACCTGAAATATTTTATAGGATATTTAAAACAGGTTACATGTTTTTATTATGACATGTCCCATTACGAACGAATCATGTTAAAATTTTTAAAAATCATAAAATTTTGAGTAGGCATCCGGCCATTGCTAAACAAATGATTTTTATTAAAATAAACCCTTTTAATTAACTTGATCATAGCCCAAGTCCTGACAAAACTATAGAAATGGAAGGCATGGGAGAAAATGGGGATGTGAAGAATTATTAATTGAGAAACGTCGAGGGAAGAGATAAAGAAAGAATTAAAATAGAAATGGAAGGGTGGGAAAAAAAAAATATTTCATTTGCCGTGATAGTTGTACCAATAGAAAAAGCGCACGAACGCGAAAGAGATGTGATTTTACTTGGGAAAAAATGAAAAATCGAGGAACTGTGATGATTAACCAAAATGGTTTTACCAAAAAGAAGGTTCCCAAAATTTTAAAAAAAAAAAAAAAAACAAAAAACAAAAGCAACCTTTTTATCACAGCTAATTTTTTGCTTGTTACCAAATTTCACAAGTGATTAATAATGGTGACCTTTTTACATTATTTATTGCGGATTCTAAAGTTACCATTTTGGTTAATCATCAGAGTGTCATATATCTTCTCAATAATCACAATTTCCAATAAAACAGTTAAAAATGTACCGAAGAGATCAAGTTAGCCTGACAACATACATCCATTCGATAGGGAATAATTTATTTACACCTGAGGATTAAGGAATCACCACATAACTGGTGAAAATTGAGCATATAGCAAAATGCATAATGAGAAACCTGGGGATGACATGAGAGACGAGAGAGTTCAGACCGCCCCGCATTCATTTACAACTAGAGATGGCAATGGATAAAATTATTCCCTATGACTAAGCTTCTTCATCCAACAATTCTATCCTATCCAACCATTCAATCCGGCATACCAAATGTAGCCTATAAGATGTAAATGTATGCCTCCCAGATAATTATATTATATTCCCTAAATTGTCCTTTATCTTTAACCTAATGTTGATTATGTCCCACAAGAACTAGTGTGTAATTCTTTATTTATTTATTTATTTTCATTTTCTTTTCTAACAGAGCTGAGTAACTTTCTGGCAAATTGAAAAACAAATGGACTAGCAGATAATTACAACATGTTTGATAAACAATTACCAGTTTAATTTCCAATGAAAGACATAATTAGCCTTTTCTCATGCGCACAACAATTGGACTAGCTGACAATTATAAACTTAATAGGTTTCAGAATGTCTTCATGAGTACCAGCTGAAGGTAAAAAAGTGAAAACCGAAAAGCAGCACCAACATTGTAAGTTACAACAAACAACAATCCATTCAAGCCAAAATAGATATACCGATACAGTTATATAAATATAAGATCTTCAGAATTCAGCAGGCGGTCCTCCACGATCTACTGAAATGAAAGTCCACCAGTAACTTAAACATTCAAAAGCCCATTTCATCAAATACCAAATATTGTCAATTCTTTTGCTAGCAACATCAACTAAAAGTCAACTCAGCTAACTATTTGAGATAATTAATAAAGAAAAAGAGAGCCTAGAAAATTCAACTTTGAATTCTTAATTAATGATCTAGCAGATAGAAAAGGCCATCATATGAAGATGACTCACTTCGAGCCCTCCTTCAATTTCACAGATGAAACATTTTCTGCACACATCAAACAAATTTATAGGGGAACCACATGTGGGTTCACTCACCAAAATCCAAAAGCCAAAACGAATTATTATGCTATGTTTCGAACATTTTGTGAGGAGCTCAATTTGTATCAACCTATTTCTGCTGATGTTAAGACTATGCAGCAACAAAGTGATTGTGGCTTGCCATCTTTATTTGATTCAGTTAAATCCCAAATATTAGGCAGTAAGAGCTCCCCTCTCCTAGTGAGGTTTTTAGTTGACTTCACCAAACTTCTTTATCCCCTGTGGGTGCTAGTGGTAAAACAGATTTACCCTTGAAGAGATGGTTGAGTCAACCACCACCAACATGGGGATGTTGGAAACTTTAGAGCTGGTTGTGGAGGCCGTGGCCGTGGTCCTTGGAAGTGTATGCCTTGTGGTGGTGATACCCAAACGGTTGATTTTTGTTGGAAACAAAGAGATGAATGCAAGTGCCAAAACCTGCACACTTGTCACTATGCATGCCATCCTCTTTTACACACGTCACTCACTTGCATGTGAATCTAGATATTAGACTTTGCCACCTCATTATCCACCTCATGCTAGCTTATGCCACCTCATGAAATAATTGCCACGTCATCCTACCTTAATATGCAAACCAATTCCCATTTTACACGTCTTCCCAAATAACATAACATATAATAACAATTACCTACATACTTAGTTAACAATAGCAATGATAAATAAGACAATTAACAATACTAAATATTGTTATGTTTTCAACTTAAAAGCCTAAACTTATAAGTGGAAGGCCCAAACAGGTATATGAAGCTATGTATAACTCGATATTTAATCGATGTGGGATGTGGTATATTTCCAACAAATATAATATACTCATAATGTCACATTATCAATAATTATCACAATTAAAACACATTATTTATTTAATGACATTACAGTGGAAAACATCATTAGTATTAGTTCTCCCATGAGCTATAGACCAAGCAAAAACCTAGACCTTAAGAAGCACTCTTGCTTCCCAAATCTTCAATGAGAAGTAAAAAAGGGAATATTATGGTTCTCAACTAGATGTTTAAAAAAGGAATTACAAGATAACACTCTTGAGGAAAGGCCAACCCAATTCCTCCTATATGAAATCATACGTCTTAATTGCATCCCATCCAACAAAGAAAGCAAAGAAGAATGGTCAGAGCATTCCCTCTCATTCAGGGTTCAAAGTCTTGTCCTGAGATGGACGAAATCTGTCCGAGACGATCTGGTCTCGTTCAAGGCTGAGACAAAATTACCCGACGGTACAAAATATTCATGGGATACTCTCACTCGGATGACACAAGGGAAATCTCGCTTGAGACGAGGCATTACACACAAGATCTCGTTGACACAATGAGTTTCATATGAGATCTCGCACATCTCGTGAGAGATTTCTTGCTTTCCCCCTTCTCTCTCACTCCAACCTGCAAACAACCATCGATTCACAAATCACAAACAATTATCAGACTTCTCTAAAACAGATTTGGTCAAGGTTCGAGGACTGGAGGGTCGACTGGGGTTCGCGACCTCAAGGGTGATTGACTTGGTTCGTGGCCTCAGGTGTGCTCGACTGGTTCGAGACGAGTGGGTTCTTCCGGCGCAAGGCTGCTTGACTAGGTTGCTCAACTATTGGGTTTGAGCTTTGTCTCAAACTCACTGTGTCTGAAATCTAGAGCGAGAGCAGGAGAAGCTGCTGCTATGGTCATCATTGACGTGCGTTGTCATCATCATCATCTTCTTCTTCTTCTTCTGTTCTCCTCCATTTCTCTGTTTTTCCTTTTGTGTCACTGGGTTGATATATATCATTTCGGACAGAGGGCTGACTAGTCTAAGGCTTCTTATAAAATAAACATACCATATCATTTTTTGACCAAATAAAAAAGCTTTGACCCTTTTTTTTTGTTAAGTAAGAATATATATAGAAACTGGTCGAAGCTGAACAAATTAAAACAAATTACAAACTAAGAATAGCTAGATCAATCCCCTAGTTGTTACAAAGATTCCTATTGGTAGGATTGTCCATATCCTTTTTAAACCCCATTACTCTATGTCTGACATTAGTAATAATATCCCTAACAATGGAATCAGCATTACGAAAGGAATTGCTGTGAAGCCTACTATTGCTTCTCTCCATATGAGATACATAGTGGTTGCCCAAGCAGGCTTCTTAACAGTTGAACAAAAGGAAGACCCCTTGAGATGGGAAACAGCCCAAAAGAACTCCTTAAGCAAGTACCGAGGCTGCCTGTGAATACCACAAAGAAGAAGAATTCTCCTCCATATGGTGGCTGTAAATTACAACTTAGTCTTTTTTATTTTCTTATTTCTAAAAAAGCAATCTCTTTTATTACTAGATTATTTTATTTATAAAAATTACCCAACAATTTTAGTATTTTTTAAAATTATTTTTCATCTTTAATTAACAAGTAGGTAGTTTTAAAAGGTTATTATTTGTAATTTATAAGTTGTTTAAAATTTACTTCTTTTTAATATAGTAATTACTAATAGTCAAGCCTTTTATTTCAAAAGAGAAAAAAACACTTATTAAATATTATTAATTTTATAGTAAAGCAACGCGCTAGCACTTGTTTTAATGTTCTAAACCACAGTATGTGTCCAAAGTTAATTGTTTTGATTATTTGATGGTTCCAATGTGATTATGCATTTTTTCTATTTTTTCTACTATTTTTTAAGATTTTTTTTAAACATTCTTTCATGCATAACGTTGCGTCTCGCCCGAAATGTGACGAGATGGGCGAGACCGAGATGACAAAGATTGAAACACGACGAGGACTGAGATCGAGACATTGAACCATGTTGTCATTGAGATTGTGGAAGAACTTGAAGTTCCAATTATGAGGAAAATCATAAGAAATGAAGAAGTTATAGTTGCATTATAAGCCAAAGATAGATTATACAACCATGGAAACAAAAAAGAGAGGGAAACATCCCTAAGCCAAATATCTTCTCAAAAACTAACTTTATCCCTCTTACCCAAAGAAATAAATTTCCAAGGACGAAACCCTCTTGCGCACTTGAGAATCCCAACCGTCAACCCACATCTTGTCCTTACTTTTAATATAACAATATGCCATAAAGAATTGGGCTCAAGAGGAAACCTCCACAACCATTTTCCAAGTAATGCAACAATTCTCTCTAAAACATTACCCAAACCCAAACCATCTAATAGCCTCTTCACTTATTGTTAGAAAACAACCTAACGATTGCAAGATCACAAAATATTTATAAGATGGCATCAATTTGATTGAAAACTACTGGGTTTGTTAGTGTTAGTGGTAGCAAATTCAACTAATGAATTTGTGTTTTTCCCTTTTTTTTGGCAAGAATAATTCCAGTAGGGAAATACCAAACTATTTTTGGACTACGAGGATGAATCCCTCAGCCTGTCCTCCACGACTTCGGAATCGATACGTAATGTCGTTAATTAGAATAGGACAGAGAGGCAAACCTCGGATGTGTGCACCGGCCCCACAACACACACACACCAGTAAGTCATGGACTGGTACAACGGCGGAGATTCATACCCATACCCAGATCCAGGAATTGATTACCCGTCAATGGAGGTATGTCCTACCAACCTTTACTGCACTTATTATGCTCGGAGGGCTGGCCACTAGGTTTGAACCCAGGACCTCATTGTTGGTATTCCAACCATGAGACCATTTGAGCCACACCTCGTGGTTGGAAATACCAAACTAATGATGCTGAGATCCTAAATGTGGTATCAGTTATGATTGTACATAGCTATTATCATGTTTCTAATAATTTTTTTTTTAATTTAAATTAAAAAAAAAAAAGAGAAAAAAAGAAAAGAAGAGAGTTACTAAGCTTGCAATTGAGGAGAATGGAGGAACACTTTGCTAGAAAGTTTCCACATCAAGAAAACCAACAAGAAGTAACTAGTAAGTTGATAGTTCTCACTAATAATGTAAAATCAAATCCCTATAGTTGACTAGGTTTCCATTAATACTAAAAGCAATGGCCGCATGTATTGCTATAGCCATCGCATGTAACTCTGTCCATATGTACGGTACATGCTGTTGTTGGTGCTACTACTACTAATATTACTAAATTGATGCAGTTCAAACTAAAATTTAGCTAGATATCAAACATAAATGCATAGAAAATTGGAAAGTTTTGCTTTCATGAACTCCAACTCAAAAAAAGTATGGGAAGCTTGCATGTACAAAACCCATCATCATTAAAAAAATAAAAAATAAAAAATAGAAAGGTTAGTAGCTCAAACATCAAACCATTTTGAGGTAAAGGACTAAAGTCTGAAGTCACATTTTGAGGGAAGGAACATGAATCCAAAATCGAAAGGTAATAATACGCACCTTCAAAGACGGAACTTATGCAAATCATGCGCGTCTTATCCCCCTCCTGATCGCTAATGAAAAATATGCCCACTTCTTGCTTGCAGGAAATTTTGGCACATGTTGCTCTGTGGCTTTGGTTTTCTTCTTTACTTGAACATCCACATTTTTTGAATACAGAGAACTGAAGTTACATTTTGAAACTCGAGTATGGATTGACTGCACTACAGAAGATGAAGCAAGGATCCCAGGTTGAGAAGACGATGACCACGGAAAGCCATTACCAAGCATTCCCTTCTGTTCAAACAAGATGACAACAAGGTCTTACATCCATTTGATTTATAATCCAAAAGGCAAGAGGTGAAAGAGAGCACATCATGAAAACACTTCACTTTATATTTTATATCCTTGAAAAGAAGCACATCTAATTTTTACACATTGTTTGTTTCTAGCAATGAGGAAAAAAAAATCTCTATGCCTGTATAATATGGTGACATTAAATATAATATTTTGGAAATGGCTATAAAGTATGTTTACAAACAATGAAAATACTGGGTTACGACACCATTACCATTTTCTCATTTCACTTTTGTTTAAAGATTATATTCAATTGTTACTAGTATTACAAAATAACATGGAATTTATAATAGTACAATACATTAGGGAAGTGACTACATGGGATCATTAAAAAGGATATTTCTTACCCCTCCCCCCCTTTTATTGCTTCCTTTTTGATTTAGTTGGGGAGGCTTTTGTTCTTGTATTTTATTTTTTTTCTTTTTAGTTGGGCGGGGGAAGTTTTTTGCAACTACACAGGGTGCTCTTGTCCTACTTTGTATGTATCCTAAAGTTTTCTTGATCAACAGATTGATTTTTTATAATCATAAAACGATAATAATAGCTATAATACAATGCATCTCAAGAAACAAGATTCCAACTAACACTTCAGAGAAGAGGAAAAGAAATAGAAAAGGACATGGTAGATGTTAATTTTCTTACCCTTGGGTAAAAAAACTTGTCTTTCTTCTGTGAAAATGGCAATTGAAGGCCCGGAAGTGGATATGACTCCTCTGCTGCAAGAAAATGTTTCAGAATTTCCTGTCATTTGCTTTCCTTCATTTTGTCTTATGAAGAAAAAGGACTTTACTTGAACTAGAAATCAATAAATCACCTGATTCTTCCAATGCATGCTTGGTTGGGTTCCTTGTGCATTCACATAGTAAATATCATGTCACAAAAAATAAAAATAAACAATACATCCGTCAATGTGATCTGGCCATTCAAGGAGCTCCTATTTAACTTATTGGGATTCATAATCACAATCAGATCAACCACAGTGCAAAACATAAGAAACAAGATATAAAAAGTCACAAGGAAAAGAGTTGCGTCTCAAACCAGTCTTGATATCCTATATCAGAGTCTAAAGCCTTCAAATCAAAGCCTTTTTCCACAAGCCTCGAAACAACATCCTCAATCAGATGTTCCAGCACCTCCTGTAAGGAAACACCAAATGCTAATTTAATATAAAGATGCATCAGATCAAAACTAAGGAAAGGGTTATGACATATTCCAAGATGCAAGATGAATCACATCCACCCCATACCCAAATAGAAATGTGCATGCACATATAAATAACGCTTATAATGCATTACTAGACAAATCACATCTTACCCCAACAGGCATCAAGTAGGAACAAAGAAAAAGAGCAAGAAACAGGTGCTATAACATACATCAAGATTCCCTAACTGTCGGTATTCCTCAATAATATCATCAGCCCACTCGAAAACTCCAAGCAATGGCAGCATGGACTTCATTGCCACCATCTTGTCCGTGCGCATCTGAGTTAACCTCCTACTACTTTCAACTTTTTCCATTGATTTGAACTCATTGTTTAGAGTCGTGATTTCATTCTTGATGCATTGGCAGAGTGTCAGGGTTCTATCTGAACCAGAAACCTCTTTGCTCTGAAATGTGATTGGACCCAGAACCCTTTCCCGAGCTACCATCAACAGGATGGCCAGCTGAATGGGTTTTCCTTCCATCGCATAACAGTAAGCTATCTCTCCAACATCCATGGACGATGATGCAAGCAACCTAACAGCATCTAATGCGTCCTTCTGCCACAATTATTAGTAATTTAAAATAAGCAGCCCTTTTATAACATTGTTCTTCTCCTTCAAACATTTATCTAGTAAAGATACATTTCTATAATAACAAATCTGCGCTAAAAATACAAACCAATTCTGGAAGGCAAAGTATTGATATCAAATCAAAGATAGTTTGTCTTGGAGTCCAACCCTTGAGAATTTTATCTTCACTGCACCATAAATAGAACATATCAGGAAAGGAAAATCAGAAAGAAGGAAAACATAGCAGTGCCTTAACCAGCTATATTCATGGTCCCTCTCCGTGAAAGAATATTCTACCACATTCTATTAAGCGCAATATTGAGAGGGAGCAACCCATTGTCCCCCTTATAACCAGGATCATTTAATCTGATGTCAGTTCGAGCTCCGTGGCGAATAAATAGGTCAATAAATGAAGGACGTAAACTACGAGCCGCTACATGGATTGGGTGCCATCCGATTGGAAGCCGAGCATTAAGCTCCTCCGCATCCACACTTACAGGCAACTCCCCTTGCAACAATGAGGTGGCACAATTTACCGCGTGATTCATACAGATACGCTCCAAAAGATCGCGATCACAAAATGAAATAGAATCTGTTAAAAACTTGACAAAATTATCTTTTTCATCATTGAAAACGATTCGCCTGAGCTCCTGTTCAGAAGAAGATTTCTAAAATTCACCCCCACCCCAACCCATTTAAGAAAAACAAAAACAAAAACAAAAAAAAAAAAACAACCGTCAATGAGTCCAATATTTGAGTGAAGTTCCTTATATATATATATGTATATGTGTGAGTGAAGTTTGAATATATGCATACCTTAGGCATCTCTCAAAATTCCAAATATCCCTACGCAAAGTTTTCAAAGGCAAGAACTTTATTTAGCATAAAGAAATAATTTCCTAAAAAAAAATAATAATAATAATAACTGACATCCTCTAAAAGCTTAAGTGTCAACCAAGAATGTATTGTAGCACCAAATTTCTGTTTGGCCAAAAAGAAAAATGAAAAAAAAGAGATAATACTGAGAATGAAAACATTGAGCATCAGGTTCCAACATACCAATTCTATTCGGTCAGGCAGGCATAAGCTTGGGGAAAGACAAAATTTTGATGCCCCAATATTTGGAATACATATATTTATATCTCATCATCCAAAGGTGCTCGCTGTGACAGCACCTCTGAAGATTGAAAAGAGAGAAGAGACATTGGGTAGGGCAGTTTGGTTGGTACCTGAAGATTGAAGAGGTCGGACGAAATCACACTCCCAAATCCACTCGCCACCGAAGAAGAGTTGAGAGGGCTGAGACGGAGTCGTAAAGAAAGCCCTAAATGTCGAATTGGGGGGCGTGGGGGGTTGCTTCTATGGTACCTTTTGTAGTTTTAGCGTACCATACCCTAAAACTTTCAACCAATAAATGCTTTCCATGTGTCTTGTATAACCTTTGCCAAAAGGTTACCCAACCTTTGCCAACGGGTCATGCATGTAACCCATTTTTTCATCTTTTTTTTTTTTTTTTTTTAAGGGAATTTTGATCAAAACCCTTATATATAAGACTCTTTTTACAATATAACTCTACATAAGAATTAGTTTTATAAAAACTCCTTTTAATCCCGTACGGATCAAAAAGTCCCTCATTTTACTGTTAAAAATATTTACAACTATGCCATTGTACTCTTCATACCAAAAAATAAAGAATATCATTAACAAACCCACCATAATTTCCGACGACTTATATAGATATAGAATCCTAATAAAAGACAACCTTCCAAACGCACAAAATCATATTCTAAACATATAAAGTAGAAACAACTTACTATATACATAAAAATCAAACCATATAAACATATAGGTATATATAGAAACATACTAGTATGTGTATAATAATCCCAACAATATCGTGTTACTATCCATAAGTTAAATAATCATAAACTAAACTGATAATAGTATCATGTTACTGTTATCAATAAAAAATTGAATTACACTTACATTGAAAAAATGCAGAAAAAATTAGCATATACATAGAAATCAAATCATATAATCATATAGGTATATATAGAAACATACTAACATGTGTAAAATTATCACAACAGTATCGTGTTACTATTCATAAGTTAAATAATCATAAACCAAACTGATGACAGTATCGTGTTACTGTTATCAGTAAAAAATTGAATTACACTTACATTGAAAAAACGTAGAAAAAATTAGCATACACATAGAAATCAAACCATATATCAACAAATCTAAAGTTGCAAACAAAAACACAAAAAATTAAAAAAAATTAAAAAATAAAGAAGAAGAAGAAGAAGATGACAGCTATGGTGGGGTGGTAGTCGAAGAACGTCGGTTACCGTTAGAGAAGAAAATCTCGTTTTTCAAATTTGGGTTTTTTTTTTTTCCTAAATATGGTATTTCTTCTTCTTCTTCTTCATCTTCTAGATCGTCACAGCCCCTTCCTCTTTCTCTCTCTTTCTTTCCCTCCGTTCCTCCTTCTCTCTCTTTCTCTCTCCAGATCTGGTTTTTCTTCTTCTTCATCTTCCAGATCTTTATAGCCCCTCTTATCTCTCTCTCTCACTCTCTCTCTCTTTCCCTCCGCCCGCCCCTCCCTTCTTCTTCTTCTTCTACGAATTTGGTTTGAAACATACCCCAAAATATAAAAGGTTAAAACAAGTATTTTTAAAAAAACATTTCCTTTTGCTTAAAGAATCTTTAAAAAAAGGGGTTTTGGAGTTAAAAAACTTTATGGTGGGTTTTTTGTTAAAAGCGACTCCCTAATAAGGGTTATTGCTAATTTCCCTTCTTTTTTTTTTTTTTTTCAATTAATAAGAATCTCTCTCCAATTATACATACATACATATATACACACACACACACACACACACACACACACATACTAGCAGGGACTCACACGATGTGCGGGAATTGCAAACTCTAGATATCTTATTGGCTAATAGCAAAAAAAAAAGAAAAAAAAGAAGCAATTTTATATGTTTAGTGACAACTAATGACCTTTTAAGAGGGGGTTTCAAATTTTAAAATGAAAAGACATGAAAAAAAATTATTATAAAAGGAGGGAAGAAACATTGGTGGGCTTAGAAGTAAAATGAGAAAAGAGTTTTGGAGGGAGAGGTTTTTAAACTGCCATGTTAGCATAACTCCTAAATATAATATAGAATATATAGGATGATGATTAAGTAAGCACATGCTGATATAACTTATATCAACACCCGCATTGGGAATTGTACCTTATGCATTAGTGAGATATGAGGTACATTGGACCAATGCAAGAGGTACAAACCCCAATGCATGGTGCTGATATAACTTGTATCAACACGTGCTGATAGGAACATAACCGTATATATATATACACACATACACACAGACTTGATCATATTAGCATGTGCTAATATAGGGCTATATCAGCATGTGCTAATTTGGCTGTTCAATACAAATGCTGCTCATCCAATGGCTGTGAGTGAATAAAGCATAAAGGACCCGATTAACCCTTTACGGAAATGGGTTGACCTGACCCGCATACCAGATTTGAGAAGAAAAATGGGATGGGCAGCAATTTCTTTTGCAAAACCAGCTCACATCCCACCCTCCTCTACCTCTGGTGATTTGGGAGCTTCCACATTTCATAGGCACTGTTGCTTTTCACCGACTTCATCCTTCACATTTCGGCCAAATATACAAGTATATGATCAAGAATCAACAGATCTGAGAGAATCCCACATTTCACGATCATCCCTCATATCTCACGTAATTAGCGAAAGCCATCCTTCACAGTTGATTTGTTTCGTGTTCTTCTTCTCCAAATCACTCACTCATTGGTATTTGGGAGCAGGAACAGCCGGCGACAAAGGGGTCGCTGTCCATCGGCGACAAGGATCCGGTAGGGTTTTGTTTTGTTTTTGTTTTTTGACTTACTTTAATCGCCGATGATATTCAGTGCTAGACCTTTATCTTTCCCTTCTCGTGAGGAGCATTACCACTGGCGACAAAGGGGTCACTGTCTGCCGCCGACGAGGTAATGTTAGGTTTTCAAATATTTTCATGTTATCTTTCTTCGTAATTTTTTTTTAAAGCTACATTGTTTGGTTATTTTAAGCTATAATCTTTCCCTTTCTCTCATTCTGTAATTTTTTTTTTCTTTCCCATTTTCTCATTTTCTATTTACAACTTTGTGTTGGGTTCGATTGAAATAGGATTTTTGTAATTTGGGTTAGTGGAGATAAACCTGAGTTGTAGTGGTCTATAGATGTGTGACGGTATTTTAACAAAGAAAATTGGTTCATTGTGGTGGTTGCTGCTGCTGTGAAATTGGGTGGAGGAATGAATGTACTAAATTGGGATAGAATGGGGGTTCTGTTATTGTGAAGTGGGGGAAATAGTTAGTTTTTCTTTCTCTAAAATGAGATAGAACAGTATGCTTTTGTTGTTAGAAAACGGAGGAAAAAATAGAGGTTTTTCTTAATGATGGAAATTTTTCTTATCATATTCTATTTACAACTTTGTCTTGGGTTTGATTGTAATTGGATTTTTGTAAATAGAGTTAATGGAGATAAAGCTGAGTTGTGGTGGTCTGTACGTAGATGTGTGAGGGTGTCTTGACAAAGAAAATTGGTTCACTGTGGTGGTTGTTGCTGCTGTGAAGTTAGGTGGAGGAATGGATGTACTAAATTGGGATAGAATGGGGGTTTTGTCATTATGAAGTGACAGAAATGGTTGGTTTTTCTTTTGTTAAAATGGGATAGAATAGTATGCTTTTGTTGTTAGAAAACAGAGGAAAAAACATGTGGATTTTTATTTTTGGATATGAGAAACCTCTTATGGGTAAACCTAGAGCCTATATAACCTATATGAACCATTTAACCCAAGGCTACGGGCCTTGGAACCTTTTGTATTTGAATTCAAGGGTTTACCAAGAGTTAAACTTAGGACCTTTGATTCCAGAGTAAATATGAAGAATGGATATATATATATATATACACACACCAAATAACACCCAGGAATGACAATATAATATAAAATGAGAATCAAAATATAAAATGATAATAAAATTCACATTAATCAGAAAATATTTTATTGAATATGGAAAATAACTTACAAAATGATTATATTGGAGACGAACTATTCCGAGAGGATACAAATATGATGGAGGGGAGAAGGGATATGATAAAGAAAAGGGTTCGGAGATCCGAGATGCCTTCCTTTGAACATAGAGTATCCTTATATAGAAAAACTCTCCTACTATTACAATGATGGAGTGTGAGCGTAAGCGGGAGTCGCCACCCAATTTAGCTTTGGGAACTGTGTTTTTGGTCTCATTTAATCGGGTTCAAATTCAAGGTCCAGAGATTCAAGTTCGGAGCTAGGGTACATTATTGGGAAGGTATTAGGCACCCAAAAATACCCGGTCGAAACCGGCCTCCGTGAATAATTGTTGGCTTTAATTAATCAAGGTATTTAATCAAATTTAACCCTAAGCATGCAAAATGCAACAATATGCCAAGCACGCGAATGATTAAAGCACGCGAATGATTATGCAAATAAAAAGATGATCAAGTGGAGAAATGGTTAGTAGAACATGGCATGACAGAACATACAAGAGATAATAACTCACGGAAAGTGAAATAAATAAATAAATAATAGAGTGCCTAGACTACAGTGCGTACGCACCATGTGGTAGTGCATACGCACCACAGGGATTCGAAATGACCATTCAAAGCAGATGAGTTTTTCTGTCAGGGCATAGGGTGCGTACGCACCATGTAGTGGTGTGTACGCATCAGCATGACAATTTCTCTACAATCTCCACTAAAATGTATTTTACAAATAAAATACTAGCACCACTAACATTAAATTAATCTACAAAATAGCAATCAGCATACACTAATATATTAAACAAAAGATGCAATCATTAAAATATACCAAGAATGCTGACACTAACATTAAATATTCTAACCATACTTCTAATAAAATAACCTAACTAATATTATAATGATATAATCTAATCTATATTAATCAAAACTATAATAAACTACAATAAACAATGTAACACCCATACGTACTCTCATTAAACCTATGTATATAATATTAAAACTAATTACTCTAACATTAAACTAATGAATAACAATAAACAAAATAATTCTCTGCCTGGAGAAGTGGTGCGTATGCATCACGCAGTGGTGCGTACGTATCAACTTAGCTCAAATGATGAACGGTCAAAGTTGGTCAAACTATTATCAAAATGGTCAACCAAAGGTCCCACATGATAGGTCTTAACAAGACGAATCCACCTGTCAAATTTGGGGTCAATTGGGTTAACCTAGGGTCTTCAAATGCTAGGGAACACGGTATCTGTGGGTGGGTGCACCCATACTAGATCGCTGTCCACTTCACCTTCAACCTCAGAACGGGTTGAAGCTGAAAAATACGGTATTGAGTTTTATCCCGTGCTAACTTCTCCCTAACTTATCTTACTAATTTCTTAACCAAATTTAATGATTCGAAAACCAAATTGAAGCTCTTGCAGGGCACTACAAGCGCGCATAAATCGTTCATCCAAAAACTTGCAGAATCATGATTATTTTTCAGGTCAAAGTTTTGAGTTTATAACCCGAAAACCCGTCAATTCAAGAATTCATGTCACAACTATTTTCCTTCAAATCTAACATTACCAATGATTTTCCCGACCTTAACAGTGTAACATGGCATCATTATATTAAACAATAACTCATAGAAACAAATATGCAGTATAAATTCACAGTGCATACATATATGTGTATCGGTGATACGTACCCCTCAGGTTTGAATGCTTCCAATATCAACACAGCAATTCCCTTCTCGTAGCTTTGGATTACAATAATCAACTTTCTTTTCTCTCTTCTGGTTTTCTGGTGTTTTGGTGGGTATTTGGTTTCTCTCCCTCTTTCTTTCTGGCCGTTCTCTCTTCAGCCTCTCTCAGATCTATTTCAAAAAAAGAAGCCCCCTTCAACCCCAAAAAAGAAGTCCTCTTCCCCTCCAAAAAAAAGAAAAAAGAAGTCCTTTCTTCTGTCCCATCAGTAGAGTATAAATAGGGTTCAATTAGGTTTTGAAAATCATCCCTTGACTGGCCCATCCCCTACCCATGCTGGGAACACCCGTGGGAATCTCCCCACTCCCCAAACTCTCCCCCATGCTCTCATTTTTACTGGGAGACAGATCTGAAGATTCCTGAAAAAGGCATTGGATGCGTACGCATGGAAACATGGTGCGTACGCATGAAATGTAAAAAGGCAGTATTTTCCTGTTGTAATCTTGATGACTCGTCGGGAATTGTTTTGTCATTATCTCAAAACATACAATAAACCTCATCATTGGGTTTCCAAAATATGTGACTTCAAATTAATTAGGTGGTACAAAATGGGGTGTCTACAAGTTGGGTGGAGGAATAGATGTACTAAATTGGGATAGAATGGGGGTTTTGTCATTATGAAGTGACAGAAATGGTTGGTTTTTCTTTTGTTAAAATGGGATAGAATGGTATGCTTTTGTTGTTAGAAAACAGAGGAAAAAACATAGGTGGATTTTTATTTTTGGATATGAGAAACCTCTTATGGGTAAACCTAGAGCCTATGTAACCTATATGAACCATTTAACCCAAGGCTACGCGCCTTGGAACCTTTTGTATTTGAATTCAAGGGTTTACTAAGAGTTAAACTTAGGACCTTTGATTCCAGAGTAAATATGAAGAATGGACACACACACACACACACACACACACACACACACACACACACCAAATAACACCCAGGAATGATAATATAATATAAAATGAGAATCAAAATATAAAATGATAATAAAATTCACATTAATCAGAAAATATTTTATTGAATATGGAAAATAACTTACAAAATGATTATACTAGAGACGAACTATTCCAAGAGGATACAAATATGATGGAGGGGAGAAGGGATATGATAAAGAGAAGGGTTCGGAGATCCGAGATGCCTTCCTTTGAGCATAGAGTATCCTTATATAGAAAAACTCTCCTACTATTACAATGATGGAGTCACATGAATACAATGTGAATAGTGATTTTCATGTGAAGGAGGGTATCCATGTGCTAAGGGAATCTCCCAGTGCTCTGCATTATGTTGGAGTATTATTGTCCTGACGGAATCTCTGAGTGCCCTGTTTCTGAAGGAATCTCTGAGCGCTCTGTAATTTAGTGAAGATTACCCGAGTAAAAGCAAACCACTGTTGATTTCCCTTGTACTGTGCACCAAGGATGACCAACTGTAGCAGTACTGAAACATGTACTACTTTATAGTGTAGCTTTGTTTTTTTTATGACTTCAGATTCTCTTACTGATATGATGAAGAATATTGAACTTTATGATATCAGCCGAGATTTTCGGATCTGGTTTTTATGGAATTGGGGAGAAGATGCCAAAGCAATCATCCTCATTATCCTGTACAAGGTTTATTGATGGACTGGAGCCTTGGTCTTCTTGTTCATCATCTTCTTCTTCTTTTGAGTCAAGAGAAGACAAGGCTGCCTGAAGATACTTTTTAAGATCCTTATTATTAGCTGGAACAGCTGCAAGCTTGACCATAAGTTGACTTTTAGAAAGGAGAGACTTTGATGATTCTCCTAATCCTGGATTTATGGCTAAACGCTTATTGAACTATTGATGTATTGCTGCAGGAGTGATATGATCTGTCTTTGCTTTATCCCACCATTTAATATGGAAGGATCTTCCCAAGGAGGGAAATACCTGTGTGGATATGATTTCATATTTCTAAAACATGATCCGGGCTAAACCGAAATTAGCAAATAAAAGGAATAATTTAGGAAAAGCCTGAAGATATGATGGGGGTTTGATATGTTCTTGGAAGATTGCATATGCTATTGCCACATTGGCAATATGTTGGGGAAGGATTTCTTGAGAGGGACCAAAATAGTTCCACCAGTCAAGGAACCAAATTAGGATATTGAAATTAAATTCCTTATCAAAATAAATCATCCATAAATGACGGAGTTCTTTATTTTGAAGGAAAAAGGTTATCTGCCATACTTTTTGGTAATCAAAGTAGTTGAAGTATTGTGGAGTAATGTCGATGGGAATTTTTCTGGGTTCATATAGTCGTTGTCCCCAATCAGAAGGATTGAGGATTTTGAGGATATGGCAAATGGTATAGGAATAATGAGATTTGTCATCCTCAAAAGGATAATGTTTAAATATGGTTGATTTTGTTCATTTTTCAAGGATACATTGATACTAGAACTATGTTTTTCTGAAATCTGTTGCAAGATATTGAAAATTTGGGGGAAAATATTGTTGGATTATATTAAAAATATCTTTATTTTTAAATTCCTTTTCAATTACCATGATAGGTAATTTTGTAGGTTTTGCAAAATATGGATTTTGATTTTTATAAAAGTTTTTCTGAAAATTATTTTGAGATGGTGCAGTTGGAAATACTGCTAATGGCTCCTGAGTTCTCAAAGAAGTAGTTATTTCTTTACCACCCTTTTGAGAGCTCGAAGCTGCCAAAGCATAAGTTTGTGACTTATCCATTGGAGTGAAGCACTGCTGTGTGCTGAGCTGGTATTATTCTAAGGTCAATCCATGGAATGGATTTTGAGAGAGGAGCTTTTCCTCTTCTTCAATATATTGGTACCATTTTTTGGTTTCTGGGATATTTTGAGTTGGTTTTGGGTTATTGGATTGGAGTGATTGAGCCTCTTGTGGAGCTTTGGCTTTATTTTTTCTGGGCATATTTTTTAAGATTGATGACCCTATAAGAACTCACGAGAGAGAAAATCAGGGATAGAATTGTTATCTCCTTGAATATGTTCTATATTAAAATCGAAAACTAAAAGTATTGTTTGCCATCTAGCAAAAATATGTTTTGAAGCTATATTTTTTACATCCTTTTGTAAAACTGGTTTTGCTGCCTTGCAATCCACTCTTACCAAAAAATTGTGATTTAAAATATCACTCTGAAATTTTGAAATACATAAAACTATAGATAATATTTCCTTTTTTATTGTATAATAATTCTTTTGGGCTGGGTTCCATGTACCCGAATGATATCTCACTATTTTTTCTTGACTATTAATTTTTTGAAGAAGTATTCCTCCATGTCCTATATCTGAAGCATTTGTATAGACTATTTTAAATGCTGAGGGGTTAGCTATACTAAAACACAGTAGGCTTTTGGCCTTATTCTTCAAGGTTTTAACTATGTTGGTGTGTTCATCTGTCTATAGAGGAGGATTCTTCTTTAATTTTTGTCTAAGAGGGGCACACTCCTGACTAAGATTAGGGTAAAAATCTGTAATATAATTCAGACATCCTAAAGACATCCTAAAAATCTCTGCAATTGCTTCTTATCTTTGATTTCATCAGGAAATTTGTTTGCAAATTGTATGGATCTTTCTATTGGGACTATAGTTCCTTGATGGATATAATTGATGACCTAAGAATCTAATCCTGGTCTGGAAAAGATTGATCTTAGTGAGACTTAATGCTAAGCCGTATTTTTTGATTAGATGAAAGAAGATATTGAGATGTTTCCAATGTTGATCTATGGATTGCAAAGTATACTAAGACATCATCAATATAAACTATGGTGAATTCTATGTATGGATTAAATATTGAATTCATAATATTCTGAAATTCTGATGGGGCATTTTTGAGGCCAAAGGGTATTAATGGAGTTTTGTCTAAAGATTATAGTCAATCACTAGCTACTAGCATTACAAAAAAAAAAAAAAGTGGCATTTATTGTAGTACAACCAACACATCTGGGTAGCAATATTAGGGTTTCACCGAACAGGACATTTCTACCCATTTGATTGCTTTCCTTTTGCTTTAGTTGAGGAGGTATTTTTTCTTGTGATTGAATTTTTTTTTGTGGGGGGGGGGGGGTGTTGGGGTTTGTTGGGAGGGGGAATTTTTTACAACTACATTGCGCCATTTTTTGGGTTGATTCCTTTTGGGTGGATTGCCTGTACATGATACACCTTTGTACATATCCTACAGTTTTCTTTATCCACATATATTGGTCTTTTTGTTCTTTTTTTTTTTTTTTTTTTTTTGATGGGTTCATTTAGAGCTTGCCAAAACTTAGATCAAGACATTTGAGAAATGCTTTAACATTTCAACCAGCATGATTGAGAGGAGAAGACTGGCATAAATTGGTTGTTTATAACATATGAATAATAGTAATAATAACACTATGGTACAAAGCATCTCAAGAAATAAGATTCCTATCAACATGCACTTATGAGAGAGGTAAGAAAAAAAGCAAAGAATATAGTAGACAAATATTTCCTCACCCTTGGGTAAAAGCACCTGGCTTCTACATGTGAAAAGGGCAACTGATAGTCTTGACGTGGATATGACTCCTCTGTTGCAAGAAAATTTGTCAGAATCTCCTCTCATATGCTTTCTTTCATTTTTTTTATTCTCATGAATCAAAAGGACCTTTACTTGAATTAGAAATCAATAGATTGATCATCTGATTTTGATTCTTCTAATGCATTCTTCCTTGGTCCCTTGTGCAATCATATAATAGAAAATATCACGTCACAAAAAGAAAAAAAAAAGCATTATCTAGCCATTCAAGAAATTTCAATTTATGTTAGGTCATGTTTGTTTAGCTGTAATGGATGGAATAGAATCACATTGCAATTCATTTCAAACAACGTGTTTGAATGAAATAACTTAAAAGGGAATGAAATCAAACGGTGTGTTTGAACAACCCTTTCAAATTCCTTTCCATTTCAAACTACTTTAAGTATGGAATTAGATTTTTTTTCACATTCATTCCATTCTAGCTAAACAAATATGGCCTTATTGTGATTAATAATTGCAATTAGATCAACCAAAGTGCAAAATTAACATAAGAAAAAAGATATAAAAAAAAAGTGACATGGAAAAAAGCTGCGTCTCAAACCATTCTATATCGATTTTATTGGAGTTTGTAGGCTTTACATCATAGCCCCATCGCAAAAGACTCAAAAAAACATCTTTAACCATCTGTTCTCTCAGCATCTGTGTGGAACCACCAAAAGCTAACTTAAGGTAAAGATGCATCATATCAAAAACTAAGGAAATGATTAAGACGCATTGCTAGATGCGAGTCTGCATTTGGTATTGTGCACATACAACACCGTGCTGTGTACATCCAAGTGCTGCCATTTTGCTAACTTTGCTATGCATACTTGGCAAAATAAAGCATCCACCACGTTGGCAAAATGTCAGCCTTTAGATGTGCATAGCTAGATCTAGACACCTAAACCCCAAATGCAATTGCATAAGAATAACGCTTCTAATGCAATATTAGATATATAAACCACATCTCAACCCAACAGGCTAGGCATCAAGAAGTAACAAATAGAGAGCAAAAAACAGGTGTTATAACATACATTAGGTTGCTGTAACTTTAGATATTTGTCAATAATTTGACCATCCCACCACTCGAAAACTTCAAACAAGCACAGCATGGACTTCATCACCACCATCTTATCCTTTTGCATTTGAGTTAACTCCCTACTTTTAACTTCTTCCATTAGTTTGAACTCATTGAGTAGAGTCATGATTTCATTCTTTATCCACTGGCCAATGGTTGGAATTCCAACTTGGTACCGAGCTGCCATTAACAGGATAGCCAATTCAATGAGTTTTCCTTCCTTTGCATAATGGTAAGCTATCTCACTGACTTCCTTAATGTGAAAGCAAGCAACATGACAATATTTTACCCATCTTTCTGCCACAAGTAATAGTGAATCAAAACAAGCAGCCCTTATAACATCATTCCCTCTAATTCAAAACCCAAAAATTTATCTAGTAAAAAGTATAATTTTAAGATATCAAATCTGTGCCTGAAAAATACGAACCAATTCTGGACGGCAAAGTATTGTTATCAAATCGAAGATTGATTGTCCTAGAATCCAATTATTGAGATTTTTGTCACCACTACACGATAAATACAACATATTCAACAAAGGAACAGTTCAAATAAAAACATACTTATATAAATTATACCAGTACTATGCGTTAAGGGTTATATCTCACGCATTGATCCTATGTATCTCATAACCCACCAATGCACGGGGTACAAACTTCCTGCAATGCAAGTGCTGATATAACTTATATCAACACGTTCTAACTTGACTGTCACACCCTGACTTGGAGAGTCGACACGTGGATAAAAGTCATAGTAGAAAGGTGTACACGTGGATAAGTCAGAGTATAAAAGTTGCGGAAGACTTAGTCAAGTCCACATGTAATTTTTTTTTTTTTGAAATAATAATTATACCAGCTCATTAATAACACCCAATAAATTAATACGAAATGTTATGCTCACACATCATGCCCATAATAATATATGATCTCAAAATAATGCCAACATTCCTGGCACATATAGGCTAGATTCAAACTATTCAAAGTTCAATAAGTAGTAATTTGTAATAACAATAATAATAGTAATGCCTACGCATCAAAATAGCATAATCTCTATGCAATGCACGTGAGTCTATCCTCATCCATGACTATGCTAGTATGTAACCTTCAAGTTCCAACCACACTTCATGCAACTAGACATCCGCCATCAGTCAACCTTCATTTATCACCTGATCATCTGAAATAATAATAGGATGAGCTACGAAGCTCAATAGGAAATATGTGTGGATTTTATACCATTAATATGTGTGCCGATACATAGTATATGAATTAAAATCATTTAATAACTCAAAATCAAATAACAATTACAAATCAGTACTTTGTGTGGGTTTTAAGTTAATTTCCCAAAATTCTCATAATATCTCCAATTCCCAAGACTATGGGATCAAACCATGTATCAACCGTCGCTGATCACAGGTTACGTCGTCACGTCAACCCCCAGCTCAGCCAAGCACGAAAATAACCAACACCTGCGTGGCGTTCTTCCTCGAGGGCTTTAGGGTCTTTCACCCAAGGGTACTTTACTCTGTTTGCTATTCCCTGAGTATTCTCAACACAGGACACCGCGCCCTTGTGATGCCCCCACCCGTTTGATGCATACCAAGACCCAAGGTCCATAAATCCAATCCATATATCCAAAACATTTTCCATCATTCATATAAATATTCGAGTGTCGAAAGGTATCCATAAACACGTTTGATAAATTTCTAGAATTTGAATAACATTTCTAAAGCATTTCCAAGTAAACAACATTTATAAAGCATTTTCCATAATCTAAGTATCATGAAAATACCACTCATTTAGCAAATATTTCACAATAGCATTTGAATAAGTATATAACCATATATCTATTTGTATCCATATAAAACATTAGTATCAACAGATATATTGAAGGATTCCCTAAAATTTGAACAAGTAATAAAAATATTGAGTTATAAATTAGTGGGAAAATCCAACAACATCATTAAGGCATTTAAAATCACATTTATAAAATAACACCATATTAAATGTAAAGAAGCCACATTTCCTACCTTAATCGCGAGCAATACCAAGCCAAATCCACATGATAGATACTGACAATGCGAATGCAGTGTTAATGTTTCCTAGGGTCCTCCCGAGGACCAATAAAATCTGATAATTATGCATACATAATATTTAGGTAAATTTCAAAATAAATATAACTTACTCAATAATTATTATTGGCCTTCTAACAGTGAACAACAGTCCCAAAATGATCAAAATAATTTTTAAAACATTTTTTTATAATTTCTGGGAATTTTTTATAATTTTCGAGAATTTTCTATAATTTTTGTAATTTGTAACAAATATTAATTTGGCCAAAAAGTCAAACTACAGTCAAACTTGGTTAAAATGGGTCCCATATGGTAGGGCCTGCCAAGACGAGTCCAACGATCAAATTTGGGGTTTATACGATTATCGTATGGCTTTTAATGCATGAGAACATGGTAAGGTATACGGATGCACCCACACAGGATCATAGTCCTATGGCGTTTTCTTCAACCTCCCGTGGGTTGCATTGTGTAACCCGGTTACACCGTGTGTTTAACGGGCCAACTTCGATGATTAATATCTCCCTCATTTCTTAACCGTTTTCAATTATTCAAGTGTCGAATCGAAGCTCTTACGGAGTACTATGTGCGTATATAAATTGTTCATTCAAAATCCTATAAAATCATATTCCTTTTTAAGCCTAAATTTTTGGGTTTTCATGATCCGAAATTCAGAAATTTCTAAAACTTCAACCTATGGTCAATTTCTTTGAAATTGACACTACCATGGTGTTCTTTGGCCCCAAAAACATAAGGTATGGTTATCTTTTCCAAAAATAACTCAACAAAATAAAATTGCATATACATATATATATATATATAGTAGAGAAGGTAAGGCTCTTACCTCACTGACAGAGCTCCACGAGCTCAGGCAGAAATCTCCACAAGACCACTCTCTTTCTCCTCTTTTCTCTCTCAGTTTCTCTCTTTCTCTGCTGCTCTTTCTCTAACTCTCTATCTCGAGTCTCTGCATATATATAAATACACACCCGAACCAGGAAACAAATGGGAAAAGAAATGGGGTCAATGTGGTAGGTGCGGCTGAAGAATAGTCTATTAGAATCCTATTAGTATAGGATTTTAATTGCTGAAGAAAAACAAGGCTGGGGTAGTTTGCAGAGTTGCAATTGTCGGGGAAGAAAATTGAGCGGGAGGGTTTTAGGCTTGCAGACTAGGGAAAGAAAATGGGTAAGTCTCTGGATATCATCCATAAGGGTTATGCTATGGTGCAGTTAGGTGCATGATTATATGATATACATGTATAAGTTATGGTGAAGTTGCACATATAGGATCAAAATAAATATAATATATATATTTATAAGATTCAGGTCATCACATTGACTGCCATCCAGCAAAAGAAAACACACAGTAGCGTTGTAGTGCCTTAACCAGCTGGCTATATATTCATGGGAAGGAATATTAAACCTCATTGCTTTAATTGCTATGCTGAGAGGGAGCAACCCGTTGTCCTCCTTATAACAAGCATCATCTAATGTGATATCAGTTCAAGCTCCGTGGCAAATAAATAGGTCAACAAAGCGAGGAAGCAAATGCGCAGCCACTATATGGATCGGGTACCGTCCCGTTTTAAGCGGGTCTTAGATGTAGAGACACCTCCCATCTCAACAATGCGGTGGCACAGTTTATGGCGCGAAATAAACAGATTCACTGCAAAAGATCGGATTTATCATGGCAAAGTGAAGCACGATTGTGATCTGGGTTGTTCATGAAAGAGACAAATTCATTCTTTTCATCTCCTATGATGATTAGCTTAATCTCCTTTTCAGTTTATGAGGAGAGACCTAGAATTAATCCCCCAACCCATTTAAGAAAATCAAAAAGAAAAAAAAATACATCAAATGAGTCCATGAACATTGGGATTTTCATTTTTGGCACTTTTGTTTGGTCGGAATTGAGATGAAATGAGGTGAGATTTCAACGGTGAGTGCCACCGTTCATCATTGAAATCTTATTATATTTTATTCTGATTCTCTCTAATTTCAATTAAACAAACGATGTCGATATTTGACTAGAGATTGAATATATGAGTACCTTAGGCATCTCTCAAAATCTTGAATTCCCGACTAGTCCAATATTCCAACAAAAAGCTTTCAAAGTCAAGGCCTTTATTTAGCAGACAGAAATAATTTTCTAAAAAAAAAGAACTAATAAATCCTTTTAAAAGCTCATGTTTCAACCAAAAACGTATTGTAGCATCAAAATTCCTGTTTGGCAAAAACAAAAAACCAAAAAAAAAAAAAAAGTAAAAAAAAGGAAGACAATACTGAGAATGAAAAAACATTGAGGATCAGGTTTTAGCACAAACATAAGCACACAACACACCAATTCTATTCGGACAAGCATAAGCTTGGGCAAATAAAAAATTTTGAGGCCCCAATATTTAATAAAAATAAAAAAATTTATATTTATATCTTATCCAAAGGTGCATTGATAAAATATAATCTGAAAACAGTAAAGCACAGAGAGATTGAAAGAGAGGAGAGACATGCCACCGAAGAAGATGCAAAGAGTTAGAAGAGATGAGAGGGTTGGAAAGAAAGCCCTAGCGCTTTGGACAAGGATTTTGGAAATAAAATAAAGGGAAAATTAGCAATAACCCCTATTAGGGATATGACTTTAGCAAAAAACCCTACTTAAGATTTAGTAATTTAATAACCCCTTTTTTTTAGTTGTTATTTGTGGTGAGGTAAAACCGTGTTTTTTTATACCAGATATAACCTTCATTTGACATTTTTCCATTATTTGTACAGCAGATATGGAAAACACAGTTTTCCATATGAAGAGTAAAAATTGTAACCGTTTTTTGAGGGATTTGATTTCGTGTGGGAGATTTTTCGGTTAGACGATGTTTCTCTCTCTTCAAACAAGCGCAGAAGGTGGAATTTCAAATTTGAATTCCATATGTTTCGATCACTTCAAGTGGCTCCAAGAGATCTGGTTTGGGTGTGAAAGTGTTCGTAGTTTCTTGTTTCTCGATCTGTTTTACAGATTTTCGGTGATTGTCTGGTTTTTAGATGGGAAATCAGTGGTGAAAGTGTTCATTTTGTTGATTTTGGAAAGTAGAAAGCATTGTTTTCAGTAGTGGTGGGTGAATATCGCTAGGGTTTTGTGTGGATTTGATAATACGCGATTCAACTGCTGTATACGTAAGGTGAGTACATATGTTTTTGGTAGTTTTGAGTTTTTACATGGTTTTTGCATTTGTCACTGAGATTTGAGTGGGTTTCGTATGTGTTGGTGAGTATTTTTGTGGATGTGTACATACAAGTGGAAGTGTTGGTTGGAGATTGTCGAGGTTGATGGATTTGTTTGGTGTGGTTAATTCACTAGTACTGTTTTGTTCTGTTTTTAGAAAGAAGAAGTGTATCATGGTACTGTATACTGCTTATTATATGTTTACGTATCTATTGGTAGTAGAGTGGTACTGTTGTTAGAATGGGGGACAAGCTGTTTATGGGTTTGGGTTATGTGTTGTGTTGTTTATGTTCACATAATAATTTGATATTGTGTGTATTTATACAGGTTAATATATCTATTTGAGATGTAATGAATGAGAACATATGTTTAATGTGTACGTTTGGTGGGAGGACAGCTGCTATGCCCGCAGATGCACACACATCTTTTGATGATATTCAAGGGTTTGTTATATCAAAATGGAGGAGTTTGAGGCCGGGGATGGTTGGGCTATTTTACTCGTTTCCTAGTCATACGAAAATTATAATAGACAATGATGTTGATGTAAGAACTATGTTTTCCATTGGGAGGCGTATGCACATGATTCAATTTGACATTGAGGTGGTAGATAATGGTGGATTGGCAGGTGGAGGTGGCGTGTTGAATATTTGTAATGGTGAAGTTTCGGCGGGAGAATTTAATGATACGGAAACTGATTTGTTGCTGTCTTTTTGTTCGCATAAGGAGCGGACTTTGCTTAGTGCTAGTTGGGCACACTTGATAAAGAATGTGGGTTAGCGTTTCAAAGATGGTGTCAAAGGATTTAGAGTTGCGTTGTGCAAATATTCAGTTGAAATTGGATTTAACTATGATTTTGTGAGGAATGAATCGGATAGAGTAACGGCTGTATGTAGGATGAAGGAGCGGAGGGGCTGCGAGTGGCGAGTGCATGCACGCATGGAGCATGCAAATGGGTGGTTCTACATATGTCAATTGAACAATGTTCACACATGTGCGGCAGCTGTTCGAACGACCAAGCATAATAGGATGGAGTCTGACATTGTGTCGTCCGAAATGGTAGAGGTTGTGCGCAACAAGCCGCTTTTGAGTGCTGTTGAAGTTCGGCGAGATTTTAAAAGGAAGTATGGGCTGGATATATTGTACACTAATGCGTGGATGGGTATTGAGAAGGCGCGGAATTGTTTGTATGGTGATAACTCCGAGTCATTTGACCAATTTCGTTGGTTCATTGACGAGTCCATGAGGACAAATCCGGGCGGCAAACTTGTTTTGGATATAGATGAATGTAGTAATCGGTTTAAGAGGTTTTTTGCATCTTTCTATGCATGCATTCATGACTTCACATATTGTCGACCAATGTTATTTATGGATGGTACTTTTTTGAAGAATAGGTATAAAAGACAATTGTTAGCTACGACGGCGAAGGATGGAAATCAAGGAATGTTTAATGGTGTTAATATTGTTCAATTTAGTTGATTTGAGATAGTATGGTGGGTACTGCTAAATGAGTTATTGATTATGTAGTTTAGTATCATTTTAAAGAAGCATGTGTTATTAAATTTGTTGTTGCAGGGTTATTCCCAGTGGCATTTGCTGTGGTTGATGCTGAGTCAGAAGATAATTGGAGATGGTTTTTTGAGAATTTGCGTAAAATTGTAGGGGATGCGAGGCAACTCACGTTTATTTCATATCGAAACAATGGGTTGAGGTTGGCGCTGCCAAAAGTATTTCCAACAGCATACCATGCCTATTGCTTTCATCATTTGAAGATGAATTTCCGAGACAAGGTTAGGGGTCATAAGTCATTCAAAGATCGAATGGTGTTTTTATTTTGCGAATGTGCATATGCTCCAATTGAGCATAAGTTTGAGGAGAAGTTGTCTGAGTTGTTGGCTGAAGGGAAGGAACAAGTGCAATTTTTCCTTAATGACTATCCTTTTCAATGTTAGGAGAACGCGTACTTCCAAGGGTAGCGGTATGGTGAGATGTGTTCTAATGTTGCTGAATTATTTAACGCTTGGATCAAGGAAGCTCGTTTCCTGCTAATTACAAACATGGTTGATTTGATTAGATCCCAGATTATGGCGCAAATGTGCAATAGGAGGTTGGAAGCAGATTCGTGGAATACTATATTATGCCCAAAGATGGACGAGAGGTTAGGTGATGAGTTGGATAAGGGGAGGACATGGAGGGTTAGCATGTCTAGTGATAGTGTGTTTGAGGTTCATTCGTACCTGTCACACCCCATTTTTGTCACCTTAACTAAGGTACATCATTTCATGTAGGATTTTGAGTTCTTTTTGAGTCTAGTCTTTTGCATTGAGTTTCTATGGCATTGAATATCATGTGTATGAATTTTGAAGTGATTTGGAGTTCATTTCGATAGTCAATAAGAACTTTTGCGACTTTAAGGGCATAATCATCTTTTAAGTCGTATATTTTCCATTTGACTTTGGAATGAATCCCGAGTCATTCCCTTGAGTTCATATGGTTATATAGAGTCTATATATAGGTTCGATTTGATGAACTAATGGTTGAAGATCAATTCGGCTCATAACGGTTCAGGTTGGCTAAAAGACCCTTTCTTGGTTCGCTCAAATTGACTCATGTGACCCACTCAATTTATTCCCATTTTACTTCAATCGGGCTTTATTTACATCATAAACATGTTTTGAAAGGTTGATTTTTGATTTGGAAAGCATTTGGCTCAACCTTGTGTGCAAACCCTAGCTTTGCGACGGATGGTGCACAGCGGTTAGCCGCCTTTGTAAAACCTAACCATGCACCCATGGTTAAGGATTTTTGTCCTAAAATGCCTAAAAATGTGTTCCCCTTCGAAACACGATCGTTTTGGCTTTTATTTCGTCAAAATCGGACTTAATTTGATTCCCCGAAAGACTTCCGGAAGGCGAAGGAGTCTAATCGAGGTATGCTGATGGGAGCCCTCGGGTGACCGTCCGGGGCCAGACGGTCAGCCGTCCAAGCCCAGACGGTCACCCGAGGGAATCCGTCTTTAAGTGGGATTCTGACTCTTCTTTCCCTCTTTTGACGGTTTCCTTCGCCATTACAGCTTGTTTTCTCTTAGGAGTGTATAAGTTTGAGTTGTTTGAGCACCAAGAGAGTCTCTAAGAGCCCTAGGATCATTATTTAATGAATTAATCTTAGCCATTGGTTTAGGAGGTCAGTTCTCTATATAAAGGACATGATGTTCAGCACATAAGGGGGCCACAAGTGCACTTTACACTTAGAGAGAGAGGGAGCTACGAGTTTGGAGAGCTAGAAGGACATCAAGAGAAGGCTTTTCAACCCTAAGCAAGCAAGAGAACAAGGACTTTGAAGGCAAGGGAGGTTCTACAAGAGGTAAGCACTCTTTTTGAATGCTGAATATAGGTCTTTTCCTTCTCCTTCTTCTTCTATGATAGTTCTAGTGCATGTTGTAACTCCACATGTTAGGTTAATTCCATGCTTTTGTGATATGATATGAATGATTTTAAGATGATTCATGGTTCTATGTGCTTGATAATCTTTAGTTTACTAAGGATTTGAAAGCGTTACTCTTTTTGTCTTCTTAAATCATGCATAGTTCATATAGTCTATTCGCTGTGATTGTTGTCATGAATTGACGCTCCTGTTATTTAATACATATAATATGAATGATATTCATGATGATTTGAGCATGTGTTAGAGTCGTTTCATATGTTTTAATGCATGGTTGTGAAATTAGGGTTTCGATAATCCTAAATTCACACAAGTTTCCTATAGCATGATAGAATAGGTTTTCTTTTCTGTTTTTCTTCATGGTTATTATATATATGATATATATAGAACAACTATGATAGTTTTTGCATGCATGTAGTGGATTTTTAGATTTTTATGCATGACATGAGATTAGGGTTGCATTAAGGTCTCTATTTATTTACTGTTTTTGTTGATAACATGATTAGTGGATGACTTTGAGCCTTAATACTATTCTGTCCAGATTGTTATGTTATCTTTTTTTATATGCATTGAGCACTTGTAAGGGTGAAAACAGGTACAATAATTGCCTTATTGCAAATAAGGTCATTATCGCTTGAGCTTGCTATCGCTTGGAGAAAATTGCATAAGGTAAGTAGGGTATGAAGTACCCCAATTCACTTTTCCTAACCTTTCTTCTCTCTTCTCCCTCCTAGGGTTATTTTCTAATAGAGGGATATGGTGAATTATAGGGTTTCTTTCCACCCCTTTTTAAAAGTCTTTATCTTTCATTGAAATCTTATTGAGAGTCATTTGTCTTCGAAAATTGCTATGGAAGGAAACCTAAGGTTTACCATAAGTCTCTATTAGGGTTTAACCCTATTCTTTTCGAACTACGTGGACTTTGATCCGTGTATTTCGCTGCATGGTACCTAGGCGCTCGTTTTGAGGCTCAAGTCCATTCTAGGATCCAAGTATCCTAGGTTTTTCTTCTCTTTTCTTTTTTCTGTTTTGTTTTATTTTCTTTGTTTGATTATGCATGGATGAAATGGATGGATAGGATATATGTTATGCATGCTGTATTTTATTGATCGATACTGTTTTGCATGTGATTAAGTTATTAAATTAGCCCAATCAAATTAAGAGACCAACTCGGACGATGTGGGTGCCTATGAGCTTTGCCCAGAACCTTCCCACATCGTAACTTAGCCCCCGAATCCATTTTCTGGTTTTAAAGACTTAGCCTTTCCTTTCAAAATGGAGTCATGTGGTTTTGAAAATAAAACATTTTTACGGTTTTCCTCTTTTCCTTAAAAATTGAGGTGGTGACTCCTTTTCGTTTGTTGTCTTTCACCTATTTTGCCAAACCCTTGTGGGCCATTTTCTAGGGTTCACAGTACTCATCTGTTACTGTTGACATTTTAAATTTCACATGTACTTGTTATCAATGGCAGATAAATGGGTTTCCATGCTCGCACACTGCTGTAGCAATTCAAGCTAGTGGCGGTGACATTAATGACTATGTGGAGGATTACTTTTACACATTTTCATTTTGTGAAGCTTACTCTCAACCTATTCATCCCATTTCTACAGCTCTTAAAGTGGGAGTTAGTGTTGAAAATTATGAGTTTGTTCTTCCACCTAATACAAGACGGCCTGCAGGGAGGCCGAAGAATAGGAGGATACCTTCAAGAGGAGAGAAGATAAGGCAAATCAAATGTGGTAGATGTGGAAGGCTTGGAACTCATAATAAGAAGACATGTCAAGAATATAGCATTTGTTTGTGGTTGTTTTTTCAAGTTTGTTGCTAATATTAAATGTTCTGAGTGACATTTTTGTAAGGCTATAATGTTACATGTTGGAATATATGATTTTGTGATATTACATGTTGCGAATGAGTATGCTGAAATGTTAATTTGAACTTATAACAGTATAGTGATACTGTCCGTAACATAAAATAATAAAATGTGCCAATGTCATTTTGTCACGCAACTGTGAGTACCATGATAATGTGTTATGGTGACATGAGCAACTTATTGGATTTGTAATTGCCAACAGTGTAATGCTACTATTGGGGTAATAATATATGGTAGTTTAATTTGAAGTACAATTTAAAGCTTACTTCCAAGAAAGCGAATTTGGTATAATTGAATAGGAACTGACTATGTGTTGTAGTTTGATTGGATATACAATAATATGATGGGTGTAATTAGGTATAGGGTTTGTGTGTGTTTTTATTTTTAACTTGCAACAATAGAGTGGTACTGTTGATGGATTATTAGTTACAGAATTACCACATGAAAAGTATTGTGATACATTAACCTGTTGGCAACATTTTGCAGATCAGCAATCATATAAGTTGGCAAGCTTGTGCAGATTTTGAAACCTTATAACAATAAATTTCAATTGTTACTATTTAAGAACATAAAGAAATTTGTAATTGTACACCCATGTTCACAAAAGAATTCTATGTAGATTGTTCATAAAATTCAATCAAACACTGTATTCCTAGACATCTCAAGTTCACTTTCTCTTGGCCCCTTTTACTTTTGGATATGCGACGGATAGTAGCTTGACAGTTTGTCACACCCCATTGTTGTCACCCTAGTTTGAGGTCATCATTTCATATAGGTTTTTATTTTATGTTTGAGTCTAGGCATTTGCATTAGGATTCTATGCATTGAATATCATGTGTATGAATTTCGAAGTGATTTGGAGTTCATTTCGATAGTCAATAAGAACTTCTGCGACTTTAAGGGCATAATCGTCTTTTAAGCCGTATATTTTCCATTTGACCTTGAAATGAATCCCGAGTCATTCCCTCGAGTTCATATGGTTACTTAGAGTTTATATATAGGTTCAATTTCATGAATTAATGGTTTAAGATCAATTCGGCTCGTAATGGTTCGGGTTGGCTAAAAGACCCTTTCTTGGTTTGCTCAAATTGACTCATAAGACCCAACCAATTTTCTCTTATTTAACTTCAATTGGGCTTTATTTACATCCTAAATATGTTTATAAAGATCGAATTTCGATTGGGAAAGCATTCGGTTCGACCTTGTGTACAAACCCAGCTTAGCGACGGTGAGGCACCATGGTTAACCACCTTTGTAAAACCTAACCATGCACCCATGGTTAAGGATTTTTGTCCTAAAATGCTTAAAAATGTGTTCCCCTTCGAAACACGGTCGTTTTGGCTTTTATTTCGTCAAAATCGGACTTAATTTGACCCCCGAAAGACTTCCAGAAGGCGAAGGAGTCTAACCGAGGAATGCTGATGGGAGCTCTCGGGTGACCATCTGGGGCCAGATGGTCAGCCGTCCAAGCCCAGACGGTCACCCGAGGGAATCCGTCTTCAAGTGAAATTCTGACTCTTCTCTCCCTCTTTTGACGGTTTCCTCCGCCATTACAACTTGTTTTCTCTTAAGAGTGTGTAAGTTTGAGTTGTTTGAGCACCAAGAGAGTCTCTAAGAGCCCTAGGATCATTATTTAATGAATTAATCTTAGCCATTGATTCATGGGGTCAGTTCTCTATATAAAGAACATGATATTTAGCACATAGGGGGCCACAAGTGCACTTTACACTTAGAGAGAGAGGGAGCTACGAGTTTGGAGAGCTAGAAGGACATCAAGAGAAGGCTTTTCAACCCTAAGCAAGCAAGAGAACAAGGACTTTAAAGGCAAGAGAGGTTCTACAAGAGGTAAACATCCTTTCAATTGCTGAACTTAAGCTTTCTTCCTTCTTCTTCTCCTTCTTCTTCTATGATAGTTCTAGTGCATGGAGTAGTTCCCCATGTTAGGTTAACTCAATGCATTTGTGATATGATATGAATGATTTTAAGAGGATTTATGATTTTATATGCTTGAAAAACTTTGGTTTGCTAAGGTTTTAAAGGTGTCATCTTCTCTCTCTTCTTAAATCATGCATAGTTCATATAGCTTATTCGCTGTGATTATTGTCATGAATTGATTTTTCTGTTAGTTAATATATATGATATGAATGATATTCATGATGATTTGAGCATGTGTTAGAGTCGTTTCATATGTTTTAATGCATAGTTGTGAAATTAGGGTTTCGACAACCCTAAATTCACACAAGTTTCCTATAGCATAATAGAATAGGTTTTCTTTTCTATTTTTCTTCATGGTTATTATATATATGATATCTATAGAATAACTATGATAGTTTTTGCATGCATGTACTGGATTTTTAGGGTTTTATGCATGACATGAGATTAGGGTTGCATTAGGGTCTCTATTTATTCACTGTTTTTGTTGATAATATGATTATTGGATGACTTTGAGCCTTAATACTATTCTGTCCAGATTGTTATGTTATCCTTTTTGATATGCATTGAGCACTTGTAAGGGTGCAAACAGGTGCAATAATTGCCTTATTGCAAATAAGGTTGTTATTGCTTAAGCTTGCTATTGCTTGGAGAAAATTGCACAAGGTAAGTAGGGTATGAAGTGCCTTAATTCACTTTTCTTAACCTTTCTTTTCTCTTCTCCCTCCTAGGGTTATTCTCCAATAGAGGGATATGGTCAACTCTAGAGCTTCTTTCCACCCCTTTTCAAAAGTTTATATCTTCTGTTGAATTTTTGATTAAAAATCATTTTATCTTTGAAAATCATTATGGAAGGAAACCTAAGGTTTACCATAAGTCTCTATTAGGGCTTAACCCTATTCTTTTCGAACTACGTGGACTTTGATCCATGTATTTCGCTGCATGGTACGTAGGCGCTCTTCGTGAGGCTCAAGTCCTGTTCTAGGATCCAAGTATCCTAGGCTTTTCTTTTCTTCTTTTTTCTGTTTTATTTTGTTTGATTGATTATGCATGGATGATTGGATGGAATATATGATATGCATGCTGCCTTGTGATGATATATGCTGATATTTGAGTGAAAAAGATATTAAGTTAGCCTAATTAAATTAAGAGACCAACTTGGGCGATGTGGGTGCCTATGGGCTTTGCCTAGAACCTTCCCACGTTGTAACTTAGCCCCCGAATCCAATTTTCTGGTTTCAAAGACTTTGCTTTTCCTTTAATGGAGTCATGTAGTTTTGAAAATAAAACATTTTTGTGGTTTTCCTCTTTTCCCTAAAAAATGAGGTGGCGACTCCTTTTCATTTGTTGTCTTTCACCCATTCCATATACTACTTTTCGCCAAATCCTTGTGGGCCAGTTTTCCGGGGTTCACACAGTTATTACATCGCTCTCTTTTGGAGTAGTGGTTTGCCTTTCCCAGTTTGGATTCCATGATCGGTCACCGTAAAAAATGATTTCTTGGAGGATGTCCCTTCTAAAGCTTTGAACTTCTTCTAGAGTCATGGTCTCTATAATATTTAGTCCGTAGGAGTAGTCAAGAATGAGGTTACAGGCAATGATTCCACAGTCGAGTCTACAAAAAAGAAGGATAAAATGAGTAGCGTTGATGCATATTTGTTTGTAAACTTGTTGACAGTGTCATAATACTGTTGCACGATATGAAAAATGAAAAGAAAATGTGGTCATAATAGTGTCTAGCAGTCCCATTATCCTGGTGTAATATGTGTAAAGTGTCAAAAAGGATTCAACATTGTATTGTTGTATTAGCAGCAATATGAAGCTAAGAAAATAGTACTAAAATACTCGCGAGTATTCGCTTTGTTGGGATGTATTTTCTATTGATTCAAGCTCCAATTGCCGATCTTGATTGTCTTGTAGCCCCATTTGGTGCACGTACTCCGCCTGACAATAGTTGTATTATATTATTTTGTAATTAATAAGAATGTTTTTTAAAGTAATTTTTGGATATGTGATGTTATTACCACTTTTTTTGCTTTGTTGTAGTGGTTGTCTTCAATTTGTTCTCGTGGGCGCATGGAATTGTGATGTCTCCATGTTCCGCTTTGCGTGTCGTGCACAAGCAAAGTCCAGTGATTTTCAGCTCCACCAAGTCTAGCAGCTGTAATGAGGGGGTAGAGGTGATATCTGGTACCGGAGATGGCTACTTCAATAACTTTATCATTAAACCACTTAGATTTCAATTCAGCGTCGGGGCTATCAAAGTAGATCTGCAATGTATAAACCCATACTTAGTACACATAGATTTAAGTATGATTTGTTGTATCAAAGTGTGTTTTTATGCCATGATTACCATGCTTGTGGTTGGGATGTAGTATGTGAGATTTTTATATTTTGTGTCAGATGTGATAATGGCTCCAAATGCATCAATGACCTGCAAATTAGTAAAGTCAAATTAAGCATTATAATCAATTTGGACATTAGCAATGCTTCTTATTTGAATAAAGTAAATGTCAGTAATGCAGCGGTGTTGTCTTGTAGTAGTAAAATGTTGATGCTAAAATACACTTAACACAGTAAAGTGGTGCTGTTAGCATAACATATGATAGCAAGAGGATAGTGGTGCTGTTATGCTTTATTACACAGAACACAGTATAGTGGTGCTGTTTGCATAACATCCGCTAGCAACAGGATAGTGGTGTTCTTAATGCGTTATTTCACAGAACATAGTATAGTGGTGCTGTTTGCAGACGATGAAATAAGAACAGTATAGTGGTGCTATTAAACTAAACGCACAAAAGCATTATGGATCGATCATAAAAACATTCACAAGAGTAATGTGATATTTTCACTGCAAAAATAGTCTACGAAAACTAAAGTGTTACAACATGCTTACATTGCCACTTATGTCGCCTTCAATGAGTAGTTGCCTGATGTCCTTTAGCTGGACAATGCTGGAACCATTTGAAGAACGCCAGATTGTTGCACTGCATGTATGAACAAAAATTAGTACATTCACATTGTTGTCAGTAGAGTATATGAGATGTTTTAAAAGATATTGAGTTAAAAAGTACTTGGAGAATTCTTTTTGAAACATGTCTTTAACTCTTATCCTTTGTTCATTAGTCAGCAACTTTGATACAAGATTCCGGGCGGGGAATGTGAGTTGTATACCATCTGCATGGGATGGTATTTTGTCAACAAAGTCATCTACATCAATGCTTTCTTCATGGCCAATCTCCTTTCCCACTTTTTTCTCCTCTTTAGCAGTTGCTTTTTTAACCCCCTTTGCCTTTTTGCTTGTCTCGTACGTGTACTCAGGTTTCTTACTATCTTTTCGTGTGCCTTGTTTGGACTTTACACGCTTAGCAAGAGATGATGGAGTTGGTTGTTTTTTAGGCGCACGAGATGTCTTTTTCACCGCCTTTGGATTTTGGGCTGCCTTTTCAAATGCTTGGGTGATGTTGTGTACATTGAACTCCATGGTTTCTTCCCTTAAATCATCCTTCAAAACAGCAAAGTGATAATGTTATAGCAAGAAAACTATTTCGAAAATAAAGTGGTGATGTGATAGCAAAAACATTATAGCAATAGTATGATGGTGCTGTTACATGACAAAAAAAAAATCAATCAATAATCTCAACAACTAATGTAACCAATAGCAAGTTTGAAGTGAATTTTTATGCCTTTTTGCTTTGCAACACTTTTAAAGCTGCTTCATATTTCTTTTGGATCTTTTCTAGCTGTGTTTCTAACTTCGAATTCAGCATTTGTAGGTTCTCTATTTGTTTATCTTTTGCAGCCTCTTTATTTTGCAATTCATTCACTTGTGTTTTGAGTTGTGCGAGCAACTGATCTGTATGAACATCCCCTGTCTTTGTTGGGTCTTCCTCTTTTTCAAGCTCTTCATCCTTAATTTCTTCCTTTTTGTCATCAACATCAGCATCACTTTCATGTTCACTTCCTTGTTCTTCACCACTTTGGGTGTTTTGGCCTTCCTCCTCATCAACATTTTCTTCTTCATCCTTTTCATCAGTGGCATCAGTGTGTTGGCGATCATGCCCAATGTCAAGTGTTTGGTACCTAACATTGAAAAGATGCGTTTTCTTTTTGCTGCCCTCGATTTCACCACCGTAGATCTGCACATAGAATAAAGTTGTTTAAATTGCTTATTTGATTTTTTTTTGCAAACAACACTGTTTATTGGCATAATAGTACCAGTGTACTGTTGTTAGTAATGTTTCATAAGCCTTATAGCTTACAACAGTACCAGTGTACTGTTGTTGTTAGTTTTTAAACCGTATGCATGCAACAGTACTAGTTTACTGTTGACAGTATTTAAACTGTAGGCATAAGTAACAGTGTAGTGATACTGCTTATAGTAAAAAAACATTGTTGAACATTATATAATACTTACCTCATCACTTGGTAGGCTTTCAAGTGTAATCTTTTCCATGACCTCTGCTAGCTTTCCTAGGTGCCATTTCATGAATTTTGGAATTGAATTTTTGTTCATTGGCTTGATTATGGTGCTGTGCTCGCATAGCCAATATTGTAGCAATACATAAAGTCGCATTTGTTAATTGATTGTTATATTTAATGAGGAATCATAGAAAGTTAATGTAAATACTTGGAATTACTTGCTTACCAGAAGTGCAATCACGCAGCCGGTCACATTTGTAGGGATGTTGTGTGATTTTTGAATTGATGCTTCCAAGAAGTTTTTAATTGCACCCGGCGAGTCATAATTCATCATGGCATCCAAGTCTTCCACATATTTCACATAGGACTAGCTGAGATTAGTGCCAGATGTGGTGAAGAAGACAGAAACAAAGGCATACAAACACAATAGACTGGCAACATTTTCATTGTCTTCTTTACTTTGCCTGTTCATAGCTTCTTTTATTAGCTTCTCGATGGTAGTTGGAGTTAACCTGGGAACACCCCCACACATGCGATCAACTAGTGTTGGGTTGGGTTTGAGGATGCGCCCCAAACTAATTGGATCCGTTCCTTGATGTATGCCGAAAATCAAAGAGAAAGTCGCTATTCCTCAATTTTAAGAGCTTTTTGCCTACATGGAAAGCCGTGTAATAGGGTGTGTAGGTACGGATGATGGTGATGACATCCTTGTCATGCTTCTTGATGCACTTTGTTTTCAATTTTCCATCTATAAAAGGTTTGAAGAAACCCCAAAAAGGGGTTTGTTTCAGCTCAACTACATGCCTCTCCTCCAATTTGTTTTCCTTGAAGATTCTTTCAATGGTCAATAGGTTGCAACGCAGTTGGTTGGCTGTTGAGGTACAAGGTTTCTTTTCCTTGCTTGTGTTGCCAACATCGGAGCTTGTCTCTGATTATCAATGACACAAGTTAAAAAGTATTAGTTTAGCGATAGCTGTGTATGATTTTAGCGCATTAGACAGCACCAGTTTACTGTTGGATGAATATATATATAGCACCAGTTTATTGTTGGTATTAAAAAACCAATACAACATTTAACACTCAATACAAGTTCCACAACAGTAAGGTGATAATGGTTGAAGGTGTAATATGTAGGTTTGAGGAAAACAATACACAATATATGAAGCAACAGCATGAATTTACTATATGCACTATTTGTTTGCAGATATATATACTAGAATGATGAGGCATGAGACAGCACCAGTTCATTGTTGGACGTATATATATATATATAGCACTAGTTTACTGTTGGTATTAAAAAACCAAAACAACATTTAACACTCAATATAAGTTCCACAACAGTAAGGTGATAATGGTTGAAGGTGTAATATGTAGGTTTGAGGAAAACAATACACAATATATGAAGCAACAGCATGAATTTAGTATATGCACTATTTGTTTGCAGATATATATACTACAATGTTGAGGCATGAGACAGCACCAGTTTGCTGTTGGATGTTTAAATCACAGCACCAGTTTACTGTTGGTATAAAAAAACATATACAACATTTAACACTCAATAGAAAGTGCACAACAGTAAGGTGATAATGTTTTGAAGGTGTATTTATATATTTTTGAGGAAAACAATACAAATTATATCAAGTAACAGCACCAGTTTAGTGTATTACCAGTATTTTCTAGATATACAATACTACAATGATGAGCGACGAAATAATAAATTGAAACAGTAAGGTGATGCTGTTGAATCGTATAGATTGGGGTACAATTGTGAAAGGTAATAACAAATTACGGAGGAATAGTACCAAGATTATGTTGGAACAAAATTTCTTTAACTAGATGTAATCAAATTGGTGAACAGGTAAAATGCAGGGTGCGCAGTAAGATGGTTGGAAGTGCAAATTTTGATCGTTATAGTTTAGTTAAATATTGGGTCGATTTATGGACATTAACAGCACCAATACCCTGTTGAGTCGCTATTTTTTCAAAATTGACACAGTAACAAGACCAAATGGGGTTTTCGCGCGCAAATGCACTATTTACGAACCTTACAACTAGTGTCGTCGTCTACATTAGAGCACAAATGCTAATATATGGATGAGAATATATCAGATGGAGTGAAGGAATGGTACGGTTTACTATGGGCTTTGTACAATTTGTAATATTGTTGACAATATTACATTTGAACAAGAAAAAATCATCTAAAATAATGATTTTTAATGTAAACACAAACCATTTCATTGTTTATATATAGGATGAAAAAAGGGAAAGAAGCAATGAATGGTTACTTACTTTTTTTCGCCATTGAAGTTCTTCAGTCGAAGGCCCTAGGTCTGCAATCGATTTGGCACTGGGTCGTTTCCAATTCCTTTGGGTATGTTGTGTTGTAACATGTACCGTTTCGCTGCTTGGGGGGGAAGATCGTTTGTGGTAGAAAACCCTAGAATGAGAGTTGGTTCTGTGTATAATGATGGAAACTAATTTTTTTTGGGAAAGCTTTTCATATTCCGTACGTTTCTATATTTTTGCCGGAAAAAATGGAGCGTGTAGAGCGCAGAATCCTATTTTTCTGCTCGAGGGTGTATCATGGCACGTTCGTAATTTTAGGGAAGTTTTAAGAAGAAGGGTGTATCTGTCTTTTTAACGTGAAATGGGGTTTTCACTGAACATTTGTTTTAGTACGTTCTATTAACTTATAAGTCTTATACATGGGGGTTTTCGCCAAAATTCCCTAAAATAAAATCCTACTGCTGGGTTTTGGACGAGGATTTTGGGGGAAAAAAAATTCCTCTCCGAAACAATTTGGATATATATATATATAGGGATAGGATCTATGGACTCATAAAAAGCATTTAATTTTTTACATAACTTATTAACCATCGGATCTTAAAAGATCCAAGGGTCTTAAACAATGTTGATGTGGCTAGTTCTTTTAACCTGAGCTGATGTGGCACTAATATATATCAGTAATTAAAAAAAAAATGAAGTATTAAAAAATATCTCAATCCCAGATCTACGTTCCCTCTTCCCTCTTCCCAACCTTCCTTCTCTCTCACCAAACCCTAGGTTGGAAGACGGTGGGCTGGTAGCGAGATACCGACGATGATAATTAGAGGATGGTGCAACAAGACACTATAGAGACGATGAGTACTGTTTCAATCCTCCTGTCAGTTTTATATCTCAAATCCTTTGAAGAAAAAGATAATCTCTAATGGTGGGTTCAAGGATGAGACGATGGCACTAGGACAAGGGGTGGAATTCTAGCAACTCTTAGGAACTTAATTCCATTCTCTCTCTATTTTTATTTTTATTTTTTTTCATTTTATCTCACCAAGTGGTTGAATCAAGAAGTTCCATCACCCTTATCGCATGCCTGCAAGAAAATCAAAAGGTTTGGATTAGGCATGAAAAATCATAAGGTTTGGACAATCCAATCGCAATGGTTCTTTGTTCATATTTTATTCAATGCAGAGCCCACTAATTGGTGGAGTCATAATCTTTGAAAGAAAAAAAAATGTCATGACAAAATGTAGTTTACAGTACAGCATTGCGTGGATTTCAACAGGAGCAATATTGTTCTATTAATACCATTGTCTTAAACTCAAGGATGACTACCCAAATATTTTCTTTCTATAATGTTTTCTTGACAGAAAAACTCTACTTCCTACCACAAATTTTGAGTTTGTATTCATGGCTACTGACCAAAAACCAACCCCTTTGCGGAAAAAATGGGTTCAATTTCTTCAGTCACCTGATAGATGAAATGCACTAGCACATTTGATTTGACTAAGAGTGCTACTGGGTATACCAAATATTACCTATTTAATCCACCCACTGACTTGGCCTTCACAATTCTTTTTCAAATTCAAAATAAAAATGACTCATCTTTTTACACGATAAGAAGAGTTAGTGAACTTATTTGATATGTTCAGCGTTTTTCTTCGATTAAGTGGAGAAAAAACATACTCAAGAGTCACAGGAAGAAAATCTTGAACAGAGAAGACTAATTGATTAACTGACTAAAGTTCCTGAGATTCTAAAAGCTAATATGAAAATCACTGTTACCAAGTATTATTCCCCTTCGTCTCTTTGGTTTTTTTTTTTATTAAAAATAAATAATTAAAATTCCCTTTCCTAGTTCCACACTGCTCCTTGAACAGAGGACATGATGAAGCAACGGAAATAAACATATCAAATCCTAGAAAACCTTCCCCTTCCAACCCAACTCTAAGTCCAACATGATGCTTGCAGGACCGCAAACAATGGTGCACAGGCAGAGAAACCAAGCTGAACCCAAAAACCATCACCCAGCCACAGCAAAAAAACATTCATTATAATTCTGCAGGTTTTGTGCAGTAAGTAGAACCCTTTTGCATTAGGTTTGTATGTGTGTGTGTTTTTCTTTCATGGAAGCTTTTCACTCACTTGAATGAACAAAAATAAAATCGCACCAGTTTCAATGGCGACAGAGAAAAAAAATCCAAACAAAACAATACGAATATACAGTGAAAACTCAAAACTCCCAAAATGGAATTCAAACAACTCTGCAGAAGTCAGGCCTAGGATTCAGGGTCTTGAAAGAAGAAATCACGAGAGAGAGAATATACCGGAGAGAGTGATACATTGATCTGAGACAACTCCTGAGAGACAGAGAGAGAGTTACAGGAAGGGGAGAAAAACGATGGAGAACAGGTACAAATTATTAAAAATCATTTTGCCGCTGCACACTCATCCAATTATCATCGTTGGTGTCTCGCTGCCAACCGTCGTCTCCCAACCTAAGATTTGGTGAGAGAGAACGGTGGAGTGGGAAAAAGGAAGAGGGAACGTACTTGATCTGGGGATTGAGATATTTTTTACTACTTCATTTTTTTTTAAATTGCTGATATATATTAGTGGCACATCAGCTCAAGTTAAAAAAACTAGCCACATCAGCATTGTTTAAGACCTTTGGATTTTTTAAAATCTAATGGCTAATAAGTTGTGTAAAACATTAAGTGTTTTTTATGAGTCCATAGATCCTGTCCCATATATATATATATATATATATATATATGAGTAGTTTTTTTTAATTTGTACAAATAATCTCACATAGACTTCATATGTTTTTCCTGTAATTTTTTTAAATTTAATTCAAAAAATACACTATGATGTATTGTCATATAATATTACATTAATAATGTTTCAATTTTACAAATCTAATCTAATCTAATATATCCAATTCAAGTTAGGATCAACGTACATACTTTTTATATAAATTGTTACACAAATTTTTAGATAACCTATCTCTAATTCATATTTTGTGAAACCCATCGTTGGATTAGATAGTTTTCTCACATAAGTCATGCACGTAAAAAATCAAGTTGATTCAAGATTTGTTGCCACTCGATCCAAAAATTTATTTTTTTAATCATTAAAAATCTCACATTTATGGATGAAGCGGCTCTTAATTTCGGATGAACTTAATTTTTTGCATGCATGACCTATGTGGGAAGCCTATCTAATCCAACGATAGGTTTTGTAAGATATGAATTGGAGATGGCCGGGTTATCTAAACACTTGTGTAAAAATTTGTATATGTTAATCCTAACCCATCTAATTTTAATCTAATCTAATATCTATATTTTAATTTTATCTATGCTATTATATAAAACCCAATTCAATGACGTGATATACTCATATGCGTCTTTACTCTTCCCACCGAAATATTTTTCTCACGGTCATTAATTCAAACCTGCTTTTAATGGTGATGAGAAAGAAAAAAGGGTTCAATGAGAAATAAAAGATGAGTGATTTAAGAAGAGTCATGCTTGAAAGACAGAAGCATTTAAGGGCTTTTGAAAGAAGAGAATGTTTCTTAGGTAAATGTTGCGAGAATGTGAAGTGTGGCCAAGAGCAAATAAATCCCTTTAAAGTTTAAACACTGAATAAATATTGTTGAAAGTTGAAACATTTACATTAACAACATTTGGGAAAAACCTAGTTATAAGGTTCCTTTACCACGTTAAATAAACCAACACTGTTAAATAGGTTAATGTATTCCACATTAACAACATTTCTATGTCAAAACATTTTTTTTTTTTTTTTTTTGACAATCGATATAATTAACCCATATCCCTAACCCCAATTTCAACAACTGGGTATTAATGTTTGTTCATAAGTTTGAACCCGAGATCGCTCACTCAACAAGTGAAAAGAATGCTACTAAGCTAATTTGTCATCGACTAATGATAAGTTTGAACCCGAGATTGATCACTTAATAAGTAAGGAGAATGTCACCAAGCTAACATGCCATCGACTTATATCAAACATTATTAAATCTCCTATTTCACATGTTGATGTCACGACGTTAGAACCCTAAAATCTGGTAGTGTCATCAAGGAATTTAGTTGTCTTCAAATTATTAATTACCCTATTTGTGTTTCCAGCCTTCCTCTCCTATGACATTATCTCCATATATTACTCACTTTGAAAATGGAAACGATGGGCCAACTATGCATCCATTAATCATTGTCTACGAAGAAAACATATATGCATGCATTAACTCCTTTGCCATTTAAAACATCTGAAGAGGAGTGAAAGTTTATTGATAGTTAAGGGTAGAACTCCAATTCAAGCAAAAATGCAATCCTTGATTGAAGGCCATAATGAGATTGACTACTAAATCTGCTTTAGAGGTTATTTTCCTCTAGGAAAAAACTAAAAATGACAAAAAAAAAAAAAAAAAAAACACTAGAATGATTTTTAAAAAAGTGTTCATATGGAAAAGATACACCCAAAATTTGTTTTGCTATACTTTTAAAGTTGCTAGTAATTAGAATGGAATTGTGGAAGAAAATGAAAATTTTGTACTTCCCATGATAGTTGAAGCTTCCAATAGAAAACAAAATATGTTTTGGCTAATTAGAGGAGAGTGAGGCTTAATGATCTTGCACTCGCAGTAACTGTTAGCTGTGATTTTTATATCTTCAAGGTGTTCAAACACCAAGTGAAATATCTCGTCACTACCCTTCACCCTTCAACAATCTAACTCTATCTAGGCAAAGTTATTGGGAAAATAATTTTCGTTGCAGCAGATAAACCTGGCTGATTTAGGAATTTTGTTGAAAAACTAAAATAAGTTCGGTCCACTCCTTTAATGTTTGTCTAATTTTATGAAAAGAGGCTTATGGTATTTTTTTATTTTTTTTTAAATATTAAAAAATATCTTTTAATGTCTTGGTTTTTTATAACAAGATCGAATGTTAGAACTTAGGTCATGCTTGTTTAGCTGGAATGAAATGGATGAGAATGAAATATAATTTCATATTTAAAGTAGTTTGGAATAAAAAGAGATATGAAATGATTATCTAAACACACTATTTGATTTCATTCCTATTCAAATTATCTCATCCAAACATGCAGCAACATACTGCATGTTTGGAATGAATTGAAATGAAATTCTATTCCATCCATTCCATTCCAACTAAACAAATATGGCTTAGAACTATTTTACTCCTAAAAAAAAAAAAAAATGGAAATTGATTTAGAGGTTTTTTTTTTTCAGTAGGTCAGGATTTTATAATTTCCAAACAATTTATTTTATTTATTTATTTATTTTTGTCTATATCATCTTTTCACCAACCCTCTTTACCCAAAAAAAAAAATAATAATAATAATAAAATAAATAAATAAATCTTTTCACCAACCCTGGCATTTATCTCCCCCCAAATCCAGCCCAAAAAAAGGAAAAGAAAAAAAAGAAAAAAGACCAACCCTACCCGTTCTCCTTGTCATCATTTGACAAGGATTGCACACTCACATCTATCAACCTAGCGGTAACGCAAGAATTGTATCTTAAGCCAGCTTTCCTCCTTCCATATATGAACAAGAGTTTCAGGGGGAAGAGTGCCACTTAGCCAGCGGAGAGGGAAGACCGTTGCTTTGCCACAGCAATGCCTTTTTTCTCATCCTCATCCCTTTCTCGCTCTTTCTCTCTTTCGTCTCTTTCTCTTTGCCGATTGCCAAATGCCCATCGCATTCAATTGCTCTCGAAACCGCCTATATATACATATAGACTCCTACTCTGTACGATTCTCTTCATCTCTTCATCGGTTTCACCTTCCTTAGGGTTTCTTCCTTGAGCAATGGCAACCACCGACGCTCTCAACCACCAGCTCCAGGACCTCATCCGCGCCATGGAGAACGAAGTTCTCTCTCTTTCTCTCTACAATCTTGTTTGATCGATACATGAACTTGAGATTTTTTTTTCTTGTTTGATTGATATATGCATTTCAGATTGCATAGAATCTGCAGTACATATATGAATGTGTGTATCTGATTTTTGGGTTTTACTGTTAATTTGATTCTTATGATATACTGTTCTGGTTGCTGAGGAAACTGAGGGAAATGAAAGGAAAAAAAGAAAGCTTTTCATTTGATAACAGGGTTGGATTGGAGTGGTTGCTATAAAACTCCCAGATTTCCTTCTTCTTCTTCTTTTTTTTTTTCCTAACATTTTCTCGGCAACCAAACATAGATGTTGTGATTCAATGTTAACTTTAATTGATCAGTATTGTATGATGTCTAATGTGAACCTTTTGTTTTAGGTTAATTATTGCTTATTCTTATCGGTAGAAAGTGTTCAGTTTGACTTAAATCATGATTGCTTACATTGTTTTATGTAGGGTTTGCTGGACAAAAATTTTGGAATCGTTCATTCACTCAAGGAGGCAAATAGTCCTTTCTTTCTCGTGGAGCTGATCCCCATGTTTTGCACCGATGTGCAAACTGATATAAGAAAACTGACCCAAACTCTGTACAATTTTTATCTTGATATCTATGATGGTTCTTTGGTTTTATGTAGATGGGTTTTATCTTCACTTTGGACATATTTGGTTTTTACTTAATTGTTGTTTTTTTTTTCAGTGATCAACCTTCTGTGGACTATCATGATCTGGAAGAATACTGTATCAAAATCAAAGGAGGCTCCTCATGGTAATATAATGGTTCACCTGTGTAATTGTACATTCTTTTGATAACTGGAATTGTGTTTATAAAAGTCTAATGCATTAAGAATATACATAATGGCTATTGAGGAATCTTCCCAATCAACGTATCTGTTTCTTGCATGTGGTGCATTAGGGAAGGGATGAGGATTTACTGTTTGATGATTCTTTTTGTTATGCTGCTGCAGTTCTATGATATTCACGTCAATGTTTGGAAAATGAAAATAATTAAATAAGTGTAAGAACTTGCATAGGTTGGATAATTTGAATCATTCAGTCAAGTTATGGTCAAGACATCCACAGTTAGACCTACCAACCTTTTTGCATGTGTGCTATATATGGGCAGCAGGATGGAGGTTGAGCATGCTTAACTTTGAATCTGATGTTTTCCATATTGAATGTTTATTCCTGATATGGCTGATAATCATTACCTCAATAAACTTTCCAAACCATATAACGGTTTGCTCACGTCACATTGCTTCCATTTTAGAACTAAAATTGGATATATTAAAGTCTCATATATAAGGAATATACATCGTAGATATTTAAGGATCTTCCTGATTGACATATACATTCTCGGATCCTTTACTATTTGATGATTCTGTTTGTTCAGTTGTTATTGAAGAATCTTCCTGATTGATGTATACGGTCCTGGCATGTGGTGCACTAGCAATGGGATCAGGATTTCCCCTTGCACGTGGTCCACTAGGAATGGGATCAAGATTTCCCTTTGCATGTGGTACACTAGCTATGGGATCAGCATTTACTATTTCTTGATTCTTTTTGTTCAGTTCATATTTATTAACAGACATTGCTTGCACGTGGTACGCAAGCAGCTAGGAAGCACCAACACTTCTCTGAAGGTTCTGTGGTGTACTTGTCAGACACCGACTCCCCTCCGACATGGCTACAACACGTGTTCTTATATATGTTCAAAAAAAGTGATAACGAAGTAATTAAAGATACGGAAGTTTTATGCTTGTACAAACTCACATGGGTTGGATGATCCAAACCATCCAGTCAAGTCAATTCATGATCAATATATCTATCGCTAAACCTTCCAACCCACTTGCATGTGTGCCACGTATACAGCAGTCATTCAAGATGGATGCTGAACATGCTGAATTTTTGGCCTCATGTTCTTCACGTTGAATGTTTATTACTTTGATACTATTAATAATTAGTTCAATAAACTTGTTAAAGGATACATTCTATTTCTTGATAAATTCAATGTTTAATTATGTCATAATAGATTTCCACATCAATAGCAGTTATTATCACTTGAAAAGAATATAGTAGCTTGGGAGCTTTGCGTTTTGCGTGCATCATTAGATAAATCCAAGATTTAGCAAGGAATTTACACATTAAGGCTAACTGGGTGGTTAGGACAGCTTATGGGACGGTTGATGAGTTGGCTAGAAGGGGAGCTTCTTCTCTCCAGTCTTTAGAAGTCTTTTCTTCCTCTGTAAGATTGGCTCTATTAGGGTTCTTATACTGTTGACACTTGTATAGGTTTGGGTATAGTTTTTGGCTTACTGGTGGTATAGTTTGATATAGATTTTCGCTTTCATACTGGAAAGAAATCTCTTCCATCTTTTTTTCTAATGCTTTTCATCGATTAATAATTTTTTTTTATTATCCCAAAAAAAAAAAAAAAAAAAAAAAGGGGAAGAAGAAAAAAAAAGAAGAAAGAAAGAAAGAAGAATTTGTGAAGTATTTTCAAATATCATATTAGTTAGCTAAGATTAGATCCTGGTTCCTTTTAGTTTTTAAGAAAAAATAATTTTATTATAAAAAAGGGAAGTATGAAGAGGAGATTATATTTCCCTACCTATCTAGTCCCTCTTTGCCTTTACCGGTGGCTTACTCGTATTTTAAGCAGTACAGAATGTTAGAATTTACTAGTTAATACTCAATAGATCAGAATTCATTAGTTAATACTAATAATTCCCATTACCTTATTTTTATTTCACTAGTATGGCATTTAAGCAGGATGCACTAAATGGAACTATGAAGCTTTGTGCATTTATGCTATGGATACCAGTGTCTGTTTGGATGTCTCTTCTTGTCATCCAGCTTTCCTAGCGATTATGCATCTAATAATCTAATATTGTTCATTTTGCTCATTTTGGTGTTGCAGCATTGGTGCTCGTCGAATGGCCCTTGCATGTGTCGATCTCCGTCGGGCTATTGACAACAAATCCAAAGAAGGGTAAGAAGGATTTTTCCTCATGCACCCATATAGTTTCTGTCCACATCTTTTATTTTATTTTATTGTTTTTTAGAACTATTTGACAGTTTGTGTTATATAGTTGGAGCAACTTGCATTCGTTATTAACTGTGGTTTGGACATAATAACATGTCTTACAACATCTCCATGATTGGCCATCTCAGATGATTAATTGCCAAAGGGTGATGCCATATTGTTGCAGGGAAGGAGGGAGGATGATGGAGGGCGGCGGGGAGGGGGAGAGGAGAGAGAAAGAGATGAGGGTCCTCGGGTTTAATTGAATTTTTTTTTTTCCCATAATAATGAGGGGTATTTATATATTTATTAGCTAAGACATATGAGGGACTTGTGGCTCATGTGGTTGATGATTAATGTGGGAGATGACCAGTGAAATGGGGATATGAGTGATGCATTATTTCTTTCTAGAAGAGACAAGTATCCCCAATCTCTTCTTCACTCACCTTTAAGCTCAAGCAAAGTGCTAAAGAGTACAAAAAAAGGCACCACTAGCATTAGCTGGAGTTTTGTAATGTCTTAAAGTGCTATTGTAATGGCATATGTTGTGTTACAGGCATACCTAATTAGCTTTCCCCTTTTTGCCACTAAACCTATGACCTCTTTGTAGCTTCCCCACATGATGGACTTGCTGTGATGTGACATATCTTCACGTTAATGGGGGAGCTTTTCTATATGTTAATATCTCCATGCTTTAGTGTGACCAAGTATTTTAATGGCTATATAGGCTTGAATCAAAAGGAAGTTTCTTTCACGGTTGTTGGGATTTTTTGGGTATAGTCTGGTTGGATTTTGTTTTGTGCAGGTTTTGAAGGAAATCTCTTCCTTTTTGTATTGCTTTGTTTTGTTTTATCAATACAATTCTTGTTTCGTATAAAAATGAAAGAAAAATCTTTAAAATGTTTACTTTCTTAAATGCAGCTTATTAACAGTTGGATGAGCTATGTTACGTGAGCACATCAATGTATGAAGTGCCTATGTTTTGAACACAACGCTATATTGGTATGGGTTTAGGATATGTGTTTGACACATCTACAACTCAACAAGCTATAGTTGGACCCATACCTCAGGGTGTTTCTGACAAAGGAAGAGTTGATCACATTGAAAATTTCAAAGATCCTTCCCAGGATATTTTCTTAGGTTCCATGGCGTTGAAATATTCAAGTAAAAAAAATTAAATTTTTTACATTGTAAAATATTTCCATGTAAAACCATTTACATATAAAATAGTTATTTTCCTCTTATTTTTTAATTCTTCGATTAAACTTTAAGAAATTACTGGAAACACTTCTCACCTGTTTGGCATGATCCAATTGAAATGGAAATTACTTGGATTCAAACTGATTAGTATTTATCAAATAATTGTTAAATTAGGGTATAAAAAATAAATATTTGACACCTCAACTTTTTGGCCGTGTCTTCATGTCAAAGATTTGGAAATTGGATGAATTTGGTACTTGGACATATACCTGCACCCTACAAGTGTACCCAAAGATGGGGCTCTTGTATTGAGTAAATCTATCACGTGTTAAAAAATTTTGGTACTTTAATGAAGGTGCATTATTTGGTGGACCTAAACTAGAAATCTGAAATAACATTGATTGATTTTCAAGAAATGATTAGTTTAGTTTTTATTTGAAAGGTTTATATGGAATCTCAGTTGGTGGGTTTCGGTCACCTACATGACTTTATAAACTGGTGGCTTCCTTCTTAACACACTGAAATTTAATTGGTCTTTTATATGAAGAATGGAAGCCTTATTCGCAGTATCCAACAGAAGCTTGTGTAATATGTGTGGGTGAACCATGATCTTTTCAATTATCAAATTTTTTTCTCATTTAGTTATTTCATTTGAGATTGTAGATTGTCTTTATATCTTCTTAATTTTTGGCATATAGAACACTAAATTGTAAAATATCTTGATTTTAAGATGATTTATTTTCTCTTAATTCATTGGCATCTGTCAATTCTATTGAGATATAATGCAGTGTCAATACTGTTAAAATATAATGCAGTGAACCTGATGAATCTTTTATGATACAATATTATGTCCTTTTTCTTGTTTTTAAGCTCATTTCATGTTGAAGTCCAGCCCAAAACTTTTTCCTTCACTTTTCTAAATTTTTTTCTTTTAGGTGTTTCCTGGCATTGAATGGAATCAAACATGAATTCTACAATCTGCGAGGCAAGCTGGACACCATTCTCCAGGTATTGCAGAACATGAATTAATCTTTATTAAGATTCTATATATTGTTCGCATGGATATAGGTATTACTGTATTAGACATGAACTTCCTTATCTGTAAATAATATATTTTCTTGCCTTTTTGTAAGATACCTGTGAAGAGAGTGTACAATAACAGATCGGTATGAGCCATAGGATTAATAAGTTACAGCTGTTTAGTGAAGTCCATGGCTTGCATATGAGGGATATTAGTCCTCGGTGTTGGACGGGCTGAACCTGGTTTCCTGTTATGGCCAAAGTCCAAGGCCTTTTGTCACCATTGATTTTGTCTAGTCTACTTTCATTGAATCATATTACTCCTTTCTGGTGCAGCCATAAGTAATCTCTGCCTTTGAACAAACCATCTCAACTGACATTTTTTCATCTCATAACCTAATGGTACCACCCATGTTTTTAAGTATTTGTGCTGGCCTTAGTACCCATCTCTCCTTGCCTCACATGTGATTCCTCTATGCGTGTGCAGGTGAAATGAACTTCATTAGAAAGAGAACTCCTATAAAAGCAACAATAGATATAACAAGTACAAAAGGGAGGGAAGAGAACAGGCAAAACCCAAAATCTAAATACAAACCAAACCAACATTATACCTCACACCTCTTCAACTCAATAACCTTGTTAATCTTATTTGTTTAGTTGCAATGGATTTTAATATTAAAAGTCTTTTCTCCCTTGGAAAAGGGTAAAATAATCGGTGTTGGCACCATCAAAAGTAGGAGGCATAGATTCTATTCTATATTAGTATAGATGAAGATAAATGAGTACATGAGCTAGTTTGGGGGATTAAAAAAAATCAATATGTGGACATGACAATATATTTGATATTATTATATTTAGCAAGTATGAATTTTTAACTATTTGCCTAAACTTTGTAAAATATTGGTCTTCCAATAACCAGAAATTATGTGTGCAATTTATAATTGATTCAGTAAAAGAGAAAGCAAGGCACGAAGATAACTAGACAAATATGCGAACAAAATAAATCGTATTAAGCTAAATAAGAAACGCTAAGGTGCACATTGATGCAGTATAGTAGGCTTGTGATTTTAGGTTTTGAATAGTGGTGAAAGGATACAAGGCTTTGTAGATGAATTAGGATTGGATTAGGTCAAGGTTTGAAGATGGTAAGTGACTGGAATTTCAGAAAATAGATCATTGGAATTCAGGACAGTAACTTTTTTAGGTTGTAGGATATAATAGTAAAGGTTTATGGCATTGCAATAGGATTAGGGTTTTGGGAGATTGGGAGTAGTGTTTTAGGTTCAAAAAACTATGAAAATAGGGCTGGTTGTGGGTTACTTAGAAAACACAGCACTGTGGAGAATTAAAGAGAAAAGAGAAGTAAAAGAGAGAATTTAAGCAAGCATGTCTTCGATAACTAAACCAAAACACTCACTATTCCACTAATTGAAGTCTAAATTCATTTTGGTACAATGGCCCTTATTTATATATGCTAGAATACTTGCTAGGCAAGTAAAAACCTTTTAAAAGTAAAACTAACCAGTTGAGAAACCAACTAGGACTCAAATTCTTCTAAGATAGAAAGTTTCTAAACTTTTAAATCGTTTGATTTATAGCTCAAGAAAATACTCCTAATTAGACTCAAATTAGCAGTGGAAACTCTTAGAATGTCCAACCAAAATAGAAACTATATAAAATAGGAATTTTTTAAATTACTAAAATAACCCTAACCATGACTAGGACTTAAATTCTTAATAAAACCATCAAATTAAGAAACTAATGACTTAAACAACTACCATGGACACTTTCCTTTGGACCAAAAAGCTTCTTCATTGTTATGGCACTCATGACCTAAGGCTTAGGCATCCAACAAGGGTATTTCTTCTCTAACTAATTAAAAGCTACCTCATCACATATTCGCTCACAATGAGTCACAAATTGCATTAAGAAGCCAAAAGAAATAAGCAAGAGCATTCATTAACTAATCTTTATAATATGGTCATGATATTGGTACTATATCAATCCATAAGACTATCACCAATTCATTATCAGCTATTAATGTATCACTAGGAAGTGCCAACACTCCAAAAAAAAAGGCTAGAAATGCAGTGTTTGACACATGCTCGACACTGAGGGAAGTGTTCAAATTTTTTATTCTCTTATTTTGCATGACACAGTCAAGACATGTCTCCTACACTCCGCTGATACGTGCGGGACACACCTGTGAGATAGCAGGGGGAGCCTTCTTGTGTAGTTTAATTGTTGGAATTAGGCAAATGATTTTTTTTTGGGTGCATGTGAAAAATGGAACTATACTTGAAGTTAATTTAAATGCCATTGTCAGAACTTATAACTTCTAACTCATTATGACTTGTGGAATTGCGGATGTTTTGCTTGTTTATGTAATTATGTCTTTTTATATCTCTTTATAGTTTAATCCTTTTTTTTATTTATTTATTTATTTTTTTTTATATGTATAATAGAACTATCAACTATAATATAAAAATTATAAGTATTAATTTATTTATTGCCGTATCCTTGCTGATGGAAATATACCACATCCCACATCAATTAAATATCGAGTTTAACATGTCTTCATATACCTGTTTGGGCCCTCCCTCTACTTCCAAGCTTAGGTTTTTAGGTTGGAAACTTCACATGGTATCAGAGCATGTTGTTCTGGGCCTATTGAGCCTGTATTTGTTGCCCATGTGACAGGCCCGTTATTGTCTTGTTAGGCCTACGTGTGAAGGGGAGTGTTGGAAATATACCACATCCCACATCGATTAAATATCGAGTTAAACATGTCTTCATATACCTATTTGAGCCCTCCACTTAGAAGCTTAGGCTTTTAGGTTGGAAACTTAACACTTGCCATGTCATGCCCTAGGTTTTTAAGGATTTGCTGTATTGGTGTCATTGTTGTGTCGTATTTGTGTCGCATGTTGGTGTCAGTGCTTCTTAAATGTATCATAAATTCATCATTCATCATTAATCTGAAAGGATATATACAAATTACCACTTGTCTACTTAGCACTTAAATTTTATCAAAATCTCCTCTCTCTCTCTCTCTCTCTCTGTGCGCGCGTGTGTGCATGTATGATCATTTCTGGCTCTACAAATGACAATAACTCCTTTTAGGTTTTATTTTATTTGTATAAGGCCCAAGTGCACAATATTTTAATGTAAACTCTCATTTATATGAGACTATGCAATTATATTTATATTTTAAATGGAAATACCAATGAAGAAAAAAAAAATCCTTCCGTGTTCACCTCGTGTCCATCATCTTGCTCTCATGTGTGTGTGTGTGCGTGTGTGTGTCTATATATATATATATATATATATATATATATATATATATATATATATATATTAATTTTGGCCACACCCCCCATTAATTCAACATATGGCCAAGTGTGTTCGTTTTGTGTCATGTCAACATGGCCACGGCTTCACTTTAAGCCTATCCTAATACTCAACTAAGTAGCAAAGAGAAAAAAAAGAAGAAAAAAAAAGGGTATTCTTGTTGGAAATTAAGTGCTTAGATGTTTTTTGCACGTAGGGTTTGGGTAGATTTTACAAGGAGCTTGTTAGCTCCTTTATAGGTATTGTAATTACCAGTCCTTGGTCATTTTCAAAGGTTGCTTTCTAGATATTGCCAAGAGGGGGAGGTTTTTTTTTTTTGTGTGGTGATGCGAGACACTTTGTATTAATCAAAAAGATGAAGGGAAAAGAAAAGAAGAAGAAAAAACAGCACAACCCAGACCCTTCAAACGAAGTAGGTATAGTGTTCATGGCATTAGGGAACTACTAATGGAAAATTGTTTGGCTATTATAGGCTTTGCGTCAAACAGTTGCAGAAGGTAATGAGCATCATTTTGGGAGGTGGCTCTAATTAAACATTTTATTTGGCCAAAGCTTTTTAATATTAAGAGAACACTTTACGCTAATATGTATGGCTGCTAACCTGCTTTCCCAGCATAGAAACTGCTGGAAATTAAGTCAGAGGTTTTTCTTTGACATACCCTTTGTACAGTAATGGGAAAAAGTAGGGATGGAATTGTGGCCTTATGAGCTGAGTTTGTATTTAGGTCAGTTGGTGTTAGGAAGAAGCAAAGGCAATACTATAGCCTAACTGCTATTTAGTCCATTCATGCCAGAACAGTATTTAATAGGAAGACAATGAGTGAAACTAAAAATTAGAGTGCTTGACTGGCAAGAGTAATTAAAAAATTCCAAATAAAATTTATGTAAGGATTATTGAATGAAATAAACCTAGCTAAAATTTAATTTCGAATCATGTATTTGTTCTAATATAGTTCTATAGTCATATCTATTATCCTATTGCTGTGATCTCAATCAATATGTTATTCTAGAATACTTAATTGAATTACTTTAAGGATTGTTTTAACTTTTGCTAGTGCATATCTAACTGTCTGGAAGAACTAATGATCTTGATGTAAAAAATTTGAGACTAGTTCAAATGTTTCCAAGTCTGCACTAATTCTCCATCTTTGAATGCTCTATAATTCTGGATTACTTATAGATTATAGATTTTTAGTTTTTCCATGAATTAGAGAATGAATGAAGATTTGAGTCAGCCACGAGAGAGAATTTTAATATTTTGGCAGAGTGCCCTTGCCTTTATATGAATGTCTTCCAATTTCTTTTATATTGGTCCCATTTATAAAGATCCAAGGATGCTGCTTCAGTAAATGATCATTTGAGTTACTGAGTGAGTGGCTATAAAAGTGATAAATGATCACTTGATTCATCATTTGGCAATGGCCATATTTTGCCATTACTTTCTTCCATATTGCAATAATGCCTATCTTGCCAAGATATTTATTCCTATTTGAGGTTTTACTTTGCTTAAAGCTTCTCAACATCATGATGCTCTATCTTATTAGAGGGCACTATTGGTTTGTTGTTGTTTCTAGATATGTTACCAAATTATCCTTTTCTATGTTCTAAACCTGCTTTTATAACATGTGATGCTGATATATCTTATCATAGATTCTGACGTGCACATCACTGCCATATTTTCTAAATAACATCTGCATCCACTAGACTGCAAGTAAAAAAAATTGTTACAAGGGCTATTTCTAATATGTGTTCTGCGTGTCCAAGAGTATTCCTGCTGTTCAAAAGTTGTGGGATATCTCAAGGTTAAATACGGGATATATCATGCATGTGCATGTCTCCAGTGGATGTTGTGGTCAGAGATGCTTGCTAAATAGAAATTTCCATTATTAAGTATCAATCCCTAGTATTTTCTCTTTTATCTCTTTAACATTGGCCCTCTAGTTTGCTGTTTCTCCTTTTTCCAAGACACCTTGTTCGAGCTTTTGATTTCTCATGCTCTACCATTTCTGGCTTGAATATTTTATTTGGTGAAATGGTGGTGTTAAATGGCAAAATGGGAGATGGACAAGATTAATGAAATGACGGTGTGAGGCAAGAGCACAATGATGGAGGGAATATGTGTGGCTCTCTGCTTAATCATATTTAAATTTTGAAATTGGGGGCACGTAGAAGGGAAATATACAGAACAATGTTGAGAAATTCTATTTGCGCACACTATTTTTGCTATTGTATTTGTAGGCAGGTCACCTTATTTTCTCTTTTGATTTATTGGCTGCTTTTAAATTTAAAATGAAAATCGTTGGTTGATCATCTCTTTTCTGGGAATTGTGAGATCCCTAGTTGGTGTATTGTCTGCAGAAGGGAAGCATCATAGGTGAATCACATTGGTTTGGTCTCTATTTTTTTTATCTATTTTGGAATTAATGGCCACTTTCATCGTGAGTGGTTGAGATGTTATGTAGCTAGAAGATTAGGGCTTGGGAGCAGGTGATGAATCCTGTGAAAATGTTCTTTGGATTATTTGAGAAGACTGAAAGAATCAGATTTTTGACTAGATGGAGTTTGGAGAGGATAATGAAACAATTATTTATACTGCATACTAGTGTAATTTGGCTTCTAATTTTAGACTATTTTGTCATTAGCAAGAAAAAAACCCTATTTTGTTATGCTCCCCTTTCTGGATTTTGATACAGTTATATCCACTAGTTTATCTGATGTTATAATCTGAAGTATTAATTTAAGCTAGTACATGAGCAAACTAATATGCATTACTTCTGGCAACACTTATGCATAATTTATTAAGAATTTTTTAAATAGTTAGTTTCTGCGGGTCCCGCTTGATCCTTTTGAAAACCTTATAACCGGGTCAATTCTGTAAATCAATGTGCATCCTTTAGGGAACGTATATCATACATAGTTCACCATTGTTAAGGGTTTTTTCAATGTATCCATTTCACCAATACTAATTCCACATCGTGAACTTCCCCAAAACTCTTTATTCATACACATCCTCAATTTTTGCTTCCACTTATGTAATCTCTCTGTCATTGGGCATTTTCTTTTGGTACATTATGGTAAGAATTTACTAGTGTAAGATTGCTTGTTCTAACAAGTTTTCTTCTTCCTCTGGGATCTTTTTGGTGCAGCTGGAGAGGCGAATCATTTCACATGACAACATATGATCGTGATGGCTGAGATGTGGTGTACTATCCCTAGGTGTGTGGAGAGAGTTTCTGAGTATCCTATAATGTAGAGTGTGAGGACCTATGGAATAAAGTTTTAAAATACTTTTCAGTGTACTTGAGTATATTATGCTTAAACATCAAACTTCCTTCTTCCTTTATGGGGTTTCGTATTTTTGAAGCATGCATATCAATATCTTATCTATATGGAACTTTGTCCGCCCTGGAAAAAATACCACCCAAGGTCTCACAAGGAATTGCATGAGGGTGGTATTCATTCTACCCACCCTGTGTCAAGTGAGATAGGGCCTCAAAGATGTGAAAGTTTACATATCCATGTTGGAAATTTGACCAGAGGATGGTTAAATATATTTTTGAAGCTGTTGGCCCCTTAGATAGGGATATAGTAGTAGTCTATTAATTCTAGCAATGAATTTTCTGTAAAATTATGGACATTTGCAGTTCATAGCAAGCTTACTCCATAAGATTTCTTGTGGGATGTTTGGGACATGGAAAACTTGGTCAAAATCACCAGGGTTCTGTTTAGTTTGCATGAATTGTATGGAAGAATTCCAGCTTCCGTTTTAAATGGTTTGTTTCGGCATGTTTTCCTAATTGACTATTTACCTTGTTCAGACTTCGAATTTCATGTTATAAGCCAAAGCTTAGTAATTGCATGTTTGGCGTACCGTTTCAAAATTGAAAGGCCTTTTGGAAAAAGGCATTTTTAGAACATCATTTTAAAAAGGCATGTGCAAGAAATTAAATGATTGGTAAAGATACATTTTAAAAGTCCTTTTGTGTAAAAAAAAATGGATAAACATTAATATTTTTTAGTTTTATCTCTTACACTCCTGTCTTTTGGAGTCATTTTGAAAAGCTACCCTCATTAGCTTTTGTTAAATTGCATTTTTGAGTAGGTGATTTTTTCTAAAAGATAATTTGAGTGGTTCACCAAAACGCTTGTAAAATAATGAAAATGACTTTCACCTTTCAAAAGGCCTTTTGAGGTCTCCCAAATGGTGCGTTAAACGCTCACTAAATCAGATAGACCCAAATGGAGTTGGTGGAGGCCTTGGAAATGTATGAGACTCTTGGTGCTTTCTTTCTATTGACCATCAGAAAGATTAAGGGCCATTTGTTCATCCAGATAGATATCGTACAACTACAATGTATTTTACATTGTATTTTAGGTACAAATTCATTATTTTGAATAGACCATTTAAAAAATCTTAAGTTTTTCACTATAAGATCAATTTTTATAAATTCTTGAAATGCTATTATTTGGAATTTCTGTTCATTTGTGATGATGGTTATCATTGAATACTCACCAGTAGCGCTGCCAGTATTAGGGGTGTTAATGGTTCGGTTTGGTTCGGTTTTAGGGGAGATTTCAAACCAAACCATTATACTTCGGTTTTGTTCCTCCCAAACCAAAACCAAACCATACTATAAAAAAACCAAACCAAACCAAACCATTATATTTCGGTTTGGTTCGGTTCGGTTTCGGTTTTAACCTATCAAGTAACAACAAATAATTGAAAATGAAAAAAATGACATGCTAAACTCCAAATAAAAACATTTTTAATAAAAGCATTACATTAGCAACTAAAAAAAACAAACATTGTATCAAAATAGAAACATATTGACATATATCACGCACAACATTAATAGCTAGTTTAATACATGCCAATCTAAAAAAGGGAAAACAATAAGAAACTTAAAATCAACAAAAACAAACCCATTACCTATTTTACCTTTATCAGAATTGGGAATTTACAAACTTTAAGTTTATATATATATCTATTATATTTTTCGGTTTTTTCGGTTTTTCGGTTTGGTTTGGTTTTTTAAAATTGAAAACCAAAACCAAACCAATTGAGTTCGGTTTTCTAAAATTAAAACCATAACCAAACCTAATGACAAAAAAACCAAACCAAACCGCCCGGTTCGGTTTGGTTCGGTTTGGTTCTCGGTTTTAACCAAAACCATTAACACCCCTAGCCAGTATGCCACCATATCTGGTACTTTAATGCATAACATCACCAGCTTGTTAAAAACTCCTACACCTTCATCACCACCACCGGCTGACAAACAGCCACCACAACCTTTGCTGCAACTACCACAGCCATTTGAACAACCTGCCATCAACTCTAATAGAGCCCCTGCCTGCCAACCCCATTGTGACCTGTCCGGTTTGCCATTGTAACCATCTTAATACCTGGTCACCACATACGAAATTAAGTGGCCTGGTTCTAGCTTGTTAGCCCTTTCGTTCGTTATTCTTTTTATGGCAAAGTTACCTCCATTTTAGGGCATTCCAATACAACCATTATGCTTCCCCTTTCTGAAGGAAATTACCCTCCATTGAAAAAGTGGGACAATTTTCCCACCATCTCTATGCCCATGTACACACCACCAAAACAAGTAGAATTCAGCACCTCGGATTCTATCACAACTTTGCAGTTTGGGGTCGATTGGGCCATTCTAAAAGGCGCAACAAATATAAATCAATGAAAATAACACCAAAGTGTATATATATACAAAACCAGTCCTATGAGCCGAGCTTATGAGGCCGTGCTGATGTAAATTATATTAACATCATGCATTTAGGAGTTGTATCATGTACCCTGTAACCCACCAATGCAAGGAATACAACTCCCAATACATGGTGCTAATGCAACTTATATCAATATGTCCTCATAGGACCATATTCGATATGCATAACAAGTCCTATATGGTCATGCCTACAAGACGCTTATGATCGTATTGATCTCTGTAATATCCATCTGATAACAATCAAATCACAATTTGGCAATATTCAACAACAACCAAAGAAGTCAAATGAATCAATGAAGTGGGTTATTGCAACCCCTCAACTTTATTTGTAAACCCCAATTTTTTTTTTTCATTTTTCAAGGTTTTATGAAAAATATAAAAGGTTGTTCACCAGAAAACATTATTTTGAACAATTTTGAAAGAGAAAAGTTTTTGAAAATCTTTCGTTTACGACGACTTTTTAACAATTTATACGATAGATTTTAGAAAAAATTTCTACTAAGTTGTTCAAAATGAATTTTTTAGTAGACTACGCAACTAGTTTCACGAGAACCTTTAAAATTTTTCATTAAATCATGAAAAGTTAAAAATAAATGGGATGTGCAAATAAAATTGAGGGGTTGCAATAGCCACCCTCTTAATCAATTTCCCCAACAATTATAACCACCTCTACCAGATTCGATAACCTTGACCCCCATGAGCAATTGCCATTGGATAGTTAGGTGCAAAGGCATAATATATGCTTGCCACGTAATTAGACGATTGGGCATTAATCCTCAAGGGGCACAACTATTTAATTAATGAAGTCCACAAATAAATGAAAAAAATTTGAATTTATCATTACTGCAAAAATCTATGACATTATTGCGACATCCAACTTGTCTGTGCTCTAGAAAAATACTCAAAAATCAAATTCTCTGACATGAAAATTCTGAAGTCTTGCTAAAGTCTGGGACTGGAGAAACCTCAGTGAATAAAAATTCAACATCCAGAACCCTTAATCGAAGAGACTGAAGCCCATATCCTGCATTAAGTCAAAAAAAAAGGAAAGCCACATCAGAGTAATGAAGTTGGATTATGTGCTGTGCATGTGCACATGGTTTAAGGCGGCCTGCCCGGACATAGCAGGTGTGCATCCCTATGTGAAAAGCTAATCAAGGCAAGGTCCATCACTCTAAAAACAGGCATTCTTTTCCCAATGTGAAACTAGATTTCCTGCCTGCTTAGGGATACAGTTAATTAATCTGATCCAAATAGAAGCATACTTTGAAACTAGAAGCATACTTTGAACAGGCCCTGTGGACACTGCCCCAAAATGCTCAGCATGGCTCCAGCATTCCCCCCCACCCCCCAAAAACAAAAAAAAAAAAAACCCACACATGGCTGACTAATGTCCACTGCCAGATTTCACATCTAAATACTTTCTCATATGGCTACAAGCCTACAACCTCAAATCAAATTTCAACTCTTTCCTCGTGAAGTCGACCAATTTCACCTCTCAAGCTTCACTCCAACTGTGTAGCACAATGAGAAGAAGATAAGGAACCGGGGAGCCAAATATATGGGTCCCCACAAAGTGATCGGACGTGTGAATTAAAAACCACGGTACACAAAATGGGGAACCAGACTTTTGGTAAGGAGCCAGCATATGGGTCCCTACAAAGTGGTCAAATGTGTGAATCGAAAACCACACTAAATATGTACAAATTAAAGGGAGGGCTTATCGTCAGGACATGGGAGGAAAGCCTGAAAGACTAGAGGGATAGCTGATATATAACCTGTAAATCTATTTGATGGAATTTTAAAATAAATTACTTACATCATCTGATTCCTCTTTCTCTTCCACCTTTTCCTCTTTCTTTGTCTCAGCAGCCGGTGCTGCAGCAGCACCACCTCCACCACCACCACCAGCAGTTGCAGCAACTGCAACACCACAACCACCACCAGAAGGCACTGATGCCAGTTTCTCTCTTCCAGATGCAATAAGCTCTGTTATATCTTTACCTTTAACTTCAGACAAAAGCAACTCAATCCTATCATCATCAGCTTCAGCCCCAACTGTGAATAAAATTAACATAGATTCAAAATGACATGAGATCCAAATTCCCATAAAAGTTTATTTCTAAAGCTTTGTCAAAACCAACCTTCAAAAACTTAATTTCAGCCAAGAATCCAGACTTCAAGCTTGTAATTTAGATTGGACAATGAATCAATAATCGCACATAAAATTAGAGCTGAGTTGGCACTTAAAGTTGGAATTCCTACCACTAATAAGTAACCTAACCATTTTTCTTAGGAGAGAACTTTGGGATATATCATTAATAGCATGAATTATAATACTGACAAGGAAAAAAAAAATTAAATTAATCAATGAACTGCAAAGAAACATAGCCAGAAATTGAAGTAATATTAATTAACTATTATTAATACATTGCTATCAAAGACAAATTATTTTGATAGGAATGATTGGGTTCACCTATCATACTATGTTCTTGTGGCTAATAATGCCTTCATTCAGAACCCAAGACAACTTGTATGTGTTGACTAATCAACCCACTCAACCTGTGGAGCTAACTATGTATATCAAAGCGCTTTAACAACACCTCCTTCACACCCCCCGCGCGAGGGTGGGGGTGCGGGTGGGGGGACATGCAGTCTCCCGCACGGAAACATTCAATGGGAGAGTGTTGAAGGCAATACCAAGGCAGAAAACCATCTCAATGGATTCAACCACAAGACCTACTATGATACCATGCTAACCTCCCAACTTATCTAAAAGCCCAAGTTGTTCAGAGAGGAGACCAACTACGTATATCAATGGGTTTTTTTAACATCCCCCACATGTGCGATCTTTGCATGTGAACAAACTTTCCATGGGAAAATATAGGGGTAGCATTAAGGCAGATACATATGGGCAACAAAATATTAAGGTCATGACCCACAAAACAATGGACATTATTTCACTTTCTTTTTTGGACTCCCAATGAAAAACAAATTACTAGTTCATAATTGAACTAGGTTTCCATTCAAGTATAATAATGCCATTTCTTGGAATTCCCTTATGTTGGAATTCTCTTCTTCGAATGATATTGTTTTACATAAAGATGCTTTGGTTCATGAGTACTTGGAAGCGGCTAATAATGCCATTTCTTGGAATGTTATTTTTGTGAGGTGCTTCATTGATTGAGAATTGGAAAGTGTGACGTTATTTTATCATATTCTTTATGATAATAAGAATTCAGTGGGTGAGAATGACTCCTTGGTGTGGTGTAACGACTCCAAAAGTTTATCCTCCGTGAAATCTTTCTACAATATCTTGAGACCACATGAGGATCCTTTCTTTCCGGTGAAGATGAAGTGGATTTCATCGATTCCTACAAAAGTGTTGTTCTTTTGTTCGTTGGTGGGAAGTAACAAATGTTTGACTTTGGATCATCTTATTGGAAGAAGGTGGTCTTAGCCTAATATACGTATTTTGTGCAAAGAAAAGGCGAAAATGGGGGATCATCTTTTCATCCATTGAATCATGGCTACTAGTCTTTGGATGCTTATTTTTAATGTTTGGTGTCCATTGGGACCTTCCCTCTTTGACTCATGAAATTCTTGCCAGTAGGTGGATTAAAAGAGGTAAAAAAGAAGCTAAGGTGATTTGGAGAATGGTCCCTCATGCTGTTTTTTGGTGCATTTGGGGAGAAAGAAATCTCTAAGAACCTTTGAAGGAATTGAGAAGTCGATCATTGATCTTAAGTCCTTCTTGATTACGAACCTCTTCTTGCACCACTCTAATTACTATAATAGTTGTAATCGTTCTTTGTACATTTTGTACATGCTTTTAAGCTTTAGAGGGGTCTTTCCTTAGAGCTTGTATATATCTCATGTACTTGGGCTAAGCTTTTTTCATTCTAAAGATTTTAGATTCTTTATATTTCTTATCAATAAGATTAAAAAAATGACTTCTCTTAACTTAACCAAAAAAAAAAAAACTACTGCTTTTAGCTTGTCTACTGTGATTATTCTGTTTTCCATGCCAATGAAACCACTTTATAATTGGTTTTACGTGGTAAGTTTTTTTGTAAATTTATCATATATCAATATGACAGTATCTATACTTCTATACTACAATAAAAATATAGATATTGGAAAATCTTTTGATTAACAAAAATATATTTAAATTATGCTAATGACCAAGATACCAACCTCCTTACAAAAGATCAAGGCCACAGAGCCCACAAAAATTCTGCTTTTCTTTAGCATTCACCTAAAAATATTACTACTACCTAATTGACCCACAGTTTCAAAGTAAAATGTAAGATGGAAAATGGCTTATTCCCTTAGCTTTTCTATCGTGATTATTCTATTTTCCCTGCCTCACCACAAATAAATAATCCCCAGTAAAAAAAACATAAATGCTTGTTCATTTTCTCTTCCTTTTCTTGAAACAGACATGAATAGAATAACTAATAAAACACAAATCACCAAGCAAAAATGAAAATAAGCTTTTGAGAGGCAGGGAAATAAAGAAACAAGAAACACTAGCGAACAAGCCCCAACAGTAACCAACCCAACCAGCTTATCATCAAACATTGTTGCAGATATACAATGGAACAAATGGAAACCCTAGCCTCATAATATACAAATATATGTGTATTTTTATAAAATCAAGAAGTTAAAACAGAGATTATAAATAAATAAGTAAAGAAGAGGAAGAAATGGAGAGAGATACCAGATCCAAGGATGTCCTTCAAATCATCAGCTGAAGGGGTTGTGTTGCCTCCCAACACAGCCAGCAAATATGCTGCTATTACCTTCATCTCTGCCTCAACAGAAACAAACTGATAAAGATAAGCTGTCAGTATCAATACAACAGGATGTAGAAAGTGTGTATATATATATATAGAGAGAGAGAGAGAGAGAGAGAGAGAGAGTACTGTGAGGGGTTTGGATCTGCAGAAATGAGGAGGTTCTTGCCAGGGTTTATACGGCCTTTAATATCTATTGCTAGGGTTTCGCCTTTGGATCTTTTGTTCCAAGTCAGGTGACCATTTTGCTTCTGTTTCATGGCGGGTCGGGTGGGTCGGGTCAATAAAAAAAAGGGGCAAATTGGGCCTTGAAGCGATGATCAGATTCGTTATGGTGTTTCATGATCAGTTTCACTCATTAGCATTTGGATCCTCAAAATGTGTGGGGGATAAAAATCCCCACGATGCCATGTACCAACTCCAAGGGTATAGTTGGGAAAACATTTTTTTAGGGTTGACTCAGCAGATCAAACATTTATGGGTAATTGCACTTAAGGTCCAGGGTTTGGGATCATGTCTCGCTTAAGGGTACTAAATTTCAATTGCGTCAATTTGATACCCAAAATATTAGTTTGATTTCAATTGAGGTCCACCGTTAAAACCCGTTTGTTGACCAAACGGAATTGCTTTTAAATTTGCACATAGCATGTGACCAAATTTAAATAATATTATCCCCATTTTACCCTTTATAGTATAAAAACTAGGGGTGTTAATGGTTTGGTTTGATTCGGTTTTTGGAGAGATTTCAAACCAAACCATTATACTTCGGTTTTATTCCTATCAAACCAAAACCAAACCATACTATAAAAAAACCAAACCAAATCAAACCGAAAATTTCGGTTTAGTTCGGTTCGGTTTCAGTTTTAACCTATCAAGTAGCAACAAATAATTAAAAATGAAAAAAATGACATGCCAAACTCCAAATAAAAACATTTTTAATAAAAGTATTACATTAGCAACAAAAAAAAAAAAAACATTAAACATTGTATCAAAATAGAAACAAATTGGCATATATAAATATGTCAAACTTTAAGTTTATGTGTATATCAGGTCCAGTCAGGTAAGCTGCCGCTGATGCAATGGTATATCAGCTGAAACAATCGTGGCCATTCATTCAAAATGGATTCAAATCAATGGCTATGGTTTAACTGCAAGACAAGCTGACATGGGAGTCACATCACGTTCTCTTTCATCTGATATCACTTTCTCTCTCTCCTTTACAGATCAGGTTTGAAGCTCTCTCTCTCATCACGTTCTCACTTTCTCTCTCTCCTTCTCCAGATCAAGAAGCTCTCTTCATCCCTCTCTCTCTCTTTCATGGCAGCTCCTCTCTTCATCTCTCTCTCTCTCTTCAGCTAAAGCTTATCCACGAACCACAAGCTGACACCACCCTCACCACCGGCGACCCTCACCGCTGCCACGCTGACTTCACATGAACCACCGTCGCCGCCGAGGCAGGTAAGCCCATTTTCTGCAATTTTTCCCCCTATTCTCCAAACCCTCACCTGACTTCCATCACTCTCTCTCTCTTTCATGGCATCATCACCCCTTCATCGCAGCAAACAGAGGTGAGCTCACCACTGCCACGCTGACTTGACGCGATGCTCACCTCCGGCGAGCCTCACCGCCGGCAACCCGAGGCCAGATTTGAAACTCACCGCCGGCGACCTAAGCTCCCTCTCCACAAACCCACCGCCGGCAACCTAAGCTCCCACATAAAAGAACCTCACCGCCGTCGACCTGAGCTACGGTAAGCTTCTCTCCCTTTGCAATTTTTTTTCCCCCATTCTCCAAACCCTCCTTCTGCAATGGAACACCTTGTCATCATTTCTTGCAATATGAAACTAAGAAAAATAAATTGTGGACTCTTCTCCTCATGGATAATTTTTCTTTAAAAAATAAAAATAATTTGGATATTGGCATAATGTTTAACACAACAGGAAAAATGGCATAGAATTGGGTGGAATTTTGGAAATGTAGATAAATTCTTGTAGACGTAAAGAAGAACTGATATTGTGGTGGGTATAAGCTCCAAAATTGATAAATTGAATTTATTTGCATTAACCTATGTGGCAGACAATGATGTAGAACCAAAAGCAAAGGTGGGTTACCTGCACTAGTTGGAAACATTGAGCAGGATTTTTTTGCATCCAAAACAAATGTATAAATGATAAATACTAATAGAATAGTTTTAATATAAAAGTTCATCTATTTTAACACCATTTTTATTCTCGATAACTAGTAAAAATGATTAAAATTACACGATGTTTGATGAAGTACATGGATCTGAAAGATTTTTCATAAGTACGTACTTATGAATGTATACAAGTTTAAACCCTTAAATTCAACAACATACATAAAACAGTGGATTTTGATCAATTCTTATGTTTAGGCTACCTTGGTATTTGTATTGTGTATTGCTTGGTTTTTCCTGTATCCAAATTGTTTGGGCTGCCTGGGTATTTGTATTGAGCTTATTTTTATAATCCATTTGTATTGTGTATTGCTCATCCATTTGGTCTGGGAAAGTGGAAATTAGACCTCAATCTCAAAGCAATAATCGGAAAAATTCAAGAGAAATAGTGCAGGGAAGAGAACCTAAATGAATATTTTGAAAGAGTATTTTTTTATTTGATTGAACTTTAATTTAGATTGACCATTATTTTTACCTACGGTTGTGTATTGTCTTTATTTGCAGGATTTGATGAACCTTCTCTCGATCAGATCTAAAAACCCCTCATTGCGTAACTCCGCCCGCAGCAGCAAGTCTTCACCGCCGGCACACCAAAGGGAAACACACTGTCGGATCTGATAGTTAGTGTGTTTTTATCTCTGTTGTTTCTCTCCAAGCCCTCACGACTCACCTCTCTTTGGGCGCAGCATCACACTTTCCCTCCGCTGACCGAAGCTACTCTCTTGGCGAAGCGAACCTCAAGGGTAGTCACTAGCTATCAATGTTTAGGGTGTGAGGCACACTGTGAAAAAGGCAGATCTTCAGGGTTTTTCATTTTTTTTTTTTTTTGCCTTATAAAATTGTACTGCTCAAAATAAAATTGATTTTAGGGATTTAGTTGTAATGCTCAAAAAATAAATTTCAGGGTTTTATTTGTAATGCTTATAAAATTGATTTGTTTGACATTTTCACATTGTAAAGAATTGTGAAGGTTGTAGGGATTTATTTTTAGTTTTGTTCCTTGCTCACATAAAGAATTCTGAAGTTTGTATGAAATATTTATTTTAATTTTTGGTTTTGTTTTCAAATATATTCTACTAGCACTAGTTGTCTCTGATCTAGTTAGTGCGAATGGTAATATGTCCCTTCCTTCGATATATGGTTTTTTCTATTCTTCATAGAAATAAATGTCCCTTCATTGAGCAAATGGCAATATGTATTTAGGTTGATGCAAGATTTTCTTTCCTGTCTTTAAGTCCAATTTCTACTATGAGTGCCTATGTTTAGGTGCAAATGGCGATATGTCTAGTTAGTGCGATTTCTACCATGAGTGCCCATGTTTAGGTGCAAATGGCGATATGTCCAGTTAGTGCAAAATGGAAAATATGACGTGACTTGAGTCATGGGAAATTCATGGGATATATATGCCGTGACTTACTTTTCTTACCATCTAAGAATAATTTTGCCTGTGTAGATTAGGATTTCCCAACCCAATCATAATTAGCTGGCTATAGGTTGTATGTTTTTAATCAATTGCCCTATTGTAAGATTTGAAGTAAATTGCTAGGAATAAAAGGGATGTTTAAAAAAAAAATTTGCAAAACAAGCAGGCCTCCATTGATCATCAATCTTGTGCAGAGGCAATAGCTCTTGTTGGCCACTTCTAATATGTATAAAATAGTTTCCATGAATGCCTATATGTTGAATATGAATAAAATATGTAACAAGTGAATCTGAATAAGAACAAATCTGTAATTTTTTATCACAAAAAACAAAAGAACATAATCTGTAACAATACCCTAAAACTCTTCGACTCAAACACAAGATAATTCAACCCAAAACCAACTGATTATAAACAAATAAGACGGTTGTGGATTGATGGACATGGTTCCTAATGACCATTTTGTTTACAATCACCCCAACTCTCTTTAAAAGGTTTCAAAACAATTGAGGTTTCCATAAATCAGCTCACATAAAAATTAGTACTACAATTCCAAGTCACACATTCGAATTGCACAGTACATAAATTAGCTGCTAGAAAATTGCAGCAGCTACAATTCTAAATCTCTTCCACTAAAATTGCCCTCCAATAAATTATGCCATCCATCAACTCCTCCAACAACATTTACTTGTCTTGCGAGGGGAAAAGTTCATCAAATCCTGCAAATAAAGACAATACACAACCGTAGGTAAAAATAATGGTCAATCTAAATTAAAGTTTCATCAAATAAAAAATACTCCTTCAAAATATTCATTTAGGTTCTCTTCCCTGCACTATTTCCCTTGAATTTTTCCAATTATTGCTTTGAGATTGAGGTCTAATTTCCACTTTCCCAGACTAAATGGATGAGCAATACACAATACAAATGGATTATAAAAATAAGCTCAATACAAATACCCAGGCAGCCCAAACAGTTTGGATACAGGAAAAACCAAGCCATACACAATACAAATACCCAGGTAGCCCAAACATAAGAATTGATCAAAATCCACTATTTTCTGCATGTTGTTGAATTTAGGGGTTTAAACTTCTATACATTCATAAGTACGTACTTATGAAAAATCTTTCAGATCCATGTATTTCATCAAACGTCGTGTAATTTTAATCATTTTTACTAGTTATCGAGAATAAAAATGGTGTTAAAATAGATGAACTTTTATATTAAAACTATTCTATTAGTATTTATCATTTATACATTTGTTTTGGATGCAAAAAAATCCTGCTCAACGTTTCCAACTAGTGCAAGTAACCCACCCTTGCTTTTGGTTCTATATTATTGTCTGCCACATAGGTCAATGCAAATAAATTCAATTTATCAATTTTGGAGCTTATACCCACCACAATATCAGTTCTTCTTTACGTCTACAAGAATTTATCTACATTTCCAAAATTCCTCCCAATTCTATGCCATTTTTCCTGTTGTGTTAAACATTATGCCAATATCCAAATTATTTTTATTTTTTAAAGAAAAATTATCCATGAGGAGAAGAGTCCACAATTTATTTTTCTTAGTTTCATATTGCAAGAAATGATGACAAGGTGTTCCATTGCAGAAGGAGGGTTTGGAGAATAGGGGAAAAAAAAATTGCAGAGGGAGAGAAGCTTACCGTAGCTCAGGTCGATGGCGGTGAGGTTCTTTTATGTGGGAGCTTAGGTCGTCGGCAGTGGGTTTGTGGAGAGGGAGCTTAGGTCGCCGGCAGTGAGTTTCAAATCTGGCCTCGGGTTGCCGACGGTGAGGCTCGCCGGAGGTGAGGATCGCGTCAAGTCAGCGTAGCAGCGGTGAGCTCACCTTTGTTTGCTGCGATGAAGGGGTGATGATGCCATGAAAGAGAGAGAGAGTGATGGAAGTCAGGTGAGGGTTTGGAGAATAGGGGGAAAAATTGCAGAAAATGGGCTTACCTGCCTCGGCGGCGACGGTGGTTCGTGTGAAGTCAGCGTGGCAACGGTGAGGGTCGCTGGTGGTGAGGGTGGTGTCAGCTTGTGGTTCGTGGATAAGCTTTAGCTGAAGAAAGAGATAGAGATGAAGAGAGGAGCTGCCATGAAAGAGAGAGAGAGGGATGAAGAGAGCTTCTTGATCTGGAGAAGGAAAGAGAGAAAGTGTGAACGTGATGAGAGAGAGCTTCAAACCTGATCTGCAAAGGAGAGAGAGAAAGTGATATCAGATGAAAGAGAATGTGATGTGACTCCCATGTCAGCTTGTTTTGCAGTTAAACCATAGCCGTTGATTTGAATCCATTTTGAATGAATGGCCACGATTGTTTCAGCTGATATACCATTGCATCAGCGGCAGCTTACTTGACCGGACCTGTATATATATATATATATATATTGTTATAAATATTAAACATTAAGTGGAAATTGAGTGGATGTCCACACCCCCTCCACTTTGTGATAATGGGAACACCACTTCATAAGTGGGTTAGGTAATCCCATCATGTGGACCTAATGCAAACAAAGATAAAAGGGGAAAGGGAGAAAGAAGTGAAGGAAGTATTTTTGGAGAGAAAGAAGAAATGTGTATTCGGAGAGAAAGAAGAGAAAGAAGATGAATGAGAAATTTATTCTCCTCATAACTTGTTCTAAATTCTTGGTTTTACAACACGTTATCAGCACGAATTGCTCAAGGAATTTGTGAGCAATATCATACTACCATCATCTTCTTTCTTAACCAATTTGGTTGCGGTAAGTTGGTAAGTTGGTACGTTCTAAACCAATTTGATTGTGGTAAGTTGGTATGCTCTTAACCAATTTGGTTGTGGATTGGTTTTTACTCTAAATTATATACTTGAATGGATGAATCCATCTTCTCTTCCTGGAGCAAGAGAAGATTTAAAAATAAAACTTGAAGTTTTATAAATAAATAAAAGGAGTGATGATTCATTTTCTCTTTTTGAAGTAAGAGAAAGATTTGAAAACTTAAAGTTTTCTATATGAAAAGTTATTATTTACATGTTATCTTCATGAAAGAAGAAACAAATTTCAATCTCCAAAATTTTCTATAAGAAAAGTTGTTGTTCATATATTCTCTTCCTGAAGCAAGAGAAGATTTAAAATAAAACCTGAAGTTTTATAATTAAAAAGGAAAAAGGGTAACAATTCATCTTCTCTTCCTGAAGTAAGAGAAAGATCTGAAAACCAGAAGTTTTCTATAAAAAAAAAAAAAAAAAAATTATTATTCATCTGTTCTCTTCCTGAAGCAAGAGATAAATTTCAAAACCTGAAGTTTTAGAAATAATGAATAAAGTCTCAATTTAATTGAATAAAGTGATGGTCAATGATGACCAAATTAAATTAAGTAATATATTTCTCTATTATGTGTTATGCAACTTCTTTAGATGCTTGTAAAATTTTGGTGAAAATTCGTGGGTGCGTCTTAACTTTTGCTTTAGTTATCATAGAAGAACACACGAAAATCTGCTCTTGTTTTACTACGAATTGACTGTCAACGTCACCTCTGTTGTCAGTCAACTTCTCTCAGATTGACTGGTAACTTCACTGTGTCTGCTTAAAATATGTCATTAGGTAAATATAAAAACCTGAAGTTTTCTATTATAAGAAAGGGATTATTATTCATATTTCTCTTCTTGAAGTAAGAGACAAATTTCAAAACCTGAAGTTTTAGAAATAATGATTAAAGTCTTAATTTAATTGAATAAAGTGATGGTCAATGATGACCAAATTAAATTGAGTAATATATTTCTCTATTCTGTGTTATGCAACTTCTTTAGATACTTGAAAAATTTTGGTGAAAATTCGTGGGTGCACCTTAACTTTTGCTTTAGTTAGCATAGAAGAACACACAAAAATCTGCTCTTGTTTTACTACGAATTGACTGTCAACGTCACCTCTGTTGTCAGTCAACTTCTCTCAGATTGACTGGTAACTTCACTGTGTCTGCTTAAAATATGTCATTAGGTAAATATAAAAACCTGAAGTTTGTTATAAATATTAAACCTTGAGTGGACATTGAGTGGATGTCCACACCCTCTCCACTTTTGATAATGGGAACACCACTTCATAAGTGGGTTAGGTAATCCCATCATGAGGACCAAATTCAAACAAAGATAAAAGGGGAAGGGGAGAAAGAAGAGAAGTATTTGGAGAGAAAGAAGAGATGTATTCGGAGAGTTAGGAGAGAATGAAGGGAGAAGACTGAGACAGTGTGTCTCAAAAAGTTTTGCTGATCCTTGTATAATGTTTATACATTCAGATGGAAATCAAAGAAGATGAATGAGAAATTTATTCTCCTCGTAACTTGTTCTAAATTCTTGGTTTTACAACACGTTATCAGCACGAATTGCTCAAGGAATTTGGGAGCAATAGCATACTACCACCATCTTCTTTCTTAACTAATTTGGTTGTGGTAAGTTGGTAAGTTGGTACATTCTAAACCAATTTGATTGTGGTAAGTTGATATGCTCTTAACCAATTTGGTTGTAGATTGGTTTTTACTCTAAATTATATACTTGAATGGATGAATCCATCTTCTCTTCCTGAAGTAAGAGAAGATTTAAAAATAAAACTTGAAGTTTTATAAATAAATAAAAGGAGTGATGATTCATTTTCTCTTCTTGAAGTAAGAGAAAGATTTGAAAACTTGAAGTTTTCTATATGAAAAGTTATTATTTACATGTTATCTTCATGAAGGAAGAAACAAATTTCAATCTCCAAAATTTTCTATAAGAAAAGTTGTTATACATATATTCTCTTCCTGAAGCAAGAGAAGATTTAAAATAAAACCTGAAGTTTTATAATTAAAAAGGAAAAAGGGTAACAATTCATCTTCTCTTCCTGAAGTAAGAGAAAGATCTGAAAACCAGAAGTTTTCCATAAAAAAAAGAAGAAGTTATTATTCATCTATTCTCTTCCTGAAGCAAAAGACAAATTTCAAAACCTGAAGTTTTAGAAATAATGAATAAAGTCTCAATTTAATTGAATAAAGTGATGGTCAATGATGACCAAATTAAATTAAGTAATATATTTCTTTATTATGTGTTATGCAACTTCTTTAGATGCTTGTAAAATTTTGGTGAAAATTCGTGGGTGCACCTTAACTTTTGCTTTAATTAGCATAGAAGAACACACAAAAATCTGCTCTTGTTTTACTACGAATTGACTGTCAACGTCACCTCTGTTGTCAATCAACTTCTCTCAGATTGACTGGTAACTTCACTGTGTCTGCTTAAAATATGTCATTAGGTAAATATAAAAACCTGAAGGTTTCTATTATAAGAAAGGGGTTATTATTCATATTTCTCTTCTTGAAGTAAGAGACAAATTTCAAAACTTGAAGTTTTAGAAATAATGAATAAAGTCTCAATTTAATTGAATAAAGTGATGGTCAATGATAACCAAATTAAATTGAGTAATATATTTCTCTATTCTATGTTATGCAACTTCTTTAGATGATTGTAAAATTTTGGTAAAAATTCGTGGGTGCGTCTTAACTTTTGCTTTAGTTAGCATAGAAGAACACACAAAAATCTGCTCTTGTTTTACTACGAATTGACTGTCAACGTCACCTCTGTTGTCAGTCAACTTCTCTCAGATTTACTGGTAACTTCACTGTGTCAGCTTAAAGTATGTCATTTTATGATAAAAACCACCAGAAGTGGAATAATGGAATACCAAACCACCAGAAGTGGATTAATGACATATCAAACCATTAGAAGTGGAGCAATGAAATACTAAACCACTAGAAGTGGAATACTAAACCACTAGAAGTGGAGTAATAAAATACCAAACCACTAGAAGTGGATTAATGAAATACCAAACCACTAGAAGTGGAGCAATGAAATATCAAACCACCAGAAGTGGAATGAATATATTTGGTGTGGAAAAATAAAATACCAAACCACTAGAAGTGGAATGACACTGAAGAAATAAGCATCGGTTTATAGAATAAACCTACGAGATAAGTGTTTTAAGTAAATACTTGGTTGGGGTTTTGTGTGTTATACTGTGTTGACAGCACGAACCCATTTTACCATTTAATTCAGAACTTTAGTTCTAGTTATGATTTTGAGATGAAACGAATTGGATTTTGTCACTGACTTGTTGAGCTAACATCCTACCAATTTTCGTGTCATTGGGTGACCATTTGATATTTTTTTTGCGTAATTATTTCGTGGTACACCTGAATCTGGGATTTCTGCTAGACAACACTAACTCAATATTGAAAAATATTTTTGAATGGGTTTTGTTAGGTATTTCTCTACCAAATTTTGAGGTTACAAAGTACATTTGATATACTTTTAAGTGATATAAACCCCAAAGCCCATTTCTTTTTGGATTGAACATATAAAAATTCATTTATACGCATCACAAATTGTTTTCACTAAAATTTCGGATTTGGTCATTGTACTTGGAGCATATTACAGATTTTTTGCTACTTATTAGTAGCATTTTGAGAACTAGAGAGACCAACTGGAGATTGTCTCTGCAGCCCATTAAGAATCCTAGCCTCATTTTGGCATGCATTAGTTTAATTAAAGGCACTCCCAATAGTGCAAATTGCCTAAGCAAACCTTGAAGAATTGATGAAAGGCTATCTATTAATTCTATTCTGCCATTGGAGAAGTACTAGTGCTTTGGGTAAGTTACTCTAACCATGGTAAAGATACCTTTGCATATGTATTAATATGGAATTATTTTCTCTATCATATTTATAAAAAAAAAAATGGTCATAAAGCTTTATAAAACAAGTAAATTGGTTTTGCTTACTTCGTGATAACAATCTATTTTGATTTATGAGTTTGAAATTATTTGTTGGCCAATTTTTTGATTATTATCAAAACCATTTCATCATTAAATTTGATGACCATTGAAATTAAATATTTGTGACCATAATTCTTTTGATATTTGATTCTTTTGAAAATGATTGATTTATTGCAAAATCTTATATAGATAAATATTTTCAAGATACCAAAATGTGACAATACACTGAACAGAGTGGCAAGATTGTGAAAATATTTTAATATTTCTTGCCTTGTAAGTACTATTGTAGGTGTATTAATTACTTCACGTCTATATCTAGTGAATATATGTTCCCCTATATACTCACCTGAAAACAAGCATAATTTATAAACTAGTATACGGGAAATCAAATATGAATTGCAATATGATATTGCAGATCTAATTTCAAGATGATTGTTAAAAATATAAGCCTGGAAGACAGTGCTATAACTCACACAATCATTAAATTTCCAATATTTATCATTATTCAAAACTATTGTCAATACCATATGAGGTTCATCTAACCTAATTGAAGGTTCCAGAAGAGCAAATATAATATTGCCAAAAAGAACAAAAATTTATGTTGACAATTCGTTATATTCTACCAGAAGTAGAAGAAATTTATTGAGTTTTTAAAATTTACATCGTAAATAGTTATCATATTGAAACCATTAACAATGGAAATGAGGAATATCTTTATATTACCTCTATGATTTTGGGGTAGAAGCTCATATTAAATATTTTCTCTTCTATACGATTATAAGCACAATTGAAACACATGTGGTAGCGTACCAAAAGTGCTCTAACAAAAAGATCTTTATACTTTAACATAATCACAATGATGGTAAGGGATGGTAATCACAGTATGGTAAGAATTCACACACCCAAACTCACAAAGTGATGTTTTTACAGCAAGATTTGCAGATTGTCATTTTGATGAAACACAGTTCCCGTCGTTAAGAGGAAGAAATCCACTGATAGAAGAACGACGTGAACTTTCTTGGAATGTACCATCTTTGTCCCATCTTGATCCACGTACTGCTCAATGTGAAACTGAAGTATAGAGGATCATTCATCTTCAGAAGATTGCTAATCAAATGGCTGATGCATTTACAGACGCAGCAAAAATAACTAAGTCTTATATACCGGCTGCAAACACACCAGCAAAGATCAATGTACCAATTGGTAAGTCTACTATTATTACAGCAAATGAATCATCTACTACACGCCTGAAGCGTGGTAGACTCTTGGGTTCAAAAGATTTAGTTCCCCGGAAGAGGAAAATAAAAGGGCAACAAAATATAGAAAATAGTACTCCGGAAGAGGCTATTGAACAAGAAATAAATATTCCCACAAATTCTGATTTAATAACTCCTGAAGAGGAAAATGTCCCTGAAGAGACAGAAAACAATAAAGAGGCATATGTACATGGAAATGAAGAAATTTCCATAAACTATACATGTACAAAAGAATTGTGGGATCGCTCAGAAGTGGTTATTAATGACGTATTTTCTTTCGTAGTAGCTACTGAAATTTCGAAAGATGATGATGATCTCGAACCACGCACTGTAGACGAATGTCACAGTAAACCTGATTGGTTAAAGTGGAAAGAAGCAATCCAAGCAGAATTGGATTTGCTAGAAAAACGTAAAGTATTTGGACCTGTAGTCCTAACACCCAATGATGTGAAACCCGTGGATTACAAATGGGTGTTTGTAAGAAAGCGTAATGATAAAAATGAGATCGTCAGATATAAAGCTTGTTTAGTAGCACAAGGTTTCCTGCAGAGACCTAGGATTGATTATGAAGAAATATATTCACCTGTAATGGATGCCATTACATTTCGATATTTAATTAGTCTGTCAGTCTAAGAAAGACTTGACATGCGTCTTATGGACGTAGTTACTGCCTATTTATATGGAAAGTTAGATGCAGATATATATATGAAGATCCCTGAAGGATTCAAATTGCCTGAAGCAAATACATCACAACTACGAAATATGTACTCAATTAAACTGAGACGATCCTTGTATGGATTAAAACAATCTGGAAGAATGTGGGATAATCGTCTCAGTGAGTACTTAGTTAAAGAAGGATATATTAATAATCCTATATGCCCTTGTGTATTTATAAAGAAATCAGAATCTGGATTCGCCATCATTGCAGTCTATGTTGATGATATAAATTTAATTGGGACTCCTAAAGAGCTCATGAAAGCTGCTGAATATTTGAAAAAAGAATTTGAGATGAAAGATTTAGGGAGAACAAAATATTGTCTCGGCCTGCAGATCGAGCATAAATCAAATGGAATTCTTATCCATCAATCAGTTTATACCGAAAAGGTATTGAAACGTTTTAATATGGATAAAGCGCATCCACTAAGTTCTCCCATGGTGGTTCGATCTTTTGATATTAAGAAAGATCCATTTTGCCCCAAAGAAGATAATGAAATGCTACTTGGTCCTGAAGTACCATATCTTAGTGCAATAGGTGATTTGTTATATTTAGCACAATGCACTAGGCCTGATATAGCATTTTCAGTCAACTTATTAGCAAAATTCAGTTCTCCTCCAACTCGACGACACTGGAATGGTATTAAACATATTTTACGCTACCTTCGTGGAACTACAGATATGGGTTTGCTTTACTCAAAGGAATTAGCCCGTGGTCCTTGTTTAGAAGGATATGCAGATTCTGGATACCTTTTTGATCCTCACAAAGCTCGCTCACAAACAGGGTATGTATTTACATATGGCAATACAGCGATCTCTTGGAGATCTACAAAGCAGACTTTAATTGCTACATCTTCTAATCACTCTAGGATACTTGCACTCCATGAAACAAGTCATGAATGTGTATGGTTAAGATCTGTAGTCCATCACATTCGAGACACATGTGGGTTACCTCTGATTAAAAGTATGCCAACAACAATTTATGAAGATAATGCTGCATGTATTGCACAAATTCAAGGAGAGTACATCAAAAGTGATAGAACCAAACACATTTCACCAAAATTCTTCTACACTCATGAACTCCAGCAGAAGCATGAAATTGATGTGAAGCAAATACGTTCCACTGATAATCTTGCGGATTTATTCACTAAGGCCTTACCATCGTCAACATTCAAGAAATTGGTATATGGCATTGGAATGCGTCGGGTTTGCGATCAGTTAAGTTGATACTTATCTTCTTATCAGGGGGAGTATTCATTTTTGGACATATGCACGCTGTACTCTTTTTCCTTCGCCTAGGTTTTGTCCCATTGGGTTTTCCTGGCAAGGTTTTAATGAGGCAGTTTCTTTAGTGCGTCCAACACCACTCTAAGATTTACAAAAATGTTGTATTCTTTTCCTTCACTAGTTTTTTCCCACTGGGTTTTTCTAGTAAAGTTTTTAACGAGGCACATTATCTTAGTGTGGTGGACATCCAAGGGGGAGTGTTATAAATATTAAACCTTGAGTGGACATTGAGTGGATGTCCACACCCTCTCCACTTTTGATAATGGGAACACCACTTCATAAGTGGGTTAGGTAATCCCATCATGAGGACCAAATTCAAACAAAGATAAAAGGGGAAGGGGAGAAAGAAGAGAAGTATTTGGAGAGAAAGAAGAGATGTATTCGGAGAGTTAGGAGAGAATGAAGGGAGGAGACTGAGACAGTGTGTCTCAAAGAGTTTTGCTGATCCTTGTATAATGTTTATACATTCAGATGGAAATCAAAGAAGATGAATGAGAAATTTATTCTCCTCGTAACTTGTTCTAAATTCTTGGTTTTACAACAAAGTTTTCTATTATAAGAAAGGGGTTATTATTCATATTTCTCTTCTTGAAGTAAGAGACAAATTTCAAAACCTGAAGTTTTAGAAATAATGAATAAAGTCTCAATTTAATTGAATAAAGTGATGGTCAATGATGACCAAATTAAATTGAGTAATATATTTCTCTATTCTATGTTATGCAACTTCTTTAGATGCTTGTAAAATTTTGGTAAAAATTCGTGGGTGCGTCTTAACTTTTGCTTTAGTTAGCATAGAAGAACACACAAAAATCTGCTCTTGTTTTACTACGAATTGACTGTCAACGTCACCTCTGTTGTCAATCAACTTCTCTCAGATTTACTGGTAACTTCACTGTGTCAGCTTAAAGTATGTCATTTTATGATAAAAACCACCAGAAGTGGAATAATGGAATACCAAACCACCAGAAGTGGATTAATGACATATCAAACCATTAGAAGTGGAGCAATGAAATACTAAACCACTAGAAGTGGAATACTAAACCACTAGAAGTGGAGTAATAAAATACCAAACCACTAGAAGTGGATTAATGAAATACCAAACCACTAGAAGTGGAGCAATGAAATATCAAACCACCAGAAGTGGAATGAATATATTTGGTGTGGAAAAATAAAATACCAAACCACTAGAAGTGGAATGACACTGAAGAAATAAGCATTGGTTTATAGAATAAACCTACGAGATAAGTATTTTAAGTAAATACTTGGTTGGGGTTTTGTGTGTTATACTGTGTTGACAGCACGAACCCATTTTACCATTTAATTCAGAACTTTAGTTCTAGTTATGATTTTGAGATGAAACGAATTGGATTTTGTCACTGACTTGTTGAGCTAACATCCTACCAATTTTCGTGTCATTGGGTGACCATTTGATATTTTTTTTGCGTAATTATTTCGTGGTACACCTGAATCTGGGATTTCTGCTAGACAACACTAACTCAATATTAAAAAATATTTTTGAATGGGTTTTGTTAGGTATTTCTCTACCAAATTTTGAGGTTACAAAGTACATTTGATATACTTTTAAGTGATATAAACCCCAAAGCCCATTTCTTTTTGGATTGAACATATAAAAATTCATTTATACGCATCACAAATTGTTTTCACTAAAATTTCAGATTTGGTCATTGTACTTGGAGCATATTACAGATTTTTTGCTACTTATTAGTAGCATTTTGAGAACTAGAGAGACCAACTGGAGATTGTCTCTGCAGCCCATTAAGAATCCTAGCCTCATTTTGGCATGCGTTAGTTTAATTAAAGGCACTCCCAATAGTGCAAATTGCCTAAGCAAACCTTGAAGAATTGATGAAAGGCTATCTATTAATTCTATTCTGCCATTGGAGAAGTACTAGTGCTTTGGATAAGTTACTCTAACCATGGTAAAGATACCTTGGCATATGTATTAATATGGAATTATTTTCTCTATCATATTAAAAAAAAAAAATGGTCATAAAGCTTTATAAAACAAGTAAATTGGTTTTGCTTACTTCGTGATAACAATCTATTTTGATTTATGAGTTTGAAATTATTTGTTGGCCAATTTTTTGATTATTATCAAAACCATTTCATCATTAAATTTGATGACCATTGAAATTAAATATTTGTGACCATAATTCTTTTGATATTTGATTCTTTTGAAAATGATTGATTTATTGCAAAATCTTATATAGATAAATATTTTCAAGATACCAAAATGTGACAATACACTGAACAGAGTGGCAAGATTGTGAAAATATTTTAATATTTCTTGCCTTGTAAGTACTATTGTAGGTGTACTAATTACTTCACGTCTATATCTAGTGAATATATGTTCCCCTATATACTCACCTGAAAACAAGCATAATTTATAAACTAGTATACGGGAAATCAAATATGAATTGCAATATGATATTGCAGATCTAATTTCAAGATGATTGTTAAAAATATATGCCTGGAAGACAGTGCTATAACTCACACAATCATTAAATTTCCAATATTTATCATTATTCAAAACTATTGTCAGTACCATATGAGGTTCATCTAACCTAATTGAAGGTTCCAGAAGAGCAAATATAATATTGCCAAAAAGAACAAAAATTTATGTTGACAATTCGTTATATTCTACCAGAAGTAGAAGAAATTTATTGAGTTTTTAAAATTTACATCGTAAATAGTTATCATATTGAAACCATTAACAATGGAAATGAGGAATATATTTATATTACCTCTATGATTTTGGGGTAGAAGCTCATATTAAATATTTTCTCTTCTATACGATTATAAGCACAATTGAAACACATGTGGTAGCGCACCACAAGTGCTCTAACATAAAGATCTTTATACTTTAACATAATCACAATGATGGTAAGGGATGGTAATCACAGTATGGTAAGAATTCACACACCCAAACTCACAAAGTGATGTTTTTACAGCAAGATTTGCAGATTGTCATTTTGATGAAACACAGTTCCCGTCGTTAGGAGGAGGAAATCCACTGATAGAAGAACGACGTGAACTTTCTTGGAATGTACCATCTTTGTCCCATCTTGATCCACGTACTGCTCAATGTGAAACTGAAGTACAGAGGATCACTCATCTTCAGAAGATTGCTAATCAAATGCCTGATGCATTTACAGACGCAGCAAAAATAACTAAGTCTTATATACCGGCTGCAAACACACCAACAAAGATCAATGTACCAATTGGTAAGTCTACTATTATTGCAGCAAATGAATCATCTACTACACGCCTGAAGCGTGGTAGACCCTTGGATTCAAAAGATTTAGTTCCCCGGAAGAGGAAAATAAAAGGGCAACAAAATATAGAAAATAGTACTCCGGAAGAGGCTATTGAACAAGAAATAAATATTCCCACAAATTCTGATTTAATAACTCCTGAAGAGGAAAATGTCCCTGAAGAGACAGAAAACAATAAAGAGGCATATGTACATGGAAATGAAGAAATTTCCATAAACTATACATGTACAAAAGAATTGTAGGATCGCTCAGAAGTGGTTATTAATGAATCATCTATTGGTACACCAGCAAAGATCAATGTACCAATTGGTAAGTCTACTATTATTGCAGCAAATGAATTATCTACTACATGCCTGAAGCGTGGTAGACCCTTGGGTTCAAAAGATTTAGTTCCCCGGAAGAGGAAAATAAAAGGGCAACAAAATATAGAAAATAGTACTCCGGAAGAGGCTATTGAACAAGAAATAAATATTCCCACAAATTCTGATTTAATAACTCCTGAAGAGGAAAATGTCCCTGAAGAGACAGAAAACAATAAAGAGGCATATGTACATGGAAATGAAGAAATTTCCATAAACTATACATGTACAAAAGAATTGTGGGATCGCTCAGAAGTGGTTATTAATGATGTATTTTCTTTCGCAGTAGCTACTGAAATTTTGAAAGATGATGATGATCTCGAACAACGCACTGTAGACGAATGTCACAGTAGACCTGATTGGTCAAAGTGGAAAGAAGCAATCCAAGCAGAATTGGATTCGCTAGAAAAACGTAAAGTATTTGGACCTGTAGTCCTAACACCCAATGATGTGAAACCCGTGGGTTACAAATGGGTGTTTGTAAGAAAGCGTAATGATAAAAATGAGATCGTCAGATATAAAGCTCGTTTAGTAGCACAAGGTTTCCTACAGAGACCTGGGATTGATTATGAAGAAACATATTCACCTGTAATGGATGCCATTACATTTCGATATTTATTTAGTCTGTCAGTCTCAGAAGGACTTGACATGCGTCTTATGGACGTAGTTACTGCATATTTATATGGAAAGTTAGATGCAGATATATATATAAAGATCCCTGAAGGATTCAAATTGCCTGAAGCAAATACATCACAACCACGAAATATATACTCAATTAAACTGAGACGATCCTTGTATGGATTAAAACAATTTGGAAGAATGTGGTATAATCGTCTCAGTGAGTACTTAGTTAAAGAAGGATATATTAATAATCCTATATGCCCTTGTGTATTTATAAAGAAATCAGAATTTGGATTCGCCATCATTGCAGTCTATGTTGATGATATAAATTTAATTGGGACTCCTGAAGAGCTCATGAAAGTTGCTGAATATTTGAAAAAAGAATTTGAGATGAAAGATTTAGGGAGAACAAAATATTGTCTCGGCCTGCAGATCGAGCATAAATCAAATGGAATTCTTATCCATCAATCAGCTTATACCGAAAAGGTATTGAAACGTTTTAATATGGATAAAGCGCATCCACTAAGTTCTCCCATGGTGGTTCGATCTCTTGATATTAAGAAAGATCCATTTCGCCCCAAAGAAGATAATGAAATGCTACTTGGTCCTGAAGTACCATATCTTAGTGCAATAGGTGTTTTGTTATATTTAACACAATGCACTAGGTCTGATATAGCATTTTTAGTCAACTTATTAGCAAGATTCAGTTCTGCTCCAACTCGACGACACTGGAATGGTATTAAACATATTTTACGCTACCTTCATGGAACTACAGATATGGGTTTGTTTTACTCGAAGGAATTAGCCCATGGTCCTTGTTTAGAAGGATATGCAGATTCTGGATACCTTTTTGATCCTCACAAAGCTCGCTCACAAACAAGGTATGTATTTACATGTGGCAATACAGCGATCTCTTGGCGATCTACAAAGCAGACTTTAATTGCTACATCTTCTAATCACTCTGAGATACTTGCACTCCATGAAGCAAGTCGTGAATGTGTATGGTTAAGATCTGTAGTCCATCACATTCGAGACACATGTGGGTTACCTTTGATTAAAGGTATGCCAACAACAATTTATGAAGATAATGCTGCATGTATTGCACAAATTCAAGGAGGGTACATCAAAGGTGATAGAACCAAACACATTTCACCAAAGTTCTTCTACACTCATGAACTCCAGCAGAGGCATGAAATTGATGTGAAGCAAATACGTTCCACTGATAATCTTGCGGATTTATTCACCAAGGCCTTACCATCGTCAACATTCAAGAAATTGGTATATGGCATTGGAATGCGTCGGGTTTGTGATCAGTTAAGTTGATACTTATCTTCTTATCAGGGGGAGTATTCATTTTTGGACATATGCACGCTGTACTCTTTTTCCTTCGCCTAGGTTTTGTCCCATTAGGTTTTCCTGGCAAGGTTTTAATGAGGCAGTTTCTTTAGTGCGTCCAACACCACTCTAAGATTTACAAAAATGTTGTACTCTTTTTCCTTCACTAGTTTTTTTCCCACTGGGTTTTTCTAGTAAGGTTTTAACGAGGCACATTATCTTAGTGTGGTGGACATCCAAGGGGGAGTGTTATAAATATTAAACATTGAGTGGAAATTGAGTGGATGTCCACACCCCCTCCACTTTGTGATAATGGGAACACCACTTCATAAGTGGGTTAGGTAATCCCATCATGTGGACCTAATGCAAACAAAGATAAAAGGGGAAGGGGAGAAAGAAGTGAAGGAAGTATTTTTGGAGAGAAAGAAGAAATGTGTATTCGGAGAGAAAGAAGAGAAAGAAGATGAATGAGAAATTTATTCTCCTCATAAATTGTTCTAAATTCTTGGTTTTACAACATATATATATATATATATATCTTATATTTTTCGGTTTTTTGGTTTGGTTTGGTTTTTTAAAACTGAAAACCAAAACCAAACCAATTTAGTTCGGTTTTTTAAAATTAAAACCATAACCAAACCTAATGACAAAAAAACCAAACCAAACCCTCTGGTTCGGTTTAGTTCAGTTTGGTTTTCGGTTTTAACCAAAACCATTAACACCCCTAATAAAAACCCTATTTTACCATCCTGATTAGCTTTTATATTCCTAACTTTTATTAGATCTGGATCTCTCCTTTCTCTCTTTCTCTCTCTCTCTCTCTCTCTCTCTCTCTCTCTTCCTTTTCTCTCTCTCACACACACATATCAGATCACGAATGTAGGTATTTCTAATCCATTACCACAAAATTACATAATACAAGTACCCATATAGTAGTGTCTAATAACATATTATTTCAAAAATATTGATTAGTATTTCTAATCCATTACCACAAAATTACGTAATACAAGCACCCATGTAATAGTGTCTAATGACATAACATTTAAAAAATATTGATTAATCACTCTAATATGATCAACCACTACTGAAAAAATGCATATTTAAGCCCTCGTTTTAAAAGTCAAAGTTGATCATATTGTTGTCAAAGTAGTCAACTAAGGGTCATACAAGATAGGGTTCATTAAGACAAATCCGCCTGTCAAATTTGGGGTCGATCGGGTTAACCTAAGGTCTTCAAAAGCATGAGTACACAATAGGTGTGGGTGAGTGCACCCACATTGGATCATAATTTCATACTTCATCTTCAACCTCCACGGGTTGCATCTGAGATTCTGTTTGGTTTTGAATTTGTATTGGACCAGCTTCTCTCTAACTTATCTCACTCATCTCTTGGCCAAATCAAGTGATTCAAATTTCATTTTAAATCTTGTTCAGCCCTCTACAAGGTTGTATAAATAGTTCATACAAAAGTTCTTAAAAACACATGCGTTTCATAACCCAAAAATGGTTCGGTTTCACAATCCAAAAATTTGTAATTTTTCAAAATATTAAGTTGTGTTCATTTTCCTTCAAATCTAAGGTTACTAACAAGTTTGTTGACCCCAAAAACATAGAATAGGGTCATCAAGTTCAAAGATAACTCAAGAAAATAAAATTTTCTACATAATATATATATATATATATATACCCAGTAAAATTTTCCTCTCCCATTTCCGGCGGGGTTTCCATATTCTCATCTTTCCGATTTGTCAAATTCGACTCGTTCACCGACAAGTTATCGTAGCATGACTCTCACTGGCAGCCAGTTTTCCGGTAGAATATTCTGGCGAGATTTGTAGCACAGGCCACCTTCGTGAACTGTTGAGAAGAAAGGAAACTTTTATTCAATACGACGGCGTATTTTAGGAGGGTAGTCAGGTCATTTCAATGTTTCTATTAACACCATCAATGATCTTTTATCAATGTTAAAGTTGGGTACTAAATTAATGGAATTGAAATTTGGGACCCTTAAGTGAATCATGATCCAAACTCTGAACCTTTAAGTGCAATTTACCCAACTTTTATTAAGGTTAATAATAATAACTGTCAATTAATATCAAGAGATGTGGCAGTTGTAGACATTCAGGCCAGAATGGAACGACGTGATACGCTCTAGTCATTAATAAAGATAGGGACAAAATCCGTTTCAACCTATCAACCAAACCCACTCGAGCATGGCCACTGTCCAAGCTAGGGCGGCATTGTTGGATGGTACATATCTTCTGTTGGGGATTCTCAATAAAATTATAAATAAGAATCACAATAAAAAAAAATAATAATAATAATAATGAAACAATGTTACCGATAGAAGCGAAGTGGTGGGTTGAGGCACGGGTATCTCGCTCTCTTTAAGATGATTCGTGCCTCTGCGGAAGTTAGTCCGATGCAGCAGGTTCACTAGCACGTCGTCCCCAGGATACAACAGCCCAGCCACTTACACTATAGACTCAACGAATCTGCACCATTCGAAGAGCAAAAGTTCCACACCAATACACCATTTTCTTCACCCATATGAAATAATATAAACTTGTGTATATCTCTATCAATGAAAACCCCCTTCAATAAAAAAGATTGTACATATCTCCCTATATAAGAATGTTATTCGGTTACCCAAAGCCTAACGGCTAGTGTGTTAAACACCACACCAGCTCATAAAGTTTCACACATGTAACCTCTATGTAATAAAAGTAATGTGAATAACCTCCACAAGCTAAGGAATAGTATAATAAATATAAAAGTAATTATATAATATTTTAATGAGAATAAGTAAGTTACAAAACCAAATGGTCACAAGTAATAATATATAAAAATATATTATTTTTATTAAAATATACCAACATCTTCACTCCATGGTTAAGTTACCAACCGTCGGGCTTGATCAGTGTTGTGCTCCCATGACCCTCTTAAGCACAAACTTCATAAAAAGCACACCGACTAGTTGGAGCAAAGTGTTCACTCTAGCATGGCGAATAGAGTTATAGGTCATTACAACCAATGGAGATCTGCACGAAAGTATAAGGCCAAGCTTTTTCCCGCCATCTGTAATCAAAGAAACGATCCAATCAACGAACAAGCTATGGATCACCCATGTGATCATTGACATTTGTCGATACGACAACGACGTCTGCAAAATGGCAGCCTCCATTGCCTAAGGCAACCACTACTTGTATGGAACGTACAGGCCCTAGGAAAGGGTTCCATGTGTCTAGGGGTTTATCACTCAATTGAGATAAAATTTCTAGATAAGGGGGAGGCACAAAGAATTCCAGGAGGATGACATCTGTCCACATCATCGAAATGCAAAGGTATGCGCAACCCATCACAAATTCTCTCTCTCTTCCTGCGCCTTTCCTAACGTGAGTATTGGAAAACCTTTTGCACGTCCAACACCCCTTGGTTCAACAGAAAAAGGAAGGAGAAGCTCGAAGTTCAGGCGTAACATGTCATCAGCCTCACTGAGGAAATTATGGTGGTGCCCTATCATAAGAAATTTCCCCTACAAAATGCATGGAGGGAAATTGAAAAGAAAAGGAATTACTCAATAATGTTTGACATTTTTTATTCTGACTTCTTTTTGAGATCCCAACAAAGCCTAGGCGATCTCAACAATCATATTGAAAATTTCCTTAGGGTAATGCTTGGTATCTCAAATTCGAGATGTTCGAACAAACACAATAGAGTGTGGATCTTACCATAGCCTCTTGTGTCTGTGGGGAAAGCATTTTTCATTTTTTTACTTATATTGCTTTTGCGTCATACCTAATATAATTACTATGTTAGACAATAATTCTCACTTCTCGTTTTTCTTTGGGTGTTTGTTTCTTAGATTGCCATTTTACAAGAAAGATAAGGATCCACCAACTTCACTCAACTTATTAGAGTCGGTAACACATGGGCTATGTCTGCGCCCACAATACTCTAGCTGTCTCTCTATAATTGTATAATGCAAGGTGAAATTATGGGTTAATAGATTTGAGTTCAAATTGATGTGATGTTATTTTGATAGAGAGGTTTAGGGTTTGAAGTTTATTGTATTTGTTTGTCCTTCAAAAAGTAAACTTCAGCTTAAAAAAAAAAAAAAAAGCTTTAAAAGTAGATTTGCTTGGCCAAAAATTTTTAAAATAAAAATAAAAATAAAAGTTCAGTGGTACCCGCTGGAGGAAGAGAAAATGGGTTATCATCTTCTCACTTTTTCTTTTCTTTACGGTTCATTTTTTTTATTAAAATAAAAAAAAAACCAATTTAGGGTGTTCTAAGTTTTACTCCCGTTAAGTTTGAAACTTTGAATCTAAACTAATTCCTTAAGGGTTCGTTTGGTTCGCGGGTTGGAAATATGAGTCTTAGGAATAGGGCATTACTTGGAAATGGGAATACTTAGTATTGATACCCATTCTCACATTTGGTTCGCGGTTCGCGGTAATAGAAAATAGTAGGAATGTTAATGGTTTTGGTTAAAACCGAGAACCAAACCGAACCGGACGGTTTGGTTTGGGTTTTTTGTCATTAGATTTGGTTATGGTTTTAATTTTAGAAAACCAAACTCAATTGGTTTGGTTTTGGTTTTCAGTTTTAAAAAACCAAATCAAACCGAAAAACCAAAAAAACTGAAAAATATATAATTTTATATTTTATATATATATATATATATATATATATATAAACTTAAAGTTTGTAAATTCCCAATTCTAATAAGGGTAAAATAGGTAATAGGCTTGTTTTTATTGATTTTAAGTTTCTTATTGTTTTTTCTTTTTTAGATTGGCATGTATTAAACTAACTATTAATGTTATCTGTATTAATGTTGTGTGTGATATTGACATATTGATATATGTCAATATGTTTCTATTTTGATACAATGTTTTTTTTAGTTGCTAATATAATGCTTTTATTAAAAATGTTTTTATTTGGAGTTTAGCATCTCATTTTTTTCATTTTCAATTATTTGTTGTTACTTAATAGGTTAAAACCGAAATCGAACCGAACCAAACCGAAATATAATGGTTTGGTTTAGTTTGGTTTTTTTATAGTATGGTTTGGTTTTGGTTTTGGTTTAGGAGGAACAAAACCAAAGTATAATGATTTGGTTTGAAATCTCTCCTAAAACCGAACTAAACTGAACTATTAACACCCCTAGAAAGTAAGATTTCCTCTTACCATTTTCATTCCCATGTTTGGTTGAGCCAGGAAACTAACTCCTAAATAGAGTAAATTCTCACATTGCTTTCACCCTACCCTTTCTCAAATCATATCAGATCGACGACTTGGGTTGTAAACCCTCAATCTAAAATTTTGATTCAGTCATTTAGCCACTTAAATAGTCATAACTGGTGTGATTTGGTCGATTATTATATGATATGGTTAACTAAATCACTCACAATAGCTATGTTAATGGACCAAAAAAAAAAAAAAAAAAAACACCACCACCATCTTCGATCTTCATCATAACCAGCCCCCTCCACCATAACCCCTCACCACGGGCGTTTCTCCATCTTCGGCGAAATCCATGACCATCCCCCCTCCAAACCCTCTATTCCGCCAAACCCCACGCCCCCTCACCCCAAGTATTTCTCCTTCTCCGGCGAAATCCACAACCAACTCCTTCCATTGCAACGATTCCAGAGAAACCCATTACAGAGAGAAAGCTACAGAGAGAGAGAGAGAAAGAGAGAGAGCTACAGGTTCCGTTGCCTCAAGCCGTCCACCCCTTCGCTTGCAAATCCCTAACCTTCTCTACAACTCCCAAGCACATCACCTCTTCTCCCAAATCGAATCATCAATTCAAGAAACCCACAACCTCTCCATCATCATCACACGAGGCCATATCAAAGCCAACATCAATGAAAGCTTGGTTGTGAGAATCCAAACGCACCAATGAGACAATATCAAACGCCGGCCGCCGTCGCCTTCGCCTTCCTATTCTTCTCCATCACAACCAGCCCCCTCCATCTCTAACCTTTCCCAACAAATGAAACAATTGAAAAAAAAAATGAAAAAACTTTAGATCTGTGTTCTGCCATGGATTAGATCGGGCAAGGAGTGAGTAAAAAAGGGTATTAAAATTGGAGAGGAAAAAGAAATGAGGAGGGTTTGGTATTTTTTTTTTTTAGTGTTTTCATGAGAGGGTTTGGTGATTTTTAGAGTATTTTCATGAGAGGGTTTCGTAATGACGAAGGAGCTTGGCCGTAAAGATGATGAATGGTCGTCGGCTGCTGCGTTTTGGGAGTGGCGAATGGTTGCCGGCTGAACTGTTGGTGAAGAAGGCTGCTGCTGCGTGTTTGTGAGCAGATGAGAGAATCGTGTTTTAGGAGATTGGGAGGACATGGAAGGAATGGATTGTTCTTTGTAAGAGTGAGGGGGACGGTCGTCATTTTATTTTTTGTAAATGGGTGCCCGGGAGTGGGGAATCAAACCCGTATCATTTTAGTTTTTTGTAAAAAGGTGCCCGGGAGTGGGGAATCAAACCCGCATTGGAGATGGGATTGCAAAAGTAGATTTAATTGGAATGTGACATTCTCTGGTATATGTACTTACCAAACACTGGAAAGGGGGATAAAACCCCTCCAACCAAACACACCCTAATGGTTATGTGAGATTTCCCATACTCATATAGGTAGCGATGGGCAGAGAATCAAAATGATGACCTTTAGAGAACATACCTAAGAACTGTTTTGTTGTATATAGTAGGTATTTCAAAATATTTAAATTGTTCCTGTATTTCTTATTGTTAGCCAAAAACACTTTGTCTTACATTGAAAATCTATAAAACTTTGTTTTGTGTTTATATACTTTTATACTCTTTATGTTTGGCTAACATGTGATAAAGTTTAAGGAGGCCCAAGTGCGCACAAGCCGAAGCCCAATTGATCAATTTGAGGGACAAGGGTCTGAAAATTGACTTAATTGGTGCTCAAGGGGTGCAAATCCCATAAATTTGGTTTCGCATGTGTGTGCATGTCTGGCCACTTTTTATCATTAGATTTAAATTCTGTATTTCTGTCTAGATTCATTTGTGACTGTTTCAATATTTATTTCGTTGCAGCAATTTCTCTCTCTAATCACTATATAAAGACGTTCTTTTACTTTTTCCAAAACCTTTAAGGATGATGTTCTCACACGTCTCTCCTCTGATAAGTTTATGTTTTTAGTTGTAACTTTCATATTTAGTTTTCAACATGTTTCACCAACGCATAGGGGTTTCCTTTCGAAAAAAAAATCAATTTTATTTGGGTGAGTTTTAACCACCATACTTAACACGCATTTTCGAAGACATTCTTCGAAGTCTATCCACAATCTAAAGAACTTAATTTATTGTATAGCTAAAATAATCCTTTATATATATATATATATGTCAAGCTTTTTACATTAGTTTGAAAAAATCAAGATAATAAATAAATTTTGGTTTTTTTCTTTTGGCAGACTTTAGTGTGTTAAGCTACAATCTGAAGTTCTGAACACAGAAATCATAGCATTTCCAATGATATTTTTGGGCTTTAAATCAGAGCGCATTTACATCAATCAAAACTCGCCAGGTGAGCACTATGAGTGCGCGCTGACTTTGACGCATGGTTGAAGAGTGGAGACCACTGTCTTTCTTTTCTTGGCTAATATCTTCAACAAAAAGTAGTCACAGTTGTGATTAATACTGGTGTACGAGTACCACCCAATAATGGCACAATCAATTCCAAATCTAACCACAACCGGCCAACAATATGGCCAGAGATCTCAGAGATAGAGATGAAAGGAAATAATACACAAAAAATATAGTCTCAATCTCTCCCATGCCCAGTTGATTTCTTCATTTTATATATATATATATATATATATATATATATTTTTTTTTTTTTAAAATTTTGGGACCTTATTTGACCACTGTTTTTTCTAATGGAGCATGAAAACCAAGACCTTCCCACCTCTAATCTGAAGTCAAAACTTTCATTTTCTTGCTCACCCAAGAGGGAGATTGAGACGTTATCGGTCCATTCTCATGAATTGTTTGCTTCTGAAATGTCTTTTTCTTCCAATTGCAACAATGACTTGACTGTGAAAGGTTCTCAGGTGCAAGTGAGGAATGGGTTTGAATCAACGGCTGCAGTGAAGTTGCAGAAAGTTTACCGGAGTTATCGTACCCGGCGCAGGTTAGCGGATTCCGCCGTGGTCGCCGAAGAGCTTTGGTAGGTGACCTGAATCCATAAAAGATTCATCCTAGGACGGTTGCCATCACTCTCCATCTAGCTCATTTCCCCGCCTCCAATTTTGATACTGTGTCATTATTTTTTGAGCTGCAAACTTGCGCGTAATATCATGTTTTGTTAAAATTCATAAGGATACAGAATTGAGTTTTTCAGGTTTTAACTTGATTTGCTGTTTGAAGGTGGCAAGCTATAAATTATGCTCGGCTGAATCACAGCACGGTTTCCTTCTTTAATTTTTCGAAGCCTGAATCGGCAGCATCGCGGTGGAGCAGGATCAGCTTGATTGCTTCAAAGGCACGTTGATTGCTTGCTTGCCTCTTATAAAGGATCCACAGTATACTGTTCAGTTAATTTCTTGATCAATCATATGTCATTTTGCTTATTTTTTTATTCAGAAAGTGAAAAGGTCTCCTTTGGTTGGAGATTTAAAATTAAAGATATTGGAAAAGTAAATTACATTAAAAAAAATTATAATTATAATCATATTAAATTGATGTTCTGATATTATACAATTTGACTCTGGCAGGTTGGCCAAGGTTTATGCAAAGATGCCAAGGCTCAGAAATTAGCTTTTCAACATTGGATTGAAGCTGTAAGCTTGTATTTTGGTTCCTCTGGCCATTTAACGCCCATTTTGGCTGTCCCTTGGGAATTGAATTGCCCCCATTAGGTCTTGCATACAAATTTTATGTACAAAGTTCGTCATCAAAACCGGAGCCACCTCAAAAGTGGCAGCTATCCTCACAAAAGGATGGTGAAATTTTGGGATAGGGCATTTTGAGAAATCCTAAAACTTACCTTTACACTATCATTTGCAATAGCCCGAGGATTAGATTGATCCGAGGACATCCAAACAGGCCTTCAGTTTTTTCTACTGCGCTTACATGATTATTATTGTTAACATTATCATCATCATTTTGTGGTGTAGATTGATCCGAGGCATCGCTATGGCCATAATTTGAACTTGTACTATGAAGAGTGGTGTAAAGCAGATGCAGGGCAGCCATTTTTCTTCTGGTTAGTGCACCCTCCTTTTCCCCTTTGTTTTTCCTTCGAGTAAGGCTACCTTCAAGGTACCTTCATATCCTTAACATGGGTTCCCCTTCAAATCAATTGCCTTTGTTTCAATGGGGCACATGAGTTGTTTGAAGTTTAGATCAAAATGCCTACGAAATGCCTTTGCATTCGGCTCTTAGTCCATCCACATAGGTCAAAATTGAATGCTAAGGTCAGTCAATTTCATTAGAAGATATCATCGCTGTCTCAGCTGAAAAGAATATAAAAAGACCACAGAATTCTCTAATAGAGACCAACATGGAGCAGACAACATGAGTTCAGTTCTATCTCATGAAACATTTATAAGTATATAAAACAAAATTAGTACAAGAAGTCACAAGCTGCATGCAAATGCTAGATCTGATGTTTTTGGTGCTGTTGGAACCCAAATTTAGCCCTCACAAATAGGTCAAGGTTTTGAGTAAAAAAACCTATGGTATGATCATACAAATTAAAAAGAGCTCATGCAAGCATATGAGGGCAGCATTTGTAGCCCTCTTCTGTTTCTCACTTAAACATGGACATGGGCTGGTCACACAAGAATAATGTCAAATACTATCATGCACCTCTTACACTTCCTCAGATATCATTTGAATGAGACTGAATTTGGTTGCTAGCACTATCTGCCTCTTTTTGGCTCTTTGCCGTTCTGTATTGTGAGTGAGATGGACACTTGATACTGGTGGAGTTCAACTATCCTCTTCGACCTGCAGCATTCCACTCATAAACATAGCTGGAAGTAATAACAGTTGACAAAGATAATCCAGTGTATGATCTCCAGCTTTTTATTCATCACCATTTGAAATAGTTACTTTCCAATTAGCCTTTTACAAACCTTTCCGCAGAAAGCAAAAAGGAAAAATCATCCAAAACCAGCACATCTTAGGTCCTCCTTTATACTGCACAATATGGCATGTTGTCATCAGTCAACATGTGAGGGTAAAAAAGTGTAACATAAATAGCACTACTCTTAAAACTTATTTCTCAATTAACAAAATAAGTAATTATGTGGACGACGTTAAAATTACAAAAGTCTTAAAGCAAAGAAGGTAGAACCATAGATGTGTGAGTTTCCCCTGGTAATCTGCACAAAACACCATGCAGCAGAACAAACTTCCAAGCTTAGGCTTTTGGGAAGATACCATGTCAATTAGCTGTGAAGAGAGCCCTCTAAAATAACCTGCAGGATTTTTTAGTTCAGGTGTGATGTGGCAGCTCTGTAACAAGGTCCGGTGTAGCCTACCTTTGATGAGGCAGTACTCTCGTAAGCAAGAGCTGCTGTATTGCTTAATTTGATTAGCCTGGCATGAACAAACATGAAGAGCTCTCCAATTTACTCTTGTTATTTATATGTCTCGATTCCCTATACAGGGGCATTCTGCCTTGATTTATGAGGCAAAACGAGGCAGAAGGTTGCTTTGATTTCACAAATAGCCCCAATCATTCTAGACATTATTGTAGGCAACATGGTGCTAATTAAGTTGTAAATGCTGCTATTTCAAACATGGCTTCGGCACATGCTCTTTTGATTGAACTTCAATTATACAACAAACATAATCCAAATCAATAATATATAAGAGTGGTTCTTTTTCAAATTTTGCATGTGCATAGCAAGTACGTCCACTAGTGTCATTAATGAGTCAACTGCTGAAAGGGAATTGTGCAACTCATTAGATTAACAGGGGCAGAATTACTAGATGTGGAACTCAACACTACATGAACTGAGAGGCTTGTGCAAAGAACCAACAAGAAAGAAGACTAGAGACAATGTCGTACCTATAGATTCATAATGAGTGAGGACAGTAAACATTCAGGTAGAGCACAATGATGTGATTTAAGGTGATTGATCCACCAAAAATAAAAAAATAAAATAAAATTCTGAACAAGTATGGAGATCAAGCAAAAACAGAATCATGCAAAAGTTCGTGTATAATTGGCCAGGTTCCTTTTAATGAATAATATCACAAGTTGTTATGACACAAATATATGCGCTGCATAACTCCTCTTCATTTTATTACTAGGAAGGAAGAAATTGATAATATCTTGATTACCACTTCCGCAATTACCCTGAGTACTCATCACATTACTGATTATTGTACATAATCTGACGCCATGTTGCTAATTCCACTATGTCCCTAAATCAACAATTATAACAATTTTATTTCCATACAAATTTGATAATAGAACCATTCTTGTTTTGTAATTTCAGGCATGCACAGTGTGTGCCTCCATTAGTGTAATTAATTATTCAGTTGCTGTAGGGGAACAGTACAAATACACAAAAAACTACAGGAAAATGTTTACAAAATATTCAAACTACATGGAAACAGAGGATCCTGTGCAAAAAAGTAAAATAAAATAATAATAATAATAATAAAATCATTAGACATAATTATAGAATCCAGTACCTGCAGTTTCTTATGACTTTTGGTCAAATGCCAGTATTATGGATTTTGTTGGTGCAAAACAATGCCACTGCTAAGTAGCCTGTTATATCTACCTTGTGCAGGTTGGACATTGGGGATGGCAAAGACGTCGACCTCAAAGAATGCCCAAGATGGAGGCTTCGGCAAGAATGTATTAAATATCTTGGACCAGTATGCTTCTCTTCCAATCATCAAAATTCAAGCTCATTATTAAGCCAATTGAATACCATACCTGGGATGAGTTAGACATCCCATAATAACAAAATTATTTAACTTGTGCTTTAACAGGAGTCCATTTTGTTTCAATAGCATTAGAGATGAATCTATTTGATTGCATATATAAGATAATGCAATCACATGAATGATAATTTTTAGGATTTCATAAATGTCATAATTTGATCTAGACACACCAATATAGCTATGGTTCCATTTTTTATAATGGTTCCATCCTAGAGGATAAATTCGTGCCTCTTACTTGGTTGAGATTTGTGCTTTAAATACTTGGTACAATAGAAAATTTCGTTTTAAAGTGGTTACAATAGAAAATTTTGTTTATCTTAACAGTTTAAGAATGGGCCTTTAATGCCAACTTCAATAAAAGTTTCTTAACTTTCCTATCTATGTTTTGTAATGACCTTCCTTCAAATAAGCAAGAGCGGGAACTCCATGAATACATGATTGCTGAAGGGACAATAGTTCACAAACACACTGGAGACCTCCTTAATACAAATGACGGATTTGAAGGTTCAAAATGGATATTCGTGATGAGTACCTCCAAAAAACTTTACGTTGGCAAGGTAAGAACCAACATGGATACCAAACAATTTATTTGACAATTTTCCTCCTGTTTGCAGCTGCTTCTACACTTTTTATCAATGGAAGACTGATGTTCTTTTCTTTCTACATTCAGAAAAAGAAAGGCTCGTTTCATCATTCCAGCTTCCTTGCTGGAGGGACCACCTTAGCTGCTGGAAGACTTATGGCTGAAGGTGGAAAGCTCAGGGTATGCTGCATCTAGTATTTCATTAATTTAGTCTCTGCTTTTTTGAGGAGAAAAATGTAATAGCTGAAAATGGCGAAAACCTAGATGATTATTGAAGAAAACACGTGCACTTGTTGGGGCATGTTTGTTGTCCCATGGAAATTGAATGGCTCCATTATGTTTTATGTATCCATAGTCTAGAATGGAGTAATTGAAAAAGAAAACAAAAAAACAAACAAAGCAAAGAAAAAGGACCGGAGCATCATCACAATTGATAGCATAAAATTAGATTTACAATTTCATGAAATGTTTGCTATTTAGAAGATTCCCTGCTATTTTTCTTGGTAGCTGCCACTTCTAGTGTTATGGCCCCATATATGATGATGAATTGTGAACATAAGGTTCTATATAGAATACGTTGGGGAAATTCAATATTCATGGGACATCCAAACATGCACTTACTGGATTGTTTTCTAGAAAATAGAATAAGAATATATCATATTATATTAACATTTGAACAAACTAACATATTAAATTTCAGAATCTTATAAAAATCCACACTCCTTGCTCTATGGAGAAAATAATAATAAGTGTCATGCCTCAAAGTAAAAGACCTACTAGAAATGAAAGCATTGGAAATTTTATACCTAGATATTCAGTTTTAAATCTTCAAACAAAATGATATGAATTATCACTACGAGCCTGCAACATGAAAGATACTTTCTTATGAGTTGGTTTCTACAACCAAAAAAGGGACTGTGTAACTAAAAAGATCATTGTAATAGAAAAATCCACAAAAATGGTTGTGTAAAGGACAATATGATAACAGAGGACTTAACAAAAGTGAACCTTTTGGTTTTCTTATGATTGGGTCTTAACAGAAAAGTCAGATTAGAATGATTTAACGAGAAGAGACTTCGTGCTATAGCTCTATATATATGACCAGCAATGAGGATAAAAAAAAAAAGCTAAGTGAATATGGGATCCCACGGGAAGGGTTAGAATGGGAGTTCCTGCTTGCTGGGAGGTAGATATTAACTATTAACCATACAAGCATAAGATGTTACATAAGATATTAGAGCTTATTAGTTTTTAGAATATTAATTAGTGTACATTTTTGGGTTTTGTAATTTACTTCGAAAATTAAAAATAGATATTAAAGTTAGTGCACGATTTTGTAGAAGTCCCCCATTTAAGCTAATGTAAATAGCCCCTTCCCTTGCATGATTTCACATTCTAATATTTGACTTTCTAAACATTTTAAAACCAAAAAAATAAAAAAAATAAATAAACCTGTCAGAAACATCCCCATTTTACAATTACAATATCAATTGAAAAGTTAACCCCTTGTGTTATAAAATGTAGTAAGTTGGAAATTTGGGATGTAAGAGGAAGAAAAAAAACCACTATACATAATCAAAAATGATTTAATGCCGTAAGTTTTGATCCCCTATAAGTAGCGATTTCTCAATACATAAATTGAAAAGCTTTAAGTTTGTGAATTTCTGACCAAAATGTTTTTAGGTCTGAAGTTTTTTTTCATTACTTTTTTTTCTTTCTTTCTTTCTTCCATTTAAATTAATTATTTATTTTTTATAATTTGGAAAAACAATAATTTGAAACTTTCATTCCTATTTGGCCATCTTTTCTTTTTGTTTTTTTTTTTTTAATTTTTTTTTAATTTTATCGGTTTATTGAATCTCTTAGCATGAAAATTCTTCTCACATTTTCTCCAATTATATCCATCTAACCCCAAGTTTTTAGGATCTAGGCTTTGCTCATTATTTTCCCAAATTAAATTTATTATTATTAAATATAAAATAAATGAATTTATTTTTAATGTCTAGAGAAAATGGTGAAAATTATGAATGGGAAGTGGGTCTCATTATATGGTAATGGAGATGATACGTGGTATAGTCTTAGTAATATTCTAGTTTTTCATTATTAAAATAAGCACTTACCCGGTGAAAATTTTTAAGGGTGAACAGTAAAAGCTAGTGAACCTTGTAAATGTTTCTAGATGATCTCAAAGTGATGTACTCTTTCCTAGATCCCATAGTGGTTTGGTTATGATCCTTCAAATATTAGGTGGAAATTCAACATAAGTTGCGAAGTACTGAAAGCCTTCAACACATATTGATAACATGTACCTGCAAGGCTGTAACATAGTATGTATATTTGCACATAGATATTTGTATAAAGATAGCGCACACAATAACAGTAATGGCAAGAATAAAAATAATAAATAAATAAATAAAACTTGGTTGCAGATCATCATAACACAAGAACCGAAAGAATTTCTTTTTTATATTATTTTAATTATTTCAAGTAAAAGCAATAATAACTCAACATAATTTGTATATTTACTTGAAAATTCTAGCTGAGGTTGCTCCATATGTATATATCTCTTGCATCCTAATTTTGAATTGCACCCTTTGGTTTCAGTCTGTATCATCATATAGTGGACATTACCGTCCAACTGACAAGAACCTTGGCAGCTTCTTAACCTTCCTTAAAGAAAATGGAGTTAACCTGGATGATGTTCAGGTATGCCTCTCATATGCCAGTTGTTTCACAAATCTGCCACTCAGGATGCAATTTTCACATCAGATAAAGAAGGGTGAAAAAAATATTTAGGGCCATGAAAGAGGCTTTTCCGGGTTTTTCAGGATACTTGAGCCATTAAAAGAAAAAACCTTTATTGACTATCCCTACCACTACTCACTTTTGCACTTCTTGTGATTACTCACATCCCATACCAGGCAACCAAAGGTTGCCTGATACCATGCTGCTCCTGTACTTTTCTGAGTTTTTCATTATTTTAGCCAGGTACTTTCCCCCACTGAAGATCAAGAGAGTTACTATGTCAAAAAAGCAGTTCGAGAAAGAAGTAAAACTGGAATCTCAATAGATACTGAACTCCACGCGCTTCAAGCTCCCAGTGAAACTGAGAAAAAGCAACCCTCTGAACTGTCTAAATTTGCTCAAACTGAAAGAAAAGACAGTTACAAAAGAACCTTGTCAGCTAATCTCCAGAGCCCAGGAACAAGAGTGCCTAAGAAAGAGATATTACAGAGAATAAGGTCCAAGAAGGAAGCAAGTTCATACCAATTAGGGAAGCAAATATCTTCCAAATGGTCGACGGGAGCTGGCCCAAGAATAGGGTGTGTTGCAGACTACCCTCTGAATTTAAGGGTACAAGCCCTGGAGTTTGTTAACCTCTCAACCAAGGATCCCCTCAGACCATTGGACTCTCAACCTCCTGCTGGTCTCACGTCATCCACAACTTTGTGTACAGTGATGTGACCTCAGATTTAATGACCATCTTTATTACAAATCAGCATAACTCTGGTTTTTCCGCATATAGATTCCTTCAGTTTTTGAACGTCAATCTTCAGCCATTGTTAATGGTCATCCCGGCCTACATGTTTCAAAGTCTAATATCTTCTCACAGGATGCATGACTTCACCACATTAAATTATAGAACAAATGTTTAGAAGATGAACTGATGCTTTATTATTAAATTTTTTTTCCATCTACTGTTCCTAGATTCACTACTCCCCATAATGCACTGAGAACATGGCATCAGGTACATATCCTGCATCAAATAACTGAGCTGTCAATCCATTCAAAACTTCGTGCAGATTAAGTCCTGGAAAATGTGTAGTATGACCCGCAGTGAAAGAATATGTCTTGTTCTTCAATTCAGTCCAGCTATATCCTGTATCTTTCTTCAATGCCTTCTCCTTCATAGCCCTCCTCAATTGTGCTAATCCATCCCACATCTTTGCTTCTGCATATATATTTGATAGCATAATATGAGCCGAAGTATCTTCTGGATCAATAATCAAAATTTGCTCTGCAGCATATCTTCCTAAAGCCAAGTCCTTGTGGGTTTTGCAGCCCGACAAAAGACATCTCCAAACCACCTTATCCAGCTCCATTGGAAAACTTTTAATAAACTCATAAGCTCTTTTCATCTGTCCTTTACGGGCAAATAGACTGACCATGCAGGCTATATGATTCATCTTTGGGGCAATACCATGGTCTTCGCTCATGGAATTGAAGTGTTGCCATCCTTCCTCTACAAGTCCCACATGCCCACAGGCAGATAATAATCCAAGAAATGTAATATCATTAGGTTTGATCCCATCCCTCTGCATTAAACTATAGATCTCTAAAGCTTCTCTCCCAAATCCATGTTGGGCATATCCAACAAGCATTGTATTCCAAGAAACCAAATTCCTCAAAGTTAGATTATTAAAAATTTTCCTAGCATCACTCAATCTTCCACACTTAGCATACATGTCTATGAGTGCACTCCCAACAACCACATTGGAATCAAACCTGGGTTTTATTATACGGCAATGGGTTTGCCTGCCCCACTCAATAGCTGGTAGATCACTACATAAACTCAAAATGCTTGAATATGTGTAAAGATTAAGGTCAAACCCTTCAAACAACATACGGTCCAAAAGCTCAATGGCTTCTCCATAACAACCACATTTAACACGTCCAAAGATCAGAGAATTCCATGAGACAACATCATGTCCATCCATTTCTTCAAAAGTCTTTAAGGATTCCTCAAGAAGCCCACATTTTGAGTAAAAGTCTACAACTGCATTGCCGACAACTTTAACTGAATGAAATCCCAACTTTATGATCAAAGAGTGGAGTTGTTTTCCAACTTCAATTTCCATGGAATCAGCAAAGGCCCCAAGTACAGATGAGAATGTTCTATCACTTGGTTTGAGACCGAAAGAGTGAAACTTAATGGAAAAGATTAATAGCTTCTCTTCCCTTCCCTTGTTGAACATACCCTCCCATCAAAGTAGTCCACGCTGATAACTGTGGTTTTTCTACCTCCAAGAAAGCTTTACGGGCCAAGTCCAATTCACCACACTTTGCATAAAAATTAATCAAACCTGTGAGGACAAACTGATCCAATCTGATTCCACACTTGACAACATGGGAATGCACTTGCATCCCAACCTTCAAATTCTCTAGCGCAGCACAAGCACCCAACACGCTTGCACAAATAAATTCGTTAATCATCCATCCTGCCCTCCGAGACCGCAAGAAAATTTTCAACCCCTCCATGTTTTCCCCACACTGGCAATAACCCGAAAGAAGAGAAGTCCAAGAGACCGAATTCGGCTCCAAAATAGCATCAAACACTCGTTGAGCCGAGTATAACAAACCACATTTTCCATACATATTAACCAAACAGTTACTAACATGGCTATTTATCTCTTGCTCAGCCCTATAAATCCTTCCATGAATTTCCTTCCCAGTTCTTATAGCAGCTAGATTAGCACAAGCAGATATAGCACCAACAAAAGTATAATAATTCGGATCAAAGCCATCACCAACCATTAATCTGAAACAATGTAACGCTTCCTCTGCCATACCCATTCGAGAGTATCCAGATATTAAGGAAGTCCATGAAATAAGATTCCGTTCAGGCATTTGATCGAACATGTTGCGAGCATCATCGATTCGATCAAATTTCCAGTACATGGCCATCAAATGGTTGTTTGTATAAACATCAGGCAGAAACCCAGATGTAATAATCTTGCCATGGACTGTTCTGCCTTTGGGAATGCACCGGGTGTCACCGAAAATGCGCAGAAGGTGAGAAAATGCCATTGTAGCAGAACAGAAATAATCTACAGTGGGGAGGCTGCTTGGTTGAAAGATTTATGGGCATCTCCTCAGTCATTAAAAGGTGCAATCCGAAAGGTGGCTTCAATATATGAGGTTTGATTGATGAATAAATTGCCTTTGTACATCTCCCTGAATTTCATGCAGGGATGAAATTCAGCTATGAAACCTTGAATGAAGGGTTTACCGAGGTGTACCGTGTACGTTTTATAAGTTTCGGCACAGCTACCCTACCGTTACGACTGTACCCAAAAAAAATTGGGTGAGGAAAAGCATTGGCCCCACCATCTTGTGATTTATTTTATTTTATTTTGGGTCATTGAGGGTGGGTGGCAACTCCCAACTTTTCTAGGAGAGTCGGACTCAAACCAATGTACTAGAGCATATTGGCCAAGCCCAAAACCAAACCATTAGGCATCTAATGTGCATGTGTGTGTGTGTTTTTCTCTTGGAAATAATTTATCTAAAAACAATATTGGCTCAATTTGATTGCACTTTTTAAAAGATCTTTTTTTAAATAGTAAAAGTTATTTTTTTACTTTCTTGCTTTTTGCTTTTAAATAGAAACAATAAAGGTAAAATCGCATTTGGTAAAATTGATTTCACCGATAATTTTTTAGATATAATGGAAAACTTTACAGAATTATCGTTACCCTAAACGAAAGCTTAGGAAAGAAACAACCTATTTCGATTCTAACTTTTTTGAAATAAGATCAAGCTCAGTCAAAAAGATAAAAATGACTTTTATAAGCAAATCTTCATTTCTTTGGTTTAAAATCAAATATTTTGCTTTTGGCTTTTTAGAAGTCTTTTTTATTTCTTCTAATCGAACAGTATTTTTTGCTTTTACAACTTTTTGCTTTCAAAAATAAAAAAGATTTTAAATAAGTACAACCAAACGGTGAATTAATTTCATGATAACAAGAAAATCATTCATTATGTATTGATTAGTGCATGGAATCATTGATGGCTAACTTCAAAAAAGAGTAAATTGTTAAATCCAAAAGAACTAATGACATCCTATTTTGTCTACTACATAAAATTCAGAAGATAACCCGGAGTCTTAGTAATTATTAGCTCGAGTATTTATCCCATAGTCATCTGTCACATTAAACTTTCTGCAATGGCTTTTGTTTATTATTTAATATTTCATCATCACCTCAGTCAAAAATAATAATAATACAGAGTAATATTCATCATCATGTTTATCTCTTTCTTTCTTCTTTCATAACAAAATCCAATTACAGATTTGTAATAAAATAAATAAAATAAAATAAAATGCCCGTGGAAGTTGGATAGTTCTCCTATAAAAAAAATTTATTTAAATTTGGTGTTATTTGTTGTAATTATTTTTTACTTTCAAAAAATAAAATAAAAAATTGTCTCGTTCATCGCATGGATTCACTGCTAGTTATAAAAAAGATCTTCGAGATCAATGATCAAATAGTAATTTTAGTACATAGATGACTATTTTGTGCTAGCACTCTTGACAGGCCCATGTCATACGAAATTCAGGATTCAAAAATGAGGGACTCAAGTACTCTACTCCCTCAACTTACATAACATCGCTCATTCATTCTTGGGACAATCGGAGCCAAAAGTTCGAATCTGGCCACCCCTTCCCCCCAACCCAAACTCTATGGGGAGGGGAGGGTAGTGGAGGGAGGTTTTGGCGCCTGACTGTGGCCCCATTCTACCAATGGAGTTGCACAATGAATGCCACATAAACCACAATAGGGCAATTCATTTCCCAGAGAAGTTTTTGGGGAGGGAGGCGTGTTTTCTTTTTTTTTTCTTTTTTTTTTTTTTTTGAAAGCAAACAATGTTTGATCCCAGAGACCATTTTAACATATCTGATTAAAATCCAAATACTTATCAGTTCCAAGCATCCTAGTTTATAGACCCAAATGGAACCTCTGGCCATAGATTGAACCAATAATCTTCCACAGATAGGAAGTCATACCATTCCTTGTTTTTATTTTTCTCGTCTCCTCCCCCTTCTTATAGTCCTAGAGAACCATTTTGGAGCATTAAAAGATGGGTATAGACATGGGATATCACAAAACACATTGTCTATTCATATACTAGTACAGAAGATCATACAAGAAGCACTAGGAAATTATTTTAGCTCACATCCATGTAAAAACACACCAGATACTTTCACTGTCTTTATGGGTTCATAATAAGCTCAGCAAGCTAACCCATCAATACACCTACTCCAACAAAGCAATCATGGAAGGGACATTATTAAGCAACAGCTACGGCTTCCGTAGGTTTGGCATCTGCTTCTGCGGGTGCTTCTTCCCAGAAGGAAGTTTTCTTCCCAGTCTTAGAAACTGTCTGCAAAACTGCGTCTGGCTGCACGTTGCCTTTCACAGTCACTTTTTGCGCCTTCATATCAATGTCAAATGACTCTACACCTGAAGATCGGTTAAGAGGAATTCCACCGATTAATATCAGACCACATGATATGATAACTAATTATGAATTGCAAGTGCCAAGTCAATACTGAGAGCAGTAAATAAGAAGGAAAGTGCAGACCACTACAGAGGAATTTTCTACTTTAAACATAGCATAGTTTCTCTCAAACCCAAATCTCTGCCACAAATCCACTAGTATTTGCTCTAACAGAATTTTAGCATACAGGTTATGAGAGAGGAGAGAGAAGAGCGTGGGAGAAGAGGAAGGGGGGGGGGGGGAGGTGGGGGCTGTTGGTGATAGAGGCATTGTGCTACTATAATCTAGGAAGCTCAGTTGCAACTATCAAGCTGGTATCTAAAGTGTGAGAAAATGGAAACAAGTTTAATGCAAAAGGCTAAAACAAACCTTCCATTTTGCCTAGAACCCTCTTCACTGCACCAGAACAGCCTTCACATGACATACCAACCTTGAGGACAACAGTCTGCATTCAGAACCAAATGAAAATTTGAGGTTGGAAAGACGAGAAAAATAAATAAATAAATATATCAAGAAACGAATTCCCTAAAGGTAGCAACAGAACTTGTTTCCAAGCTTAAGATATAAGTCCAATCATTCACACTTCATAATACAGTAATCAGGAATTGCCGACAAGTCGGGATGGACAAGAGGCAAAAACTGTATTTTATAGTTTAATATACAAGGAACCATTTAACCCCAAGGTGTAGCTCAGTTGGCAAGGGACCACACCTCAAGAAGCAGAGATCCTAAATTCGACTCTTTTGCTAAACCCCTTAAGGCTACTCACACAAGGTTTCATGGTTCTCATGGGCCTTGAACTAACTTGGTCCCTATGGGTTGTGGGTCTTATATGGGCCGGGGATTTGCCCAAAGGGTCTTAAGGAACAATTTACCTCAATATTTTTATTAGAAAGAAAAGGGCAAGGCTCACTAGATCAGATGACTTTGATGGTATGAAGCATGCAAATCATGCAGGACTCAAATTTTGAGGTTTGACCCTCAAGAATGTGCTCAATATCATTTGATTAAATAGTCGACCCAACAAGTGCATGTAGTGTTCTCCTTGAGGCTTACCTAGGCAATTTCCTTCGGCTTTCTCTAGGAAGCCTCAAGACCTAAGCCTCAAAAGTTCTTTAAAACACAGATTTTAATTATTTAATAGAAACAAGCTATTAGATACAATCATACAAATAACATACAATTTAAACCAATCAAACTCATACCACCACAAAGCTGATTCTTTACAAAACATAAATTGCAGAAAGTCCCATCATAATGATATTTGTGACTCACCATATGCTTTACTGAAAGCGCTGTGAAGAAACAACAATGTTCTGTAATGTAAACTTGACCACAAAAGCAAGAAAGTATCCCCTTTGTGTTCCCTTTTGACAGATAAACGTTAAATAATTCTAGCACTACCATATGTATGGTATTACCAGTTCTTTATAAATCAAATGACACTTGTCTCTTCATGTGAACTTTCCAACTTATAGGCCCTGTCTACGAGACCTCTTGGAACAAAAATTTGGATGATTAAACAATTTTAAACATTATATCGCCAACCTTTAAACACAGGCTGCTGAGTGCTGCCTTAGCATATATAATGCAGCTTTACATGTGTTTATATCTGCTCCAAAATCGCCTATAAGGGTTGTGACTAAAAGACATTCGAATCTGTTTCATTACTTTATAAATTTTTCCATCCCTGATTCCCTGATATATACTTTATTTTCATACCCTCTCCTCCCCTTTTTCCACAATCTAACTTTTGAGAGTATGCTCCCTGCCTCCCTAACACATTCTTTTTTTCTTTTTCTTTCCATCCCTGATATATACTTGCTTTTGATGGCTTCTCCTTCCCTTTTTCCAATCTAACTTTTGAGGGTATGCTTCCTCCCTCCCTAACATATTCTTTCCTTCTTTTTCTTTCCAAAATATTAACCAACCCCCCCCCCCCCCCCCCCCTTCTCTTCTTCTCTCTTTTTCCCCCAAGGCCTTCAGAATTGTCATCTAGAGAATTGCTGAATAGTTAATTTATTTTTCAAACACAATCAATGACTAGCCTCACAGTATAATCTACAACAAACCATTCATGAAAAGGATAGTTTTATTGAGCATTAGCAACAGCATGACTCTGTATATATTTATTGGGGTGGGGGGAAGGGCAGAAGAATATAATAGAACGAGTTTCGTGACTATTAGTCTATTACTAATTTAATGAGTAATTTTGTTAATGTGAAGAACTCCTTTCAGAAACACTTCCCAATCAGGATGACCTAAAAGTGTAAGCTAATACAAAAAGCTAAAAGTCATAACTGCACATGCCAAAGCAATCAATTGTCCAGAAAACTAAAATTTTCATAATCCAATCCATTGTTCCAAATTCTAAATCGGAATTGGCTCCCTACCCAAAATGGGATGAAATTTAGATGAAAATTCCTGTCATACATTTGGAAAATTCAACCAAATTCAGGAAAAAAAAATGAAAATTTCAATAAGCTGTTCATTTTAACATATTAGAATAATTTGGCCAAATAATTCAGAAGTCTGGTTGAAATTGGCCAGATAACTAAAGCAATTAAAAAACTTGAGCTGTCCAAAAGTTGGCTGAGAAATTGACTATTCTGACAAACTTGGATTTGCAAATCAGAAACCACAGTTGATTATATGGTTTTTCAATTTGCAAACAAGGATGAGCCCTTTATTTTCTTCATATTTTAATTATCTTTTCCCAAATTCAAATTGCCAAATTTGCAGCCTATCTGGACAGCCAGACCAAGTTTTTTGCAATCCAATTCCACCAAATTTTCCCATTTCTACATCCAAATTTTCTAGCTCAATCAATTTTTCCGATATATATATATATATATAGGGACGTTCAACTATGTGATGTCATGCAAGACGTTTCCTCTGCGACGCAAATTGCAGCCGTTGATCATGCACACATGATTGTTGGTTCTAGTCATGTAACAATCATGGCATGCATGATCAACGTCCGTGATCTGCATCGCGGATGAAAATCCCGGTGTGACATTGTGGACAAAAATCCACATCTCGCACATGTGAACATGTTTGTGTGCCTACATATAAATACACTTTAAAATGACGAACTTTTCGAAATCCTCCCCCATCAATTTTCCTCCTTTTCTTCAGCTAAATTTTCAGTCCTAAGGCCGAATTTTTGTGCCCAAATAGCACATCACTCCAATTCAGGCACCCTATCTGAATCCAAATTCCGCCAACTTTACTCGTCTAGTTGCTAAAATTAAGGTGAATATGTTAGGAATAACATATATATATATATATATATATATATATATATATATATATAGAAATATATATTTCGTGCACAAACCCCCCCCCCTCTAATTGTGGCAAACATGAACCCAAAAGCATGGAAAATCCAGCTTTTGTTAAAACCCTAATGCCCCGTTTGGTTGCAGAGAAATCCCAGAAAAGGAGAAGAGAATCCGGAATCATTATTAAAAAAAATTCTAAAGTTCTCTTTTTCCTTTCTTTTCCAAAGGTTTCTCAGGAACCAAACGGAGGGTAATATTAATCAAAAAAAAAAAAAAAACACGTGATCAATCATCCAGAAATTACAAACAGTACCAACAAAAACCAGAAGGAAAAAAGAAGGGCTGAGATGAATGGTTGTAGCTGAAAACATAGAAGATTTGGAGTACCTGAGACATGGCTGCTGATTGATGAGAAGAAGAAGCTGAAGATGAAATAGACGAAGACGAAGAAGAAGAGAAATTGGGGTGATATTGTTTGCGGGAACAGAGGAGCGTCGTCGTTTTAAATAGGAGGGGTGGCTGGTGCTGTTCAAGTTGACCCTATCACCTTTCATCATACGTTGCGTATTAAATGACGTTTTGTTTGGTGTCTTGTCACAATTGTGGGTCAATCGAGGGTATTTTCGTAAAATAATGACGCGTAAGAAATTTGGGTGCTTTAAGATCTATACTAGATCTTACATGGGGAAATTAACAATTACCCCTTTAGGTGACTGCTTTTAAACAAAACCTCACCCTAAAAATTTTTAACTCCAGAACCCTTGTTTTTTAGTATACCAATTAGTTATAAGGAAATATTTTCTTGAAAATTCCCATATTAACGTTTTATACCCCCAAGCTTAACATTCTCACGTTCTCCTATTCTCCCGTTTTTCTTCTCTCCACATTCTCTCCCTTTTTCCCACGGTTCCCAGCGACGATCAAGGTCCGACCAACAGATTGGACAGCTATTTGACTTCCAACACACAAGCAACACCGGCGACGACACCATCCAGCCACGGCGGCGAACCATGACCTGCACACCATCCAGCCACGGCAGCAAACCATGACTTGCACAACGGTTCCCACAGGCAATCAAGCTCCAACCATTAAATCTGACGGCTATTCGACTAGATCTATCATTGTCACCCATGGGTATCTTCTTCTGATTATTTCCTTTTATTTTATTTTCTTTTTTCACCTTTTCCCACTAGATCTATCACCATGGGTGAAAATCAGCCATGGTTTTTTCTCCATTTCTCATACCAACAAGAGATCAAGCTCCCCACCACTAAATCTGACGGCTATTCGACTTCCTGCACATGATCGACATTGATGACAACACCATCCAGTCACGACAGTGAACCATAACATGTACACCAGTGACGAACCAGATTGCTTTCATTTTCTTCTCTCTCTCTCTCTCTCTCTCTCTCTCTCTTTCCCCCTTCACCCATGGGTATCTTCTTCGTCTTCTTCTTCTTATTGTTTCCTTTTGTTTTATTTTCTTTTTTCACTTTTTCCCACTAGATCTATCACCATGGGCGAAAATCAGCCATGGTTTTCTTCTTCCCTTTTCTTATTCCAACAGTATGTTGTCACTATTGCACACTATTTTGTAACAATATGATTTGTAGTTGTGTTTTTTTAGTATGGAATAGTATGTTGTTACTGAGTTGCATTTTCAAGTTAGTACGTCTGATAGCATGTTTTTGTTTCGCCAAAAGTATCATGTTACTATCTATGGTACTGTTTTTGAATATGTATACCTTGGAATTCATATTTTTTGTTTCAAATAGTATGATGGTACTGTTACCCATTGTTAATTGGAATTCATATTCTAATAGTATGTTGATACTATTGCACACTATTTTTTGTAATAGTGCGATTGTAGGTATGTTTTTTTAATATGGAACAGTATGCTGTTACTGTGCAAGAAGTAGAAGAAGAAGAAGAAGAAGAATAATAAGAAGAATGGGAGGAGAGGCATTCAGTTATAGTACCAGATCTGAAAAACCAGACCTTCTTATCCAAACTGAACCTTCACCGACCACCGTCCCGCCATGGATGTCGTCTTCTTGTTCTTGTTCTTCTTCTTTTCACCTCCAAACCTTGAAACGTTGCTTCATACGTTGCTATGTATAAACATTTGAAAGGTTTGTTTGCTTCGGTATATTTTTCTATATTTGTCGTTGGAAACAATGGAGGAAAAATCCCTAATTTTCGGGTTGGGGAGTTAAATGGCATGGTTGTAAAATTTTGGAAGTTTTAAATCAAGGGTGTTTTAGTCCGTACGGTACCAAAAGGGGGTTTCACAAAACATAATTTGTTTTGGGGTCTATTATAAAAGGAATATTATACATAGGAGCTATGACCAAAATTCCCATTTTACATTAGTACTCCCTCCGTTTTACTTTGGTTGGTCATTTTTTATCCAATAAAAAGATTAAGGCACAGATTTAATACATTGACATGTCGTCCAATTTTTTAAATTTATATTTTTATAATAAAATATTATTTGATGTGATTGTTAATATTATAATAATAATAATAATAATTGTAAATATTTTAAAGGGTATTTTGAGAAGAAAATAAAATAATTATTTACTTTGACTTTTAAAAGTTCTCAAATATTCTGGAACATCCAAAATGAATATATATATATATATATATATATCAAAGAAATCAGAACGAAAAGAGTACTTAATTTTTTTCACTAACCTATGTAATGGCTAACCGAGCATAACTATGTAATGGTTGATCCGGCAGAAAAATAATTCTAAACGCTCACATACTTTTTTTATTTTTATTTTTTATTTTTTATTTTTAATTTCGAATTTCGACAAAATGGGTGTTATTATACTTTAAAGTGATTGATATGGCATAACATAATGACACGTGAGTTGTTACACAAATCTAGGAAAAAAAATTAGGAACGGAGTTGGCCTTATAGCAACATCCAAACAATAACGTTTAGCAATTTTAAAAGTCACTAGTTCATTATTTTCAAGGTTTACTATATAATGAGTATTATTTAGGGTTTGTTTGGATGTCTAATTCAAAATTAGACGATTTCACAAATTTTACATTACATTGAAAGTATAAATCTGTTATTTTGAATTAGAATATTTTTAAAATTTTGGAGTCATCATAATAATTGGAGTTAAAGATCAATTCCTAAAAATTCATGAAATATTATTATTTTGAATTTTTTCTCATCTTTGTTATGATTACAATCATTTTCTTGAATTAGGAATTTGTGCATTTAATACTATGTAAAATATTTTGAATTGTCTAATTTCAAATTGGACATTCAAATAGGCCCTAAGTAAATTAATTAATTCAAACTTAAAATCGCCTTATTCCAAAAATTATATACCTGTAGTTAGATTCAATTAGATTGATACCTCAAAATCACTCATTTTTTTTTTTGTTTTTTGTTTTTTTTTTTTGGGCCTCGTGAAGACCATTCATTAGAAAATAAAAAAGCTACAAAGGTTAAAATAAAACATAATAAAGATCATTTTATTTCATAACATCATATATGCAATTAATTGCAATTAGATTCAAGGATTCACAGTGAGAAAAATAATTAGACATGATTTTATTAGAAGTAAATGCAAATTAGATTATCAAAATTAACAAGTCAAGTTCATTTTCACTCTCAATGGAGTCACTACATTGGTCCTATCAGATGATAGGTCCAGCCTTCTCAATCACACGTGGCATGGTGTAATTGGATAGTCAACGTATAAAGGTACTATAACTCTACAAGATCGCCCTTTAGCTCATGGCAATAGTAAAGTTTTGAGATTCCTTAGAAGGAAGGCATGTGTATGTGATGATGGATATTCAATGCAGGCAGTAGTAGTACAAGACCCTTTCCACGCTTCATGGTAGTACACAAATGTGGCTGCAGTACCAAATGCAGTACAAGCGCGTGGCGTGGGTTGTATGGGAGAGGATTCAGTGCTGAGTTTTTTAAACTCAACATGGTGCCGAACTCATTTCAACCGTCCATCTCGATTTTGAATGGTTAATGTTGAAAAATGAAAATGTTACCAAAATACCCTTTAAAAATAATTTTTTCATCTTTCAATCTCAACCGTCCAAAATTAAGATCGATGATTGAGATGAGCTCGACACCGTACAGAGTTTTTTAACCTCAGCACTTAATCCAAGCCCAAGTTGTATGCGTAAAAATGTTTAATGCACTCCGCCTCACATTGCATTGTCAACAAGAAGATCAACCACAACATATTGCGGTACCAAATTTTTTTGGGAAGAGTGCTATTTGTCCAATTTTCCAATCTCTTTATCGCACCAACAAGATGAGTTTGTGGTAGTTTGATTTGGCAATACCGTATCAATATATTCCTTTAAAAAATATGTGTTCAGCTTATAACTTTAGATAATGGATTATGCATCATTCTGGTAGATCAGTTGCATGTTTAATAAGATATCGAAGATTCTCTATTATAACAGAGATAACTTTAGACAATGGATTATGTGTCATTCTAGATTATGTGTTCAAATAATAACTTTAGATAATGGATTATGCGTCATTCTGATAGATCGTTTGTATGTTCAACAAAATACCGAAAACTCTTTGTTATAACAAAGCTGAGAAGTTAATGGCCTTGGTGTCACATGGCACTTATCCCCCATATATGTCTATATAGGGGCGAGGGTTTGCGGGGGATTATGGTTTTGTTTTTGTGGGAAGAATTTAGTCTAACCAAATTTTGATTGATTTTTAGAATTTTATCTTAATTCAAAACATCAAAAATACATCAATTAATCCATTATCAAGTTTTGAGAGAGGAAGATCGAGAGCCAAAGAGGGATAGTATAGTAAGAAGGTGTCAAACTCATGCACTCCCAATTTTGTTGTAGCCAAAAGATTGAGGAAGGTACAGTGACCATAGAATGCAAGCTGCCTTTTCTCAACAATGGGGGGGACCTCCCTCCACTTGGATCAAGAGTTGATAATGCATATATGGCTAATCGATGAGCTGCCTTGCAGCCAGATGTTTGCAAACCAGAAAAATATCTAGAGTAGAAAGGAAAAATGGGTACAGCTTGTTTAAGAATTTGAGTAATAAGTTTGCCTAGAACGTTTTTAAAATGATGGATAGGCATAATTCCATTTATTGTTATTATTATTATTATTTATTATTATTATTTATTTTATTTTGAGTTTGACCAATTCTTTTTGCCATCTCTTTAAGATGATATCTATTTTATTTTTTTTAACAGAAAAAAAAAAAAAAAAAGACAAAAGAAAAAAGTTACAAAAGAATCATAAATATGTTTTTTTTAAACCACTTGACATTAGTCATTGTAACAAGATTAATTTGAATAATTCATAGGATGAATTTGAGAGCATTTCACTTAGGCCATGTTTGTTTGGTTGGAATGAAATCGATGGAACAGAATCTCATTCCAATTCATTCTAAACAACATGGTTGGATGATGTAATTAAATAGGAATGAAATCAAACAGTAGTAGTGAATTATAATGATATTCATTCCGCAATATTTATTTTAAACTCATTCTATTTCAGACTATTTTAAGTAAAGAATCAAATTCCATTTTCAACCATTCCATTCCACCTAAACAAACATGGCCTTAAAATAATTTTCCATGGACATTTTTAGTACACTTTTTTTTTTTTTTTTTTTTTTTGGGTTTCAGTGAGGCTGTTTTTTAAAATAATTTATCACGGAGCATAACATTATAGCATTATTCTTTAAACTATCATTAATCCAAGAATCCAAGACCTAATTGATACCAAATGATGCTTCTTCTTAAACACTAAAATACAAAATAAACAGTTAATTCTTCGGCAGAATACAAAATAATTTTAGCTCTTCTTTTGAGAGGCATGTGAATAAAATGTTGTTCAGGTTAATCTTAAAATTATGCATTTAATCGAATATGCCATAGGATTTTAATTTTAAGACAAGGTGCTTCCGTTATCCCCATAACTATGTGGACAGTCTAAAATAGTTTCCTCGTAAATGTGAATGGACTTTCTATAGATAGTGGTGTCAAGTGAGTTGTTAGATCGACCACCATTCAATTACTCCATAACAAATCACAACTGCCACATATTTCAAGATCCACAGTGGTAATTGGCTAAAAGAGAAAAGAGTGCTTGTTTATAAGTGAGTTTAATAAGCATATTAACCAACTTCATCAGACTCAATCTATTTCCTAATTGTTATACGGTTTAAAGGTCTATTTGGAAACTTAAAAAATTGGATCAGATTAGATCTAGTCCATTACTGTTATCTAGTTTTTAAATAAATCAACTCACTGTTGGTTTGAAAAAGATTGTGTTTATCCCTTATTTTCAAAACAAAGCTGAACTGTTTAATAATAAAAATAGACTTACCAAACAGAATGAAATCAAAACTGGCTTGACTTATCCTCAATTGGTCAAGTTTTCAAGTTTGCCAAACAGGAAAAGGCTGAAAAGATTAGCAAAAAAGAGACTTACCGGATAGTGTGAAATCAAAACCGATGAGACTTAACTTCAACTAGTTGGTTTTTAGATATGCCAAATAGCCTCTTAGTCTCATAGTTTAGGACAGGAAGTGTAACATTTAGTATTTGACCTGAGGTGATCAGCCACTATTCTTAGAACTTAAAAGATTTTAGATTTATAAGAGGAAATCAATTGATTTATTTGGATTTGTTTCAAACTTGAAAATTGAAGAAATTTTTACAATGGAGTACTTACTATTCAGTCAATCAATTGAATGATCAGATTTATGGTTGAGAGTTGTGTTTGTTGTTGGTATATTAATTGTTTGATTGATTAGGGATCCATTTTCGCGATCGATCATATTGTGGTTTTATCGATTAGATTTTCTTTTTGATCAATCGTTGTTTTTAAATTCCTAATTCAAATAGATTTCAAATTAATGAGCCGCATTTTTACCAGTATAATTAAAGTTTTTTAAAGCATATTTAAGGAGCTTTAAGTAACAAAAATTATGGGGATATCAATCACATGCACCTTCATACCTATTCATCTATCTATAGGTCATACTAAAAGTCCCACTATCACAATAATATTTTAAACATCCTTCTCACCACGTATTATCTTTCCCTCTATTTTGTTGATGGGTAATGCTATCTTGCCCCATAGTTTTGCCATACACTTTGCCCTACTAGTGTATTTGAGAAGGTAAAATTATGGGATCCATTGATATGATTAAACCTTTACCTTCCTAAATACATTAGTAGGGCAAAAATGTGGGGGCAATTAAATAGCATTTTCTTTGTTGATCCACTTCATTTGGCTTGTTTCAATTGAATTTAATGAGAAAGTGGACCTTATGATGGATAACGTGGTAAAGTTTAAATAATTTGAATTTCTTATTTTTACCTTTGTAATATTTAAAGAACCTGCGAAAGTAATTCATAAAACAAAAGATCGTAGTTGAAGAATTATAAGTTCTAGTAAGACTCTCTCACTATCAGGTGTATGGTTTTATAGATAGTTTATCTATTATGAGAATTAATTTGAACTCAATAACTTGACATATCCTTCGTTTGAAAAAAAGAATGAAAAAAAAAAGGTAAATTAAGTATAGTAGTAATAGAAAATGTTAAAGCTTCCAATTGGTTAAATTTGTTTGAACAATTGACATGGCATCTTGATGTTAACTACAAAAAGCATACCATAGTTGATGGGACATGCGTCATCATTATTAATAGTTATTTTTCAATGAAAATTTTAACTGATTGATGTGTTTGTCTCATTAGTTGGATAAAAATATTTTAACAAATGAATCGGGTCATATAAAATTGTTTTTTGGGTAATTCAAATTGTATGCTCATGGAGGGAGTTTCCTTTATAACAGTATATATATACACGCGCTAGTATGTATTATGCATAAATTAACCCACGTATTGTGGTTTATGACCTAAAAAGCATGAAGAGCTGCAGTGATTAGATGAATTTGAGTTAAATCAAAACTGCATGAAGCCGCTAAATACTGCCTTCAGAAAGATTGATTGCCCTGATAGTGTGATTAATCAAATTGGCAAAAAGCATTCTAATTTAGCATGGGTGGCCCCAATAGGGTTTAATAGGAGTTGAATTCAAGATCTCCGTTTCTTGAAACATAGTCTTTTACTAACGGAGTTATCCTTGAAGTTAATTGATACTAAATTCTTATAACATTTCAAATTTTCTTTAATAATCACGAACATTGCTTGGCATGAAATCAAATGATTCTTCTTAAACCCTAAAATACAAAATAGAAGATTTTTCTTCGTGAAAAAATTAATTTTAATTTTGAGACAACACGCTTGCATTTATCTGGATGAAAATGTAGGTAGGTTTTCCCGTAAATAAGAGTGAACTTTCTGCAAATCATTGCTGTCAAGTGAGTTATTAGGTCAACCACTGCTCTATTACTTTATGACAAACCACAACTGCCGTATACTTTAAGACTGGCCGGCACATATATAGGGGTGCTTATATATAAGTGAGGGATTTTTTTTTTTCCCCTCAAACGATAAACATGTATACTTTATAATCATGCAACAACAAATAACAAGGTTTATGTGTATTTGCGTCTATGGTGTCTAGCAAGCACGCGTGTAAAAGTCTCGGCATAAGAAGGGAGTCTTTTGCACAATCTCAATAGGTAGATGGTAACTAGAAGAGTGAGAGTAGAGATCGACCATCTTTATTTATAAAGCTAGAAACAAAAGGCAAATACTAATCTCAATTAATACCGTTAATAATAGGTCCACTTAATATAAAGAACTCCATACAAAATAACAAAAGGTGCTCGTGCTAAAAATGGTGCGTCATAAGTTCGTAACTCAATAGACTAAAAAAAAGGTTATCACTAATCCACTTGGCTCAATAAGGTCATTCTTCATGAAAGTAAAACATTTTAGCTAAACCAACTTTTTATAAACCACAGTAATTGAACTATGTTTGCTCATACAAGAAGAAATTCTGACACTTATCATGCGAAACGGAGTTTCTTGAGCTTGACTTCCACTTCTTTTTTGCATTGACTTACCAATCGGATTTATTTTGGATATTAACCAAGGCGGACTGTGTGGCATTACTCACGTGATCGTGCATGTCTAGGGGATCGATTAATAAGGCTAGGGTCGAACATGAAACCCCTCCATCATTTCCAATCCTTTGTTTATGTTGGCATATGCAGGGTAGGGTGTTCAGAATCAACTGTCAAGATTTGTCTTCGGTCCTTTATCCATTGCTGAGCATTGATATTTAAGTTAAATCAAGTTAATTTCAGCATGTTCATTGTTAAAGATTGGCTTTTGATCTCACACTTGAGGATAGTATAAATGCCTTGGCAAAATTAAATATTTGACCTTAGGTGGTCATCAGTCACTATTCTTAGAACTTCGAAGACATATGATGGGTTCAGATTATCTCTCAATGCAGCCCCACACATTAATGAAACATGAAATGGTTAAAATTCAAAGTGATGAATATAGTATCAAAGGCATAATGAATAATGCATGTGTATAAAATTTTAAAAACATGAATAATTCCTATTACAATCACATTTTTTGTCTGTTAATATATATAGAGGGTTTGTTCAAGTGTGGCATATTCTAGACCAGTGGCAGATCCAGGAATTTATCTTAGGTGGGGCAACTTTGTTTGGATGTAACTATTTAATTTTTTTCTTTCTAACTCTATAAATTAAATAATCATTTGAAGTAACCTTCTTTATATAATAAAAATTAATAAGAACAAAGGAAATTGTTTAAACTTAATAATTAACACAAACACTTATATATATATATATATATATATAGATATATTTGATGAAATAATGTATGTATTAAACCAAAAGGGGCATAGCCCAAGGACAAGAGACATGGGTAAGAAACTAAGAGCTATTTATATATAAGGGGAAAAAAAGAAAGAGAGAAGAGTAGGGGGGTCAACTATAATATCAGAGGGGTCAAAAATATATTTTATAAGGGCAAAAATATATTTTAGAGGGGGCATATTTAAAAATATAAGCAAATAAGTATACTAAAAAAAAAAATTCTAATGAGTGAGGGGGGTCAACTGCCTCTCCTGGCACCCCCCTCGCTCCGCCCATGTTCCGGACCATTCTATTTGATCATAACCGTCCACGGATGATACGCGTGTATGTCTCTTATGGATGATTGTAATCGTATGGGATATCCGGATATCTCACACATGATCAAAGCTTATATATGTGTGTGTGTTTGGGGGGGGGGGGGGTTTGTTAGTGTATGAAAATCTTAGTATTGTCGTCTAGATTTCTATGTGTGAAATTTTTTGGTTGGTCTACATTCAAAGTCTTGTTCTTTTGTTTTATTTTAAATTGGTTTGCGGCAGTGCATGGGGCTCTTTAGTTGTTTTCGGGGCTAGCTGTTTTGTTGCATTTGGGGGTAATATTATCTTTCTTTACTACTCCTCTCGCACAAAAAATAGACCATGCTTGACAAAACACGTAATTTTAGGAAAACTATTATTTTACTGACCTGTCATTTAAAACTCTATTTTTCCAAAAATATTCTCCCTTACTTTTTATTTGCTTTAATGTTGAAACTAATTATTGAAATAACGATTGGTAGTATAAGAAGTTCAAAAAAATTATTATTTGACTTTTCAAAATTATCAAACATTTTGAGACAAAAAAAAAAAAGAGTTGTAAAAATGATCTATCTTTATAGGAGGTAAAATATAAAAATATAGGGGGAATTACAAATTGGTCAGGTCACAGACTCACAAGTTAAATAATTACAGTTAGTTAGTCCTTCTAAGTAATTTATTAGGAAGCTAGTATATAATAATTATTTTCTTGTAGCCCGACCAATCTAAAATTCCCCTAAAATTATATTTTTGCCAGTAAAATATATTATTGCTAATATAATAAAATGAAAAATAAAAAAATGTTCGTCCATACGGACCATACTGTCCATATCTTTATGTTTCATTCCAATTTTGTTTTTCCTTTAATAGAAAAAGAATTTATATTAACAAGAAAGATCGGGAAACTAGTCACATCAACGGAGAAGAACTTCTATGGAACTGTTGCATAGCCACATGGTGCAATCAATCAATCACAATCAAGTAAAGTGGGATTGTGAGTCAAAAAATATACTGACAATCTTACTTTACTTGACTGTGATTAACTGGTTACCCCTACGTGGCATATGCAATGGTTTCATGGAAGTTTTTCTTACATCGAGGAAATGTTACATTATACGTATATCGGCCATATAAATACACCACGGATATCGATTGTTCTATAACTCGGAATATATCATCTACAAAATGACCAAAACCAGCAGGACAATCAGCAACACGGCCTTCTGGCTAAGATCCAAGAGTTTCATTTCAATTTTATTGGATGTTACTTCCACAAGAAATCAAAAACCCCTAATTCTCGAATATACTGTGTCATATAAATAAGACCAATAATTGAAGGAGCACGTACGCACATAAACTGACACAAAAACGAGATTATCCTATGATTTGGACCACTTTATTTTACACCATAAAACTTTTCGAATAGGACATGCATGTGGTACACGTTTATCCAATCATGTTGCATTGTCGGTGATCATGACCAATCTCCTAACACCTAAGTGGGATTCCATTTGTGGTAGAATCCTGCATGCCCAATAAGAATTATTAAATTAACTCTTAATAATTATAATAATTTATCTTATTAATTAAATATTCCATAAAAGGTGAAAAATGTCGTGTGCATGATGGACCCTTAACTGATAAAAAAATTATAGCCCAAGTCCCTATTGGTATGGCCGTTTGCAACATTATTTGGAACCTTCAGAGTTCTGATACTGATTACTGACTCGTGCCATTGGCTTAATTTGTTCTCCATTAGGGAAAATGGTTGGTTCTTATCCTGAGAACTAGGCTAAAGACAGTACTGACTCGTGCTTTGGTCTAAAGATTAGGTGGGTGGGTAATCTACCCTAAGAACTAGGCCCAAAGGAGTTGAGAGATTATGAATGATACGTTTGGCTTCATGTATAATTCATCTCTTATTTTTCTCACAAAAAACATAAACTCACGTGGGAGCTTAATAAAACAAAAACGGATTTAAAAGGAGATACTCTAATACCATGTTAAGTTTTCAATTTAAAAAGTTAAACTATTAGGTGAACGCCCAAATAAGTATATATATGAAGTCATGTTAAACCTAATATTTAGATGATGTGAGATGTTGTAATTTTCCAACACCTAGTCACATGACATGATTAATTGGGTAGCTCATAGATATTCGATCATATGCCTCCTCTCACATATACTGGTCATGTGATTAGGTATCTATGATTGAACAATTGTGAGAGAGGGATGTATACCACTAGTTAATATTCGATAATTTTTCCATGGACTATGATCTTATTCATTAATTGGACCATTCAGTAAAATCTAGACCATCGATATGTAGTGGGCCACACATGATATGAATGATGTAGATTTTACTGGACCATCTAGTAAATGGAGAGAAACCTTTTTCCTTTATCGAAAGCCACATACATAACCAACCCAAACCAATTTAAATGGTCACTCATGGAGATGTTTGGAAACATAAAAGCCTTGAAGAAAAATTAAACTGGTAGTCTCTTCACCGCTTTGCAATATAGAACACTAATTGAATGATAAAGGAGAGGAGAAAGGAAATTTATAAATTTAAAAAAAAAAAAAAGGAAAAAAAAAAAGAAGAAGAAAAAAAAAATGGAAAAGAAAGAATGATTCTCCCCTAGACAGACCCTGGTGAGAACGTTTTTGTTGGCTGGATGAGGATTTTTGTCCATACCGAATAGCCCAAACCGTATGGAATCTGTGCAATAGATGGACGTCTATGACTAGTTTGGATTCAAGTATTTATATTTATATTAAAAGGATGCTTTCTTGAAAGCAATTTACGTGGTTTAATTAGTTTGGAGTCAAAGAATCATGGGGTTGAGGATGCTTTCGTGAAAGCAAATTTATCTTTATATTTATTTTGTCGGCCTCTCACGTCATGCATGTAATTGGGGCCTATGGGAATGGCTATTGCTCCCTATTTTATCAAACACCTTTAGTTTTGGTTTTTAAAATTTTATGAAAAATGTAAAAGGTTTTTACAAAAACCGGCTGTTTTGTCCACTAGAAAACATCATTTTGAACAATTTTGTAAAAAAAAGTTTTTCCAAAATCTATCGTTTAAGTAGGTTTTTTGGCAAAAAAATGAAATAAATGTAATAAATGACTAAAAAGTCTACTTAAACGATAGGTTTTGGAAATTTTTTATTTTTTTTTGCGAAGTTGTTCAAAATTATGTTTTCTAGTAGAATGTGGACCGCTTTTCATAAAAACCTTTTATATTTTGCATAAAACCTTAAAAACCTAAGACATGGGGGGTGTGATAAAAATAGGGGGCAATAGGCCGTTCCCTGGGGGCTACAGATTTACCTCGGACAGCCCAAGGTCCATTTGCCTAGTGTCCAAGTGTCCAGTGTCCACCCAGCCTAATGATCAAGTGAACTGGAATAGGCCACGGCCCAGATTAAGGCCGAATTTTAGATTTGGTCTGGTTTTGGTCATTAACTGGCATAGCACATGAGAATGCGGGGGAGTCTGCAAGCTAGCTTCCACTCATTGTTGTTCTGTTTTATTTGTAACACATTTTTCAAATTCTAAAATAGCCTTTTAAAATGCCGACCCCAACGGGGTTATCAAGGCGAGTCCCTTGCATAGTTAAATCATAGATTCTGATGCAATATAGTCCAGCATTCAAATACCCAGTTCAATCAAAACGTTGTGTTTTGATTTAAAAATAAAAATATTATATTAAAGGGTAGAAACGTAAATCACTGATAGTTGATAACGGCATGAAGTCATGTTAGTGACGGTGGAGGGGTGTTTAATTTTTGAAAATGGAGATGTTCCTTTATATTTCAGAAACCTCAAGAGAGTTAGTGTAATTTACCAGATATAAGGCCCTTTAGGCAAGTTACCCATGACATTTGCTCAAAAATAGCCAACCTTAAAGGATAAACAAAAAAATGAAAAAGAAAAAAAATGATGGATGGGTTGAACCCACCCAAGTTACGCTCCTAAATTTTTCTTGCTAGGCCCACTTGCCATAAGATTTTTCTCATTATGCAAAGTTGGGCTTGACACTGGGCTTGATTGTGGAGCTTTGTGTGTGGGGGTCCGGATACTACAACCCTTTCATGTGTTTTCCCCACTCCACTAATTTTAAATTTTTAAAATTTTAAAAAAATATAAAAGGTTTTTTATATATGAAAAGTGGCCGTGAAGTTTATTAGAAAACATCATTTTGAACAATTTTGAAGAAGAAACTTTTTTTCCAAAATCTATAATTTTAGTGGGACTTTTTGACTAAAAATGAAATAAGGACTATAAATGGCCAAAAAGTTTACTTAAATGATAAATTTTGGAAAAACTTTCTTTTACAAAGTTGATCAAAATGATGATTTCTAGTGGTTTGTGGGGCCACTTTTCATAAAAACCTTTTATATTTTTCTTAAATATTAAAAAAAAATAAAAATTAGTAGGGTGGGGAGATTACAAGAAGAAGTTGCAATATCCAGACCCTAGTGTGTAGTCATTGGCTATTATCACATAAATTCGCCTGATTCCATAAGGAAGTAGAAACTCATGTTTCCAAAATCTAAGGCTGGACCCATGCATGCTCATTGCTCATTGCATTAGGGATTTCAGTTAACCATCCAATTCAGCAGCACAACATGAAGCCAGTGTTGTTGTTGATAGTTGTTACTAAACTCGTGAGCTTGAGGGCTGACCATTCGGGCCTTGAGTGGGTCAATGCTCAATCTGTGCTATCATTTCCTATTTTCCTACATCGATCACTTGGTAGCTACGTCTCTCTTTAAATTTTCAAACAGTACAAAATGATATTTTACTAATTCAATGCAAAAGAGTGATTCTCTTACCTTTCATGTAGTTCTTATGTCCATGGGATGGATCGAGAAGTTGATAATTTTTAGGTTAGACTTTCCACTCTATCTTGGGTTAATCAATAACCGACTTTATCCTAAACATTAACGGTTTGTTTGGTTGTTCAATTCGAAATTAAACAATTCAATAAATTTTACATAAGGTTGAAGGCATAAATCTATCACCTTGAATTAGAATATTTTAAAATGTTGTACTTATTACCATAGTTGATGTTGTGAAGTCGATTTTAAGAAATTGATGAAATACCACTATTTTGAATTACCACTCTTATTTATAATGATAACTATTATTTTCTTAAATTTGTTAATTCAAGATGATGGAGTGTGCATTTAATACTATGTAAACTTTCTTGAATTATTTAATTTCGAATTGGACAACCAAACTGGCCCTAAATTGATATGGTGTAGGTGGTGGCGGTCATACCCATGTCTAAGGATTAGTCAAATTGAGGGTTCGAATCCCTGTTGGCAATTTTTGTTTTTGTTTTTTATGATTTTATTTATTAAATGTGGCTCTTATACCTTGTTGCTGTAAATACCCAACCGATTGCACCATTTCCATGTAACTGTGACATTGCCACGTGGTGTAACAGGTCAATAGGAGTGAAGCAAAGTAGGATTGTGGGGTCAATAAATACTCTGATAATCATACTTTGCTAAATTCTTATTGATTTTGTGATATACTACATCACCCATATCATAGTTACATATAACCATATAGATGAAAGGAAGCAAATGCTACTACTAGTGTTTGAGCTGGTTGTGGGGTCGATCCTGTTGATTGCTAAACGCAAGCTTGCCAATCAATATACGATTAATTTGATTGCCAAAATGGATTTCATGTGATACACAATTTTGTTAACTTTTCAACTTACAAGCCTAAGCTTATAAGTGGATGGTCCAAACAGGTATATGAAGAAATGTTAAACTTAATATTTGGACGATGTGGGATGTACTATTTTCCAACATTATCTCTCATGTGTAAGCTTAACACAGGTCTTGCACGAGGGCAACAAATACAGGCTCAATAGGCCCAAGAATTAGGGATGGCAATGGGTCGGGTCGGATGCGGGTTGGCACTACCCCATGCCCGACCCCGACTTTGAACTCCTATGCCCATGCCCGACCCAATACCCGATGGGGCAGAGGAATTGAAATCCATCCCCGATCCACTGTCATCTTGGGCCATCCATGCCCGACCCGCCCATGCCCAACCAGCCTTCAACCAACATTGATTCAAAGATAACTTAGCTACAACACCAACTAAAGCAACCCTTAAGAAACTCAGTTTACACAAGCAAAACAACAAACACCTAAAGTGCAACAGGAAGAAAATTTTACAAAAGGACCAAATGGAACACACCCAAGCCTCCCAAATACACAAGACAGATATAGAAACCAAGATAATCAGAATATAAACCAATCCCAACTCAAAAATGACATGACTAGAGATGATTTCGATAGAGAGCATGGAAAAAAAAGCACACCAGATCGACCCTTTCTACATTCTGGAAGAGGGTGAAGCGTAGCTGCGTGAGCCGTGAGGGAGCTATGATTCAGGAGGCGTGACGCGTGAGATTCGACGACTGGCGACGATGGAGGTCATAACTCGTAAGCTGAGCATGAGGTGAGGGACTGAGGGAGTAAGTTAGTGAGGAGCAAGGGTGGCCGGCGGCGTGAGGCGTGAGGGTGAGAAGCGATGGAGGCATGAGGGTGAGGAGCAAGGGCAGCCGGCGGTGGGAGGTGTGAGGGTGAGGGGCAAGGGCGACAGGCCGGCGTGAGGGGCGAGTGGCTGAGGCCTGAGAGCTAACTAGCTCAGGTTGCTGAAAGTGAAAATGAATCTACTGAATAGGAAGAGTCTAGAAGGGTTTACTAAGTAGCCTATTATATATATTTTATTGTAAAATATATAATTATATATATTTTTTTGTAAAAACATTGGGTCGGGTCGGGTCTTCAGGTTTTTTCTTTTGGATCCGTACCCGACCCATACCCGAATTTTTTTTTTTTTTTTTATTTATAAATTTATACCCATACCCGACCCGATACCCGAAAAAAAATAAAAAATACCCGCCCATTCGGGTATGGATCGAGTCGGGACCCTATGGATCGGGGCGAAATTGCCATCCCTACCAAGAACAACATGCTCTAATATCATGTTAAGTTTCCAACTTACAAAACTAAGCTTGTAAATGGAAGACTCAAATAGGCATATGAAAACATGTTTAACTCGATATTTAATTGATGTGGGATGTGGTATATTTCCAACACTCTGCCTCACGTGTGGGCCTAACAAGATAGAAACGAGTTTGTCATGTGGACAATAAAAATGGGCTCACAAGCGAAACAGGCTTAAGAACGACATGCTCTTATGCCATGTTAAGTTTTCAACTTACAAACCTAATCTTATAAGTGGAGGGATCAAACAAGTATATGAAATTATGTCATACCTAATATTTGAGTGATGTGGGATGTGGTATTTTCCAACAAATTCACATGATTTTTTTTTTTTTAAACCTAACACCATGTTAATAATAGTACCAAGGTACATGGCTTACATTAGTGTCCCACGTAGTACTGAAAAAATTTGGAGTTATCATTGTACAACTTTTCAAATTGACAATGGAGAGTGTACATAACTGCATGGGATATAAAGAGCATAAATCTCAATCTCTCTCTCTCTCTCCGCATGAAATTCTATTTTTGAATTTTTTTTTTTCCAGAAAACAAACACCCACACACGCACTCAACCAGAATCGACACTAAGATCTCTGTAATCACACGCCTTTATTAGGTCAAGACATGCCATTAGGCCCAAAACCCATTGCCCTCAATCTCAATTTCATTCATTCAATATATATATATATATATATTGGATTTCTTATATTATTTTCTAGACTCCCTTACGCACTAACTCAATCTCTTTAAATGTGATATATACTTCTGAGAGTCACACGATTCTTAAGCTGTTAGATCTCACAAGTTCTGACTGCCTCATTACCATGCTAGTTATTTTTTCATTTAACTTTTTCAAAGATGGTATCATCTTACAAGATCCAATTACTTAAAAATTGTATAACAAATTTTATATAAAAATTGTATATCATGATCCTAACCCAATATCAAAAAAGAAAATATCACTTGCACCAACTCATATGACAAATGAGATTATGTTAGTTGGTTTGTTATTTTTCAATGAGTTAACACCATATCAATTATCAATCATGAGAGTTGGTGCGTATAGCACTATACTATGTAAAATCGAGAGTTGGTACGTTACTATGGATACCATTATAATTAAGCAACATCATCTAGAGTTGCTTGCAGTGGATACTGATATAAGTAAAAATATATGAATATATCATTAGAGTAGCGATATATGCACCTTACCGACTTTTTGTACCAATTCCTTACACAAACTCACATGGTTAATTGATGATGTGGTAATGACTCCTTAATTAAATAATAAATTGTATATCTAATACCATCTCGTTTGCCATGTAAGTTGATGCAAAGAATTGGTATAAGTAATATTTTCCTTCTTTTTATCAGTGGATCGTAAGAAGCTAGCTAGTAATGCCCTTCACTACATATCAATGGGTAGCATTAATTTAAGATCACCTACCTAAATAATGCATCTACCTAAATAATGCATTGAACACATGGGAGACATTTTAAGGTTGTTCATTAATGAAAGGGAAACAAATCGACCATGACTGTTGTTAAATTGATGGGAAAATGCTAGGATATTACATAAATCTGTCAATATCATATATTGGTTGATGTGACGCTAGAAAATTAGTAAGTAATAGAAAAATTGAATCTTTTTTTACTATGAACTTAAAAACAGAGAACTGAATAGCTGATGAATGAATTTGGTAATAATCTTCAGAAAATGTAGCAGAACTTAAAGTGATATAGGTGCTCAACTACCTTATTGGGACACTCATTAGTCATTACAGTGAAAATTGCCTAGATAGTGGTCTTTGTTGTACTTTTACTACAAAAGCAATGCTCATTTAAAACACTAGAGAAATGCAAATGAAAAAAATTGCAGCTAACATAGTTGACACTTCACATTCTTTGCAGTTATTAGCAGCGAGTTCAGATTCTCTAATAGTTAAAGCATGTTATATGACCATGTTTAACTTTGCAACTCATCACATCACGTCACATCAAAGAACATGTGTATCGACACTTTTTTATTCATTAAATACTCTCTCAGAAGATGTGGCTAACTGTGCTGCAACTAAGCATGATTGCAATGTGCTATAAACAAGCAAAGAATCTGAACTTGTTATTAACACTTCCTCAACCTTCCCTCACCCCATAAAAATGATGTATATGGTTATGAGATTCCAAGGATACTAATTCACTATCACCTAGAGGGAGTGTAAATAAGTCATTTAAATAATTATCAGATTTTATTTCAATGAAGTAACTAACCTATTAAAAATAAAATTAATCATAACAAGATTCAATCGTAACAAAATTAAATCACCTAGGTCTTGTTGATATTTTAAATTAATTTCCTATTTAACCCTTATTGGTTTTGGTTTGGCTTTGTTTGGTTTTTTTAACATGAAAACAAAACCAAATCAAATTAATTAATTTGGTTTTTTAAAATTAGAACTAATACTAAACCAAATGACCAAAAAAAAAAAAAAAAAAAGAAAGAAAGAAAAAGAAAACAAAGAAACCCGAACTATACCAATCAATTTGATTTGGTTTAAAGCAAAACCTCAGACACCCCTAAGTGGGACTACCATATATTGTACTGTAAACAAGTTAATTTAGCTTTAATTCTTTAATTAAAACAAAAAAAGAAGAAAGAAAGAAGAGTTTTGTTAACATGTGCTAATCATTGATTGGGAAAATGTGTTTGCATAGCATTTTAAGTATTTTTACATTTTTTTCAAGTAACTTGCACTATTGTCTATGCATTTTCACTGTTCTTTATGTATTTTTACCACTCCCTATATAATAATTAACTTATTAATTATTGTTTAACATGTATCTTGGGACACACAATAAGAAAACTCAAAAAAAAAAAACAGAAAAGTCTCCAGCGAGAAAATGAGGACACTCACATGGATTCAGTCAAATAATTAAAATTGAAGGTCAATTAATAAAAACCATAGTGGATATTTGACAACTTTTCACTTGAAAGTCAATTCTCTAATTAAAACCCACGAGGCCCACGCAGATCAAGATATTGAATTGAGGCGAGGGAATTTAAAAAACTTGGAAGTACATGTAAATACCTCGGATTCATGTTCTAGCTAGCTCCAAAACTTTGCAGTGACTTTTTGAAAGATTCCGGAGGAGTGATTGCATCACCCACACATGTTGACCCTTTAGGGACCACCCATTAAATGTGATTGGCCTACCCTAAAACATGGCAATAAAACACCTATCTTATCTTATTCTCTTTCTTGGAAAAGAGAAAATGGAAAAAAGAAGAGAAAAAGATTTACTTAATACCATCGGTGCTTATTTTGTAGAGTATATAGTGCTATTTAACCCATCAAACAAAGTGTATTAGCAATTTTTTCTAATAAAATATGAAGTTATTACAACTTCATTTCTTAATAGATTTAATTACTCAATTAATGGCATTCTTATATCTCAAAGGCTTACCACTACAATTTCTAAGCAACCCCTAGACTTATTGTACTATTTTAAGAAAAGAATGAAAATAGATTAATCTTATACACTTTTTCATTTTGGAACAAAGTGATTTTGGATTGCAAAAATTTCTTGTTTTGTGCTCAGCAAATGAAAACCCAACCGAAATCAGCCAGAGTGCTAAAAATTAATTGTTTAGCTTCAATTTAGAAATAAAGTTGGGTGGGAATTATACACTGGGAGGAGAAAAACCACAGGGAGGAATATGGTCCATCATAAAGCTAAAACATTAATAGAAGATGCTTATCAAAATAAAAAATAAAAAAATAAAAAAAAGAAGGAAGCTAGGGGACAGCAAAAAATTGAGGGGCAAATTTACAATTCTAGGTAGCTTATAAAATAGGTATACAAATAATAAAAGTAAAATAAAATGATGGGGGTGGTTGCCCCACGAACTTTCCATATGGACCTCTAGAAACCTAAACCTACCCCAACAATAAGCTACCCATATACCAAAACATAGTTAAAGCCAAGTTGGTCTCTTTAATTTCCAGCCAATTAACCTGTGATTTCATTAGAGACTGGGGGGACCTTGTACCTCGTCACCCACAGGTGACATTTATTTCCCCTATTCATCACGTACACCAATCGACCCATTGAAACCAACTGGACATTACATTTCAATACACACACATGTGATTCACCTTAAGCCACGTACTGCCCCATAGTGCACGTACGTTCCTCTCGTGGCCCAGGATGCTAATTGTGCACCCACTATATGCCAATTAACTAACAATGGCCTTGCTTTGATGGTTCAACCTTCTTCCTCTCTCTAACCACAACCGGCAGTCCACCTCTCATTGTGGCCGTGAGGCCGGGATCGAACCGTGGTACGACACTGCGAGTGACGGCTTCAACATCGAATCGGTGCAGCACCGAAACTGCCACGGTTTTCATCTCTACTAGTGCCATTTCTTTACCTAGGCAAACCCTAATCCCAGCTTGAAAAACTGGGTATTTAAAAGGGCTTTCTGGAGAAAAATCACCATTTTTGAGCCACCTTTCTGGCTTAAATTCTAGACAATCAGCACCCCACAATGTTTCCATACGGCCCATTGCATAAGGGTGGTAGGTAACCCTAGTACCTTTCCTCACAAATGTGCCGTCTGGCAAAATGTCGTCCTCAAGGGCAAACTTGGAGTCGAATTGCACCGGCGGATAGAGTCTCAAGCTTTCGTAAACTGCTGCATGTAGGTAATGCATTTCCCTTATTTGATTGAAGCTCGCAAATTCTTGAGTAAGTCCCATGACCCGGTCTAACTCGTCCCGGATTTTCAATACCACTTTTGGGTGAGTTGCTAGTACCCAAAAGAGGCTTGTCAAAGCTGACGCCATCGTATCGCGTCCTGCAAGAATGAAGCTTATCACAATATCTCTCAAGAAAGCCTCGTCCTTGATGGATGCCATGAACCTCGACAGGAGATCTTGATGAGTAGAAAACCCTAGTTTCTTCTTTTGCATTATAACTTCCTTGGCAAGGACATTGACCATCGTAATAGCCTCCTTGAGCTTTTTCTCCGTACCTAAATTCAAAAGCCTTTTCATCTTCCAAATGAATGGCGATGCCGCCATTGCTCTCTTTGCTGATAATTTAGTTGCTAGGTCAAAGGAATCGGCGAACTGGGAAATGGGTAAGGACAACTCGAGACAGCATGGGTCTAACCCGAATGAAAATTTGCAAATGTTATCAAATGAGAATCGCCGAAAAACTTCTTGTAAATCCAATGGGTCACCATCTTTTCCGGCGACAGAAGATAAAAGCGGGAGAAGCCGGTGTTTGATCTCGCCAGTGACAATTTCAAATGCATATGATCGAATGGATATGCTTCCGAGCTCTAGACTTGCTATTTTCCTTTGAAACAGCCATAAGTCTCCGTCTACATTGAAGATACCCTTGCCAAGAAGATCACCAAGGATCACTGAGAAGGGTTTTCCTTTTGGGTAGTTTTGGAAATTGGTTTTGAGTATGTGTTCGACATTAGCCGGGTTAGCTGTGATCGTGTTGCCAAGCATGTGTATGTGAATGGTTTGGCTCGGTGATTTTTGGAGAAGATGAGTGTACCAATCGCAGAGATTGGTGAACTCCTTCGTCCAACTTGATGTGTGGTAACTGCGACAAATGTTGCAGTTGCACCGAAAGTTTTTTCTTAGTAAGAAGAGTAGGAAAGAGAAGAGAGAGAATGAGATGGTGAAGAAGAAGTAGAGAAAACAAAATGAATTCTGAAGGGACTGCAAGAATCGGATGGTTGTGGACTCCATTGCTGAATCATGAAATTAATCTCAGACCTCAAGGAGGAAAAAGAATAGGTGGGAAGACAAAAATGGGAAAAAAGCTCTATAAATAGAGAGAGATGGAGAGAGATTATCTTAATTTATTAGGATTTTAAATTATGGGATAATGACTAAGTAGTAGGTCAAAATAAAAGTAATTCCAAATAAAAGGCAAAATCTCTCTTATTTCACTCAAAATGGTAATAATGGACTTTAATCTCCAAAAGAGGGGATTTACCATTTGCCATTTTGATAATAACCGTGCTACCTTTTTTATTTTTATTTTTATCCCACTTAAATACCCTTCTCACATTAATTTCATCCCTTATTTATTAAATTAAAAGTCTTAAAACATAATTCAATAGGACCAATTATATATATATATATATATTTCAACTAAAATAATAATCATCTACAATGAATAATCCGGAAATTGATAACAATGAGAACACCAGTTTTTTGAATAAATGGGTCTAAAAAAGATTATATAAATCAGGGAATGATGACTTTTCTTTTGTTCAAACAATCTTTATCTGACTTAGGAGAAAGACGATTGTGCATGGGTAGGTGAATTAAATTTAAATCATACTTTTTTTATAAACATCAACCAAAAAATAAATACATAAATAAAATACATAACCACTTTTTATTTTTTTTCTCTTCAACACAAAGGAGAAATAATAGAGTTAAGTTTTACTTAATAAGGAGAAAGGAGAAGAAAAAAATTTACTAAAATGGTATAATAGACATTTGACCCTAAAGCCCTTCTTTTTGTAATTAAAATTCCTTATTGCTACTTTGAATGGAATATGAGAGTTTTAGCCTCTTTTTTGGGATTAATTTCATTTTGACTCATTGTTTTGTCATTTTCCCTTAGATTCTTATTGGCCTTCGGCTCATGATATACTATTAATCCGATTTTCCTTATGGTTGAATGAATGATTTTTGGGATTTACACCTCAAGGTCTTTTGCTTCGACTTTCCCCTATTTATTGGAGTAGTAATTAATGGGATTTATCTTGAGCGTTGATCAAGGCAGAGTGATTGGTGACATTAATTATATCAATTGTGTACAAGGGATCAACTGAATTGAAGATTTGAATACCCTAACACTGTGTTTGGCAACCACAAAAGAAAGGAAAGAAATTCATTTAATAGAAAGGAATGGAAATGGAATTCAATTCCCTTTGTCCTGTTTGGTATGGAGAGAATTTAAAATGAATGAATTCAATTAAGTCTTTTATTCTTTTTATAACTCCTTTAATAAATCAAATTCTCTTGAAATTCCACTCCTTTGGCCCATATTTCATTACATGTATCATCCCATTAAATCCCTTTAATTTAATTCCTTTCTCATTATAAATCCTTTCATTCTAAACTCAAGAATTCAAAATAATAAATGAATTTATTTCCATTCCACCTAAATCCCTTCGTTCCAAACATAAAATTATTGATTGGGGGAAAAAAATGGAATTGTGAATTACTAAAATAATGACAATATTACTTATCAATTATCATAATAATAAAAACAACAATGACAATGTTAATGCCATAATTAGATTAATTATAGATTTTCACTATGTAGGTTGTTTAAACTTATCTATGGACCCACTGAAAGGAAAGAGACTAAAAAGGAAAAAAGAGACAATAAATCCTAAAGGATGGATCAAATTAATACTCTTAAAGCCTTTTGTCAACTAAGAAGTCTTGGATCCGACTCTCATCATTTCCCTTCAAGGCATCTCTATGGACTTTGTCTTATGATTATTGTGTGCATGTAGGACGAGAAGACTACATGTATCCAACAAATTAATCGGATGAGTACGTGAACATCTCAAAATCTTCTCATATAAAATAAATAAATTGTCACACCACCGCATTAAATGAGCAAGAATTTAATCATCAAAGATGGAAATCACATGACCGGCACGTGACTAATGACGTTATTACATTTCTTCCAATGTTGTACAATGTTGATAGACACAACTCAAACCCTTGGAATATCTAACCCTTGGGCCAAAGGGGAAGCCAACTTCAGTACCGCACACAATATTATCTTCAAACCACGCGACTAGCTAAAGATATGATTATATTATATATTAAGTCATGTGTCGTTTTACGATGAAATAAAAATAAATAAAAATATATTTTTTTTGGGTAAAATGTAAATATTAGTTTTGGCAGATTCAAAATTTGATTGGGGGGGTGGTTATTGTCCACACTCACAGATCCAATAAAGACTTGCAGACTTGGAAATCGCACAATGTAAACGGGATCAACCTCTCCTGCTGTGAAGATGAAAGTCGGTTCTTAGCTAAAATAAAATTAAATAAAATAAAATAAAGATGGGAGGTCGGTTGGTCTTTATACTATATATATATATATATATATTATATTAATGGCTTTGTAAAAGGCATGTCACTATCCACATGCGTCATGGCATATGTAAGTATGCAGGCACCTCCACCCACGTGCAAATTTTCCTTGGTCTTTGATCAAGAGGTTTTGGGGTTTCCTTTCATGTTAAGGAAGAGCCACTATAGGGTCAGATACCAAGCCAGCCTGCCAGGAGAAGTATTTGGTGCTGCACACAATATCGTGCTGTGCATATTGGACGGTTGGAAATACACTAGTTATGTGATGTGCAGTTGTGTACAATACCAAATCCAAACCCCACATACTTGACATGTTGTTATGTTGTCTGTTTTATATTTTTTGTATACCTTTTTTTTTAATTAAAAATTAATAAATTAATTTGTATGCCGAGGTGGTATTTTATATTACTAGATATAGCACACGTGCGTTGCACGTGAATATTTTTAAATAATATTAATTATACAAAATAATAAATACATAAAGATTTTATATTTTTTTCATAAAAGATAAAGTTTAAAATTCGAAAGTACAATGAAAGATTAAAAATTCTTTAGATATATATTCAGATTTTTTTTTTCTTCATAAAACAGAATATTTAAAGAGTTTATATTCATATACATTATCATATCAAGTTGCTCTAAAAAAATAATTTGAGTAAAAATATAACTTCAATTTGTTAAGAGTTTGAATTAAAATCTAACTTTCATTTGTTACCTAATGATAAGAATGTTTATTATGTGTTTCAATTAAAGGAAGGGTAGATATGTTTTTTTTTATAAAAAAAAATAACGGTATATTGGTCGTTCTAAAGTTTTTCTGAAATTCAACCTTTTATAAATAGTATAGATTTGCAGAGCAAAACTTACCAGAGAAGGGAGAAGTCGCGGTTAATGAAAAAGGTGGAGAGAAGGTTGAAACTACTCTTGATAGAAAAAGTAAAATTTACAATCTAGCAATTTATTTATTATATAGGAATTATAATTTCCGTTTCCTTTGAATTCCTATTTGTGTTTTATATGTTAAGGTATGTGTTTTAGAATGTATTAAGATATGTGTTCCTGCTGTTGTTTTAGAATTATAGTTTTCATATTCTTATATATTTCTATTTATTATATAAGAATTATAATTTCCGTTTCCTTTGAATTTCTATTTATGTTTTATATATTAAGGTATGTGTGTTAGAATTATAGTTTTCATATTGCTATATTTCCTATATGTGCAGAAGGGTGGGTAGTTGTATATTTAAAAATTAAAATAAGGGTATATTAGTCAATCAAAAGTTTTTCTTGCATTCATCTTTTTATAGGTAGTATAGATATTTGGCTGAGAGGGAAAATGAAAGGAAGGAAATGGGAGGAGAGAAAGTGTAAGGAATAAGATTTTTTTTTGTTTTTTGGTTAGAAAGAAAAAAAATGGAAGGAAGGGAAAAGTAGAGGGACAAACTTTCTATCCTAACCCACCAAAATATTTCCCACCAAAAATGGGAGGTTTAGTAGAGGGAAAAGTGATTGTAACATGTTATGACAAAAATACAATTTTCTTTTATTTCCTTCATTATTTATTTTTAAGGGTATATAGTAAATAATATTGGGTAAATTATGGATTGGTCTAGCTACAAGCAAATAATTACAATTCAATACAATGATTATTAATTTCCTAATAGATGACTAGCTACTAACTTAACTACAAATGAGTTGAGTAGATTACTACTGTTAACTATTTGTCAGTAGACAAATCAATCTATAATTTCACTAACAATATTACTCATTTTATTCATTTTTTACTTTCCGCCCTCCTTACTTACCAAACAATTTTATTTCCCTTGGATGAAAAGGCCTTCCGTCCAACCTCTTTCTTTTTCATTTTGTTTTATTTTTTTTCTTTTATTTTAGTTTTTCATCCTTTCTACCAAACTAGGCATTCTTAAATATCTTTAGGGCAAACTACATATTAGTGCCACGAACTTTACCCGAAGTTTCAATGTGGTGTATAAACTTTTAATTTGCACAATTTAGTGCACTAACTGTGCATTCATGTGTCTGTGGTCGCACCGACCTTTCACCGCCGCCACGCGCGCTCGCGCGTTCCCCAATTCACCTGTATTTACCTGCTTTTCTGCTTTCTGATAGTGCTAATCCATTTAGGATTAGCGTGCAAATGAGAGTCGCCACCTGGAAGGGTCCAGGACCAATTTTATTGACCAGAGATGGGTTCGTAGTTAGGGTACATGTTGGGAAGGTGTTGGGCACCCAACAATGCCCGGTAATAAACCGGCCCTCATTCTTGTATTCATTGACCATATTTAATATTTTAATAAAATCCGGATTACCTGTTAATCATACAATAAATAAATGGCACACACGAATGATGGATTAATGGCATAGGATAAATAAATAAAGCATAAATATTTAATAACAAGATATAAAAGACTTAACAGAATAAAAATAAGAGAAAATGCACTGTCGCGAGTACTCGCGGTCTTACTATGCGTACGCATGGTATTATCATGCGTACGCATGGTCTTACCATGCATTTGCACATACCATGCGTACGCATAATAAAATTATATGTACGCACAATATTTCGCGAGTACTCATGGTTTCACCAAATCATCTTTTCCGCGGATTTGGACCTCCTGAAGAACATTATTGGCCAAAGATGGACACTGTATACAATAAATCAACTTCTAAACATCCTACATAATTATACAAATAAATAAATACTGCGTACCTCTTAGAAATAAAGCAAATTGAAATTAAATCCTTCCCTCAGGTCCACCGTCAACCCGGCAGCGTCTCCCCTGTTGCGCAAAACAAGCTTTTCCCAGTCTCATTGGTCTAACTCTCTGTTATATTTTCCTCTCTTTTCTCTCAGTTTTTGGAGGTGCCATTTCAAGGATGGCTTTGATCTTTATCGGATCTATTTCAATACCTCTGCTACTCACCACGTAACCCAGTAATTTTCCAGTCGTTACCCCAAAAGTGCATTTTTGCGGGTTCAGCCTCAGCTTATATCTCCTAATTCTATCAAAGAACTTCTTCAGATTGGCCCAGTGTTCTTCTCTAGTTTCTGACTTCACAATCATGTCGTCAACATATACTTCCACCTCTTTGTGCATCATGTCGTGTAAGAGTGTTGTAGCCATCCTCTGGTAAGTCGCTCCTGCATTCTTCAGGCCAAAAGGCATGACTATGTAGCCATAGATTCCCCACTCTGTCATAAAGGTTGTCTTGCTTACATCTTCCGGAGCCATCTTAATCTGATTGTAGCCTGAGAACCCATCCATGAATGACATCATTGCGCTTCTAGCTGTATTATCCACCAGGACATCAATGTGAGGCAACGGGAAATCATCTTTCGGGCATGCCTTGTTGAGATCCCTGTAGTCTACGCACATTCGTATCTTCCCATCTTTCTTTGGAACCGGTACAATATTGACCACCCAGTCAGTTCGTGTCATCGTCTGAATGAACCCCACCTTGAGAAGTTTAGTGACTTCATCTTTGATTTTTATCATCAACTCAGGCTTCATGCGGCGAAACTTCTGCTTCACTGGCTTAGCGTCTTCTTTTATTGGTAGATGCTGTGCTATCTCGGGGTCAATACCAGGCATATCTTGATAAGACTAGGCGAACATGTCATTATACTCATGCAACAAAGCTATCAATTTGCCCTGCTCCTCTTCAGATAAGGTGGAACCAATTCGTATTTTTATGATTCTCATTAATACCTAAGTCTATTAAAATAGTTTCTTCTTGAATAGGTATTACTTTCCTTTCTTGATCTTTTTTAATTAATTCTTCAATGTTATCAATATCCCGTGATAATGCAGTTTCATCATAGAAAGACACATCGAAATACGCAGAATTAAAGATGTTATTTCCAACAAAAGGGGTGGTCACATTTTTGGGTTTGAGCTTATTCTCAATTATGATGCTAGTTACAATTTCAACCCCTTTTTTCCATTCCCATGTGCTGGTACTTCCATCAGCAGAAGTGATCAGATCGGCGGAGTCGTCAGCAGCATCTTCATCAGTCAAGGCATTAATCCTCTCAATCTGCTTGGGTTCCAGTAGTGCTTGCATCGTTTCCCCTTCCAGAAGATCCTTCCAGTCTTCAGTCTTAGACTCTTCCTTCTTCGCATCGGTCATCTTTTCTTTCTCGATCTTCAGCACTGCCTTGAAAAAGATTTCCAATCCTGGGACCATTTTTCTGGTCATACGATCGAACCAAGGTTCTGGGAATCCACGGTAAGGAAAGTCATCTCCTTCTTTAACAAAGTTCCCATTGAGTGTGCCCTTGTTGACCGGTAAGCTGTTATTTTCGCCATTGTATCCCACACCAAGACGATTATCCTGCGGTTTGAAATTAGGAAACTCAGCTACTCCTTGATTATACTTTCCCAAACCCATCCCAGGCATAAAATTCATCTTTCTCATGAGGTGAGCAACAATATGACCAACACCTTCCCCAAGATCTGGTGGAATCATTTCTATCTCATACGGTCCTTCTTTTTCAATAACCTATATAATCTCAAATCCCCTCCAAGCCATCTCAGCTTCTTCTTCCTTTACCTCGCAGACCGGAGCAGTGATTTCACCATCCCCGTGTATTATCAGAATTCCTTCTTTCCAGGGGAGCTTAATCTTCTGATGAACAGTGGAGGGTACGGCTCCTAGTGGGTGTAACCATGTTCTACCCAATAGGAGATTGAAATTGGTATCAATATCCATCACGCAGAATTCTACTTCGGACTCGACTGGTCCCACAGTACATGCGACTTTGAAGGTCCCCACAATATTGCGACATCCATTGTCGTAGGCTCGTACAGTCAAGGCGGATGGCGTAAGCTGCTCTTCAGTGAGCCCTAACTTGGAGGCAGTGCGCATTGGGCAGACATTTAAGGCAGATCCATTGTCCACTAGGACCACCGGTATTTTCTTTCCTCTGCACTCTACGGTGATATATAAGGGCTTGGCATGTGCTACTCCTTCAGCTGGCAAATCTTCTGTTGAGAACGTCAGTACAGCTTCACCTTCTGGGTTTGTACCCATCAGTGCTACAACTTGTTCTGGTGAGATTTCCATAGGTACTTCTTTTCTGGCAAGGGCCTCTAAAACAGCTTGCCGATGCCTTTTGGATGCTACCAAGAATCCCCATATAGAGATATTTGCCTGAGTTTTCTTTAATTGTTTCAGCACACGATCCTCATTATCTTCTTCATCTGACTTCTTATTGTTCCTTTCTAGCTCAGCTTCTCTTCCTGGGTGATCTCCCTCCAGGTAAGAAGGTTTGAAATGCCTCCCAGATCGAGTCAAATGCAGAATTCTGTCCATATCATCCATAGAATCCCAGAAATCCCCTTTCTTGACGTTGACTTCGCCGTAGTCCTTCCAAGCTTCAACATCTAATACCATTATTTCCCTTATAAGACTGGAGGGAACCCGTATCTCAGTGCCTTGTTCTATAAGCCCTACATTCCTCTGGTATTCTGGTAAAGGGTTTTGATGGATGTTTAGTTCGGCTCCTTCTCCTGGCTTGGGAATCTTCTTATTATCAATCAAGTCCTAGATCTCATGCCTCAACCTGGCACAATTGTCTGTCTTATGCCCTGCCATTTGATGAAAATGACAAAATTCATTCAAATTATATCGTGGTGGGAGAGGATTAGGCAGAGGACGTAGTGCTAAGGCTTGCAGATGTCCTCTCCTCATCAAATTGGCGAAAGCTTTAGATAGAAACATTCCCAGATCATCAAATTCTCTTCTAGCCCCTTGGTTCACAGTAGCTACTGTACTTGAGTTTGGAAGCGGATTGGCAACCTTGTTTCCTCCCTGACTGCTACCATTTCCTCCAACCCCGTAAGTTTTCTTCATCGCCTTCCATTCATACCTATCCACCTGATCGCTGCTTATGGCTTGTTCGATACGGGTCCCACAATCATACAGCTGCTCAAAATTCATGACAGGAGATGCTAACAATCGGTTGAAATACACAGGCTGTAAATTTTTTATGATCAAATTGACTTGATCTCTTTCTGTGGTCCTGTTCACCATCTTGATTGCCCTTTTCCTCCATCTGATTAGGAAGTCAGAGAACGTCTCCCCAGATTTTTGTACCGTCATCTCAAGATCCCGCAAGGTTGTGTCCAGCATGGTATTGTAATTATACTGGTCCTTGAAAAGCTTCATTAAGGTTTCCCAAGACGAAACTTGTGCATCATCCAGACCATAGTACCATTTAGAGGCTTCTCCGACAAGTGATAATGGAAAGGCAGCTACAGCTTGGGCTTCATTCATCCCTTTCATTCTTACAATGCTCATATATTGGCGAATGTGCTGTTTGGGATCTCCACCCCCATCAAACTTTTCCGTGTTAGCAATTTTGAATTTGGATGGTAAATTTGCTAAAGGATCAGAGGACGACCCTCCAACAAACATGAAATCATCCATACCTTGAGATTTTCGCATTGCTGCATGCATCTTTTCCACCTTCTCTTTTATCTCCTCCTGTCCTGCCGTATACTTCTCCTATTTTTCCCATTCTTTTTTCTTCTTTAAATAATCAGCATAATCATCTTCCTCCCACATTTCACTTTCAACTCCCTTTTTTTCTTCTTTTCCCTTGCCTTTTTTATCCCCTGAGGCCCCTTCCTCCTTTCTTTCTGCTAAAAGTATCTCTTCACTTGTCGTTTCTCCTTCTGGCTTTTCGTTCTCTTTTTCTTTCTCTAAGACTTGGAGGCGGTTTTCTATCCCAGACAAACGCTCATCCAATTTTCCCATTGTTGCCTCCATTCTGGTCAACACTTCCATCATTGCAAAGTTTGCCATGGCCCTATCTTTTCTTAATCTGTTTGTTGTCAGCGACCTAACCCAAGCAGTACTGAGGTCTTGTGATTTTGTTGAGCGACCAATTGTGTTCTGCCAGTCGAGAATTGTTTAGGTTCCACCCCAACATAATTAACATTTTAAGAATCTATTTATCTTATGCCAATTCTCATCATGTCTACTAATTCTTCAGAGAATTAGCATAAGCTAAATCAAGAGAAATCCAATGTCATTGTGAATTTAAGCCCTTTACAATGCACTCATCCTACTCTCAATTGGACCCCAGCCCCTCTTTTTTTTTTATTTATTGGGCATGAGTTCCTTACACAATCTTTGTACAATCCTCGCACTAAATGGGCTTAAACTCAGATAACATTGGGCTTCAAGGTTATTACCCAGGCCAGATTCAATAGTTAAATCCAAATCCACATGCTGAGTGGGTCGATTAGTCCAAAGTAGGTCGCCCCATCATTTAAATTTTTTTTTTTGTTTTTTTTTTAAGGCCCAATTACTCGTTTCAACTTTGCAATAAGCTTTAAACCTATCAGAAATCTCAATCCGCTTGGGCTCCTACTTCCATCGACAGACAAGTATTGGACTAATGGCCCAACATTGCTCAACTTGTTCCCATGGGTACTTGGTACGTCCAAGTCTTTGGGCCCAAACTTGGAAGCCTATCTCTCACCCAACTGCCCAAGATGCCTACAGACATAGACACTGTGGCTGACGTATTGAGTCTTAGCTACTTGTCATCAAAGCGGTGATGCTGGCCGACAAATGCAAATCTCGAGAGGATTAAAACAACCCTCAAACCCTAATACCGTTGGATCCTCTGATGACGTGCTGGGTGCCCTAATAGCGCATTAATTGTCGAAAACCCTCTTTATGACCCCTAATCTTTCTCAAAAAACCAAAGATTGGATTGCCAGTGATCCACAGTTCCCCTTCAATCATCCAACACTCAAAACTCTTCCCAAGACTTCACTCTCATGGCATCCTCCTCTTCCTCTCCAAACCACCTAGACCTAAACATCGTGCCAGAAGCACTGCCGGCGCCAGAAGCACAGACAAACATCTGGCGCCCGGTATTCCCAACCGGTGACCAACCAGTCATGGTGAGTGATACCTTGATGTACAACCCTACAAACGTAGCTGCAGTGGGTGCAGGGCTTATCACTCCTCGCGATGAGGTGCTACTGAGTACGAGGTCGGATGTGGATGTCATGAGGAGTGCCTTGGCCCTAAACGTTCAGGCAACTACAGTCGCCGCTAACCTGACTCGACGTTTACATGCTAGGGGCATGGAAGTTCAGAGGTTGAACGACCATATCCAACGTCTCCAGCGAACACTCCACCGATCTAACCAGACAATGAGGTCCTTAAGAGGAGAGAACGACGAACTGAAAAGAATGATAGATTCTTATGCTACAGGCCTTGTGCCCAGGGTTGTACAGCTAGAAGGGTTCGAGGAACAGATTCGAGAACAACTTGAAAGGCTTCAGAAACAATCTGAAGCAGGGCCTTCAAATTCTCCTCAGGATGCTGCTAACAAGTAGCAATTCTCTCTCTCTTTTTTTTTTTTTTTTGATTTCTGATTTTTGGACTTTTTGATGTACAACACCCCCCCTTTTTTTTGTGTGTATATATTCTCTCTCTTTTTTTTTTCTTTTGTGGGAGTACAACAAAAAAACAAACCGATGAACACAAAGGAAGCCTATCATTTATTCACATAAACTGATCGGAATACATAGCTAAAACCAGCAAAACACATTTACATGGAAACAAACCTCTAAAGATCTAAGAATAAAGGAAATACATCAACACGAGTGACACTATAAAAAATGTCACAAGCGAAATTGCCACCTCCACTGGAACCCCCTCACGCAAACAGAAGCTGACCATCAAGAAAAAAGGATGAAGTGCAGGGCGACGGTCGTGAGGCACTCAGAAGAAGTCATGGTTGCAGAGACGCAAATCTAAGAGGTATAGCAAAGGGTGATTATTGAATGATCTCACAGCGGCTAGAAATAGCCCATCCCCAAAGGCTAGGGAGAGTGCGCCTCAAAGGCTAGAGAGAGTGCGCCCCAAAAGCTATAGTCAGTGGGTTTCCAATCAGCAGCCTTTATATAACAATCACACGCAAGGGACTCATAATTTTCTAACAGGTCTGAACCACTTGCAAGATTGACTCTTTATTTGGGCCTAAAAAGACTTTTTTTTTTTTTTTTATAAAATAAATATTTGGGCCTCGCCCCATACCCGGTCCTAAAAATGAAAATGATACATGTCACACATTCACACAGGATCGTACAGAAAAAGTAAATTTACCCATGTTTTTAACGTGCAGTTCAAACCAAAGGTCTCCTTATATCCTCCGCCTTCAATGGGTTACCCAAGCTAGGATGCCCGAGAGCAATCCGTTAACGTACTCACAAGCTTATCACAGGCTAGTGGCACAGGTTATGGGCTGATGGAGCAGATAGGAATTACCCAAGAATCGAGTGGAATCTGGGAACCCTCACCTAATTACCATCGGGGTTTAGACACAGGCCGGTGTGTGTGTGCAGTATTTTATTGTAAAAAACAACATTATATATATTTTTTTTCAAAAACATTTATTCATTTATTTTTTGGTTTTTTGTATTAAATTAAAATATTAATTATGGTCAATGAATACTTCGAGGTTGAGCTCAGTCCCCAGCAGAGTCGCCACTGTGGTTGCACCGACCTTTTACCGCCGCTACTCGCGCTCGCGCGTTCCCCAATTCACCTGTATTTACCTGCTTTTCTGCTTTCTGATGGTGCTAATCCATTTAGGATTAGCGTGCAAATGAGGGTCGCCACCTGGAAGGGTCCAGGACCAATTTTATTGACCATAGATGGGTTCGTAGCTAGGGTACATGTTGGGAAGGTGTTAAGCACCCAACAATGCACGGTAATAAACCGGCCCTCATTCTTGTATTCATTGACCATATTTAATATTTTAATAAAATCCGGATCACCTGTTAATCATACAATAAATAAATGGCACACATGAATGATGGATTAATGGCATAGGATAAATAAATAAAGCATAAATATTTAATAACAAGATATAGAAGACTTAACAGAATGAAAATAAGAGAAAATGCACTGTCGCGAGTACTCACGGTCTTACCATGCGTACGCATGGTATTATCATGCGTACGCATGGTCTTACCATGCATATGCACATACCATGCGTACGCATAATAAAATTATGCGTACGCACGATATTTCGCGAGTACTCATGGTTTCACCAAATCATCTTTTTCGCGGATTTGGACCTCCTGAAGAACATTATTGGCCAAAGATGGACACTGTATACAATAAATCAACTTCTAAACATCCTACATAATTATACAAATAAATAAATACTGCGTACCTCTTAGAAATAAAGCAAATTGAAATTAAATCCTTCCCTCAGGTCCACCGTCAACCGGGTAGCGTCTCCCCTGTTGTGCAAAACAAGCTTTTCCCAGTCTCACCGGTCTAACTCTCTGTTATATTTTCCTCTCTTTTCTCTCAGTTTATTTCTCTCACCTTTCCCACATTTCTCTCACCCTTAGAATAACTCGCAGTTACTCAAAATCTTGCCCCTCATTATTTCCCTGTCTGACCCCCCAATTTCCACCCTCTATCCGTCTGACCCTCTCCCTGATTGTTTTCCCCGCCGTCCGTCCTCTCCCGTCTGACCTCCCTCGTCTCCCCCCCTCTCTAAGCTCCTAGGGGCTCCTGCTATTTATAGGAAAAATTACCTGGGTGAGGTCGTCATGCATGACCTCAAACCCCATCTTCTTTTATCCCCCCACGCTCCCTCTGTTCAATGGCCGGGCCAATTCAAGCATAAATCATTCCTCCGACAACACTTTCGGCCGAAGTGGGAGGCAGGCCATCATTCAGATGAAGAAAATGGAATCTCATGCGTACGCATGGTATTATCATGCGTACGCATGGCTATTCATGCGTACGCATGAAACCACCATGCGTACGCATATTATAAATATGCGTACACACCACATTCCCTGGCTTTCTAATTTAATCGTTTGAACTCCTATTTGCTTGCTTTGCGCGCAGAAAGAGACCCGAGTAGACGGCAAACATTATGGATCTCATCATCGGGAAATCATCATCAAATATAGGGACAAAATGGGGTGTCTACAGTGTCAATGTAGGAAATCAGTGGACAGACATTGGGTTCATAACGGAGAAAGTCACGGGCGCGCACGTGGTGGCCCGTTGGCTCTGATGTGGCATCCTACAATGGCCATCCGACCCAATTTTCCACCATTTTCATCCCACGTGCTCTGCACATGAAGATTAGTTACCTCAATAGCCATTCTCCTCGCCAATTCATATCACGTGCACAGCACGTGATGTATATTCTATTTAGCCAATTCCAAGAAAAAATTCAGTCCACAAGAGTTTTCATGAAACTTGCAACATATAAATGCATTGGACCTACCCAATATCTATTATCTTGCCATTTTCCTTCCTCCATTGATATGAAAATGGTTGCAGCAATAAAACAAAACATGTGCATTATACTACCTACTAGAAAAGCACTAAGGCCTCACATGAGCTTCAATGTTCACTTTTGCTTACCTTATACTCCAAGGATTAGCCAACTCAACATCAGCTTTTTAAATAGCATGCAAACTAACTATTTTTCAATATCAATAAAACCATCCTTTCTCCAGCACAACAGGGGACATATTTTTAATAGCATGCAAATTGACTATTTTTAATTGCTAAGTGATATCAAGTGCTATCATGACATCCAAAAAATATATGACAAAAACTATAACTGATATATAAGCTATACAGGGGACATGTCATTGTTTACAAAATATGAAAAGTTCAATGCATGGTTCTTCACCTAAAACGGAAGAATAAATACATAATACCATATCCCATATAAGAGTCACAAAATAATATATTCCATCACACAAAAAACCATCTTCAAAATACAAAATCCCTCAATTCACATTTTTCCCATTAGAGTTGTTTGCTATTCCATGCACTTGTTTCCCTTTGTTATCAGTACTTTGTCCCTTCGAGCTACTTCCAGATTGTGGTGACATAAATTTTCCATACCACGTACCTGGTTGGATTCTACAAAATAATTCAAAATGTATACAAATTTTAGTATGTATATCCAATCCTAAATAAATAAGAAAAGTTTATTCCATTCTTTTTTAAACTAAGAAATGCATTACCTGTAAAAAGCTTGCTAGAGTGCATGGCTTTCCTTACTAAATGAATGGTGCATTTTGTGTCCTTGAGTGTTCACCAAACATAATCAAAAGATAATATAATTAGTGACAAAAAGACATATCAAAATACATTTGTTTTACATGAGAATACAATTATCGATGCATACGTTTTGAGTTCCTCGGCCATGATTAGTTTGTTGCATCCTGTCAACATTTGCAGACCCAACACCACTACTTTGGCTTGACAGTACTTACATCTTGTTTGCACTAATTGAACCCATACCAATGCTCCCACATTGCTGCTGCACATTTCCAGCACCTCTAGACCCAACACCAGTAATACCACTTGCCTGTTGCACATTTCCACTTATATTAGACCCAACACCAGTGCTCCCAATTGCCTGTTGCACGTTGCCATTTCTATCAGATGCACTTCCTCCTCTGTTTTTACCTCCCCCTCCTGCTTGCCCTTTCTTCTTAGCTTGTTCATTGAGAAAAAACAGTATAATATGTATACATAATTGTTAAAATGTTCTCATAAATTTAGAAGACCAAATACAATATTTACTTACAGGAGCCTTTCCCTTTTCCTTTTTAGCAGCAGTTTGACCTTTGCAGCTCATCCTATTGTGCCCATATTGGTGATAGTTTCCACACCTCATTTGTACACGCTTCTTTAAAACCCTATAAGAGTCATGTGGCTCATCTGTCTCTTTCCGTCTTAGCTTCTTTGGCTTGTCAAGAGGCCTTCTCTGTGAGGGAGGATGCACAATAGGACGTCCAATCTCTAGTCAAAACTTCTCATTAGCCACTGGGTGTATCATATGCTCGTATGTTCTCTTGTATATCTCAACTCTATATGCTTCATTCACATAATCCTCTGGCTTTTCATTCGCATGGTAAATGCTAGAAATGGCATAGATGCATAGTATGCCAGTGAAGTCCCATTTCCTATAACTGCAACTTCTTGCATCCAAGTCCACAATGAACTTATCAAGAAAACACTTAACCTCATATATACGTCGCCCACACCAAGTGGGCAAACACTTCTTGCTTTTAACTTTCAATTCTTCCAATTTACTTTGAATATTTGGACAGAGTGGCCCCTTAATATTCTTTATGAATTATCTCTTTTCCTATATTCTCATCATCAAGGCTTTTCTAACCATTTTAAGCATTTTTATAATAGGCTTCTCCTTTGCTTCTAAAATATACCTATTAAAAGATTCACATATATCGTTCAATAGGGCATCACATTTATAGAAAATGCTAAAAGTAGACCTGATCTACTAATGTGGTTGTAAAGCCATTAGGTATGTATAAGCTGCCTTGTTTATGTCCTTGATCTTCTTCATCTCTTTCATCCAATCAACCACAGTGGTGGTTCTTGCTGCATCCCATATGGCATCTTTCAATTGCTTCCCTTTGTGCAACTTGCTAAAGTTACCATAGAAGTGCCTAACACAAAACCGGTGTTCAACAGTAAGAGCAACCTCTTTAAATGTAGGCACCAAACCTTGTTAGAGAATATAATTAGAAAAAACTTTGTAATATATTAGATGCAATATATGTAAAAACAAAAAATTTAAATATATAAATATAATGAAAAAATTTAAATATTAATGTATACCTTTTGTTGATCTAAAATAAAACACCACTTATGGTAATTTGGTGATCCTATATCCCCAAAAAGAAGTCTCAAAAACCAAATCCATGCTTCTTTGGTTTCAGCTTCCACCACAACATATGCTACACCATAGCATATGCTATAGGATATATCTGATCATTTCCATCCTAACCAATAGCAGTAAGCAACTGCATCCCACTAGGTCCTTTAAGGTGACATCTATCAACTCCAATTAGTGGCCTACATTTACCTATAAATCCACTCTTTATGGCATGAAGATAGATATAGAATCTCTAGAACACAGGTTGTACATTGGGGCCATCTCTTGTGTTAGTGAGAAGTTGGATGGTGCTCGTTGGATTTGTCCTCAAAAGCTCTTTTGCAGAGTCCCACATCTTTCTAAACTGCTTTTGGTGGGAGCCATCAATCATTTCTAGGGCCAACCTTCTAGCCCTATATGCTTGACTCCTAGATATTTTGACCATTTTGATCACAAAATCATCCATGACTTTGGTTTGAAAATCTTCTAACTTCCAATTTAGATTAGTTCTAAATTTATCCAAATACTGTTTAGCCAACCATGCATGGTTAATCTATCTATTCTTAAATGCCCTCGCACATGTGTGATCTGGTTTATATATCTTCATTTGAAAAGTTTTCTCTAACTACATATAGAATGCAGTCAAATACCAATCACACCCTTCCATACATCTTGTAATCATCCCATCATTGATATTACTTGAGAATCGAATGTTATAACCCCTAGTAATTGCATAATCTCTTATAGTAGCTTTTAGTTGTGGTGGATTTTTGAAAACTTTCCCTAACTCAAACACAATGTTCTTAATGTCTTTAGACTCCTTATACTCAAGGTATCATGGCTTCCTTAGTCCACTATCATCATTTGATGAGTTATTCCCACTAATAAGGTTGTCTAAGTTTCCATAGTCTGAATGTGGTGCCTTTTCAAATGACACAAACAAGTCACTATCATCAAAATCATTATTGTCACTAGTAGGATCCTCAAAACCACCATGTCCTTCATTTACTTCACAGTCTGCACCCATTCTAAGAAATTCATCCTTCTTTGCTGTAGCAGCATTATCATTTTCAAATTGTAAACCAACATCATAAATTTCTTCCTCACTCTCATTATCTTTAATGTCAGCATTGAAACTTTCTTCAAAACCTGCACTAACTTCATTGATATCTTCTTCATCCCCATCAAGATCATCACCATCTTCTTTAATATTAGCATGGTAACTTTCTTCAAATCCTGTACCAACCTCATTGATGTCTTCTTTATCCACAGCAAGATAAAAAATTCCCTCTTCAACTGCATGTTCAACATAAACATGCATTTCCAAGTTCAGTGGTCCTAAACACCCTACCATCTCCAACACATCTTTGTATGTAGCCAATTGTCGAAGTCCCGTACTAAAATCTTCTCCAAGAATAACATACCACAGGTTCTTGTACTTCAAATACCCTAAATCCTTTAACACAACACCAAAGTTAAGCACCCCTACACAGTCTGTGTCAATATCACGAAAGACCTCAAGGCGGCCTCCCACATAATTAAATTCTAGCTATGTGACAAGATTTCCTCTATAGTGTAAAATAAAATCGATCACAGACATGAATGCACATATAGATGATTTCAAGTTAGAAACGTGAACAAAAAATGAAGTTTTTCCCAAGTTAAAATTGCATGTCAAGGTCACTTTCAACTTTGAATAATTGCCCATGTTGGATGATATGTGGGGGACCAAATGTGAGTTATTTGCACTTTTCAGATTTGAATAATTGCACATGTTGGATGATATGTGGGGGACCAAGTGTGGGTCATCCCCAAAAGCGAATAGCATATAATAGTTGCACATATTTGACAGTGTAGTGGGGTACCAAAAGTGGGTCATCCCCATAAAAACCCATTTCGTTTGCAATATAAAATCCTTCACCAAATGCACATTCAGTATTCTCATTTCGTTAGCAGAGCATATAATATTTAATTCAAAAATTAGTCAACCCCAATCCATTTGTATCCTAAAAACAATCACGATTAAACCCAAAAACCTTAAGGTTAGTGACACGTATTGCAAAATCAATCGAGAAATGGGTTGTTGATTGTTGACCCAGCCTTGTTGTTGTCTCAATCCGTAGCGCGTCGAGTCAAGCCTCCATCGCCATTGGGTGTCTCTCTCACTCGTTCTATCTCTCTCTTTGCTTCGAACACTCTATGCCCTAGATCGTGTCTAGGAGACAAAGTAAAGGTAAGTATACATCACGTGCTATGCACGTGATATGAATTGGCGGGGAGAATGGCTATTGAGGTAACTAATCTTCATGTGCAGAGCACGTGGGATGAAAATGGTGGAAAATTGGGTCGGATGGCCATATAGGATGCCACGTCAGAGCCAGCAGGCCACCACGTATCCGCCCGTGACTTTCTCCGTTATGAACCCAACGTCTGTCCACTGATTTCCTACATTGACACATGAATGCACAGTTAGTACACTAAATTATACAAATTAAAAGTTTATACACCACATTGAAACTTGAGGTAAAATTCGTGGCACTAATATGTAGTTTGCCCATATCTTGATGTGAATGTGTGATGCAATAAAGATATTTTTAAATTGAAGAAATGTCTTAAGATCATTCAGTTTTGCAAGAAAAAAAATGAAAATTAATTTGAAGGTCCACACCAATTTGTAAGTGACATTAGTAATGCGTTGGGCCCCTATATCTTTATAAGCAGTCAGATGGGGCACACAGTCAACCGCACGTCTTTTTTTTTTTTTTTTTTGTGTGTGTGTGTAAAAATGTTTGGTGATGTCGATCGCTTTGATTCCAACCGACCATTTAGAATTTATTTGAATTTCAACTAAATGATGCTAGATATTTATAGGATTCTCGTGATCGAAGTAAATAAAAGCTAAGCTAAATTTGATTCATGTCCTGCAAAATATCAAAATTGGAGAAGTGAATTAAAGGCACCAATTTGTAGAACATTTTAACAATACTTTTGATAGATTGGCAGGAGTCACTCAAAAATTTTTTAGTTTCTAATCAGCAACGAGATAATTAAATTAACAAGGAAAGAGTCACTCACTATGTTTTTGCATTTTGCTATTGAACAAAAGCAATAACAGGGGGGGGGGGGGGGGAAGAAAATAATAGGAAAATATGAGATTATATCAAGTAAAAAATTATTATAATTATTTTTTTCTTTTAATTTTCCATTGCAATCGAATAAGAAAAAGTACAATTTCTTATATATATATAAGGAATTATGTTCCAAAAAATTCAGGATTAAAATGATCATAGGAATAAGTAGGAAAGTGAATGGTGGTTCATATTTTACTTGAAATCTTTCTCTATAACACTAAAAAAGGAGTAGCACAACCCTTCTTGAAAACAAATGTTTGATTTTAAGTCAGAAGGTATTTTGGGATATGGAAAATGCTCCATAAACATTACAAGAAATGGTTTATGATGTAGTGGTATGTTTAAGTGATATGCCTATATGGCCCTATATGGCATGTCAGTGCACTTAAAAACTCCTCTTTGAAATATTGTGAAGGAAGACGTTTTGTCAAAATTTTGAATGAATGATGCGAGTATTTTTCTTGCATTTAAGCTTGGATTAACTCTCGTTCACCCATTTTTAATTTCATCATCTCCATCATTTTTTTTTTTTTAATGGGGTAGGTGCAACTTCCTTTTGGGGTAGATTATTGATATATATATTAAATATTACTCTCTAACTCAATGACTTGGGATAATCTTGTTTGGAAGAAAAAAAAAAAAAAGACTCGATCTTCATGTTTCTTGATATATAATGTACGGGTTTCCATGTTCATGCATTTAACAGAAGGGTTTGACATTTTTCTGGAAAAATCATCTCGACCTTTTCATGCATGTCATGTTTTCTTATGGAAAATGCTACTTTATCCATATTTTACCACCCACTTTATGTGTCAAAAGTGTATAGGTGAAAGCAAACATGTGGGACCCAACATGGAATAAAGAGAAAGTGGCACATACGGATAGGTGAGAGAATGTGGGTGAAATAGTATAGTCATTTAATTTCCAATTGATATGCGTTTTGGGAGTTTGATTTATGAATGCATGATTTTAGAGGATAATTGGGAATGTCATGGTATTTTTAAAATATTTATTATGACATCACTTTGTAACAAATGGAGTTGGTATTTTGCATGTGGCTACATTTTGGAGTTAAGATTTCCAAAAGAATATGGAATTTGGGATTTAAGTGAAATTATTGGAATTGATTTATTTTCTTATACTTGTTGTTGAAAATCATGGAATCTATATTGTTTATCTATACTATACTATAAAGATGAATTTTTGCTTACCTCAGCAGTTGATGATGTGGTTTCTTCATAGCCATTCCCTTCAAAATCCAACCTCCTTCTCATTTTTGGGCCCACACCATAAAGCCTTAATGATGTTAGTTTCTCTCTCTCTTTTTTTCTTCCTTCCCCATGCAGCATCTCTCTCTCTCTCTATCTTCCCTGTACGCTCTTTCTCTCCCTTCTCTCTCTCTCTCTTTTTTTTCTTTTTTTTCCCTTCCTTCATTCTTTTTCCATTCTTTTGTTGCCTTCTCTTATATGCTTCTCTCTCTCTTTCTCCTCCTTTCCTCTCTTATTAGGTATGCACTTTCTCACTCTCTCTCTCTCAAGCTCACTTCAAATTTTGAAAATCCCTCTCCTTTTTTCTCTCTTTTAAGCTCATTTCAAATTTTGAAATGGGAGTTTTAAACCCATATCAAGCTCTCTCTTTCTTTGATCAATGGCTTCTTCTTTTAATTTAGGGTTCAAATTTCTCAAAGGGGGTTCAAATTTCAAATTAGTTGGCCTCTCAACCATATCTTCCTCCATAGCTCAGGTATGTCGCCAGCTTCTCTCTTCTTTTTCTTCTTCCTCTTTCCTTCTTCTCATTAATTTTTTTTTTTTTTGGTTCCCAAGCATCACCTGGGGTTTCTGCTAGTACTGTTATATAAAAGAGAGTTTATTACATGGCACATCTTTCAAGTTTTCCTTCTCATGTACTGAGAGTATGCCATATGGCATGTCTCTCAAGTCATTAAACTAATTTGACTCAATAATCCATGAAAAGAAAAAAAATCCTTGAATTTAATGTTTTGATTTCAAAATCTTTAGCGAGGAAAATGAAAATAATTAAGGTAAGAAATTTATCAATCACGTGACCAACGGATTTGTATGGTATTTACCTTACATGTCTTGTATTTCATATGAATCCTCAAGTACAACTGAGTTTGGTACTATGGTTTATGGTTTTTCATGTGATTTATTTCTTTAGTTATTCATTTTTGGGTGGCTATTGCCACCACAAAAATTTCTAACCATCCCCTATGTATTTTAAAATTTTCAAGGTTTTATGACAAATATAAAAGGTTGTCACAAAAACTAAATGCATTGTCTATTAGAAAACATAATTTTGAACAACTTTGTAAAAGAAATTTTTTCAAAATCTATTGTTTAAGTGGATTTTTAAACAATTTTTCATAAAAAATTATGTAAAGACGAAACAAAAATAGTAAATAATTAAAAAGTACACTTAAATGAAAAATTTTGCAAAAACTTTATAAATTGGACTGCGAGATGATATTTATTGTGAACCAATAGTAGTCCAGTATTATAGATGGTTCTCTTTGATGGGCCGAAGGACCCAGAAGAAGCAATTTGACCATAGCCACTGTGCTAAGGAGGCCTCTATTGGCACCTAAAGACTTATTTTTCATCTCCCACTTATTTTACACTTTTAGGTTTTATGAAAAACATAGAAGATTTTCATAAAAATTGATTGTGTATTCTATTAGAAAACATCATTTTGAACAACTTTTTAAAAGAAATTTTTTCCAAAATCTATCGTTTAAATAATTTTTTTTGCCATTTATAGTATTCGCTTCATAAATGACTAAAAAGTCCACTAAATGATAGATTTTGGAAAAACTCTCTTCCAAAAAGTTATTCAAAATGATGTTTTCTAATAGACAGCGCGATTAGTTTTTATGAAAATCATACCTTATATATTATTTATAAAATCTTAAAATGTAAAATAAGTGGGGGATGAAAAGCAAATCTTTGGGTGCCAATAGAGGCCTCCCTATGCTAAGCCTCTGGATTAGCCAACACAAACAGAGCCCATCTTGTATAACAAAACTAATAATTTTCTTAAGAGGTGTAATTTTTTCTTTTATAAATTTTTTATATTTAAGATGGAATATTTTCAACAAGCAGTTACGAACAATTTTTACTTTTTATTTTTTAGCACAAAAATTACTACCTTCATATATAACCTTTAACTAGCATTAAACTTGTGCAATGCATGCACGGTTTGCATGTCCAATTTGAAATTAAACTAGTTCAATAAATTTTATATAGGGTTAAAGGCATAAATCCATCACCCTGAATTAGAATATTTTAAAATGCGAGTTATCACTATAGTTGATATTGTAGAATCAATTCTAAGGAATTCATGAAATCCCACTACTTTGAATTTCCACGTACTCTTATTTGTGATGATGATCATCATTTTCTTGAATTTTTTAATTCAAGATGATGAATTGTACCTTCCATACTATGTAAAATTTCTTGAATTGTTTAATTTCAAGTTGGACAACCAAATAGGCCCTTTACATAGTATTGGAGCACATTGAATTGAAAAATTCAAGAAAATGATGATAATGATCATAATTAATTAAGAGTGGATTCAAAATAGTGACATCTCATGAATTTTCAAGAATCGATCTCATAACATCAACTATAGTAATAACTCTCAACATTTATGGGTTTCAATACGATATAAAATAGATCGAATTGTTTAATTTCTTATTGGACACCCAACTAGGCTCAAAGATCGATTTAGTTTCTCCGAAGAACTGGGGGTATCTTCTCCATAACAATAATTTTTCAACTTGTCAATATCATATGATACGTTCCAAGCCCAATATAATGCAAAATAAAACAAAATATAAAATGGGGGAGATAAGAACCCACTTCGAGGGGGGTGGAACTTCCAACGATCTAACGCTCAATCAAAATTCATTCTTCCATATTCTTAAGCCAAATGGCATCTACATATTTATAACATAAGAGTTCATAAATTCAAACTCAAATCAAATCAAATCAAACTTTATGACTTACCTAATTCCAGTATTCAAATAAATCTAATTTAATAATTATTTATTCAAATACCTAATATAGATAATTCTTTATTAATATAAATACCTAAAATAGATAATAGTAACTTCTTATTATGGAACACTATCCATCGTTTTACTATGTTCCTAATATATAATTGGGTACGTATCATCAAACAATATTATAATAAGGAAAGAGAATGGGAAAGTGATTCGTTGTGATCATCTAAAAGCTTAAAATAAACCAAAGTTTATATATTTTATATTATATTTTCCTCAATGAAGATACGGAAATCAAGTGTTCTTTTAATAGATCGATCCATTTCGGATGATGGCAAATCAATTCTCATTCTCCTGTTTCAGTCCACATATCTACGCTTCATCTGGGGATCTTTGAATGGCCACCATATATATATATATATATATATATATATATATTCCCTCTTGACTACAAGATGGGCATCGATCTCTTCCAATATGACCAAGTTGAGCCCACAAATGGGAAAAAGCTTCCTATGACGTAATGGATAAGAGAAGTGGGAATTAGTTCTAGATTTGGGCGTGGAATATATATTTAAGAAAACATCCAAGAGGGTGTCTTAATTCTCTCCCTATAAGTATGTCCCTTCTGGTTGATCCCTAAGACATCACAGAGTCCATCACCACACAAATACACACATCTCAAGAAAGCTTAATTCCGTAGAGGTGGGAGAGGAGACGGATGTCAAGGTCACCGAGCACCACTTGGCAGGCTGTGGAAACAGCACCACCACGTCTCATTCGGATCGAAAGGAGGCCCAGTTTGGAAAAGAGATTGGAGACCATTGAAGAAGAGAGCGAGGGTGGTCACAAGGATAGTTGCAACGCGAAACCCTTGGCCTTCAATTCATCATCCAAGGTTGATTTTTCCAAACAGTTTCCTTCTCTGGTGGCTGGGTCAAGATAAACCCTGATTTTTCCATGGTGGATGCTAGTTTTATTCCATTTTCTTTGAGAGGCCTTTTTCTTTTTGTTAACATCGTCTAGATTCGAAATCTTGTTGTCTGTTTCATAGTGGGCCATGTAATCCCAGGGCCAAGATAACTGAATTGTAATTAAAAAAGAAGAAATGGAAAAAAGTGGGTCTTTAATTGGTTCTTGTGATTGTAAACCGCCCCTCTCCCCTCCTAACAGAAAAAAATAAATAAATAAAAATAAAAAAATAAAATAAAATAAAGTATTTTTCTGATAAAAAAGGACACTACTTGCCTCCACCTTAGGGTGGAAGAGTTTTTTCCCACCTCCACCCAAGGGTGGAGTTATAGGGACCTTCAAAGCTGAATGTTTTCTTTGCTTCTGCAGTTCTTTGCTTGTTTTTGTTTCTTCACTTAGATAAGGCGTAAAGTTTGGTTCAGTGGAGAGGGTTTCCTAGGAGAACTACTTGGATTCCCCAAATGAATATATCTCTCAAATAACAAGGGCAAGAGATGAAATTTGTGGGCAATAGATTGGATAAAAGTGGGAAATGACTCAAAATTATATGTATGGGGTACGTGGTACATGACTGATCATAATTCCCAATTATTTCTAAACTTCAATTCGGCTTGGGCCTTCAAGTTTAATGACATCCTTTGAGTTGGTATTATTGGCCATTTAAATTAATTTGCACACACAAAGATGCCCAAATTAATGGCTTGAAGTTTTCCATAAAGGTTTTTATGTTTTCATGGGTTTGATCTTACATGGGCTTGAGGCTTACCCGATAGTTTTCCTCGGTCATAAAAAAAAGGGAACAAAAGGGAACAGGCTATTGCAAAGCCCCATTCTTATAACCCCATCCTTTTCCTTTTGGTTTTTAAGATTTCATGAAAGATATAAAAGGTTTTTGCAAAAACTGATCACTTGGTCTACTAGAAAACATCATTTTAAACGATAGATTTTAAAAAAACTTTCTTCTACAAAGTTGTTCAAAATGATGTTTTCTAGTAGGCATCATGGTCTGTTTTCATAAAAACCTTTTATATTTTACATAAAACCTTAAAAACCTAAAAGATTGGAGGTGGGGTGATAAGAATGGGGGGTTGTAATAGCCGTTCCCTAAAAAAAACCTTTTCCATAATCGACTTAGCGTCTTGGGCCTTATAAGAGGGCTTCTTCTAACCCCGAATAAAAACAGGAAAGTCAGTCCAACGTACCGGTACTAAAATTGATCAGAAATTTTTATCAATTTTATTGTGCATGCAGAGTGAGATGCAGATACAAGCACAAAGCAAGTTGCAAAGGCAAATAGACATGTAATCTGTAGGTCGTAGTTGGTATTTGTCCCCAATTTAGGTTTCAACTTATTAGGTAAGTTTAGACAAAGTGCGCCACACTAGAGGAGCGATTGGCATGTGAGATACAAAAACTTGTAACAATTACATGACGGGTCTGGATATTACAACCCCTTTAAGTGATCTCCTCACCTCATTAATTTTAATTTTTTAAAATTTTAGAAAAATATTAAAGGTTTTTTTTATAAAAAGTGCTTATATGGTCTACTAGAAAACATCATTTTAAACAACTTTGTAGAAGAAAGTTTTTACAAAATCTATAATTTAATTGGACTTTTTGGCCAAAAATGAAATAGGGACTATAAATAGCCAAAAAGTCTACTTAAATTATAAATTTTGGAAAAACTTTCTTCCTACAAATTTGTTCAAAATGATGTTCTCTAGTGGAATAGCAGCCACTTTTCATAAAAACATTTTATATTTTTCTTAAACTTTAAGAAATTAAAATTAATGAGTTAGAGAGATTACTTCAAGGGATTGCAATATCCAGATGCCCTACATGACTTAAATTTATGAGAGCCTATCAGAGCCCAAGGCCCACTAGCACTATCGTAACACGCGCGGTAACAGTAACATGGCTTAGATAAACGAGGGTGCTAAACGTGGAAGCCTTTAAGCAACCGTATCTAGCACTATCTTTTGAGGGTAAGGTTACTTTTCTACAAAGTTTGCTCTCATGATTTTGGATGGAAAATACTTGCCTCTACCTTAGGTGGAGGAGCTCCTTCTCTCATTTCATTCATATTTTGTCTTTTGCTCAAATAAAAAAGAGAATTAATTGTGTGTATGTATTTCCATGTTTAGATAATTGTGAATATATTTTTATAAATCCATATTTGAGTGTTACATTTTTATGTTAACATGAATGTGTGTCTATGTATCCATATTAGCTTATTTATTTGTTTGTGATTTTGAATTCATATTTTTCTAAAAATATTTATGACATGTAGAAGAAAATAAATATAGATGAGAAGGAACTCCTCTACCTTGGGATGGAGGGAAAGTAGTGTCCATTTTTTATTGCTTTTTGTTTGTGTGAATGGAATAAAATTGGAATGTGATTGAGAATCGATGGAATAGGCCCGTTAATATGCCCAATGTCCGTGTTGCAATATGATGAGAGGCTACTCCTCCCATAACAAAAAGATCAAAACCTTCCATGCCCTATACTGGATATACAGATTATACTTTTCCAGTTAGTCCATAGGTCTTTATTGGATAACAGGTAGTTTCGAATTTTGGGATTTGTTCGAAATATTCAATAACTAGATTTATAATAATGAGGTCAATTTTTTATTTATTAGACCATTTCATTTTAATGTTTGATAAATGAGAGATCAAGTAAGGCGTATTTTTTATGATTTCATTTTTAAAAAATTGAGAATGATTATTTCTCTAGTGTAGGGACTGGAATTACGATTTATTCCTCGAAGTAGACCCCAGGAGGGGATATTCATTTATCCCTTATAGCCAATCATACATTCCAAAATATGTCAACCATTCCATTCCCATTTCCCTTCTTAATTTCTTATTCGTACCTACTAAACCAGACACAGCCTAACTGTCTGATCAGATAGCGCCTCTTGAGGTGTTGACTGTGGCCACCTTTTCCAAAACATGCATGAATCACCACAATATTTGCCGCATTCTCTGCTACACTTAAATAAGCCAGGCCAGCTGCCTTCAATCATGGACTGAATGCTGCTGAAAAGTGAGCAATGAACGTCGATCACCAAGTTGACCTCTGCTTTTCTACATACCCATTGAGTGGGTGCAATTAATACACCCACAAATTAATTTCTATGCTGAGTTTTGCTCTTATCCTTGTTTATTTATCAGCTATTCACTAATCTACCGTTTAATATCCAACTCATAACCAAGGGCAGGCGGGGTAAGGAGTTATTTCTAATGAGAAACTATAAAATGGGAATTGAAAAACTCTATATTTTTTTAACAAAATTATTTTTTGATTATCATTTTTTAATATAATACCATAGAAAGAATTTTTGTGTCAACTTATTACAAATGAACTATATATATATATTTAAAAATGACTATCATCTTATTTGTTTTGGCATTATGTTAATAAATAATTATCAAATGGTAACTTATCTGGCCAATGGGCGTACCCCAAAGGCTCCCCTGACTCCCCCATTGCTCATAGCTTTCAATGGTCCAGCCATCAATAAATAGCGTGCCAGCCATTCTGTAACGGGAACACTGTACATATATGTGTCCCAAGAGAAAGACGATGGTGTCCCCAAGAATTTTTTCTTTTATTGATTTAAAAAAATAATAATAATAAAAAATTGTGAGCCCAAATGAATTAATTGTATCTAAAATTACAATATCCGCAGAGTATCAAACATGGCCAATACAATTTCAAAAACCAAGCAGATGAAAGCTAAGTAAGTTTCTGATCTACTGATCGTGCAACTGCAATTTGGAGTGGACGTGCTTGGACAACGCCGCAAGTGCAACGTCGACGGCATCTCGGAACTGGGAGTCACTCTTATTTGGGTGCGCATACGTGATTGTTGGAATCATATCAATGACCCTGCTTCGCATTCTCTGTACAGTCTCCGTCGGAATTTTCAAAAGCACCTCTTCTATTCTCCTCGTCGCATTCCCTTCTATGTAGACAGAGTAAGCACTTGGATCAGCAGGAAAGAACCACGCATACTGTGTATAAGCCGTGTGCCGCGAGAAAAATACCGGTATGCAACCCGCAAGGACCGAGTCGAACGTGGATCGCCGAGTGAACGAGTCACCCGGCGCTTGCAAGCAGAACTGCGACCCCCTCATGACTTTCATCACCTCGCCTGGCGCATAGCAGTTTCTCCATCCTTCCACACACCTCACGAGCTTGCACCGAGTCGACTCGGCGCATTGCCTCATGATCTCGCCCCTGATGACACCCGCCTCCGTCGACCCGTTTCTTGGGTTCCCGATGAATGAGAACAGGTGGGGCCGCTCACTTTGCCCCACCTCCTGCTGCCACGTCAGCATTTCTTCCTTCGTGGAGGGATGAAAGCAAGAAGAGTAAGGAATGCCATGCTGGTCTAGGTTTGACCACGGGTGCCTCTCCACGGTGAGCACCGACATGTTTCTGACGACCGGCAAATTGAGGAGACAGTTGGCACCGATGTCGGGTCCACGCGTGCTCCTCATGAAGTCCCAAGCGGTTCTCCCTAGCACCAAAATGTGGTCCTTCCCATGATGCCTTTGCCACCATGGCTGCTCGCTGAGATGCTCCGCCAGTTTTATCGCCAGAGCGTCGCGCGCCATCAGGTCGGGCTCACGGAACTTGCTCGACACGTGGAGACCTCCGTAGAATGGCACGAAAAACAGATCGGCAAGGGCCGGGTCCAACGTGCGGCATGGGTGGTTCTTCATACGTGCGTGAAAGATCATCTCTGCTATGAACTGGTGTGTAGCGAACCAGCTTGTTGTTGTTGATCCCATCTCTTCGGACACTGGCTGGCCGAGCCCCGAATTCGCCACGTAGGGACACATGTCGGTGAACACATTTAAATGTCGGCAGTCTTGGACCAGCCGAAGGTTGAACTCTGGTGGCAAGTCGTATACGTAGACGGATGCGATTCCGTCTTCGCACGTGGGCACTGTTGCAATAGTTGTGGTAGTTTTGCTGTCAGTGTTAGGGTTGTGAGGAGGTTGAGTTGTTTTGGGTGGAAACCAAAAGAAGAGTAGAAGAAACCAAGCGGAAATAAAGAGAATGAGACATTTATATCTCTCTGTACATGGATTTGCAGGTCGTGGTTGCTTTATGAAAGGCATGGAGCGATGGAGATGGAGAGAGAAAAGAAAAAGAATAGGACGGCTCGACTACTGAGATAGATGGTGTAGGAGTAGGAGACTATATGCTTTCAGGCCGGTGCATTATTAACATGAGGTTGTCACCCAATAATAATACTTCCTAAGAGTTGTTATTAGTTTCTTCGTTACTGTCACATTTAAAAAGTCAATAAATTTTTTGAATTAATTTCCTAAAATACCTCCCTCATAAGTTTTTTACCTTCCTTTCTTTCTTTTTTTTTTTTTACACTTGATAGTAAAATTGGTATATTAAAACATTTATATTAATATGAAAGCATTTAATAAGATTTTCTAAAAAAAATATGATTTCAAAAGTGACAACTAAATAAGAATGGAGGAGTCATAATAGTTCTTCAATTTCTATATAAAGATAGGTCATCTTTGACAGAACATGTAGATTAAGAAAATGCATCATCGCATTAACTTGTCATCTTGTTAAATTTTTTCTTTCTAAAATTTTTCTCTTTCACTTGGTCTTGGGTTTTGTGTTAAAAGTAATTCTTGAAATAATAAAGGGTAGTATAAAAAACTTCGAAAAATTTATGATTTAACATTTTAAATTGAACAAAAATTTTGAGATTAAAAAGTAAAAATGGTACTCCCTATGTGCCACAAAGATAAGCCACTTTTGCAATTTTTTCTATCCCAAAATGTTTGTCTATTTTAAAAATTCAAATTATAAGTTTTTAGAACCTTCTTGTACTATTTATTTCAAAAATTACTCTTGACACAAAGTTTAATACCAAATAGGCAAGGATAGTGTTGGAAAGATGAAGTTTAATAAATCCCTTCTCATTTTATATTTGGCTCCTAAATTATTTCAGCAATTTCACTTTTGGCATTTCTCATTTTATTTTTGGTTGATTTCACCACATGTTGCCTATTCCTCACTTCACTCACATCTCATTAAAAAAACAAATCAATATGGCTGATATGGTATCATAAGCCAGTGGAATTGGAGAAAAATAAGATTGTCAAAATATATGTTAACCTCACAATCTCACTTCACTTCACTTCTATTAGCCTATGACACTACATGGATGTATCATAGTTTACATGGAAAACTCACTTGGTCACTCATCAAATCAGTGGCCTAAAGCTTTGTCTTCTTAACTGGTCCTAGCCATGGTCATTGTGCCGTTAGAAGAGGGCTTCACCAATCACGATTAAAAACAAGAAAGTCAATATTCCAATTGATCGATTCAAAATTGGTAGAAAACTTGAGCCAATTTTACGGTATACGTGGAGTGAGATGCAGATAGAAGCACAACACATGCAATCTGCATTTCTTAATTGTACACCTAACACTACACTCTTTAATTATCCATATTATATCAAAATATAATATTTGTTTGTTTATTTTATATTGATAATAAAATTTCAGAATCATTGTTGCACGAATACCTTGTTGACAACAATTTAAAGTAAATAAAAAAAAATCACCCTAAACGAAAATTCCTAAAGTTGGCTCTTCTCCATGAGTAAGTCTTCCATGTAACTGTGACACGATTACGTGATGTTACGGGCCAATAGGAATCAAGTAAAGTAATATTGTAAGGCCAAAAAATACTTTGATAATCTCACTTTACTTGATCTTTATTGACCCAGGACACCACATTAATTGTGTCATAATTACATGAAAGTTTTTCTCCTTCTCCGTGGCACCAGTAACCATAAGCTGAGTTTTCCCTATGTCAATCCATGCAGAATAGACAAAGAACTTATTAGTACCCAAGCTAAATATTTCGTCCCAAAAAGGGAAAAAAAAAAAAAAAAATCACCAAATAAAAAAAATTTGATACCCCACCAAAAAGATGGATGTCTATGCACCATGCATAGGAGGGCTAGGTGCGCACCTAAGTGGGGTCCGTTCGGTTTGTAGGGGAGCCACCCACCCATGGTGGATTGGTGGATGGAATTTGCATCAACCTTGGTCAACCACCATCTTTAACGTACCCCACTAGGTTACAAGCTCACACTAGTTGACTCAACAATTATGTCATGCACATAGAGGTTTAATAAAATATTGTATTAGTTTAATATCAATCGATGTGGGGTTTTCAGTAAATTACATCTATTGGGGCTCCTTTCCTGGTTTGGAATTCCTTTAATCCCTTACATTCTGTTTGGATAAGGAATTTTTAGGTAGAATTTGTTTTTAAGATAGAATTTATAAAAGTTTTAAAAGGATTTTGTCAATCTTATCCTTGTAAAAATTTTACAAATTCTATTTTAAAAGCAAATTCTACCTAAAAATATTTTATCCAAACATAGCGTTAGGCAATTAAGAATGGTAGTTTCTCTCTTTATTATCCCAAGATGCACTGGAGGTATGTACCCAACTTAAATATACACTTAATGGAAAAGTACCTCATGAGAATTTACGAACTTATTTCTTCCTCAATTTTATAAAATGTACAACGTGCGAAACAAGAACTGGAATACAGGGGTTTGCTAATCTTCGTCCTTTCATTATTATTGGTAGTAGTGTTGTGTATGATTGTAGTAGTGGTCGACTTGTTAGTATTATAATTAAAAATATTTTAACGTACGAAACAGTATAGAATACATCAAATGCGTGAATTATTCGTTTGCTATCAAACAAACGAATATTTTTCGGGTTTGAATTTTATACTTCAAACGGGAATTTTTTTAAAGATGCATGTACATGTATTAGAAAGATAAAATACAAGTATTTACTAACTAGGTTGGACTAGCTATAGCAACAAAACTTATTTCTACCTCAACTTCATAAAAAAAAACGGTGACAAAACAAGAACCGACGTGTGAGCTTCAAATCTTTCCCTCAGTATTGGATGTGAAGGCTTCTGGGTAGACCATGGTGTGGGACTAATTTGAACCCATGTCTTAGAGAGAGAAGACTTGATATACGAATTTTTGGAAAAAATAAAATGAAATGAAAAACCAAAAACCAAAAGACAAAAAAAAAAAAAAAAAAAAAAAAAAAATCAAAATCAGAAGTAAAAAACAAAATCAGAACAAGAACTGGGCACCAATTTTACATCACTCGTTCATTTAAATTGTTAACTATTTTCTTGATTATGAGCACAGATTGCTCATTTTTGTAACTTTTGGTTTGATATGTTTTCCAATTTAGATTGTGAAAGCAATGAACCAAGGAAATTTTGACCCAGTGGATATAATTTTTTGGGCCCCGTCATCACGGCAAGGGTTGCGGACAAGTTTAAAACCCTAGATCTATGATTGAAATAAAAACTAAGTCAATCCATGCCACTTAAAATTTAAGTAGTTAGGGCACCCAAATTGGACTATTTCACCTAACAGATTCACAAGCTGTATTACCCTATTTTCAAATCACATGAGCCCATGGAAAAGAATAGTTTATACTTTATACCTATACTTTGGGAAGAATAAAGATACTGGGAAGGAGAGGTTGAATGTTAAGTAAAGGAAGAAGGAAGTTACAAATAAAGGGAAAAAAAGGTTACATGAAGTGTAACTATCAAAATTGATAGAAACCTAGAGAGAAGTGGTTGATGCGTGTTTTTGGGCTAAAATTTTGGGGCTTTTAAGATTCTTTGATCAAATGACTGACTTTACCCCTAATTTATGCTTGTGTTTTAAAAACTAATGATGGTCTTTTAATATTGCATCTTATATATCAAACCAAAGTTGCAAACACTTTCTATATTAATATAGATAAATATCTAAAATATGCTCCTCTTGGGAAAATATCTCATAAGGATGAATGAATGATTATTCAACGCTTTCTTCAGTGATCAACAGGAAGCTGGAGGAGCCATCCATTTAGCACGTGCCCTTGAGGACTCCAATAAAAACTTAGGATTATTATTTATACCTTTCTAAAATGTTTACCTTTTTTTTTTAATTTTTTAATTTTTTTTTTAAAGGCTAACTCTACGAATTGCATCAACTGAAGCTAACAACTTGAAATGTAAGGGTGTAAAATGGGCTGGGTTGGACCCGATTGGGCTACTCTTCATGCGGGCTAGATTGGGCCTAGTCGGGCTTTAATATTATTCGGGCTAGGCTCAGGCTGGGCCAAAGAAAAAAACCCTAGGGAACGGCTATTGCAACCCCCCATTCCTCTAAGTTGCCCCCCATTTTTTTTAATTAAAAAAATTATTATGTAAAATTACCAAAAAGGGCTTAACCCTCTCCCGCACCCCTCCTCACCGGCGACTCTCTCCCACACCCCTCGCCGGAAAAAATGGAGGTTTTGAAAACAAAACCTCCCTCGCCGGAACCCCGCACCCCTCTTTTCCTTCCTCCTCTTCCCTCTTCTCTGCCTTTTTTTTTTTTTCTTTCCTTCCCAAATCTGACCTCCCTTGTTGGAAAAAATGGAGGTTTTGAAAAAAAAAACCCTCCCTTGTCGGAAAACACACAAATCTGACCAGCAGAGGGAGGGAAAAAACAAAAAAAAAAAAAAAAACAGAAAGAAAGAAAGAAAGAAGAGGAGAAGAAGAGAGAAGAGGACGTCATCGTGGCTGTCCTCGCCGTCGCCATTGCCATCGCCGGTCTTCGCCTTCGTCGCCGTCACCGTCGTCGGAACGGGGCTGTTATGTGGAGTGGGGTGGGGTGGGTGAGAAGGTTAGGGTTATTTTAGTCTTTGAGAGGGGTGGGTGTGTAAATTTGGGGGGTTGGGAAATCAGGTGGGGGTAAGTTAGAGGATTGGAGGGTTGCAATAGCCGCTCCCAAAACCCTAAACTCAAACCCGGTCTCGGGCTTAAGACATGCTTCGGGCTTATGTCGAGCCTCGGGTTGAGCCTAATTCGGGCTAATTTCTTCTTTATGATTTTTTTATTAAATAACATTTAAACTCTATAAAGTTTCTATAAGTAAAATGTTTATAATTTATGAAGACATTTACAAACATTATATCAATGTTTATATGATTTAATAAATTTTATTATTTATAATGAGACATTTGCAAATGAATCATTGGTTAAAATATTTCATTCTATTAATTGAGGAAAAAAAATGAAGACATAAATATAATCGTTAAGTGTTTTTTCTTGTTTGTTTGTAGCATTTGTATAGTTTATTTCATTATTATTTAATGTCATGCGAAGCTAACGATAAATATAACTCATATAGTCATATGATAATAGTATATTATTTACTATAACATGGGCTAATTTTGGGTTGGAACTCGGGCTGAGCTGGGTTACAAATCCCAAGCCCAAGCCCGCCCATCTTTAAGATTGGGCTAAGGTTGGGCTGGGCCAAAATAGGCTCCAGGCTGAGCTTGGCCCAATTTTTTCGGGCTAGGCTATGGCAGGCCATGGGCTGATGGGCCAATTTTACACTCCTATTGAAATGTAAAAAGGTAAAGAACTCCATTGTTACCTGAAATAACAATCAAATTTGTGAAAATATAGGAAAAATATGATCAGTTACAATTTAGTGAACTTTTTTAACATATAAGGCTACAATGCCTAAGAGAGAGACAGAGAGAGAGAGAGAGAGATAGAGAGAAGAGTGTTACCTATTGATCGCGGAGGAGGGCAATAGAAGAGGGCGGAGACCGACGAATAGAATCCTAATCGCAGGAGAGAGATGGTCGATGGTGTGAAACTGTTTAGATTTAATATATATATTGAAAGCACTGTGATCAACAACGCTTTCCATTTAATTGAAAGCACTGGTGCTAATATCACTTTTAGTTTATTTTTCTATTTTTAAAAAAAATTTAAATATGGTGTCTTGTAACCTGTATTTTACATCGTACATGTCAATGAGTTAAAAAAATAAAACAAAAAAAAAACAAAGGTTGAAAAAACATGATTTAAAAAAGTAAAAAATTTAAAATTAAAATTAAAAAACATTTTTTATAAGGAAAATCAATGGAAATTAGAACTGTCTCAATCTATTTTTTGAACCTATTAGCTCCATATAAACATCCTATCCATCTTCACGTCGTGCTTAATTACAAGCCTATGCTACTTAGTTCAGCGATAACACCAACGTCTAGAAGCCTTAATATAATATAATATTATTTTGATATCAATCAATGTGGGATACTAGTATACTACAATAAATATTAATAAACCATATCTATTTTATTCTAAACAACAATGGGACTCTCTCTCTCTCTCTCTCTCTCTCTCTCTCTCTCACAGTTAAGACTAGTACTAGAAGCATGGGGTTTGGATTTGGTGCTGTTTCAGCACCATGTTATACGTGATCGTATGGCTGGTGTGTTGCCAGCCATGCGATCATACACAGTGAATGCCCGCGTAGTTGGCAACACCAGCCGTGTGATCACGAATAACATGATACTGTTACAACACTAAATCCTTTCTCAGAAGCTTGCATGCGTTCCCTTAGATGAGACTAGTACTAGAAGCCTTTGTAAAGGCCTAAATTTATGATGTTTTATGGGATTATATTTGTAAAGTAAGCAATAGAAACAAAATGAGGGGCCAAATGGAAAAATAATTCAAGTGGTTAAGTCACCCAAATTGGACTATTTCCCTCGAAGAGTTGAATAAATTATGTCACTTTTAATCTCTGTGTTTATACAAGCCCATGGAGAAGAATAGTTGATCTATGTATTTATACTTTGTACCCATATATAGTTCAAGCAGTAGAAGATCCTAAATTAAACCCCCTCAAGGGAAAGCCACCAATAAAATTTTTTGTGTTAACCAATGCGGAGTGGACAAATACCTAGTCTATGTATTAGTTGGACCAAAGGTCCAAATACCGCATGAACAATAAAATAAAATAAAATAAACCAAGGTCCTAAATTCGACTACTTTATGGGACCAACCACTAATAAGATAATTTTGTGCATTAATCGATGTGAAGTGAAAATGATCTATTTATGTCCTAATATTAGTTGGACCAAAGATCTTAAAACCTTGTTGACATTGCAACAACAAAAACTAAAATTATAAATAATAAAAAAAAAAAAATTAGCCTTTCTCCCCTCCCACACCCCAAAAAAATATTAACAAATTATGTTCCTCCACTTTCACCCAAAGCCACAAAAGCCCATGGAAAAGAATAGTTGGCCTTCATACTTATGCGCTTAAGGAAGTAGAAGACCCTAAATTTGATCCCTTGGAGGATAAGCCATCAATGGGATTTTTTTTTTTTATTTTCTTTGATATATATATATATATATATATATATATATATATGTAGAGTGAATGAATGTCTTATCCATGTATAAAGATTAGTTCAGTCAAAGGTACGAATACCTCATTGACAATAAAAAAAATACACATGATGCAAAAGGTCCAAGGACCAACAAATAATTGGATTCTTTTGCACACTAACCGATCGGAAGGAGATGTGACCCTATTAATGCCCTAATGTTACTTAGATCGAGGTCTAAATACCTCATTTACAACCATTAGAAAAAAAATAAAAATAAAAATAAAAAAGACCCACACACACACTCAAAAAATAAATTGATTTTTCAGCAAAAAGATTAGATGTTTGTTTGATGAGGACAGCCAAGTGCACACCTAAGTGGGGTCTCGTTTGGTCTTCTACACAATAAATCTCCACTGTTGAGAATGTGCTCACCCACCCATGGAAGATGGGATTTCCCTTTACCTAAGGGCTTGGGGGCACACATGTTACCAAACAAGACAAACCCAACTCTCTTAGAGCCTATATCAAATAACCATCCATCTTAATGCCCCGCTTGGTTACAAGCCCACGCTACTTGGCTCGACGATAACACCTAGTATTAGAAGCCTTACTAAAATATTATAATTTTTTTAATACCAATTGATGTGGGATCTACATTACAATAAGAAATAATGTCTACTTTATTCTAAACAGTAAAGGGGACATTCTCTCTCTCTCTCTCGTTTCTTTTCCTTAGTGGTTAAGCGAAAGTAGCATTTTATCTCTTTGTTGGTTTCTAACTTTCTATTCAGTTCTAGTTCTATCCCAATTTAAATCATGTTAATTATGGCCAATCTGTCAGATGAGTGACTCACTTGGAACTATTTAAATCAACCATGCGTATATGCCTTCGTGAAATTCGTGATTAAAGGCAACAACAGGTGTATCAGTGTCGCTGTTGTATACCCAAGTTCAAGAAGAAAATTAATGATACCCTCGTTCTGGTTCCGGTTCTTATTCTCTTTCTGTCTAGCACCACTCGTGTTAGCATGAGATGGTCAAATTCCTGGTGACAGCCGAGTCCTCTAGGACAATATACGATTCTGAAGCCAAAATATCTAATCTAATCTTCTAATAATACTGGGAGACATCATCTAATCTAATCTTCTCATATATATATATGTATATATATATATATATATATATAATATAGGATGATGATCAGGTAAGCACGTGCTGATATAACTTATATCAAAACCTGCATTGGGAGTTGTACCTTGTGCATTAGTGGGATGTGAGGTGTATTGAATCAATGTAAGGGGTACAACCCCCAATGTATAGTGCTGATGTAACTTATATCAGCACGTGCTGATGGGATCACCTCTCTCTCTCTCTCTCTCTATATATATATATATTAAAGTAATGTTCACCCCACTTTCTCTTTCATCCATGTGGCGTTGAGGTGGATAGCCTAATTGAGCTTGAAGTTCATATATATATTAAGCCACCTCAGGTCATTGAATATAAAATATATAAAATAATTTTTTTTAATGTACTCTTAATTACAATTTGAAGGGAATAAGGAACGTGTGACTCTCGAAGATAAAAAACAACTATTAATGCTCTCTTGATTACATTTTCTAACCTACGGTTACCTAGAGTAATTGCTATTCCGGTGAAAACATAGAAATTTATATAGTAGATATATAAATCGATTAAATACTTACATAGGAATGATATGTTACATTGAATACATTGGTATTTATTTCTAATATATATTAATTAGATATATGTATTAATTGAATTTTTACTATTGAGTTGACCCTTTCCTTTCCTATGGTTTTACTATAAAATTAAATATTTAAATTGAATTTAGAAAGAAACCCATAGGAAAGTGAACAAAAGCAACGAGAAGAAAATAATAAAACTGGAGATCCAAATACCTCCTTTGAAAATAATAAAAGTAAATAAATAAATAAAACCCACAAAAAGGAAAGGTCTTAATTCAACTCCCCTCATGCGGCCAATTAGTGAAAGGTGGCCTTATTCATGTCCAATGATTAGTTGAACCAAATGTCCAAATCCTTTGTACGTTGTTACGTGCTGATATAACTTATATCAACACCCGCATTAAGAGTTGTACCTTATATATTAGTAGAATACGAGATACATTGGACCAATGCAAGGGGTACAACTGCTAATGCATGGTGCTAATATAACTTCTATCAACACGTGTTAATGGAAACATAACTGATAAATATATATATATCTGATGTTTGGTATTGGGCCACCAAAGGAGTTGGGATCATGTGTTGTAAACTTGTACTTACCTGATCATCATCCTCTATCTATATATGTATATATATATATATATGTTTTTTTTTTCCCCCTCAACAAAGGATTTGGACATTTGGTTCGATTAATCATTGGACATGAATAAGGCCACCTTATTCATATATATATATATATATATATCAGTTTACAACACATAATCCCAACTCCTTTGGTGACCCAATACCAAACATCATCTATATATATATATATATATATATATATATATATCTCAGTTTACAACACATGATCCCAACTCCTTTGGTGGCCCAATACCAAACATCTAGCCCATCTTGATGTCCTACTTGGTTATAAGTCCACGCTACCGGCTTAGCAATAGCAAAAAGTTCGATAAACCTTTATAAAATATTTGTAATTTTAGGCGATGTGGGATCTACAATAATTAACAGCAAACAATGTTCATTCTATTCTAAACAATACTGGGTCTCTTTATTTTCACAAACATACACTAAAAGTACTCTATCCAAATATGCTACTAGACATTTAAAGGGCCAACTAAAAAAAAAAAAAAAAAAACAAGGAAAAAAAAGAAAAAGAATCCCCTGTGGAGATTTTGAAAGGTTGTGGTCTAGTGGAAGAGTGAGTGGTAGTGATTTTAATGATACCCCATCCAAAAGAACAACGCACACTCGTGATCAAAAAATAATTTGATCCTTGATCAAAAAGATTGGATGTATGTTTGATAAGGCCATCTAGGTGCGCACCTAAGTAGGGTCCTATTTGGGCTTCAGGTCTCTAGAATTATTATATATTCATGTTCATCATTGAGAATGAGCTAACCCACCCATGGATGATGGGGGTTCCTCCACCTAAGAGCTTGGGGGTGCGTAAGTTACCAAACAAGACAATCCTAGGTTCCTTATGGCCCATATCAAGCAATCATCCATCTTAATGCCTTGCTTAGAGACAAGCCCATGCTAGTAGGCTCAGCAATAGTGCTAGGTATTAGAAGCCTTAATAAAATATTGTATTATTTTAATACCAATTGATGTGGGATCTACATGCGAATTATTACTCTGTAGTAAATTTATTCTAAATAGTATTACTAGTGCTAAGAATAATTTGTGATGAGTGCAACTGGTGTGCATTATTGTTTGCTATTAGCTAGGTTTAAGAAGAAAATTAATGATCCCAACTCCTTTGGTGGCCCAATACCAAACATCCAACCCATCTTAATGCGCTGATTGGTTACAACTCCACGTTACTTGGTTTAGTAATAGCAAAAGGTTCTATAGGCCTCTATAGAATATTTATAATTTTAGGCAATGTGGGACCTACAATAATTAAAAGCAAACAATGTTCATTCTATTCTAAACAATAATGGGGTCTTTTTATTTTCACAAACATACATTAAAAGTACTCCATCCAAATATGCTCCCAGACAATAAAAGGGCTCAAAAAGGAAATAAAACAAAATAAAATAAAATCCCCAATAGAGATTTTGGAAGGTTGTGGTCTAGTGAAAGAGTCAGTGGTGGTGATTTTAATGATACCCCATTAAAAAATAAAAATAAAAATAAAAAAATTAAAAAGGCAACCCATACATGTGATTAAAACAAAAAAATTTGATCCTTCGGAAAAAAGATTGGATGTATGTTTGATAAGGACACCTAGGTGCGCACCCAAGTTGGGGTCTTGTTTGGCCTTCTCGTCTCCAGAATTCAATCATTGAGAATGGAGCTAACCCACCCATGGAGGATGGGAGTCCCTCTACCCGAGGGCTTGGGGGTACGCAAATTACCAAACAAGACGAACCCAACTCCCATGTGACCCATATCAAACAACCATCCATCTTAATGCCCCGCTTGGATACAAGCCCACGGTACCAGGCCCAGCAATAATACTTGGTATTTGTAGCCTTAATAAAATATTATATTATTTTAATACCAGTCGATGTGGGATCTACACTAATCATAGTAAACCATGTCTACTTTCTTCTAAATAGTATTACTGTTAAGAATAATTCGTGGTGAACGCGACGACCAGTGTGCATTACAGTTTGCTATTACCCACGTTTGAGAAGAAAATGAATGATACTCGTGTTAGCCTGAGATGGTCAAATACTCAAACTCCTGATGACAACCGAGACTGTTCCTTGTTTTCAAGCTGGTGCAATCTAATCTTAAGACCATATGACTAGGAAGATGACGATGACCAAAAAAAGAAAACAAAAAGACGAAAAAAGAAGAACACCATGGTGATTGGACTAGTTCTACCTTTGGATTGAATTTTTTTTTTTTTTTTTTTAGTGTTAATCGATGTTAATTATAATCTCTTTGAAGTAGACAAAGGCTTTATCATATATGAGGATTTGTTGGACTAGAGGTGCGAATACCTCATTGAAAATAATAAATTAAATAAAGACTATAATGCGAAAGGTCTAAATTCGACTTCCCCCATGGGATCAACCAATAGTTAGATTTTTTCCTACAGTGAATGGTGACCTTTTTCATGTCCAATGATTAGTCAAACCAAAGGTGCAGATAAGAGTAGATCTACATGTAAGGTTGAGGGGGCCACGGTACCCTCAAAATTTATTTACACTTTGAAGTGACACCCTTAAATTTGATAAAGTGGCACCCCAAATTTAATTATTTATCTTTAAATAATATTTTTTTATATTTGCACATAATGTAATACTCCTTTAAAATGTGTTTAATTCTATGAAGTGGCATCCCAAATTTAATTATTTACCTCCAAATAATATATTTTTATGTTTGTATACATACATTATATATATGTATGTCAATATGTGCTTATACATGTATTAGTACGTAAGTGACAACCTCAAACAAAAACTTCTAGTTTTGCCACTGCTTTAACCACTTGAATTATAAAGGGGAGACTTATTTATTTATTAATTTATTATAATAAAGAAGAGCGGAGACTTCATTTTTGATCTTTGGTTCCTAAAGTTACGATTCAAATCCTATACAGCAACTCCTTATTAGAAGTAACATGAGAGTAATGGAAGAAAAAAATGTTATTTTAAAATCACCACTCTCTTCTCCACTAGACCACAACCTTTAAAAATCTTCCTAGGGGACAACTTTTTATAATAATAATAATAATTATTATTATTGGCTCTTTAATTGTCTAGTAGCAAATTTTTTTCTATTTATTTATTATTATTAATTTTTTTTTTATAAACGAGGGGTATCTCATGTCTAGTGATGGCAGCGGGGCAGGTTTGGGATAGGGCACCCCAATCCCAATCCCGCCCACGAAGCTAAAAACTAATCTCAAACCTAGTACAAACCCGCATCAGGGACTACAAGAAGCGGCGGGCCAGGGCGGGTATCCGATTAGGGAAAAACTTTTACAAATTTAAAGTTACACTATCAATCAAAACAAGTTGCTACATATGTGTGGCTCGCTTGATAGTGAATATAGGTGCGTCCTCTAGATTATAGAGAATTCTTTATGTGGAACAAAGGGCATTTATAATGGTGAGCCACTTTGACTAAACAATATACTTCTAATATCCCACAGTGGAAAGGAATAATCATTTTATACTCTTTAATCTCTATATAATCTGAGCTATTGCACTTGTCTAACAATGTTTGTTGAAGAGTGTGGCTTGGAACTTATGGTATATATATAATATTTTGAAGAATAATCTACATTGAACTGTGTCAAGACGGGTCGGGACAGGACGGGTTTTTGTATTACTCCATCCCCACCCCAAACCCGTCATAGGTTTAATCTTTCATTCCCATCTCCACCCCTACACTTGAATTTTAAATACCAACCCCATTCCAATAAGGTCAGGACGGGGCGAGTTACCAAGAAATCCCATCCCATTGCCTTCCCTACTCATGTCATTGGCCTAGACTAATTCTCCATGACACACGAACCACTTGCATTCTGGTACATTTGATAATGAGGGAGCAAATATTTGAATTCAGATCTACGGTTCTTAAGTCACAATCCTTTGCCATCTACACTACCCTCACGGGTTTTCTAGGAGTAGATATAGATAGAGTACTTTCAATGCATGTTTATGAAAATAAAGAAACCCTATTACTTTTTAGAAGAATATGTTGGAAATATTAAACAAAAACATAGATGTCGAAAATCAAAATATGCAAAAATATAATTTATAATAAAAGAAATAGACTTATCGATTGAGGCGTGTGCGAACATTGTCCTTAAGAGTTGATTTGCGCCCCTCGGAGTGAATCACTCGGTGCATCTAGATCCTCTAGCGCCCCAACCCTCCAGGATACAACAATCGTATTCCTTGTACACGTGCACTCGCAAGTATAAGGAACCGAACAGTTCTAGATCGTTCCATGGAAAATATTCAACAAAAAATTGAAGAAGGATAGAAAAATTTTAATGAAAAGAAGTTTATACATAGAGAGAAAAGAAGGATTGAAAAACTTTCTAAAACTCTTGTAGTTTTTTCATTCCAAAGAAGAAGAAGATGATCATTAAAAACTATATCTCAAATGGTGGAAAAAACCATTTTCTTTTTATCTTACAAAAGAATATGTAACCCCCCAATAATTATATGCCCACTAACTCATAATAATGGACAAAATTAGTAAATGACATGATGGTCATAATATCACAAAATAATTAATAATAATTTGAATCACACATTTTTTTATTTTATTTATAAAAAATACAACAGAATAAACATTGTTTGGTGTTAATTATTGTAGATCTCATGTTGCCTAATATTAAAATTATGTAATATTTTTTAAAGGCCCGTAGAACTTGTGCTCCACTTAAGTGCGCACTTGGGAGTCCTATCAAAGGGACATCCTTTTTTTTTTTTTTTTTTTGGGCTAGGGATTATTTATTTATATATTTAATTTTATTTTGGGATTATGTGTTTAATTTGATTTTTTGTTTTTCCTTTTTGTTGTTCTTAATTACAAATTATGTGGATCTAAAGCGGAACTAGAATTTTTGGTTTGAGGCTGCCACTTATGCACTAATACGTATACAAGTATAAACATATATAAAATGTATGTGTGGAAACATAAAAAAAATATTAATTGGGTTAAAGGTCCAAAATTAAAAAAGGAATCCCCTGTTGAGATTTTGAAAGATTGTGGTCTAGTGGAAAAGTAAATGGTAGTGATTTTAATCAATGATACACCAATTCAAAAAAAACCCACACACATGAACAAAAAATAAAAATTTGATCTTTCATAAAAAAATTGGATGTATGTTTGATAAGGACACTCAGGTGCACACCTAAGTGGGGTCCCGTTGATAAAAACAAACAACCATCCATCCATCTTAATGCCCTGCTTGGATAAAAGCCCACATTACCAAGCTTGACAATAGTACTTGTTAGAAAATATGTATTACTTATACACATGGGACCCACATTATTAAATGGCCAATATCTCTAACAATACTATGTATTGGAAGCCTTAATAAAATATTATATTATTTTAATACCAATCAATGTGGGATCTACACTCTAATTATTACTTTATTAGTAAACTTTGGCTACTGTATTCTAAATAGTATTATTGTTAAGAATAATTTGTGATGGGTGCAACTGGTGTGCATTATTGTTCGCTATTAGCTAGGTTTAAGAAGAAAATGAGTGATACCCTGTTTCTGGTTCTGGTTCCATTAGAACCACTCGTGTTAGCCTGAGATGGTTAAATTCCTAGGGACAACTGAGTCCTTGCTTTCAAGCTGGAATAATGAATACCTATCTGGAAATTCTGCTCATGGAGGCAAGATTCCATTGAATTGTTAATCGAGTTAATCTTAATCATGTGTTTTTTTCCCTATTAATCGTTAATTTAATATGTCCTTTAGGGCTAACTCTGATATATTCTGAAGTACAGGGTATATTAAATCATTATTTACCCTTCATTTATTTAATTTATTTATATGTTAAGAATAATTTATTTATTTGTTGCATTCAAGTGAGGGACCCCCTAGATCTAAACTTCGAGAAACCCATTCTAAATTTTTTTCTTGTGTTGCAATTGGGATGATTAAGAATGAATATTTTCTCTAGAAAGAATGAAATTGGCCGGAAAAATGGGGTTGGCTGGAGAGGTTGGGGTGGTGTGGGCTGGTCGGAAAAATTCAAGGTAAGCAGTAATTATGGGAGATGGAGGGTCAGACAAATCTGACTTTTTAATTTTCTGTTAACTCTGTTTATTCTATTTGATTTAACGTCTAATGTGTTTCATGGAACCATTTCAATTTTTTGGATATATTAAGGGTTTTTATTTTTTATTTTTTATAACTAATAGATAATTTACCGTTTCTATAATACCATGATCGATAAATGCAAATCCACCTATAACTTGGGCGTCAAGTGACTTGATTCGAAGAGGTTTCCTTCTCATATACAACTTGGTTTCTTGGGTTTGTACCACCACCCCCCCCCAAAAAAAAAAAAAAAAAATCGTTGATTTATTGGGCTTTCAAGTTTAAATGACACCTAGTGAGCAAGCATTGTTGGCTTTTAAAATCATACATAAGGACACTCAAATTGGGAAAAAAACTTATATGTAACTATGACACAAGTGATGTAGTATCACAAATCAATGAAAGTGAAAGAAAGTGAGATTGTTAGATTATTTTTTTTATTATAAAATATCATTTTGTTTAATTCTTATTGACCTGTGACACCACTTAATTGTATCATAGTTACATAGAAGACTTAATCATCAGAGCAGTGGCCTAAAGCTTTGTCTCCCTCAACTAATCCTAGCCATGCATAGTCACTCTGCCCTTAGAAGAGGGCTTCACCGATCCCGATTAAAAACAAGAAAGTCACTCCAACCGATCGATTTCAAAATTAGTAGAAAATTTGAGCCAATTTTACGGTATACGTAGAGTGATTGGCTGATCGAGATGCAGATAGAATTAAGCACAATACATGCAAAACCATTGTGACAAATACCTTGGCTCATTTCCCTAAAAGGTAGGTTTTTTACACTTTATTCCGACATTGGTGTCATTTTGAACTTTATTCCAAGACAACGATAAATCGTGGTTGCTAACCACGATTTTAACAAAATCGTGGTTAGCAACCACGATTTTAAGTTGGGTATACAGATCCGTATTTTTGACGCTCGAATTAGTATAAAAAAATTTATACTCTAAAATCGTGGGTACTAAGCACGATTTTGGATTAAAATCGTGATTACGGGCTGTGATTATGACTGTTATTATAATAAAAAAGGGAAAAATTTTAGTAGTAAAGTCGTGGTTGATAACCACGATTTCATTCTGAATCGTGGTTAGCAACCACGATTTTACTTCTATTCCAACTACTCCCGTCAGAAACCCATGCCCCTTTTCCCATTATGCCGTCCTTTCTTTCTCTCTCTCTCTCGCTCCTTCTTGTCCCTCTCTCTCCGTTTCATCCGTCCCCTCAGGTCAGACCTCCTCTCTGTCTCTCTCTCTCTCTCGCCATGCCTCTTCTCCCTCTCTCTCTCTCCTTTTCATCCGTCCCCTCAGGTCAGAGACCTTCTCGCTCTCTCTCTCTCTCTTCAGCCATGCCTTATCTCCCTCTCTCTTTCTCCTTTTCATCCGTCCCTTCACGTCAGACCTGCGCTCTCTCTCTCTTCAGCCATACCTCTTCTCCCTCTCTCTCCTTTTCATCCGTCCCGCTCTCTCTTTTTCTCTCCATCTCTGCGTCTTCATTTTTCCCCATACAAGTCAGACCCATACCCTTCCCATTTACAATCAAGCCTCCGTTCGTTAGTGGATTCGGTCTAGTGAGCTTCTCAGTCTTTAACGGGGGGAACCAAAATCATTTGTAGTGAGCTTCTCGGTGGATTCTCAGGTCAGTAATTGCAAATTTTTTTTCTTCATTTTCCCCCATTTTGTTGCTCTATCTCATCCCCGTTTGGTTGCTGAGAAAAGAGTACGGAGCATAAAGAAAGTAATAATTTTCCATTGTCTTGGGTCCAAGAGAACACAAACCTCATTCGAACTGAACCCGATCCAACCATTTTGATTAGAGCTCAACGATATTAAAAGTGAGATTAAAAACTTTTCTTTTTTCCTTTTCCACAGTTTTCGCAGCAACCAAACATTGGTTCAAATTGCTGCTGGGCGGTGACTTGAGCGGTTTGTTGCTGGTTCAAACATTGGTTCAAATTGCTGCTCAGGTATGGTGTCTCTTCTCTTATTCTTCTTTTTCTTACTTTCAGGCGCAAATTTTTACTCTATTGTTTGATTTTAGGACTTCCCTTTTGTTTGATTTTAGGGTTCTTGATTAATTTGGTTTGCTACATGCCGATCTCGTACTAGGTATCTCTCTTCTTCGTCTATTCCATTTTCTCCTTCTTTGATATATTTTTTGTCATTAAATTTTTTTTCTCTCTTCCCGTCCTCACTGATAAGACACACTCCATCTCTCACTCACATTTTACTCAATTTTTATACTTCTCTCTAAATCCCTATTTTTTATATTTTACTAGAACTTGATAACTCACGCGTTTATGACCCTTTAATTAATAAATTAAACTCAAAAAATTTTGAAAAAATAATTCAAGAAAAATGTCTTGAATAATTTGTTCGACCATAATGAATTTAGGCATCAACAATTTTTGAAGTGGTTCCTCAATGATTTTGACATCATAAACAGCTCCTTGATTCAATTATATTTAGATGGTGGATGACCAAGTTTCTTTATTTGTGTTTTGGTTTATAATTTGTAGCGGAATTGATAATTCAACCAATTTAGATGTCTTCATTGACTTACCTGCCCACATCAAACTAATTTATTTGTTTTTGTCCTTACAAAAATTTTGAAAAAATAATTCAAGAAAAATGTCTTGAATCATTTGTTCGACCATAATGATTTTAGGCATCAACAATTTTTGAAGTGGTTCCTCAATGATTTTGACATCATATATAGCTCCTTGATTCAATTATATTTAGATGGTGGATGACCAAGTTTCTTTATTTGTGTTTTGGTTTATAATTTGTAGCGGAATTGATAATTCAACCAATTTAGATGTCTTCATTGACTTACCTGCCCACATCAAACTAATTTACTTATTTGTTTTTGTCCTTACAAAAAACCTGGTCGGACCTATGGATTACACAATTTAAATGATATTGGATACAATTTAAATGATATTGTGCTTCTATGTTTGCTTGGGAATTGATCACTGTCATCTAAACAGAATGTAATAATCAATATATTTGTTGTGGACAACATGCAATCTATATGTCTGGTTATTGCTGCTATCTGCTTACTTTGATGACAAGATGAAAGTTCTACTAGGCAGGTCAATATTTTTAATTTTCATCATCACACATCAAACAGATCTTAATAGATACAATTAGCATCAAACTTGTGAAATAATTTTTATTCATTTAATTATGAGGACATAAAGCATGCAACTTTAACACACAAGATGACAGATAAGACCGAGAGTAAATCTGGTGAGTGGTATTTAGAGTTCATCTTTGGGAGAGGACGGAGGTCCTTTAGGACATAAAGCATGCAACTTTATTCATTTGCTTGTGCTTCTCGTCGCAACTCCTAGAAACCGTGTGGTGGCTCTTCCACCTCTCGTACATCTCCCAGAGACTTTCTTTGGATTCCAATTCCTTTTCGTGGAAATTGAAACTCTGGGCAATTGCAAGAAGCAGAGCCAATGAAAGGGCAAGAACAAATAGCTTTTCATTTCCATGGATTGAATTGTTTTTTAGATGAGAATGTGAATTGGATGGGCTTTATATAGAGGAATGAAAGAAGGGGAATGAGAGATAGAGATGAGAACTTGGGAAGTGGAAGAAACAGAACAAAGTGGGTAATAAATGAAAGAGGTTGAAGGTTCCTTATGGGCATCAGCAATCCACAATAATGGAGAAAGATGCAAGGATGGGGTTTGAGAATTATGGAGAATAAGCCATTTGGATTGACTTACCTATACAAGCAAGTCCTATCCTGATGGGCACCCCAATCCAATTTTCTCCCTCTCATTCTTTCTCACGCCAACATGTCGCTGACTGCTTTAAGCGTTCTAACCACATTCCATAAGGTTAGGGTTTTTAAAGATCTTTTTGTGAAATTTTCTTTACATTCCATTTCATTGTTGGTTTTACAGATATTATAAGTTTTCTTCAGTTTCTCCTCCACACGGTCTCTTAGCTTACTCATTCACAATTTAACATTCGAACCTAGGTGTGGCTTCATTTAACTATGATTTTTTCCCATTTTTTTTCCTTTTTTTTTTTTTTTTTTCCTTCGAACGAAACAAATTCATTTAACTACATTTGTTTGTTGTGAATCTACCAGGTTTCCTTGAAGGAGCACGCTAGGGTTTTAGCTAAATTTCCCATGAGTTTGGTGTGAATCTACTAGGTTTACAAATTCATTTAACTTGTTTTGGGCCAAATTAATTCTTTCTTTCGTTTTTACCTTCTTTATTTTATTATTATTGTTTTTTTCAAAACGAATACAACATAAAACCTAGGATTCCAAAGCTGTTATTGTTTCATTTACTTAATTTTCTCACGCACACAAATAGACAATTTAAGAGATAGAAATTTTTTTTAGAAATATTAGAGTTTATGGTTAATAGAAGAACATTTTTTACCACAAGGTACTTAAGGCAATAGAATACCTTACGCACTAATAAATCAATTCTTTAGTGTAAGGCCCAGGATCAAGCAAAAAGGAGAAGAAATAAAGAGTTTGAAAAAAGGAATAAGAAAAAAGAAAGATGTTTGAAAAATAGTGAACAATAAACTTGGTCACTCACCGCATTGTGTAGCAACTTACCATTTAGTGAACAACTTTACTATTTGAAGTGATCAATTTACTATTTCAGGTGGCCCACTTATCATTTGAACTGACCAATTTACTATTTCAAGTGACCTTATGGGTATGGTATCCAATTTTTGGTTAGGGTACCATAGAATTGACCATTTATATATATATATATATATATATATATATATATATATATAAGAATATATATATATAAGAATGGCTATAAACATCTTAGTAAATGACTACTAACTTAACTCCAAATGACTAGTAGTTGGATGTGAATAATTCAAACTTAAATTAAATGACTACTAACTTAACTACGAATGACTAGTAATAATTGGATGTAAACAATTCACACCTAAAAGTCAAACAATGCCCATAAAGTGCCGTGAAGTGTGAAAGGTGAATTGATGTGCAGAACATAAAATCGTGCTTTGTAACCACGATTCTTCATGAAATCGTGGCTGCCAACCACGCTTTTTAAAAGTCGTGGTTAGCAACCACGATTTTAGTCCTAAAATTTTTCCAGCTTTTTTAATTTTTTAAACACCTTAACCATCATAATCGCAGCTCGTAAATACAGTTTTTAATCCAAAATCGTGCTTAGCATCCACGATTTTAGGGTATAAATTTTTTTATACTAATACAAGAGTTACAAATACGGAATTGTATACCCAACATAAAATCGTGGTTGCTAACCACGATTTTGTTAAAATCGTGGTTAGCAAGCACGATTTATCGCTGTGTAGGAATTAAGTTGAAAACTACACCCAAGTCAGAATAAAAATTAAAAAACCTACCTTTTTGGGAAAAGGGCCCAAATACCTTGTTGACAACCTTTTAAAATAAAAAAAATCACCCGAAACGAAAGATCCTGAAGTCGGCTCTTTTCCGTAGCAATAAAAAATGGATGTCTGTGCACGATAGGGCGGCTAGGTGCACACCTAAGTGGGCGTTCATTTGGTTTGCATAGGCGCTACCCACACATGGTTGATGGGGTGGCCCAGGGAATATGCAACCATTTTTAATATGCCCCGTTTGGTTACAAGTCTACTAGTTGGTTCAACGAGTGTCACATGCACTAAGAGGCCAGGCTTATCTTTAATATCAATCAATCGATGTGGGATCTCCGGTAAATTTCATCTACTGAGGCTCCTTTTCTAGTTTGGGGTTTTCTTAATCCCCATTATGCAAGAACGATAGAACAATATTAAATTCATATTAGGGAATTAGAACACATGGAGGTACGTACCCAACTTAAATCTATTCGTAATGGAAAAGTATCTCATGAGAATTTACTAAACTCATTTCTTCCTCGATTTTGTAAAATGTACAATGACGACGTTGAAACGAGAAAAAGAATACATGGCTATGTGGGTCTTCATCATTTCATTATTATTGGTGGTAGTATTGTGAATCAGTGAATGATTGTAATAGCATAAAGTACGTTTCTACTTTAGTACTGCTTCTGAAGCTGCAATCTGGACTCGACGTGCTTGGACAATGCCACAAGCGCAACATCGACGGCATCTCGAAACTGGGAGTGACTCTTATTTGGGTGCGCATAGGTGATTGTTGGAATCATATCTATGACTTTGCCATGCATTCTCTGCACAGTTTCCCTTGGAATTTTCAAAAGCACCTCTTCTACTCTCCCAGTCCCATTCCCTTCTATGTAGACGGAGTAAGCACTTGGATCGCTAGGCAAAAACCACGCGTACTGAGAATAAGCCGTGTGGCGCGAGAAAAACACCGGTATGCAACCCGCCAGGAACGAGTCGAACGTGGATCGCCGAGTGAACGAGTCACCCGGCGGTTGCAAACAAAAGTGCGAACTCGTCATCACCTTCACCACCTCCCTCGGTGAGTAACAGTTACTCTTTCCCTTCACGCATTTCACCAGCTTGCACCGAGTTGACTCGCCGCATTGCCTTATGATCTCGTCCCTAATGACACCCGCCTTTGTCGTCACCTCCTTCTTTCTTGGGTTCCCAATGAAGGAAAACAGGTGGGACCGGTGGCTCCGCCTCATCCTGTCCTGCCACGTAAGCATCTCGTCTGACTTGGACGGGTGAAAGTAAGAAGGGTAAGGTATGCCATGCTGGCGTAACCCACCACCCAGGGGTTCCTCTCCACGATGAGCGCCGTCATGTTTTTGACAGGTGGCAAATTCAGGAGACTGTTGGCTCCAGAAGTAGGTCCATCGCCCCTCTTCCTCGTGAAGTCCCAAAAAATCCTCCCTAAAACCAGGAAGTGGTCTTTCCCTTGGTTCCTTTGCCACCAGGACTGCCCACTCACGTACTTCACCAGTTTGACGGCCAATGCGTCGCGCGCCGTCAGGTTAGCCTCTCCGAACTTGCTCGAAGCGTGTAGGCCGCCGTAAAACGGCACGTAAAACAGATCGGCACGAGCCGGGTCCCACGTGCGGCACGGGTGGTTCTCCACACGTGCGTGGAAGAGCATCTCGGCCGTGAACTGGTTCGTCGCGAACCAGCTGGTTGATCCCATCTTGGAAAGCGGCTGGCCGAGCCCGGAATTTGCCACGTGGGGACACATGTCGGTGTATATGTTTAGATGCCGGCAGTCTTTGAGCAGCCGGAGGTTGAATTCCGGTGGCAATTCGTATACGTAGACCGATGCGCTTCCGTCGCAAGTGGGCACTACTGTTGATTTTGTCATGATTCTGGTGTCACTGTGACGGTGTAGAGTTTTGTGAAGAGGTTGAGTTGTTCTGGGTGGAAACCAAAAGGAGATTAGAAGAAACCAAGCCGAAAGAAAGGCAATTAGGGATACAGCGAATTTGAATTGGAGATTGATAGACTTGATGTTGGGCTCTTTGTCTTTGTCGATTTTATCTCTATCTCTCTGTGCATGGATTTGCAGATGGCGGTTGCTTTCTAAAAGACATGGCCGGAGAGAGTGAGCTAAGAGAGAGGAAAAAGAATGACGGCTCGACTGCTGAGAGCGAAGGTGGTTGAGCCCTTCGAAGAAAGGCAACATAATTATAGCCAAAAAAAAGAAAAAAGGAAAAAAGAAAATAGAAATAGGGGACAGCATAAAATTCGATGCATCAATAACATCAGGGGCGCTATTTGAATAGGAAGTTTGGTAGTAAAGACATACAAATAGGCTGGCTTCGTCCTACGTTGTGGCGTAACTTGTTTGGACAGCAAGTAAAGTTAGGAATGAAGCACCCTCATATTATTGTTTATTTACTTTCTTTTTAAAAAAAAAAAAAAATCTTTTCGGTACAAATCAAAAACAAAAGTAATGTAAATTACTAAAATGGAATGGAACGAGCAACACGAGAACGTGGTACGCTATGACAAAACAAAAAAAACATAAAAAAAGAAAAGAAAAGGGAGAACGTGCCATATACACTGAACTGGTTGTAAAGAGAACGTGCTACACGGAATCAGCTCAGTGAAAACGAGCTATAGACTTGTTGATTATTATAATTCTGGAATTCAATTACGTTGTGATGAATATAAAAAAACCAGAAATTATGTTGATTCGCAATAAATATAAGAAACATGGACTTTGTTCTTCTTCTTTCTTCCTTTCTTTGTTTCCTTGTTTCTTTTCTTTCGTTTTTTTTTCCTCCATCTCACATTTCTCCTTTAGTTGATTTTCTTGAAGTGGAATGCTAGTGTCGATACCCATTCTATCCTCTGTGACAGGGACGTCATGTATTCTTCTAAACACGTTTCCATCTTAAAAAAACTAGTGGACTTACAAAAAAGAAGACATGCTTCAAAAGATGGACGCTTATGCATTACGCAGCGACTAATGCGAGTTTCTGTTGCTAGTGACTGATATAAGCTTTCGCCTTCTTCGAAATTTTATGACACCCATTTGATATAACATCCTGACAAATGCAAAGCCATCCATAACTAGGGCGTCCAAGTGACTTGATTTAGAGTGGTTTCCTTTTCGTCATCAGATCCATGCTAGATGAACAACTTATCTTGGCTTCTTGGGCCTTCAAGTTTAATGAAATCCTGTGAGTAAGTACTGTTGGCTATTAAAGACATTTCCATACATGTAAGGACGGTCTAATCAGTGGCCTTAAGCTTTCCCTCCAACTAGTCCTAGCCATCCTCACTATGCCCGGCCCCTAGATGAGGAATTCTCCAATCCAAATTAAAAACAAGAAACGTACTCAGTCCAACCCATTTCAAAATCAGTAGAAAGAAGAAAAATGAAAATTACAAATTAAAGACAAATAAACATGTAATCTGCACTTCCTAGTTGGTATTTGTACCCAATCAAAGCTTTGATTTATATTGGGAAGCTTTTTTAGACATGCAGTGCGGCACACTGGAGGCATTGGCGTGTGAGATATAAAATCAGAACAGTAATATTATTATGGAGTACTTAAATAGAAGAGGATGAGTGGTTATTATGAGGAACATGGGGATCCCGGAAATTTGTGAGAGCCCAAGGTCCACTATTGCCAAACGTTAATGCCTTTTAAGCAAGAGAACTAGCACTATCTGCTTTTCTACGAAGCGTGCACTCATGATTTTAAGCATGCCTAATAGGGAGATCGAAAGGGACCTAAGAATTTTTGAAGAGTTCTGTGAAAAAAAAAAAAAGATTTTTTTTTTGTTTTTTCTGTAGTCAGCAAAATAAGAAAGAAAAGGAATTATATTAATTTTGAAAGAGAAATACACCCAAAAAACAAGAAATTCCCACCCAAAACATGCATGAGACTACAGGATAGTGCTTCTTGAAGTGTTGGCTGTGGTGATTCGTGTTTAGAAAGAGTAGTCCCTTTCCCCACTCCAAAATTAGCTACTCCAAATGTCTCAGCCACGAAGTGAGTGCAGCTAAAAAGTGGGCAATGAACCTTTCCAAGTTTGCCTTTGCCTCTGTACATACCCATTCATAATTAGTGGGTTGAATTGAACCACAAATTTTCAAGCTGAGGTTTGCTCTTATTCTTATTTATATTATCAGTTTTTCATATCCAATTCCGAGCTTTCAATGGTCCAAGGACCAATCCTAACACCTCTAATAGAGTTGGTGGAGAAAAGGCCGTAGAGCTGAATAAACAGCGTGCCAGCCGTTCTGCGAAGGGTGCACTTTGTCCCAAAAGAAAGACGACTCAGGGTGCTCGCATACGGTGTACCTTTTTGTCCCATTCACATCTACACTCCCGCATGAGTATTCACTGGTCACACCCATACAGCATGGCTTCAATGGAAAATTGAACTTCGAATTGCCTGCACCAGGAACAAAGATGTTATCATGAATCTTATATTAGTAGCATAACATGGCACCTGTATATCCTATTTAATAATCAGGTCGTGTTTGAGTGAGGGTACGTTAGGCCATCCTGGGGACGGGAATAATCTACGCCCGAATTTAGCCTTTCTCTTTTTCTTTTTTTCCCCCAAAAAGTATACCCATTGTCACAGAATGGACTAATTCTGATTCTACTGAGTCAAAATTGATATAAATTGAATCTACATACATATTAACATATCAATGGTAGGAAAAAAAAAGGGGGGGGGGGGGGGGGGCCGGGGAATTAGATAGTCACCTAGATGGTTTTCTTGTCCCTTCAATGCAGACATGAATGCGCCATAGAGATTGAGGATCACAAATGCAGATTCCTTGCTCTGATTGTTCAACTTTTGCACAGTTTGCTGCAATATCTGGTTGTGAAACTTTGAGACAGAATTCTGGGTTTCACTGCAATTCTGATAAGAAGATGAGGCAGTGGACACTGGCAAACATCCCACGGGCCCCATTGCTGTAACGGCTATTTTTTTCACTCCCAACTCATGAATGCGTTTCAGATTCAAGCTAAGCTGGTGAACAACAGATGTAGTGAAGGCAGGAAGACCCTATCATGTACAATACATAAAACAACAGTGCTGAGTTTAGAAGTGAGTCTATGGAGACAAGAACTCTATTACTGAGGTTAATTAAACCGCATATACATAGAAGTTAATAGAGCCACTAATTAAATTGACACTGCCAATTTTTCGGCTGGCCCCTACAGTCTCTCCCACAAGGGGATGGAATCCACATAGAATTACCATGAATGTGGCTCACACCCTTGTGCGAGAGACGATGAAAATGGCGATTTGTGTAGTCGTGCTAAAAATTTATTAAAAAAAAAAAAAAAAAAATTCAACCCCCAGGCTTTCCCCAATCCAACCCTTCTTATGCTTATGCTACAATGCTAGAAAAACTAGGGAAAGAAGTAAAACCCATTATAAACATTAGCTTCTTGGTCACCAATGTATGTCTCATGAGTATATTCCATATACAATGAAGATTCTTTTTTTTTGTTTTTTTGGTTGGATAATTATTCCATATGCAATGTTATTTTATGCATCCTGTTGATTGTAATATTTTATGACTGAATATGAGACTCACTGGCTGAGCCAGGGGGGGCCTTTGGGGGCATGTGCCCCCACTGGCTCAACCAAGGTGTGTGTGTGTTTTTTTTTTGGTGGGGGAGAGATATTGTCATTTGATGACTATTTCTCAATATAATGCCAAAAAGAGGAATATGGTAGTCATTTTAAAGCAAATCCACAGTCAATTTGTAATAAGTTGACAAAAATATATATTTATTGGGTTAGGATCCATGGACTCATATAAAGCACTTCATTTTTGCACTTTAACTGATTTGTCAAATGGTGAGTAGAGCTTGGCCACGTCAGCTTTCTGAAATACCATTGGATCTTATGAATCCAATGGCTTAAAAATGAGGTGCAAAAATGAAGTGCAAAAATTGAGTCCATAGATCCTGACCCATATTTATTTGTATTAAATTGGAAGATAATTACTAAAATGTAATATTATCAAAAAAATGCTTTCAAGAGCTTTTAGTTCCCAATTCCCACTTCACAGAATCATAGCACAGTACCCCCATTGGAGATAAATCCTAACTCCGCCCCTAATGGGACTGTTGATTCTGTAACCCAAAAGTCAGTAATAAATCCATTTCAACACATAAAATTATAAAATTATAAGAACCCATGCAAGACCCCCAGGATTCAAGATGTAACGCTGCAAAGGGTAGAGCCCATCCCAACATAAAGGGCCTCTTCCATCTTCTAACTATGAAGCAAGGTTACTTTGTTGATTCAGTCCTCTTGTTATAAAATGCATCGATCTTATGCAATCTGTGACTTGCATTTTTCGAAACTAATCATTGAATTAGTTAATCTTCTCATACAAGTGACGTATGCAAAATATCAAGTCAATCGATCTAAGATTGATTGCTATGGTTGGTTTAGTAAAATGCGAATCATAGGAAAATGTAAGTTTGTAATAAGTGCATCATATAATAAAAGAACTATTTGTTGGTTTTGTCTTGTACATGACAACCGAATGTGAGGGTGGCCCAAAGAATTAAATTGTGACATTGTGGGATTGGTCTGCTTGAGCCAAGCCTCGGCTTGATCAAGTGACAAATAAATCATCGGCATGATAGCATTAATCAACTTAATAGATGAAGCCTACAAAAAATTCTGATTTTCTAGGGAAATGGACCCATCCAATAAGGTTCTAGCTTGTATGTACAAAGGGACTTATTGGGTCAATCTGGCTTCAACCAGAATTGAACCAATTAAGTGTTAGTTCTCCAACTCATACACAATCCATTTGAATTCCCGCCGGTTGGTACAGTTTAAAAATAGATATATATAGATATATATATATATATATATACAAATTTTTAATTTCAACAAAACGTAAAAGTTTATTGTAACAAAGAAATCATCTAGATAAAAAAAATTATAAGATATATATAAATTTATAATTTTTTCATGGACAATAAATATTTTTTTAACATATATATAGAAGCAAAATGAAGATTCAAATAATTATAATTCAACACATATACTTGCATACTGTTAAAGTTATATATATAGATGATGATCAGGCAAGCACGTGCTGATATAATTTATATCAATATCAGTATTGGGGATTGCACCTTGTGCATTAGTTGGTTAAGGGGTTTATTAGGCCAATGCAAGGGGTACGACAATATATATATATAGTCTTGATTAGGTCAACACGTATTGATATAAGTTATATTAGCACCATACATTGGGAGTTGTGCCCCTTGCATTGGCCCATTGTACATTGTAATTCACTAATGCACAAGGTACAACTTCTAATGTGAGTGTTGATATAAGTTATATCAGCACGTGCTTACCTGATCATCATCCTATATCTATCTATCTATCTATCTATCTATATATATATGGGTTGTGCCCCTTACATTAGTCCAATGTACCTTATATCCTACTAATATATAAGGTATAACTCCCAATACGGGTGTTGGTGGGGTTGGGGTATGGTTTGGTCAAACGGTTTAAGTGAAGAGGGATGGCTGCACCCAAAAAAAGAAAAGAAAAAAGGGTTGGCCACGGCCCATTGCGTAACCCAAAAGGCCTGTATGGGTTCTCAACATGTAAATAAGCATGGGAACGGCTATTGCAGCTGCCATTCTTATAACCCCACCCCTTTCTTTTTAGTTTTTAAGATTTTATGAAAAATATAAAAGGGTTTTGCAAAAACCAGTCACTTGGTCCACTAGAAAACAATATTTTGAACAATTTTACAGAAGAAAGTTTTTCCAAAATCTATAGTTTAGGTAGACTTTTTGGCAAAAAATGAAATAAATGCTATAAATGGCTAAAAAAATATTTAAATGATAGATTTAGGAAAAACTTTCTTCTACAAAGTTGTTTAAAATGATGTTTTCTAGTGGACATCATGACTGGTTTTTATTAAAACCTTTTATATTTTGCATAAAACCTTAAAAACCAAAAGGATGAGGGTGGGATAATAAAAATGGGGGGTTGCAATAGCCATTCCCAATAAGCATACAGATAACCTAACAAAAGCCCACGGATATATAGGCGGAATAAGAAATTGGTCTAGCTACGAGCAAATAATTACAGTTCACTAAGAAATGACTACTAACTTACTAGTAAATAACCACCAACTTAACAAAGAATGATTTCTAACTGTAACAATTTGCCCATAACCGGACCAATCTGTAATTCCCTCTATATAATTAGCTTACCCACTCACCTGCATGGTGCCCTTTCCAGCCAAGTAAGTTCCATAGTCGTTTCCTGCGAGGCATACTAGAGCAATGGAACTGTCAAGGTCGTGTTTGGTATACCACTTTTCTTCAAGGAGCTGTTGGAAAAAATTGATTTGGGTCGTCATGTTTGGTCCATTAACCAATGTATTGAATACACCTGTCCCTCCGTAAGCAAAATTCATCCCGTATGGTAGTAGTTTTGTCCCCATTTTTCTCCACTGATAAGGTACCGGAGATCTTATGCCCAAAAATGACGCTGTATAACAAGCAATCCAAACAGGGAAGGAAATAAATATAGAGGATAAATAAGGAAATATGAAGAAATTTATATGATTTTCCATTGTTCAAAATTTAGGAAGATTTTACATATTGCCAATCGCCAACTTTAAAAACTTGTCCTTATTGCTAAATTTGTGACCAACTTTATTCCTCCTTTTTTTTTTTTTTTTTTTTTTCATCTTTATTTTCCTTCTATTTATTTTTTTCCCCCATTTTTCCCCTTATTGCCAATTGGGTATCTATAATTTTTGTACGATTAAATACATGTAGAACCACTACTCACTCAGAAATGGTAATTTAAGGCAGAAGGCTTAGAATCACTAATCCACCTCTCCAAGAATTAATATCCAACTTTTTGGCTAATCATCTCTTTTGAATTTTTAACTTAAGAGATGGACCAATGATTTATAAGACTTATGCTTCAAGAACCGAAAGGTTTAAGGTTCAACAATTTTTTTTTTTTTTTTTTTGTGGTGGTAAATTACAAGAAACCTTCCTAATTTTTAACCATTTTTCACGTAACGCTCCCTAAAGAAATTTAGGTTGCAATGTGCCCATACAACTTACAAATTTAGCAATTAATGTCACTAGTTAATCGTTATTTATGAAATTAAATATAAAAATGTCATGTGGTCACTATCAATTTCATAAATAGCAATTAACAATAGTATTAATTACTAAATTTACCCTCAAATTGCAACCTAATTTTCCTCTCTTTTTTCTCCCTAGTGACCATATCAGCGATTAGCCAGATCAAAGATTGAATACTTTCATTAGGAAAAAAAACTTACTTGAACTTCTTAATTATTTTGGTGAAATCACGAAATCTGACAAAAATCGAAAGCAAAAATATCGGGGGGAGAGAGAGAGAGAGAATTACCTATGTAATCAGTCAAGACCCGACCATCGGAGAACCGGCCAGCCGGTTTACCGGGAAAAGTGATTCCGTATGGTAATTTCCAAGAAGTAGCAACAGATTTCCCCCAATTCCCAGTATCAACGTACGAGTCCCCAAAGACGAAAAGCTTCACAGAGCCATGGTGATGCCGATATGATCCCATCACCGCATGAACTTCTTCTGCAGTGATCAATACGAGTGAAACAGCGAAGAACAAAAATGAGAACTTCTCCATGACTTCTTGGATACCAAAACGTACGGTGATGACAGCAATAAAACTCAGTCCTCAAAGCCTCTAAATAAAACGTACTCCGATCCGTATTAATGAAGGAAAAGAAGAGACAAACAGAAAACTAGGAAGTTTGTTTGCCTCTCCATTAAAGAGTAGATTTGGAGGTGTGGAAGAAAGAGAAACTCAGGGTAACAAATGGACGTGTAGGTGGACCGTGGACGTATTACGTTTATCGGGGGGAAAACACAGTGGTGTATTTATTCATGGAGCACTGATGGGATGACCAGCTTCTTACCAAAATTTTGTTAAAATTCAATCAAGAATAGCCACGTAAGGATAATAATCTGGTACACTACATTTTTTAAATTTCAAAAAAGCCACTTAGTGTATATGTGTCGCAATACGGTTGGGTGTTATAAAAGTGCCCTGTTTTTTCTTTTTTCTTTTTTTTTTTCTTTTTTTAATAACAACATTGTAATCTCATCATTAGGGATGTGTAGGTGGACCGTGGACGTATTACGTACATTGATTTCCAATAGCCACTTAAGAATCCTTACACAATAATTTTCGCTTTTTGAATGTCACCTCAATCAATGTTAGTACTTTATAATGCCATAGTAGGAGGATATGGATTTCTCTTAGTTTTATAAATATATTAATTTTTTGATAAATTATACATTAATTTTTGGAGTTGTAAGAATTGGGACACCTTATTAAGAGTCGTGATTCAATTTAGTTTGATTCCTCTTAGTTTGATTATGTTCTTTGTCATTTTAAAACTAAACGAACAAATCAATTCTCAATATTTTCATTTTTAAAGCAACGCCGAACCTTGAATTATATCCAAACCAAAGAAAGGCCATTTTGGTTTATATCGGTTCGGGTATAATTGAGTATAAATACTTTACTAGAAAATGCTATCAATCCCTAAATTGTCTCTTAATTTCTTTTTTTGATGTGACCATTAATTGATCATGCATTAAAAAAAAATAAAAAAAGAATAAAAAAAACCATACAAAGAACATTTATTGATGTGATGGTTACCACATTATTAAAGAGAAAAATTAAAGATGAATAATACTTAATAATGTTTGTGTCATGGAAAAAATATTAAAAAATTGCATATGGATTGGTGGAGTCATGGGCTAGCTAGCGGCAAGCCCATTACTTAGGCAGGCTGAAATCTATTTGCTTATAAGGAGAAGAGACTTGGATTGGGAAGGTCTCATTATTTTGTAAATACTCACTTGATATTACTTAAATTCAACACACATGCATTTGTCTCTCTCTTAGGCACAAATGCATATCTATTTGGTTACTTGAACATCATGAACTAGTAAACTAATAGGATATAAAAAGTTTATTATCCCATTATTGTGCTCTAATATAACACATTATCAACACACTAAATAAAACTTTAGAAAGAAAAAATATAAATAAAGATTGCCTCTATTAAGATAAATTTATCGCTCCGTCACTGCCTACCTCTTAGGTTATGTTCGTTTCGAAGGAGTAGTGTTTCCATTAGGACTGTGTTTGATGAGTAGACAGTACAGCCTTTAAATTAAAGGAAAAAGGGAAAAGAAAAATGAAAAAAGATAACACAACAGTACAACACAACAAAAGAATATGTGGACCCGAATTTCGGGTAGAGTTTTGGATAAGTGGGATCCCCAATCACATGCTCCCTAGCAAAATGTAAGTAAAAGGAAATTTGGAGATATTTCTTAAACCCGCAATGGATATCAATAGTCTCTATTTGTTTTGTGTGTAATGTGTTTTATAATTAAACATTGTTCATGTAAATCTAATTACAAGTAAAATTTGGGTTTATAAATGTTTTTCTATTGTTTGCCTCGTCTCTTGAAATAGGACATATTTTTCCTTTTTAGCTGATTTTATTTGCAAATCATGTTCTTATCTTGTCATAAAATGACTTGGGGCCAGCGTATCGTAAGTCATTTTTCATTCCTTTTACTCAATCAATTTCATCATTTTAATTTTCCGATTCTATCTAAACGTCGTAAATCACTGTTTTACAAGTAATTGTTTTTCCTTATCTATTTTATGCTGAAACAACCAGAAAAAATGAATGATTATTATGAGGTGTTCTTGTGGATTTATTGATGATCAACGATATTGTATATGTGAGGATCCTCCCAAAGCCCAAAGGTTGCACAACTGAAATTTCATCAAAAAATGTCACATGTGGTTTGCTCGCACTGAGGTTTGTTATTAATTCTTTTTGATCAGATCGATAGTGTTTGACCCAAAATTTTAATCAATTTCGATCAATACCTGTGAACTCATTGTAACATAAATTTGATCATGTGTCCTTTATGATTTGGTCAATGCAGACAGTAAGAAACCATTGCAAGCCAAGAACATTATCATATCATTTGCCCAAGACTTCCGAGTGTATATCTACGTACATTTAACAAAAATTAAAATCCAATCAAGAAAAACTATCAAACACTCACACGGAAAAACCCAAACCAAACCCGACCAAACCAATGTTTATTGATTTGGTAATAACTAAACTGAATTACTTTTATTTGATTTGAATTTTAGTCTCAAACCGAACTAAACCAAACCATTAGCACCTTTAGTTAGCACACCGTTCATGCAATTTTTGAAAAATCCATGCTAACGGAGGATACTAAATTAACACATGCATGCATATAATTTAGGGCTTATTTTAACTGGTTTGGAAGTTGAGGATACTAAATTTTCACACACATATAATTTAGGGTCTATCTTGTTTTTAAGTTTGAAGGTGTTAAAATGAAAATGGACTCAAAGTTCATAGTATTTTTTTGCAATTTACCCTAAAAAGAATAAGAAATACTGAAAGGTAACATTACTTTTTTTTTTTTTTTTTTTTTTTTTTTTTTTTTTGTGCAGAAGTTTTTAACGCTATGATTTTTTCGTATCTATGTGCACATACACATAATCTTCTATCCATTTGAATGGCACGAACTATATTTTGCCCTCTTGGGTGTTGATCTAATTCAAAATCCTACCATTTAATCTAAAAAGAGGGATGTTAACTTTTCAACCTAAAAGATTAAGTTATTAGGTAAATGACCTAAACAGGTATATGAACTCATATTAAACTTAATATTTAATAGACGTGGGATATAGAACTTCCCCACAAAGGGTATGGGCACACCCCCTAATTGTCCATTTAGTAGACTTGAAAGAAAATGCAGTTATAATGGAGAACTTTGCATGGTTTCCTCCTACTTGGGTAAAGTGTTTTCCATTTCATTATGCCAAGTAAACAAACTATTTTCGAGTTCATCGTGCAAGCTAACTAGTCGACAGGGTGACGAATTTTTATATACTATATACAAGAGGAAATCTACCCAATTATCCTGGTTGGTAGTGGAAGAATGATCATTTGAACAAATTAAAAAGCAATAAAGTTTACATACATTAAACGAACAAATAACAAGCAATAAAGTTTTCATCAATCATAGATTATGGCATTCCACAATCTAGGGGACATATATATGCATCGCATAGCATATTGAACGAACTTAGTACCATTGCTTTTGTTCCCTGTTGAAGATGGGAGATCCATGTGTGGAAATGAACATCTCGGAGAGGAGGGGAAACTGTAATATAACAAAGAGGGTGATTGGAATACTAGCGAGTGAAAAGACGGAAGTGAAAACCCGGGACGATTGTCCATGCTGCATAAGAAATACGGCAGCACAAAAGGCCACCGTCATCGTTGCAATAGAGATGAAAAGGAACATAAGGCCAATGATCATCTTTGTGGGCAAGGACTTGAGGAAATATTCTTCTCCATAGCGTGATGTGAGGATTCCCAGGAACACCAATATTGAAGTAGAGGAAGAAAGGAATGATATTACATCGCATACTATAAAAAGATTGAATAAGTTTTTCCCAAGGAATATGGGATAGCCCGAGTCCTGATAGCTTGAATCCCCTTTAGTACCACCAGGAAGTGTGAATGCTGCAGCAAACATAATGGTAACTATGAGAGCAGCTACTACTGTGCAAGATGTTGCTGTTTCTTTCATCCATTTTCGCCCCTCGTTTACCATTTCCCTGTGTGTCTCAGTAAACAATTCGCGAGGTGTCTGACCATCCGAGTTGGGCATTTCCGTAGCCATAGGAGGCACAACTCTCTCCACCTCCTGCAATGATTTTGTCAAAACTTAAAAGAAATACTACGTACTACTGGATGTAGAAAATTAAATATCCATGGGAAGTTTCAAACATTAACCACTTATTTAGGAATTAAACAGGAAAAATAATGGTTTCCCTTATTCCTTCTATAGATTTGAAATATAGATTTACTATTGATTATCAAGCTCTCTAATTAGGAACTAAATCTACAAGGTTTGGCCTCTTACCCCTTCCTTTTATTTTATTTTATTTTTTTGATACGAGGATAAATCCCCTTAGCCTATTTCTTACCCTCTTTAATACACTCATACACCTAGGGGTGTAAAATGGGTTTGGCTGGATCGGGTTGGGCTGTTCTTCATTCGGACTGGACTAGGCTCGGGTTGGGCTTAGTTGGGCTTTAGAATTATTCAGACCGGGCTCAGGCTGGGCTAAAGAAAAAAACCTAAGCCCAAACCTAGTCTCGAGCTTAAGATATGCTTCAGGCTTATGTTGGGCTTCGGGCTAGGCCTAAAATGTTTATAGTTTTTTAACTAAATAACATTTAAAATCTAATATACGTAAAATGTTTATAAATTATAAAGATATTTGCAAAAAATTATATCAATGTTTATATGATTTAATAACTTTTATAATTAATAATAAGACATTTGTAAATGAATCACTGGTTAAAATATATTCGTTTTATTAATTGACAATATAAATATAATCATTAGATGTTGTTTCTTGTTTGTTTGTAGCATTTGTAAATTTTATTTCATTATTTTTTAATCTCGTATGAATCAAGCAATAAATATAACTCGTATAATCATATGATAATAGTATATTATTTACTATATAATAGGCTAACTTAGGACTAGGCCTTAGGCTGGACTGGTCTACAAATCCCAAGTCCAAGCCCACCCATCTTTAAGACTGGGCTATGACTTGGCTGGGCCTAAACGGGCTATGAGCTGAGCTTAGCCTAATTTTTTCAGGCTGGGCTCGGGTGGTGTGATAGCCATGTTTCAGCGACTGTGGATCACGATCCGCGATGAGAGACGAAGCTCGGCCGAGTACGGGGTAGATTTGGTGCAGCTTCTCCAACATTTTTATTTCTTCACCAAGCTCGACCACCATTGTCGCTAAGCTAGAGGCTTTGATGACCCTCCTTCATCAATAGCGGTTAGAGTTTGTTATTAATTTTTATTTATTTATTTATTTTTTTTTATAGAAAAATGGTAGCCTTGCATCAGTAACGATGGGTCTTGGAAGAGGAAGCAACAAGCACATCTGAGGGATATAGCAGACAATGTTGGCTCTATATGTTTATCTTCCCTACTTGCCTTTTCCATAAATTTAATATTAATTATCAGTACAAATATAGAGAAAAATTCAACAAGAAACCAAGTACGTGGTTGAGTTTGCTTTCCTATCTTGATTGTTTACTAATTACTATTAGGTGCTGCTTCAAAATCAATAAGGAGATTACTACGATATAGTATAGGTATTACTGGATTTTAGTGCAGTGTACTGAAATGTTACAACAAAATAATCACCATAATCCCCTAGGTAAAATGCCATAAAAGAAAATGAGAGATCGAAGCTACTTTTTCTAATTAAGTTACAGTGATTTCAAAAATTGTAGGGAAAATGAACCTATTTAGATACGTTTATCATGCATCTAGCTAGTTGTTTACCTAGATTCTTTTCACTCTTTCGCTTTCTCTACTTCTTTAATTCCTCAATTTTTAGTCAGATTATTTTATAAAATTAATTATCTCAAATCACCAAACATAACAAAGGAAGTGTCAGCCAATTAACTTTGATTTAATCAGGTATTTATTTGTTTGTTAGTTCATATATGCTTTTGGGAGTCTTGTATGTGATTTTTCAAGGAAAAAAAAAAAAAAAACTTCAACCCTTTTATTATAGTAGTATATAATTTAGTTCGAACACCAATTTTTATTTATTTATTTATTGAAATGCCTTATAGAACCATACAAAAATGAGTATTTAACAAATATTTATGTTGGGAATTATCACTCTTTTGAGGGCGTGTACTGTATTTTTTTTTTCTCATGAAAATACTTAGGTCTGCCAATTGTGACCAAAAAATCTAACTAAAAGGCTTTTTTTATTTTTAAGAATATCAAGGAAAGAAAAAAAAAATCAAATGTTCAAAGGAAAAATTACATTCTATTGCTGGGAGAGGAATATTTTTATCAAGGCTATGGCACAGGCTACTCCAATGTATATGATGAGTTAGTTCAAACACTCATTTCAATGGTCTGATGAATTGAATTCTCTAAATCAATATTTTTTAGAGCATGAAGTTGAAGCAATAAATCAGATTCCTCTTAGGCTATGTTTGGGTTAGGAATTTCTAGGCAGGATTTGTGTTGAAAATAGAAACTGTCAAATTATTAGAACTAAATTCTTTGTTTGGCTAGCTCAACTAAGAATTTCTAAAATTCTACTTAAATTTTTAACTGATGATTTGGTGAGTCAAATCCTTTCTAGAAATTCCATCTAGATTCCATCTTTTAAAGGAGGAAGTTGCAAAATTCCATCTAGAAATTCCAATTTTCAAAAGGTTTAGCTAAACAAGGAATTTTACCAACGAAGGTTGGCCTAACTGGAAGGGGCTCTGGTTGCTTAAGCAAGAGGTCTCGGGTTCGAGCCCTTGTGAATGTAGAAAACTTTCTTGGGAGAGGTCCCCACTTCGGCACCCGACCGTACCTCGGAGGATTAGTCCTGGGTGAAGCCTGGGGACACCTTGGGAAACCAAAAAAAAAAAACAAGGAATTTTAAAAATTCTATACTTCCAACATTCAATCATTTTAAAGATTTCCAAATTTTTTCCAAATTGCTCGTCCAAACACAGTTTAAGCCTCCAGCTACCAAGGGACAGGTGGGTGTGGCATTACTCATTAGACTACAAATTCTCAGGTAAATGTGCCTACCACTTGACTCTAGAGGGTAAAGTGAGAAACAACGTAAGCCACTAGGACTAGCCTAGTGGTGAGGGAGGCTTCTCCCAAACATAAAGTGAGAAACAACCATAATCTCATAGGAAGACCGAAGTGCCCAACTTCTCCCAAACATCATATCTATTCATTTTAATTCAGTCTTCCAATCCTCATAATTAGTGTCACTTTAGTTGCAAAAATTAAATCATTAATGATATATTAATTAGTGCCAATTTAGTTACACAAATTAAATTGCTAAATACGACTCTAGTTATTAAAAAAAGAAAGAAAAAAAGACTAGTTAAATTGTTAAATGACATGTTTGAGCTAAAATAGAAGAGTGTACGAAAATCTAACATATCAGCTGTTCAAAAAATTGAAGAGATAAATCAAGTTAGAGATGATCACCTTAAACCATTGTAGTTCTCTTTGCATCTGCAAAGCTGCACCGGAGATGCCATCAAGCCGAGTGGAAGGTGCTAACATTCCTGCCAAATGTAACATGTTATTCCTAGATCGATCTTTATCTGCTATTATTAGGTCAAACCTTGCACCAAGCCCATATACGAGACTGAAAATCTTCTCTTGACGATATACAATTGCACCATGAAACAAGCTTCTTTCATTGGTATCACAGACAAACAAAAGATCGGTATTGGCTTTTGTTATCTCCTTAACAATCTCTAGTATACCATGCTTAACAGCCTGTAAGAGTGCTTTGTTTACTAACTCCCTTCGTTGTCCTTCAAAGACATCTGAAGCTTGTATTTCTTCACAAATATGACGTAGAAGTTCAAGGGCTTGAACATGGATCACTTTTTGTTTGTATATTTGGTTAATTCCTGGGTCAGTGACCGCAACAAAATTAAGACTGAAGCAAGTGTAAGGACGTACAAGATGTTAAAAGATTGATGATTTTTGTTGATTAAAAATAGCAAATACCTAAGAGTTTTGCGAGATCTGAAAGCAGCCCATGCAATAGACGTGACACTGCAATGTAACAACGAATCTATTGACTTAAAAATAAACTTGGGAGAATTATTGAAGTAATTAAATGCCCATAACCATATCTTAATGCAGAAATCAAACATGGATTAGTTTGCATACAATTTTTTTTTTTTAATTTTAATTTAACTTTTTTTTATCTATGCTAATTAATTAGACTTTGGTTTGTTATAAGTTTATTCCTGATAAAAATAATTGACTCACGTAAAGTTTACCTGCATTTGAAGTCCTAGCATCCAAAAAGGTTTGTTGCTCTTAATTTTGCAGTTTTAATTTTAATTTTTTTGTTTTTTGGTTTTCTCCGTCATATGTTCCTTTCCCTCCTTTTCCTCCTTCGCTTTTTAGTACTTTTATAGTCAAGGATCTCTATCATTCTATCAATCGTGAACCACCTATAAATGTCAAAGATGTTTAGAATTAATGTAGATTTCTTGCATGTTTCGTCATAGTCAACTTGCCTATACTGTCTAGATTTGATAGATATCTCACTTTTTTACTTATGTGATCAATTAGATTGTAGTTTGATAAATTATTGTATTTGTTAGGTTCCAGGGACCAGTGTCGACTTATTTCCATTGCCAAAAGCCTTGTATTGTCTTTTTGAGTGTAGGGTAATTTGTCTATATATGTCTTGTGCTACGTTAAAGATAAAAGATGAAGACTAGCTTCATGTATATATTGAAGACTTGTGTGGATTGAATAAACCTTGTGTCTCAAACTGTAGGCATGGTAAGTGAGTTAAAGGCTTTAGAGCTACTTTAGGTAGGTAGCAGGTAGTTAGTTTTTATTTATTGTTGACCTTGTGTGTGTAGAAGATTATTTGGGTTAAATATGTGTGGATTAGAGATCATTAATTTTTTTTTAAATTTTACAGGTCTTGTTCCAACGTATGGCTTTCGCCATTCAAACGTAATGTACATGACGAGAGATATGATTTTGTCATCGGGAGACTTTGTGTTTGAACGATTAGCATGGATTGTTGCAGTGGTTGAGTAAATATCCTATCTATGGCCATCACAACCTTTGAAAGCACCATGCAGATCTCGATCTACTCAGCCATTGCAACCTTCGAACATCCCATGCTAGTCCACGGGACCTAAAGCAATTCTAAAAATGATTCTCTTGCTCCTTTTGGACATCCTACACACACTTAAAACCCTAGGTATATATATAAATAATATAATCCTTATGTCATCTTCTTACATAAAGACCTTAAAACTAATTAATTTTGGAGAGTTGTTCTTTACCTCCATTGTGTGCTGCTTTTCTAGAGAGAACTCCATGCAATACCTTGATATTGATTCTCTAGTATTTATGTTCCCATATACCTTTCTAACCTTGGTTAAGGTCGAGGTTGGTTTGCCTTCCATCCGCACATACATCTGAAGGAGGTTGTTCAAGAAAGTACTCCTGGAATCCAAATGGGATTTGAGGGCTAAGTTTAAGGATATAACTTACTTTACAAGCACGGGTAGGAAGATACGGAGATGATCGCTAGGTTTAGGAGTTGTAATTTATTTTCTTACTTTTCCTTGTAAGTCTTTCTTGATTCAACGGATTTGTGGCTTGAGTTGGCCATGATTTTTCCCTATGTTGGGGTTTTCCATGTAAATCTTTTATTCACTTTTTTATTGCTCTCCATTTATATTTTGCTCATATGTTGAATGAAATGAGATGAGATAACTATTGAAGTGCTTGTGTGATTGCCTTGAAGTTTGTGAAGGAGGAGATAAATATATTGATTAGGAGTGTTTTTCTTAATTGCAGGTGCACATAAATACTTAAGCTTAAAATTGAGTTTACTTGATGGTGACCTAGGGTTCCATATAAATCCTAAGCTTAAGCACTATTTGTTGACACCCAATTTTGTACCGCCTAAACATTTTAAGTCCACCCCTTTTAAGCCCAGTGATGAAGGGTGATCTAGTTTGAAATAATTGATGAATGATCCTTGAAGAGCTAACGTGATCACAATCGTAGCCCAACCCGTAGAAGCCCATAATTAAATATTTGTACGTACGTGCAATTCAGTTGTGCGTACGCACCTTTCAATTGTGCGTAGGCACATTAACTCCTAAATCCGGATTTTTTCCCTCCATTTTGATATTCCCCTTGTTACCTTATGAAGGTTTGACCTACTTTGTAGCCACCTTGTGACGGCTAGAAAAGCCAGAAACCCTAACCTAGCTCCTCCAAAACCCTAATACTACCTCTATAAATATAGCACTTTCAACCGAGAAAAGGGACCTCAACTATTCTCTAGCCATCACCATTCTCTAAACCATTCTCTAGCTATCACTTCTACAAACCCTAGCCACCATTTCTACAAACCGAGAAGCTAAGAGAGAGAAGGACGGCTGTGATCACGGAGACTTGAAAGGGAGAGTTCATTAAAGTTTCATCCTACATATCGCCCAACCTGAGGGTAACGCTTACTTTTCCATCTCTTTCTCCATTATTTGAGATAGCCTGTTATTATTTTTGAATGTCCGGACATTCGTCTCTTTCTCCCATGATTGTACATTCATTTTGTTTAGTTGTTTCTCATTTCTTAGTAAATTTATTTATTTAGTTTTCTCCTTTGATTTTTATTTATTTCGTCTTCCACATGATTAGTAATTTTCTACATCGATTAATTTATGTAACTGCATAGTAGAATAGGCGTATCCATCTCTACATATGTATTTTCATTTATTAGATTAAGATTTCTTTTTCTTAGTTCATTTTAATTTATTCCCATCCCTTGTTAATTTTATTTTTATCATTTTAATCTTTCTAGTTGTGTGCATATAGATTTACGACTTGATTATCGTAGTTCTTCTATATATTTACATATTTTATTAGTTGTGAAAGTATATCATTAATTTCGGGGTCCCGTGAGTGGAATGTACGTACACATAAATCAAAAGTGCGTACGCACTTTACGGTTGTGCGTACGCACTTCCTCTGCATGATCAGTTGACTTTTTTATTATATTTATTTTATTCTATATTATTCATTCCATACATATTTGATTCCATATTTTGTCTATTCCCTAGTTTAGGTTATTACCATATTTATTTATCCCTCACATAGCTTTCTTTTTTTGTGTCAATCTTCTTTTATTATTATTTCTTTATTTAGATTAGTTCCATATTTTATTTATTTCTTTCTCTAGATTAGTTCTTTATTTAAACCATTCCTTTATTTATTTTTATTTTCTTCCTTACTTATTTGCTTGTTTCTTTACTTATTTGTTTCTCTTTCATTATTAGTAGATTATTTCCTCTCATACTTTATTTTTTTTGTCTATTCATTTATTTCTTTCTTTATTTGACTCTTTCTTTATTTTTGTATCATTCTTTAGATTAGCCCTTTTATTATATTGATTCTTTGTATAATTCATTTATTTATTTATTTATTTGCCATCATTGCGTGATATCATTTGAATTAAATTGCATATCGCATGAATAGGGTTAAATCCAATTGATAATTCTTGTTAATTAAAGCCAACAAAACACGTGTGGGGGCCGGCTTCGGCCGGGCGTTGTTGGGTGCCTAACACCTTCCCAACAACGTACCCTAACTCCGAACCCTAAATTCTCTGGTTATGACGGGTTAGACCCTTGCTAGGGGTCAAATTGGTTCCCGAAAGCAAATCGGGTGGCGACTCTACTCCGCGCTAGCCCTCCGGGCTAGTGGCGTACTCCCGAGCCGGCGTGGTTTAGGACACGGCGCTCACAATGGCGACTCCACTGGGGACAGAGAGTTAAACTCCAAAGTGTTTGTTGGCTTTAATTAATTAGAAATTTTAATTGGGTGAGACCAAACTGCACACACGCGCATGATCTTGGCACTTTATTACCCCTCGATGGAAGTCTAATTAGAGACCCGGGATCCACTCGATCTTATGGGCAACTCGGCTCAGCACCATCAACTCACGGCCTGTGCCACTAGCCTGTAATAAGCTAGTGAGTACGTTAACGGGTTGCTCTTTGAGCGCCCTAGCCTGGGTGACCCTTGAAGAAGAAGAAACCCTAATTGATCGATCACACTAGTGTCCCCCATTGACCATTGCATGGCCTTGATTGAATGTGTGTCATTATGCATGTCATGTTGCATTTGCATATTAGGCCCATAATGTTTAGACTTAGGGGCAAAGCCCATCATTGTCTACTCTCTTTTTCAAGTCTAGGCCCAATTGAGAGATGAGGTGTGTGATCTTGTAATTGGGTCCAAGCAAAAAAAAAAAAACAAAAAAAAAAAAGAAAAAAAAAAAGAAAAAGAAAATATGGGCTTGGATCCAAATGAGAGTGGAAGAATGTGTGAATATTGTAACGGGCCTAGATGCAAAAAATGAATAGACTTTGGTTGGTTGAACCCAATGTGGTATCTTTGGTTTCATGTCTTTAATTTGATTCTATGTTGGGCTTTCTCTTATGGTTTTAGGTCCATCTCTTTTTTCTAAGGGCATCTCATTCATTAGAATCTTTCATTTTAGGGGTATTAGGGTTAGTTGAGTCTTCTTTCTTTTTCATATGGTCTTGTTGTTGGTCCATTATAGGTGCATTAAGCCCATTCATTGTAGAGTTTACATCTTTTCTTTTTTAATGTTGTATGTTGTCACCATGTCTCTTGTCTAGGTTTTTAGTCATCATTTTAGGAGTCTAGGTTCATTTTCATTTTCTCTTCTTAGGTCTTTTCTTTTGTTGTGCCTCATCTTGAGTCTATCTAAATTCTCCCTTTGGTTCAACCCTTTAGTCTTTGTTTATCCTCATCTTATTCTAGGGGCATGTTTGGTTGGAAATTGATATGGAATCATCATGAATAATCAAAGTAAATGGCTTTTATAAGGATAAATACATTCCTTGCAAGAATAACCAATCATTGCTTGGGTTCGTAATTCATTTGGAAGGTTAGAAAGAGCAGAAACCACTGAAATGGACGCTGAACAAGATTTGGTGAAGAAGCTGGAAGAAATGATGGCAAAGATGATGGAAAGACCAATGGCGCCTATTTTGAAAAGACTCCAAAAGATTGAAGGTAAACAGACAGTTGAGACTGGGGAAGAGGATGAGGATTTTATTTTTGATGAAAAAGACCATGAAGACTACCTTAAGAAGAAGGAAGCTGAGGTTAGGAAGAAGGAAGCTGAAGCTAAGAAGGAATCTGAGGCCGAGAAGAAAGCTAAAAAGAGAGAGGTGCAAGACATTTCTGATGAGGTAGAAAAAATGAAGACTATTTTGAGGAAATCCCAAGGTGTTGAAGAGTACATGCTAAATATGGATGAATTATGCCCATTCCCAAATGTCCAATTACCGCAAAAATTCAAAATGCCAAAGATGGATGTGTTTGATGGGACTGGTAATCCTCGCAATCACTTGAAACAGTACATTCTAGCAATGAAACCTATGGGGCTTTCTGAAGAGCAAATTGTGCACTGTTTCCCTAGAACTCTCAATGGCGATGCTATGAATTGGTACCTTTCCTTGAACAATGCGAAGATCCGGGACTGGAAAGAGCTGGCTATGGAGTTTGTGCACCATTATAACTACAATGTCCAACTTGATGTCACTCTGCGAGATTTAGAGACCACTAAGCAGAAGAGTAATGAGACATTCTCTGAGTTCTTGACAAGGTGGAGGGCCAAAGCTGTTAAAATGCCCAATCGTCCAACCGAAAAGGATCAAGTGCGCATGATTGTAAAGAATCTTCTACTGGCTTTCGGAAGACCATTAATGCCTATCCCACTGAAGACTTTTGAGGATTTGTATGATGCTGGCATACAAGTTGAAGATGGTATGGATAGTGGGTTGATTGACAAAAATGATGGGAAGAAACGTGCATACGGATTTGGCAGCTCGAGTGCAAGTAATGGTAGCAAGCCGAATGAGGTAAATGCTGTTAATCCTCGTAGTGGCCCTAGAAAATTCTTTCCACTTGGTGTGTCCCTATCTACAGCCCTTCGAAATTTGGTGAAAAGAGGGAGACTGAAGCCACTAGATCCTACTCCTATCAACAAGTCAGCACCTAACTACGATGAGAATAAGTACTGTGATTTTCACCAGAGTCATGGCCATCACACTGATAAGTGCGGTCGTCTTCGCCATACCATTCAGGACATGATTGATTCGGGGAAACTTCCTAAACCGGGAGCACCTAATATATTGACAAATCCACTCCCAGACTATCATGCCACGCCACCTCCAAATGGGGATGGGGAACAATGGATTTGAAAGATTATTGCAGTCACACATGGTTTCTTTATCTTAGTTTCCATTTTTGAATAATTGGTTTATGTTGTTTGGAGCAATTATTTTGAGACAATTATTTTGGTATGGTTATTAATGGATGGTTTGCATTACTTTATTGCTTACTTTCTCAAGAATTTTATGTGGTTTGCTTTTCTAGCACATGAGTTGATATATTTGCCCTTCTAATGCTTGAATTGCGAACAATGGAAATCAAAATGAAGAGAGGCCATCATTTCTGCTATCCTTCAAAAGAAAAGAAAAAATCCCTTGCCAACCCTTTTGAGCCTGAGTAATTTCTTTTTTGATACCCTTGTCAAGGATTACCCCCTACACTAGGGGCAAATTTGGAAAAGATGTTTGTTTGAGCAAAGGGGGTGGTTTATAGAAAAAAAAAAAAAGGAGAAATGGAAAATGAAAAAAAATAGAAAAAAAAAAAGGAAAAAAAAATAGAAAAAAAAATGAAAAAAATGAAAAAAAAAAAAAAAAAAGGAAAAGAAGAAAGATGCCAAAGTAAGGTAGCAAATGAAATGCCAAGTTGGCAAGTGAAGTGAACAGTAATCCTTGATAGATAAGAACCCATAGAAATCAATCTTGAGCCTTTATTATCCCTTCTTTCATGAGCCTAGAAACCTTAGCCTACATTACAGTCCAAAAGAAAGCCCTCTCTGATTGATTGAAGTTGTCCAAGTATTGATGAACTACGTATGGCTTGATCCCTTCTTGGGTACGTAGGCAACCTTTAGAGGTGCAGCCACATCATTCTTCATGCAAGGGGCATGTGCCAAAAGACTCATATGTTAGAAGATTGAACCATTGATGATTCAAAAGGAAGATTGGAACTTTGTTAATGTTTTCCATGCCATAAAAGAAAGTCTTAAGCAGTTCCATGCCAGTGGAAAGATATGATTGTGATAATAATCCTTTGTGGGTGTTGATATGTCTCAATATGGATGGTAATCATCACACGGGTTTGAGTTGAAGGAAGAATAAGGAGGGAAACGCCCGCTAGGTTGAAAACCCGGAAGGGCGGCCTAGGCAAAAGTTAGGGCATGAGGAAAATGAAAAGATGGAAAAAAAAAAAAAAATGAATGAAGAATTTCAAGCAAGGGGCAAGGTGAACCTTGTGAGGGATGTGTTCCAAATTAAAAGAACATTTCAAAGATTATCCGTGGTGATTTCATAAATCAGTTTCCTCTTTATCATGTCTTGGGAGAGTCCTCATCTATTGTCACACATTTTCGTCGGTTAACTTTGACTCTGTCAGTGGTTTCTTGTCATTCATCCTTGAAGTAGGGTTTGCATCCATATACATTTGAATGATTTCATATGCATCCCCTATGAAAGATATTCTCTGTTAACTACTTAGCTGGTCTGTCGCATTTATAGATGTTGGATTAGAATTCTAGATAGAATTCTTACTCGCCTTGAAGGGCAATTTATCACTGTTTTTGGGTTTGAACTCTAGATAGGGTTCCTGCTTGTCCAGATGGACACCTTTGAGTTTGAATCTAGATAGAATTCTTACTCGCCTTGAGGGGCAATTTATCACTGTTTTTGGGTTTGAACTCTAGATAGGGTTCTTGCCTGTCCAGATAGACACCTTTGAGTTTGAATCTAGATAGAATTCTTACTCGCCTTGAAGGGCAATCTATCACTGTTTTTGGGTTTGAACTCTAGATAGGGCTCTTGCCTGTCCAGATGGACACCTTTGAGTTTGAATCTAGATAGAATTCTTACTCGCCTTGAGGGGCAATTTTTGGGTTTGAACTCTAGATAGGGTTCTTGCCTGTCCAGATGGACACCTTTGAGTTTGAATCTAGATAGAATTCTTACTCGCCTTGAGGGGCAATTTTTGGGTTTGAACTCTAGATAGGGTTCTTGCCTGTCCAGATGGACACCTTTGAGTTTGAATCTAGATAGAATTCTTACTCGCCTTGAGGGGCATTTTATTACTGTTTTTGGGTTTGAATCTAGATAGAATTCTTACTCGCCTTGAGGGGCATTTTATTACTGTTTTTGGGCTTCAACTCTAGATAGAGTTCCTGCTTGTCCAGATGGATACCTTTGGGTTTGAGTTCTAGATAGAATTCTTATTCGCCTTTAGGGGCACTTTATCACTATTTTTAAAATTGATCCACGGGAAAAGGGATCTTCTATATTCGCTTGTGACCCACAAGAAAAGGGGTCTTCTATGACTATTTGTGATCCACAGGAAAAGGGATCATCTATATTTGTGACCCACAGGAAAAGGGGTCTTTTATGATTGTTTATGCTCCACAGGGAAAGGGATCGTGTTGTTATCCACAGGGAAAGGGATAAAGTTTTCAATCATCGATGTTTATTTCTATAACTAATATTTGCTTGTGTATCCCCAGGGACAGGGATAAGGTTGTAAGGTAATACCTAATTCTACTTCCATCCATGCATGCATCAGCATTCATTCATGCGCTTTGAAATGTTAGTCGGTCAAAATGGTTTGCTTTCTAGTCTTCCAATTCCAATCACTCCGTGAATGGAACTGAAAGAAGGGGCAACTGTTGACACCCAATTTTGTACCGCCTAAACATTTTAAGTCCACCCCTTTTAAGCCCAGTGATGAAGGGTGATCTAGTTTGAAATAATTGATGAATGATCCTTGAAGAGCTAACGTGATCACAATCGTAGCCCAACCCGCAGAAGCCCATAATTAAATATTTGTACGTACGTGCAATTCAGTTGTGCGTACGCACCTTTCAATTGTGCGTACGTACATTAACTCCTAAATCCGGATTTTTTCCCTCCATTTTGATATTCCCCTTGTTACCTTATGAAGGTTTAACCTACTTTGTAGCCACTTTGTGACGACTAGAAAAGCCAGAAACCCTAACCTAGCTCCTCCAAAACCCTAATACTACCTCTATAAATATAGCACTTTCAACTGAGAAAAGGGACCTCAACTATTCTCTAGCCATCACCATTCTCTAAACCATTCTCTAGCTATCACTTCTACAAACCCTAGCCACCATTTCTACAAACCGAGAAGCTAAGAGAGAGAAGGACGGCTGTGATCACGGAGACTTGAAAGGGAGAGTTCATTAAAGTTTCATCCTACATATCGCCCAACCTGAGGGTAACGCTTACTTTTCCATCTCTTTCTCCATTATTTGAGATAGCCTGTTATTATTTTTGAATGTCCGGACATTCGTCTCTTTCTCCCATGATTGTACATTCATTTTGTTTAGTTGTTTCTCATTTCTTAGTAAATTTATTTATTTAGTTTTCTCCTTTGATTTTTATTTATTTCGTCTTCCACATGATTAGTAATTTTCTACATCGATTAATTTATGTAACTGCATAGTAGAATAGGCGTATCCATCTCTACATATGTATTTTCATTTATTAGATTAAGATTTCTTTTTCTTAGTTCATTTTAATTTATTCCCATCCCTTGTTAATTTTATTTTTATCATTTTAATCTTTCTAGTTGTGTGCATATAGATTTACGACTTGATTATCGTAGTTCTTCTATATATTTACATATTTTATTAGTTGTGAAAGTATATCATTAATTTCGGGGTCCCGTGAGTGGAATGTACGTACACATAAATCAAAAGTGCGTACGCACTTTACGGTTGTGCGTACACACTTCCTCTGCATGATCAGTTGACTTTTTTATTATATTTATTTTATTCTATATTTTTCATTCCATACATATTTGATTCCATATTTTGTCTATTCCCTAGTTTAGGTTATTACCATATTTATTTATCCCTCACATAGCTTTCTTTTTTTGTGTCAATCTTCTTTTATTATTATTTCTTTATTTAGATTAGTTCCATATTTTATTTATTTCTTTCTCTAGATTAGTTCTTTATTTAAACCATTCCTTTATTTATTTTTATTTTCTTCCTTACTTATTTGCTTGTTTCTTTACTTATTTGTTTCTCTTTCATTATTAGTAGATTATTTCCTCTCATACTTTATTTTTTTTGTCTATTCATTTATTTCTTTCTTTATTTGACTCTTTCTTTATTTTTGTATCATTCTTTAGATTAGCCCTTTTATTATATTGATTCTTTGTATAATTCATTTATTTATTTATTTATTTGCCATCATTGCGTGATATCATTTGAATTAAATTGCATATCGCATGAATAGGGTTAAATCCAATTGATAATTCTTGTTAATTAAAGCCAACAAAACACGTGTGGGGGCCGGCTTCGACCGGGCGTTGTTGGGTGCCTAACACCTTCCCAACAACGTACCCTAACTCCGAACCCTAAATTCTCTGGTTATGACGGGTTAGACCCTTGCTAGGGGTCAAATTGGTTCCCGAAAGCAAATCGGGTGGCGACTCTACTCCGCGCTAGCCCTTCGGGCTAGTGGCGTACTCCCGAGCCGGCGTGGTTTAGGACACGGTGCTCACACTATTTATTTATTTTTTTCATGAGGGTTGCGCCAGACCCATGCAGTAGTGCAAAACAAGGGCAACATACAAGGACTACCCCAATAACAAGCTATTGTGGTGGGCCCTCCCCCTAAAAAAATTAATTTAATATCATGTGGGACGATGTCCCACATATCAAATATTAAACTGATAAGAACAAATACTACACTTGATCTTAATTTAAGCACTAGTTAAGTAAACATAACCCCTTTTCTGCTTATAGGGGTGTGGCAGTTTCAGTATTCAAACTACTCAGGTTCACACTATGAAGCTCAAGTATAAATAGCCATATACGTATTGTATACTCGAGAAATTCAATCCTTTGAGCTAATGAATGTTTAAGGTACATCCTTCAAATTTAATTGTTTCTATCTCTTTTGAGTATATGTGAGTTTTGGTTTGCATCTTATCACATCCAATTGTTAGCTCGATGTTTCAGAACCATAGTAATTTGATCACAAAGTAATAATGTCTTAAGTTGCTAATGAACTTGAAATTTGATTAAGTCAGGACTTTAAAAGATCTATATATATGCATATCAAGCTTCAAATGGCAACAAAGAAGATTAAAGGAACATACATAGGACATTGACTCCTAAATGTAAACATGAAGCATCAATCAAGAAAGCTATCCAACAAATCTACCACTCAAATAAAGATATCAAGATCAAAGCATAAGAGTGTTAGAATCAAAGTGTAAGGTTGTTCATAATGACATTGACTCCTAAATGCATGTAAACATGAATTAAAGCATCAATCAAGGAAGCTATCCAACAAATCTACCACTCAAATAAATCAAAGCATAAGAGCTAGTGTTAGGATCGATCATATGTAAGATTGTTTATAATCAATCTCCATTTACTTATATATAGGTTTTAGATCATATGCATCGTATGATCATGTTGACCTAGATTGCAAAGGTTGTAGGGCAAAGGTCAATATCATACCAGTTGCAACTACTCGAACTGTGATGCTTGACTGTTGCGCTACCCTTTAAAAGAATTGAGGGCACCTCTCGTGACACTAGATAGTTTTAGGTGAAATGGTTAGCACTTAATCCTATAATTGGTATCAGAGCAAGGTTATGGGTTCGAGTTCCTGGGACGGCATGACATATGGGGGGTGATTATTGGCCTAGACTACAGGAGTTGCAGGGTTAGGGTCAACATCATGCCCGTTACGACTACTCAAACCGTGGTGCTTGGCTGTTGCGTGCTTCTCCTAATGCCAATTGATTTTAGGTGAAATGATCGATTAGCAATCGGTCCTACAGATCGTATCCTAATTAGACTCACGTGAATTACTATTATACCCTAAAAAAGAAAGAAACCTTGATTCCAAGCCATTGTGCCTCAATGACAAAGATTAGACTTCTGGAAAAGGCTAAAATACTCGTTCTCCTATCAAGTTAGCCGAGTGTTAGGAGTGTTATATAAGTAAGCCAATTTCCACACCTCTACAAGTCACATAGGCTTTTAGAGCATGTCATGCCTTAGTTTTATGTGCTATTTCATCATTTTCATTCAGTCATGCCAATATATAATCTTGAGACTTTTCCCATCTCCATCTTACCATTAGCCAAAATAAAAATAAAATAACTAGTTCTATCTCTTCCTTTCATGCGCCTTCAATCTATTCACTGGACTAGTTGGTCTACACGTGGATTGCATGTGAATCATTTTGAGAAATTTAAATATTTCAACAACTTTTAGTAAGGTAAATTGAATTTAGGTTTGAAGGACAACCGCACAAATAATTATGTGCCGCTAAAATCCATGTTTCTAAACCATAAAAAGAATCCTCGATCGTCTTTTTTAGAAAACCCTTTTAAATACCTTCAGATCAATATATATGTTTTGACATTTCAATTTCGCCCTCAAGTGTACAAAACAATGAAAAAAGAGACTAAGAGAAAATACCCTTTTAAGGGTATTATAAAAAATGAAATAATAAGAATCACTGACTTTTGGAATGTGACAATAATTTTGAAACATCCCAAAAAAGAAAATAAGCCAATAATTTAGGAATGGAGGGAGCATTATATATACATATACATAAATTAATCAATATAATTAAAACAAATAGAAAAGAGAAAGATATGGAAAAAAAAATAATTCATAAATATTTTCCTAGAAGTACTATAGATTTGAACATGAATACTGATTGAAATTGTATAACATTAATTAATAAGATTTTAAACTTGAAGAAATTAATAGGGATATCTTACTCGATCTTTTAAATTACAAAAGGTTAGCATTGTCATTAAATCATTTAATAGGTATATTTTTTAGAGAATCAAAAGGTTTTTCAACATCTATACATTTATAAGTTGTATAGATAATTCAAATATATTATTCTTTTATAGTCAATCACCTTAGCAGATCGAGTTCTATATTCAAGTTCAAAAAAACGTCCATGATAGTGTTTAATTATGTGGCACCAAAAAAATAAATAAATAAAAGTAAAAATGTAGTCACTTGAAAATAAAGTAACCATGAGGTGTAAAAGACTTACATTGTGTTTGGCAATCATAAAAATAAAAAATAAAAAGAATTCATTTGATAGAAATGAAAAGAATGGAAACAGAATCCATTTTCTTTTTTCCTATTTGGTATGGAAAGAATTTAAAATAAAGGAATTAAATTAAGTCTTTTATTCTTCTTATAACTCTTTTAATGAAACCAACTCCCTCAAAATTCCACCCCTTTGGGCCCGATTTCAGTATATGTATTAAAATCCCATCAAATCCCTTTTAATTCATTTCCCGTTAAAAATCCTTCTATTCCAAACATAGGAATTCAAAATAATAAATGAATTCCTTTCCATTCCCTCTAAATCTTCCATTCCAAACACAACATAAGATGTTATATGATTAAATTGAAGCATTGATCAAAAATTTTTAGTACTGGTGATTAAAGGAAATTCAATTTCAGTTAGCCCTTATGCTTAGTTTAGTAGGAGGGATGGAAAAGTGAAAGGAATGAAATGTAAGAGGTATGAAAAGTCCAACCTTAAGGGGCGTTTGGCCATAAGTCCACTTTTGGCTACCATCGAAGCTTTCAAACATAAACTTTCCCTAAAATCTGGATTTTTCTTATCCAAATATCTGCAACATTTAGCATCCGAAAATTGCGTAACTTCATTAAAGCCAAATGCACATTTCTTCACAAGTAGTTTGTGGTTTAACTAGACAGCACAAAAGTGGAATTGGCTGTCATTCTATCATCGTCGGCGGACAAACAATGGTTCAACATTTAGGAGGAGCAAATGGCTAAAAAACGATTTTTTTAGATTTTCATGTGAAGATTCGATTTTTATTGGGTTTGGGTATGAACATTCCCAAATGCTGAACCGTTTATAGAGTTTGTTAAAGAGGTCAATTATTTCAGATTCTCATTTTTTTTAGTAATTTGTGATCACAGTGATAGTCTATTGAATGTAAAGATTCATTGAAATTTTTTGGGTTCACGTATGAACCTTCAATGTAACTGTTTAAAGGGTTTGTTAAAGAGGGAAATTTTTTGGGTTTGGGTAAGGAACCTTCGATGTGGTGGTTTTTGGCTTCTAGTTGAAATGGGTAGGCTAATAGGTTATCTTGATTGATCCATTGGGAAAATATATTCAATGGTGTGCATCTTCCAATTTTGGGTGTGTGTGAATATTCCATGAAACAGTTACCCCAAAAAAGACTTTTTTTTTGTTTTTTGTTTTTTGTAGTTAGAGTATGAGAATTCGATGTAACAGTTATACAAACTGTTACATGGTGTTGATGATGTGCATTGTTTCATGTGATTAATCGCATCAATTTCAAGCCGGCTATGGCTGTTGCATTTGTGTAATTAATTTGGGAACGAACACAGTTATTTCGAGTTTAATACATGATTTTATCAACGACTTTCAATCTTCAGTTGTTCATGTAAATAGTTACACAAACTGGTGAGAAAATAGTAGCCCCGTGGGTCCAAACAATGGCATTGAACTTGAAAATTATTGTATTTTTTGTTTGTTGAAATTTGTGTAGCTGTTTGCTGATTTCTGATTTGTAATCCTGGAGTTATAATAATTGGAAAGTGATGTAATTCATTTACAAAATTCAGAAATTGGATGTTCATAACCTTAAGGCCAGGCATAAAATGTTGACGGACTCGTATTCCGAATTCTTTAAATTGGTAATGATAAAAAGATACTCTAAATGATAACCCTAAGTCCATCATCACACCCCCTTATTGATAATTGGTAGTGATAGAAAGATACTCTAAATTGATAGGCGGTCTTTCTTTTTTCGCTAAACACACATAGGAAACACACAAACACAACGCACAAAAACGTATGAATAAATATGGGAATCCCCATATTGAGCAAAAATAGGAGAATAAATTTATATATATATATATTGCTGTTTTTTCTTTCTTTCTTTCTTTCTTTTTTTTTTTGTTTTTTGTTTTTTTTTTTTTTATAGCCGACTGTTGAAAGAGATAAATATGGGAATCCCCATGATTACAGCTGTTAACTTCAATGTTTCATTTCATGAATATATTGTGATTTTGATGATAACAAAACGTTGATGATTTTGGGCTAATGTTTATCATTGAGTTGATCATTATAAGTTAGGACTTTCTATGCTCAAATGAGATATCATAAGAAGAAAGCCAAGAGAACAAGAGAAGTAAACAAAAAGAAAGTAAGAGATCAAAGGGCAATCAAATGGCTTCATCAAATGAAAGATCAAGAGAAGCATAGAGCCACAAAGAAAAGAAGACTCCAACTCTCAAGAACCCCAACAAAAGAAGACTTGAAGTTATTGAAGACTTCGGTATTTGGGTGAGAGTTAAGATTTCATGTAAATGGTTGAATGGTAAAAGCTCAATGACTATAAGATCTATAGACCACAACCTAGAAGGACCTTAGGACCTTTGAAATAATTGATTTTATCATTTACAAGAAGCCTAAGTTGATAGGAATGGACTTAAACAATGAATTTTCATGAAAACATAGCTAAACTAGCATATCTAACTAGTTTAGTTGACTACAAGTTTCATGTAATCAACTAAACCTTGGTTTTGGTTAGTTTAGTCGACTACATGAATCATGTAGTCGACTAAACCTCAAGAAAGGCTTCACATTCCTCTACCGGAATGTGTAGTCGACTACACCAATGGTGTAGTCAACTACACCATGTGGGAAAGGCTATAATGGCTAGTTTTCTAAGCCTAAAAAGTGTTCTAACGGCTATATTTTTTAATGAGCTCCTTCCCAATGGTTATAAACCATTCTAGCCTATTTAAATGATGTCTCAAACACCTTGGATGTATGGACTAACAAAAGGAAAAAGATTATACTTTTTATATCCATTATCAAGCCCTAGATCCACAAACTTGATATTTCATTGTTCATATCATATTAGGTTGAGTTTAATTTTTTATTCACCTTATCAAGAGAGATTTGTTGTTGTAGTACATTCACATCTATCTTTGAGTGAGATTGAGGGTTGGGCATAACCCTTATTGAGCAAAGGGGATTTGCTTGTTGTAAAGGTTTGATCTACACCCGTAAATAGATTGGGTTTAATCTTCACCCGGAAAAAGATTGTGCAAAGATCCGATCTACACCCGCAAGTAAATTGGTTAGTGGATTTGGAATTCTCAAGTGGAGTTTTTGAGGCGAGGACATAGGCAAGAGAAGCGAACCTCGTTATATCTTGTGTTTGATTTCTCTAATTCTCTTTTATTTATTTGCTTTCATTAATTGTGTTACTTGCATCATTGTTTAATTTACTATATTTGAAAAAGTTTTTAAAGTTCTATATATTTTGCATCAATTCAATTCACCCCCCTCTAGGGTTGATATTTGGACCAACAATAGCAAAAATCGTGGAGCAAAAACATATGAATAATCTTCCCTCCTTGTTAAAAGTCAACAATTGGCTAGAATACCATTCCAAGAGGAGGGCAAGGATGGTATTCGTATATATCATATTCCTCTCCATTGCAATGGACGGTCCATTAAAATTTGAACCGTTCATATCATATGGGTCCCACATGTTTTGGTGGATCCCACATGATATGAATGGTTCGGATTTCAATGGACCGTCCATAAATGGAGAGAATCTCTTCCCATATTTATAAAACCAAAAGGTTGATTAAACGGTACCGTTTGCTACAAAAGAAGACTTGTGGCTGAAGAGCAGATTTAGTAAGACTTAATACTTATCAAAACGTTAGAATTGGACCTTGGACCTATTTCCCCAAAAAAAACCTAAGGAATTTTTTTTCCCCTGGAAAATCTAAGTCAAATTTACTCTCAATTGTGCCAATGTTGAACAGAAAAAGATGGTGCTATTCTTGGAAACTATTACGCCTCTGAAAGCCCTTTTTTGTTTTCCCCAATAATAATTTCCATTTGAAACAGAATCTTGACAGAAAGGGCAATATAATTTTGAGTTGCAACATACCTTGTCTGACAATATCGCTCCGTCGATCAGCTTGTCCTTGGTATGGATTTTGGATGTTTATACGAACGTAATTGGAGGTAGTAGTTGGTGGTACACGTGTACCTTCCAGGATAAAATGCGCTTACTCAGTTTTTTTTTTTTTTTGGTTAGCAATACAACAAAAAACTGAACTACACATACATTGACATTTTTTATATATGCAATAGACCTTTTTTTTTTTTTTTTTTTTTAAATTTTTATGGAATATGGTAACACTAAAATGTCTCTACTCAAAAAAAGGAAAACAAAAAATAAAAAATAAAAATATATATATTGATGCATCATAACAGTATCAAACCAACCTTAAATGTCAAATAGGTTGTGCTTTTAATCACAAAACCAGCAGTGAATCTGCATGTGCGATGTATAGGGTGGCTATTATCACCCTTCAATTTTCTTTGCACCTTGATTATTTTATATTTTTCAAGGTTTTACAAAAACTATGAAAGTTTTTCATAAGAATTGGTCGCATACAATCCACTAGAAAACATCGATCATTTTGAATTACTTTGTAGAAATTAGAAGGTTTTACCACGATAGCTTTTGAAAAATAAAGCAGAGATTGTAAATGACTAAAATGTCCACTTAAACGATAGCTTTTAAAAAATTTTCTTCTATAGAGTTTTTCAAAACGATGTTTTTAAATGGACAACACAACCTCTTTTCAAGAAAACCTTTTATATTTTTCATAGAACTTTTGAAAAGTTTGAAATAAGTTAGGGGTGTGTGGAAAGTTCAGGGTTGTCAAGGTTACCCTAGGATAAAATAAATATTGATTAAATTTAATATGTTTTAATTGGGATAAAAAAATTTAGTCACTTTAACATTTTATAATAAAAAATTAATATAACTAACATATGTTGATGAGATGTAGAAATGCAAACAAGCCGAGCCAAGCTGAGGTTTGGAGTGCTCAATCTTACTTCATTAAATAGCTTCGTTGTTTGTTATCAAGCCGAGCGCGTTTAACTAGCTTAAACTATTGTGTTTAAGCTTGGTTCGTTTACTATTGAGCTGAACTTCTAACAAGCCTAAATTACTAGAATTCAATTCAGCTAAGAAGAAAGTATAGAAGCTTGTGCTCAAGCTTAAAAGCTCAAAATCGGTTTAAGTTTGAACTTAAGCTTGTCTTGAGCTTGTTAAAGTGGTTTTGCATCTATAATTTGTAACATTTAAGTCTAATGAGAAATATTTATGAACTAATAATCCCTACCTTAATTTTATTTGTCATTATTTTTAATCATAGTCAAACTGTTTTACTTTATAATTAAAAAAAAAATGTTTTATTAAACAAGCCTACTAATGAGCTCATTAATGAGCCTCGTTTCGATTGAGTCCTTAACAAGTTTTTTTATCAAATTCTTAACAAGCTTGTTTGCAAGCCTAGACAAGCCAAGCTATAGTTTGTTATGACAAAGAATCCCGTCTCTATAACTTTACAATATACATATCAATCAAGCATCACCTGATCAATAGAGAAGCCAGGGATGATAAAGAAACTCAACTCAAATATTGCAAATATATCTGAAGAACAATTGGCAGACGTCTTTACCAAAGCTCTACGTTCTCAAAGATTTTAGAGAAATGTAGGGTGTTCAATAACAAGCCACTAAAGGGGAGAGTTAAAACTAAAAAGCAATATATTAATGTCTTGATTGGTTACTAGCTTGTGATGTTATAACCTTGGTCATATTTTTTCTCTCTGTGTTTTCTTTGAATGGTGGATGTATGGACATGCACATGTAAGGGTTTAATTAATATTGTACTGTCTTAACTTAGTAGAGGTATGTGGTATGAAGTTACAAGAGGTTTCTGTTGCTGGAAAACATGAACAACCTTCTTTCTTAGGCATGTTCAGCTCTTGTATTTCCCTTATTTTCTTTTGTTAGTTTTAGTTCCTTTTTTGTGTGTGTTGCCATCTCTCATCAAGAGTTCATTCTAGCTAGGATGAATGTAGCCAACACTACCAATGAGAGAGAGAGAGATAGAGAGAGAGAGAGAGAGAGCTAACATGAGTAGATCCATCGTTGCCAAAATACGAGCCGCGTCCCACTAGGGAAAGCAAAAGGCATTCGAGACAATATGAACACAGGAGACTTCCCATCCTTGTCTATAGCCAAAGCCAAACGTCTGCATTTTCCGATCAGGTCCAAAGCAATATCTATTGTATTGAAAGAAACAATAACAAGTGAGAATTGTGGCAAACATATATATATATATATGAGATCGAGTGTGTTAAAAATGAATAGATCCTCTCACCAAACATTTTACCCACAATACAATATGAAAGAAGTGTAGCACCATTCCTCTCCTTTTCTGGATCAATAAGATTGTCCACTGGAGTGACACTGTAAAGATAGCGTGCTGTTTCATTATGGCCTTGGCCACAAGCAACTACAACTGGGAGGTAGCCATACGCATCTGCAATGCTAACCAAGTTACTATTCTTTTCATACATGGAAATTGCCATCTGGGTCATCCCCGCTAAGGCTGCATCAAAAAATGCTGTCACTCCACCTTCAGTAGTTCGTATTTCCAAGTCTGCATCGGACATGAGCTGCACCAAATCCCTCACAATATCCACATGCCCACTAGGCACAGCCCGATGAAGAATTGTTTTGCCTCCATCATATATATTTTTTATTGCTTCCGGGTGACGGTCAAGAAAGCTTTTTAGAGCAACCCGATCACCACTCCACATAGCTTCCTCTAGAGTTCTCGAAGAATAATCCAACTGTGGCCCTGGGAAAAATGCCAAACTACTTTATCAAAGAATAATCCAACTGTGGCCCTTGGAAAAATGCCAAACTAGACTTTACGGAATTTTATTTACTGATCATGTAATTCACTAGAAAACATCATTTTAAACAATTTTACAGGAGAAAGTTTTTCCAAAATATTTCGTTTAAGTAGACTTTTTGGCTAAAAATTATACAGAGATTTTAAATGATAAAAAAATCCACTTAAATAATAGATTTTGAAAAAAATTTCTCCTGCAAAGTTGTTCAAAATAATGTTTTCTAGTTGATCATGTAACAAATTTTTATAAAAACCTTTTATATTTTTTGTAAAACCTTGATTAATAAAAATTAGTGGGGTAAGCAAATAAAATTAAGGGGTTGCAAAAACTGTTCTCTTTGGAAAAAAGAAAAAAAATTTAAGCCTACTAGAAAGGTAAGTCCCAAAATAGGGCCCTCATTTTTTAGCCTATGACGCCTTAGGCAGCTACTTTCCTTGCCGGCCCCCAAAACCCCTAAACCGGCCATGTGTGTTTGACAGAAAAGATGTAAAGGTGGAACGAAGAAAAGGTAGGAAGATGGATTTTCCATTTCTAGGTAAGTGAGACCCTCCTTTCATTCTCAAATGTTTGGTAGGATAGATAAAACAACAATAAACAATAAGTATTCTACTATTCTACCAATAAGTATCTTACTATTTTACCCTCACATATGAAAAAGGTTTTTTAGATAAATTTTTTTTGTTGAAGCTAATGTGGTCATTTCATCAAAATGGCTCCCCCTGGCTCCCCTACATACACAAAAATGAGAAAAAACGGAAGTGAGTGGTCTTTAATCCCTCTCACCCTATTTATCTTTTCACTTCATCTTCCAACCAAACAGAGTACAAGGGTGTCCTCAGACTTGGCTTGTCATTAAATTTGAGGAGTTTCTTCAGTATTTCACCTTCCGAGGGGCTCTTCAAATCTCAACAACTAAAAATAGTTTTGCTCTCTCTCTCTCTCTTCAATGTTGAAGATTGAGTTTGGTTCTTCAAATGTTATTTGGCCAATAAAATATTCAGTTTTGCTTTCTCTCTTTTCATAAATCATTCATAACCATTTTAACTTCTTAAAAAAAATAATCCCATATTAAAATAATTAATTAATTTTATAACCCAATGAAACAATAAAATAATCTTTCTTCATTTTTCTTTCATAATAAATGTAAACACTTTGCCTGTAGATTTCTGGTAGTTGAAACCATCATAAATTGGCATAACAAGTAAAAGAAAACCAAAAGTTTTTCAAATTAGCAAAAGTGGAAAGAGAACAAACAATAATTAAAAAAATAAAATAAAATAAAGTTTGGAAATCCATTGGAGTGCAACACAAGCATGCCTACCTCTTCAAATTGCTGCATACTCGCATAGGTCACTAAAGTGCAACTTTGGTGAGAAATTTGAGGAATCGCTTGGAGATGCTTTAACAATTTACATGAGATTTCAGTTCATCCTTGGTTTTTTTAATTCTGTCATTTTAGGTAAGAATTTTGCGCTTTGGTGTGGGTTATTAGGTCAATTGCCCTATTGCATACCAATAGATTGCTTGCTTGCTTGTTCAACGATATGTGCGCCCAGCTTTTGTATGTTCAAACAATCAAGTGTACGGAAATTTCTACACCTTGATTATTGGGTTAATGATACAAGTATATAACTTAAGGAAAATGTTATTTCACTTATTTTTTATCATTCATTTTTTTACTACCCATTTTATATGTCAAAAGTGGATTGGTAAAACTATCATGTAGGGCCCAGTATGAGAAAATGCATGAAAAACTGTCGCATATAAGTAGGTGGGAGAGTATAGGTGAAATAAATGGGTGAAATAACACTATTCATAACTTATATTAGCACTCGCATTGGGATTGTATCTCATGCATTAATAGGTTACAGGGTATACTGGGCTAATGCATGGGACAAAACTCTTAATGCATGGTGCTAATATAAGTTATATTAGAATGTGCTCACTTGACCGAGACTATATATATATTAGGAATACAACTCAGTCCAAGTCAGGAGAAAATCTAAACTGGACCAAAGTAATTTGGTCCTTCAAAATCTAAACCGGAACCGGACCGGTTCTCAATTTTTTACTTTTTTATTTTTTCTTAGAAGGTAAGAAATGATTGAATAAGTATTAATATTCAATGAGTAGATAAGTATTATTATTCCTTGAATAATACTTATATAGGGAGTATAATATATTAATGTTAACATATATATATATATATATATATATATATATATATATATATATATATATATATATATATATATATATATATATATATATATATATATATATATATATATATATATTTCAGAATTTGGGAATTTGGTCCAGGTCTGGTTTTGAAACCCCCTAAACTAAAATCGGACCGATTATTGTTTGGACCGGAACTAGACCGGTCTAGTCTGGTCCTCGGATCTATCCGAACCATGTTGCACCCCTAATATATATATATAAAGAGAGAGAGAGAGAGAGAGAGAGAGAGAGTGGGGTAGGATGATGATCAAATGAGCACAAGCTGATATAAGTAATATTAGCCCCTACATTGGGGGTTGTATCTCGTGCATTTGTGGGTTGCAAGATATATACATTGAGCCAATGCACGGGATACAATTCTTGATGCATGATTATGATATAATTAATTATATGAGTACACCTAATCAGGACAGTATATATGGGGAGAGATCGACTTACACCTGGTGTATGTGGAGAACTCTTACACTTTTTGTTTTACCATTGATCTCTTTTGATCCAAAGGCTGTGTATCTTTTGAAATCTTTAATATTAACTAGTTATTGCACACGTGCGTTGCACGTGAATTTTTTGTCAACAATAAAATGATCTAAAGATTATCAATTATTTTTCCTAAATAAACATATAAAAGATTGATGCTTCCCAAGATCTTTTTAGCTTGAATAGGGATTGACCCTTTTCATGTAGCATAGCCCCTCATCTAGTGGTAATTATCTCTTCAATATTGTCCATATCGATTAAATATAAACTTTATTTACTTAAGGAAGGTTATGCGGCCATTCGTTCTTTAACATTTAATCCATATCAAGTGTGAAAATTTGAGATGTTAAGAAATTATTTATTACTCCGTAAAAGGTTTTAGTCCGTGTACATCAAATGATCTGAAAATAAATCTTAATACAAAATGACACGTAACTATTAAGAATCTTGACAAATAACTTATTCATTGTCCACCAATTTTCTACACATCTACAATAAGAAACATATCAATGAAGAAGTAAAAAAGAAAATAATTAGAACCAAAATAAATAAAGAAAGTATATACTTAATCTCTAGAGAGAATTTAATTTGGTTGAATTGTTAACCATATGGCAAGTCCATTGTATCCTAGAAATTATATGCAAAAGAATAGACTAAATTTATTAATGAATTAGTAGTTTATATAATGTGACTTACACATCAACAAATTCCAATACATTTTGAATCACTTAAAGAATAAGTACATACTCAAAAAGATAAGAGTCCTAACACCATATTACTATCATGGGATATTATTCTACTTCATCCAAATGAAACTTTACTACTACCTCTCTTCAACATTTTTGTATTTTTTTTTTTTTTTTTTGGGGCTGAAGAATCTATGGATCCCTACTTTGTAGCGAGACATTCCACAATGCATCATTGGAGCTCAACATCTCATTAATTGAAACAACTAAAGATAACATAGCATGAAAACTAATCTTTGGATTCAAAAAATAGGAAAAATAACAAATCAAAAAATAAGGAAAGATGCCTCATCAAGAACATTTAGAAACCTAAGGCCCTTGCTCTCTGGCCCACCCCTCAAATCACCCATAGACAGTGTAGTCTTAAGAAGGGAATTTTAATCTCCAAGAAAAAAATCAGAAAGACAACATAGAGATTGAGCATTTAAAAAATAATAATAAAATGAAATACATACCTCTTACAAGGGATTTTTTATCAGTAAGAAAAAATTAGAAAGAGAATGAGCATATAAAAATAGCTTTTCAATTCCCATCGGATATTTCCAAGAGCAATTTTTCGTCAAAAGAAAAAATATAATTAGATAATTTACCACATAAAATAAAAGGTTTAGCATTCAAACACAAAAGCATTTTAGCAAATTGCTTATGAAACTCCACCAATCAAATCAAAAGTAAGTGAAAATACTCACAACAAAAATAAAAAACACAAAACCATAAACTTGAATAAAAAAAACTCTAGGAAAGATATATAGAATTTAAATGAAATATGATTGCATAAAATTAATTTCTCAAAGGAACAAAATTAAATAAAACCTAATGTAATTATTAGCATTCAAACCAAAGCCCAACTCAACAAATTTCCAGCACAGTACCATATATATATTATAATTTGCAGAGCAAAACTTACCAGAGAAGGGAGAAGTCGCCGTTAATGGAAAAAGTGGAGAGAATGTTGAAACTACTCTTGATGGAGAAAGTGGAATTTACAATCCGGTTGTTTATTTATTATATACGAATTATAGTTTCTGTTTTCTTAGAATTCCTATCTGGGATTGGTTTTATTTAATTATTATATGAATTATATTTTCCTTATAATTCTTATTAAGGTATGTGCTTTATAGTGCTATATTTACTATATATGTAGAAGGGTTGTTGTATAGTTTTCTTAAAATTCTTATTAAGGTATATGTTTTATATTACTATATTTCCTATATATGCAAAAGGGTAGTTGTATAGTTTCCTTAAAATTCTTATTAAGGTATGTATTTTATATTGCTGTATTTCCTATTTATGCAGAAAGGTACGTAGTTGTGTATTTAAAAATTAAAATAAGGGTATATTAGTCAATCAAAAGTTTTTCTCACATTTATCTTTTTATAGGTAGTATAGATAGATAATACACGCGGGTCGGTTTAAAGATAAAACCCAAACCCATCGTACCCATTTTTATAGAACTCTCCCCTTCACCTCTCACTCTCTCAGCCTCCCCTTGCTTTTTAACTACGGCACCTAAGCAATATACATTTATACCTATAAATCCATCCTTCACAATTTCACAATCTGAAGCAATTAATTCATTCATCTCAAGCAATTTCACAATATGATGGGGTAGTGAAGATATGCGTATATTATTTATGTTTTTTGCTACACGAAAAAACAGAGCCAAAGCTCAAACAAAGAGAGGGAAAAAAAATTGTGGAAAAACAATTATCCTACTTTGACTCTACTTAAGCCAATGACTTCTGACCCTTTAAAACACATTAAACCAAGATCATATTTGAGAAATTAAATAAAAAAAATAAAAAAAAAAGACTTTGGTTATATTTAGATTATGGGTGATTTAGAAATTTTACATAGTCCTTAACCAAAAAAGTAATGAAAATGAGATCTGTGTAGTTTTGGCTCAACCTTAGGGGAGGTCAATATAATTTTTTAAATGTCAAGAGAGATTAATGTAATTTTCCCTCCCCCCTCTCTCTCTTTTTCTTAAGGGAGGGGGGCATTGTTTTTGTAGCCTCACTCCGTTTCCCTTGAAGCCTTTCCCATAATGTTTTTAGAGGCTAGAAAAATACTATTTTACCTATCTTTTATCACCCATGTTTATTACCCATCTTATGAGTCAAAAGTGTCTATGTGAGACTAATCATGTGAGACCTAACATGGAATATAGAGAAACGATCACATATGGATGGGCAAGAGAATGTAAGTGAAACAAATGGGTGAAATAGTATTACCCTAGAGGTTATATGTCTCCATTCTACCTCTTCGTTGATGAGAGAGAGAGAGAGAGAGAGAGAGAGAGAGAAAGAGAGACCTGGGATAGGCGAGGTTACCAGGCCGTGATCACTGACTTCTCCTTGTGATTTTGGCTCTTGCATTTTGGCCAAAAAATCCCAAGCATCTTTGGCTGAAGTCAATTTCCTAATCTGAGAAAGTATATCTGTTCCACATGAAATTTGAATCGCATGTAAAGCCATGGCATTTTTTTTTCTCCAAATCTTGAACTCAGGTTCATCCTTTTCTGGTTGAGGATCAGTTATGGTGTCCCAAAGATCTTGACCCAGCAAGTAGTTTTTTAAACAATCCCTCCAATTTTCATAGTTATCTTTTCTCAGAACTTCAGGAACAATTTCATTCCACCTTGAATTTGTCGCCATATTAGCTCTGATAAAACTGACCTGTGATGTTGGAATGAAACATAATCAAAGACAAGAATGGCGACAAGCCGACAACAGTTATGTATGAAGATCAGTGACAGGGTCGGCCCATGTTGAACCTCCCTGAGTTACGTACTTAATTGCAAACTGCACGGGGCAATATATATATAATTTAAAAAATAAATAAATAAACAATTTAAATGTAATTGCTAAAGTTCCTTCATTTGATTCTTTTAATCTTTAGTCAAAAGCAAAAGCTATATAATAATAATAATAATTAAAAGGGCCTATCTTGAGGATACATACATACATACATACATACATATATATATATATATATATATATATATCTCTCAAAAGGCCTCTCTTGGACCCCAATGAAAAATGTGTATTAGGCACCTAATTCACAGCAAACCCATACACACGTAAGGTTTTATAGTTTTCATTAGATTTGAATTTACACGATCCATGAGTTGTGGATTGTGATCATTGAGTTCTTATATTAATATGAGTCTGTAGTTTGCCAAAGGGTTTTCTCTTTATCCCAAAATAAATAAATAAAAACACAAGCACTAAGGGTACCAAAATGGGCATGTCCATGCAAACCCTTTGCGATAAACTTACAGAGGCATCTGGGTACAGTTAGGGAAGAAACCAATAAAAAGAGAATTTTCTAACCGCAACTTATGCTGAAGACAGTTCAACAAAAAGAGAATTTTCTCTCTAATTTAAATAGGAAAAACACTGTTTGTTCCAAATATTGTTTCCAATTTTGGACAAAAAATATACTATTATTTTTATTGATATTCTTTATTTTTTAAAAATCAAATATGATCAAAGTTATTTTTGAGAGATTTGAGAAATACCTTGAAGCACATATAAATCTATTTTTGAGACACTTTTTTAAAAGTACGTGCAGTGGTTGAATATATACAGGTAAGGATATAACTTATATCAACACCTTACATTAGGAGTTGTACCTCGTGCAGTGATAGATTACATGGTACATTGGGTCAATGTAAGGCATACAACCCCAAAACATGATGCTAATATAATTTAATTATATCAACACTTATTGTCTTGATCAGGACTGTGTATATATATATATATATATCTTAAGTGAGACCGTTTTTCAAAAACAAATGGATAAAATCCAAAAATAGGAAATCCAACCCATACTTTAGCAGGTAGTCAAATAAGCAATGAAGTGGCTAATACATAGACAAAGAACATACCTGTTGACTGTTTGTCAATTCCTAACCGCAACTTATCCTCCCTTTCTATTTCTCTCCCTGTCCTTCTATAATATTGTGATAACGACTATGATAAAAAGCCAGTCAAGTATGCATCTTGGAATGAAGTACGTTCCGGCTTTTATGATAAAGAAAATTATGCATCTTGAAAGAGAAGTAGTGAACACAGCAAGTTTCTTATATTCTTCTTCTTTATACTTGTAATATTCTAATTCTTTTCTTTAGGCAAAATCAATGTTTATTGTCTTCTCGGCAATCCAATAGAGAGCATCAAAGCAAAAGGCAGAAAATGGAAATTCAAGAACTGCCCGTGGGACTTTTTCATTTAATTTCCTTTTTTGGGTTGGCTCCATTAAAAGTTTAATTTCCTCTTTTTGGTTGGCTCCAAGATTGAACTTTATTCCAAATTGAGGGCTACTGATTTTGGTATGTACATTTATTTTTCCAAAAGAAAAGAATAAAGACGAATGTAGGAAACTTCTTGTGTTCACTAATTCTCTCTCAAGCTACAAACTTGATTACGTCTTTCACATGTTGTTTATCACAGTATTATAAAATTGCCAAAGAGAGAGACAGAAAGGGATAACTCACTGCGGCAAGGAATATTAATTGACAAAAGGTATGCTCTTTGTCTATAGCATTTTGCAAATTGCAACTTAATCAATTGCTTGATATTACAGTCTCACGCAATATCCTATCAGAAAATACTTGTCTCCACCCAGGGGTGAAGGACCTCCTCCCTCCTCCCTCCCTCTCTCATATTGTGCTACTTGTCCAAAAAAAAAAAAAGGAGAATTGATTGTGTGCATGCATTCCTATATTCACATAATTGTGAACACATGCATAAGTTCATATTTACATGTTATATGTTTATGTTAGCATGAATGCGTGTTTATTTGTTTGTTCATATTTTGGAGTGGAGGTGGCAAAAAATTTGGGTTGGATTTCCATTTTTTGGATGGTTTTTGCCATTTGTTTCCGAAATGCCCTTTTAACTTTAGATATGAGAGTGTATAGAGGCGTGTGTTATCCCAGAAGGTGTTCTTTGTGTTTTTGAGGTGTAATGAAAACAATTATAAACACACCCACACACACTCTTAAACTACCGATTGGGGACAAGCTGCCTATCACGGTTATATAAAATAATTTCTCAGAAGGAAAGAGCAGCCAAGCCTCCTTCCTAGCTCCCTACCCGGCCACCCCCAACACACACACACACGCTCACACAACCCTTTTCGTAGATGTAGCACTTAATTTGACTTCAAGTTCAGCAAGTGCATTGGCTCTTCTTTTTTCCTTTTTTCTTCTTCTTTTATTCAAAGTGCATTGGCTCATTATCATATGGTTGCAAGCTTTGATTGGAGTGCTACAGTTCTGGAATTTGCAAAGAGGTTGAATTTACATTTTGTCACCTTTTAATTTCTTTACAATATTTTTTTTTTTTTCAAAGCTACTTTTATTCCTGATAGTTAGATGTGGAGTGTTACACTATTGAAATTGAACATATTGATGTCGGCACACTAGAGAAGCTTGAGCAACAAGGAATAGATTGCCAACCATTTATATTTTACAGAGAGCAAGCTCTATGAAATAGATTGGTCCTGAATGGAATTTATCTTTTTTTCTTTTTTTTCTTATTTTTTTGGGGGGTTGGTGTGGGGTGTTGCGTGTTCTTTGTAATGGGATACCAAAAAGGGGTGGGAAATTGGAAATGCTGTCCTTGGCGGGTTTTTAGTTATATGATGTTTTTGAATGTGAAGACAGCAGGCAGCAGTTGCTCATAGTGGGCTAACCTGCTTGCTCTTCGCTCCGTTCCATTCTTGCAGACCAACAATGTGCCTCAGTTTTTTTATTCTCTTTTACATTTTTTTGGGGAAAAACTCTGAATAATCTGAAATAGGGCATTTTATGTTTGCTTACCGACTACAGAAGACTTTTAAGGGACAATATGCAAAATATCACTATGAGGGAGCATATAAACAACATCAGTGTCGATCAAAAAGCATCCTGCCTCATTTACTTCGTCCTCAACCTCAGAATTTTTTTAACAGAGTCAAAAATTTTGATTATCTAGCACGTAATGTGTGCCTATATATGCTTTATTTGGTAATCTGTCGGAATCATCATCCGGCCTCATACGACATCTCTTTGGTGCCTGCAATGCAGGTGGCGTCAGTATAGCCGGAATTGAAGGGAGATTTTCAGGAGTCTCTTGGATGCTAGCAATTTCTTTAGGCCGGAGAGCATTTTGCATTCTTGGAGGAATTTCTCTCTCTGATTGGAGTTGCAAGCTGATGCAATAAAAAATACACGGTCAAGACTAGCTCACCAAAATAATCAACAAACTTCCACCAATCTGTTGATTGTCACAAGAACAATGCCAGATAGTAGGCAACCACAATCAATATTCTCTCAAGAACACGAAAGTAGGAAAATAAAGGAGAACTCTCTCTCTCAATATTATTAATCAAATAATCAAATAATCAAAGTCTGAACTAAAACTATTTGCCATAAGACTTACATCCCTTTATATAGAGAACTAATAAGAAAAACCTAGTTCTACTAGAATAAGACAATCTAATTCTACTAGAACAAGTAAGAAGAAAAATCTAGTTCTACTAGAACAAGACAACCTAGCTCTACTAGAACAAGAAAATATCAAACTACCTAAGAAACAAATTAAATTAAAAGAAATAATTAAATAATAATAATAAAGACTCTTAAAATATTTAAATAAATTAGAATCCTGATTCAGCAGCAAGACGTCCAACAGTCCGTGGTGTATATGCCGATGCAATCTGCATCATTAAGCGGGCCAGATGATGCTAAAAAAGGAGGAGAAATCTCGAATGCTTCACATATATGTTTCACCGATGGTTGGCTTTGAAGAAGATTTAATAAGTGGTGGAGCAGCAAGAGCAATAGCTTCCTTGTTGGAAAAACTTTTGTCAAGGCCAGCATGGCTCCAGAACTGGAAGTACGATAGGCTGGAGAAAATCCTCCTGATGGTTTTTGCTGAGTGTTCTCTTCTTCATGCATTGAAACTTCCTGTGAAAAGTGCCTCCAGATTACCACTGGCTGTTGTTCCAAAAGTCCATCAGTTGATGTCTTAATGGGCAATAATGAGTTGGCTTTAATTGTGTTTTAATGCAGATCTTGCTTTGACTGATTGAATGGCCCTGGCAGTGTTTCTTCTGGAATTTCACCCCACTGTATACAAGACGTCATTGTTAATGACAAATATTTTCGTTTTTTGGAAGTCAGAGAATAAAGCAACCAAAACATAGAGCCTATGACTTTTGAAAATCATGCGTTCTGAACTACCAGCATAAGAGGGTCTTACAATTATCTGTCATTTCAATTTTTCTTGAATCAGAGGAAGCTTCCTAGCTTAGGACTAGATATTCCTACTTCAAGTGCTACTCTAATTGGGTGGTCGCTGCAGTGAAGAGGCCCAGAATGCCGTAGATAAGTTTCCCAATCATATAAAACCTTAAGGCGATTCAAAATAGCATTATCTCACAGCCACACTGTCATGGGAAGATGGGAAAGCACATGCCTCTCATTCTCATCATCATGACCTCTATTATAAATATACTTCATAGAGTTCTATGTGTTAAATCAAATATCATGGTGTTCTATGATGGTTCCAGTGTTTATAAATATTTTAATTTAACTCAAAAATTTTTTTATCTTCAACAAGATACACTGTGTGAAAGAATTGAATTCCCATTGATAATAGATTCTTTGATTACAAACTGTTGATACATGAATTTTGTTGAACGGGTCAAACCAATGAGAAGGCGACACGTGTCCATCATCTAATGACATGGCCTTGACTTTTACCTCACCACGTGGGGATGCCAAGTCTATCTCCATGCTAAAGTCGACCTCTACCTAAGGGTACTAGGTCTACCTCACAAATATCCCACCTTCAATGAGAATACCACTTAGGGTGGATACCTCTCTTGTCGGAGATGCCCTTCTTCGGAAGGATGTCGAGCTCTCGCCCATCATAAGTCGCCATTAGCCTTCGGCATAGCTATTGCTTAGTGCCTTCGGCCTAAGTACCCTCGGTGAGTACGTCACAGGTCATCGAGGATGCCCCTCTCCGGAGGGACGCCCTCATTATCGAGGATGCCCGAACCATCTCGAGGTGGGTTCTCGTGCCCTCTTCGAGTCGGATGCCTGTCACATCGCGTGATGGGAGTCGAGGTCGGCGATCTACTTGATCCCCCTCGAAGGTACAGTCCTAGTTCAACACTAGTCTGGGTTGAGGCAGAACCTGGGGGGCTCAATCACGAGCTTAACTTTCAAGTAAGGTCACTCGACGTACCTTAGCTTCTCTCAACAACTGGGACTGTTGGAGGATCTTGGTTTGGTGGCTAGAGAGAAGGTTCACTAAAGTAGAGGTTACCCACATGGCATTGAGGGTCGACGCTTCTTTAGTCTATCTGAGAGCAAGTGGGGCACTGTGACCCCGAGTCACATCATCTCCGGAAAGCTGACACAACGGCGGACTAGACAAGTGGGGTAGCGTGTTCAACTCACCAAGCCAGCTGACATAGTAGGTGGGGTACTGTAGTAGACCTGCTGTAGTAGACCTACCCTATGCGGCCCAGGTCTACTACCCCCCTACTAACCAGCTGGATCCTACTTAGTCTCTCCACTATAAAAAGCCTTCTTTGGCTTCCTCGAGAACAACAACCAACACCGGATCCCAACATGGGATACTAACACTATGGATACCATGTACATCACGTACACCACGATGCATATTACGACCCTCACCATCAGGATGAACATCTCCTTGGGTCTTTCCAGGTTCTATTAGACTAGAACCTCTCCAATGGCGAAAGTTGCCATTCTCCCTGCCTTTCTCCTGTCTCCACATTGCTCTCAAATTGCTTCTCTCTCTCTTCCACCATGGTTTATCCCACAGTCCCACCATCTCACGTGGTTGACCTCCTCGAATACGACCCATGTGGGCTCTATTGACTCTATGTCGATATCTCCCACAAACATTTTGGCGACTCTGCTGGGGAGGCAGTACACGTGATGGTGTTCTACCCCCACCAAATTTCCTTTTCTTGTCAATTATTTTTCTCATTTTATTCCACAAGTCTTTACTTGGATTATTGAAGCTGTTAAGCACAGCATGGTTCGTAGCAGTTCTTGTGAACTAAGGTTGAAGATGGTGTACCTTCTGAAGGTGTATCCAAAGCATGGAGCAAATCTTCCTCAGTCAAAATCACTACAAAAAAGAAAATACATTATTATATTTTGCGTGTGTCAGTCTCTAACTACTGGCACCACACCACCACAGAAAAAGCATTCGGTTCCTTGTACGATGCACCATGTATGCAGCCTTTCTTACGTGGGTCCCTCATCGACTCATGAAGCTTGTGTAGCTTTCAATGGTTCCTCCATGTCTCCATGGATATCGTCTGCCTCGACATGCAACCAGCATAGGCGACTCAGCCCTTTCATGATGCTCGCTAAGCGCGACTTATGCACATCTGAAAGAAAAAGATAAGTCTACTAGCATTGCTTTCTTTTTTATTTATTATTATTTATTATTTACCAGCTTTATTGTACATTACTTTCTTTACTGAAGTTCCTCACATGCTAGTAGCATCATGATTTATTTCTATGATTATTTTAAAGACACATAGACATGCAGACTGCTTGTTATCACAAAGTGTGAGAAAGTATACCATACTTCCATCAACTTTTAAAAAAAAATAATAGATCTCAAATTTGGTCAAGTCACCACAAATAATATAAAAAATTAATATAAAATGCCATGATTACCTATTTTTACTCTTGTCAGTTATAAAAGTCCTTTACTTTTGTTATTATCTAAACATGTCTACCACAAGAAAGAAATAAAAAGTACACTTTTTATAATAAAAAATGCTACCCATGGCTTAATATGCACTACGTGTACCCAACACCCACATCTCATTCCAACATCTTCTTTATTACAAATATATTAATTTACTTAGATGCTCATTGCAAAAATGCTTTAACAATATATTTGTCATATGTCACTCCACGTTGAAACCAAGGATTGTCGAACCAAGGATTGGAATATTTATTTAAATGATTAAGAGCATTTATTTATTACATTTAATTATTGCTTTAATATTCATGGCATGGGCATCAGCCAAGCTATTTGCATATAGCTTAATTATTCTCATTATATGCAATTAAATCTCCATCATAATTATAATATGTTTTGAACATGCTACTTGGCATATTACCCTCACGTAATACTAGCCCACAATTTTCCACATACCACCAACAACCCATTCTTACCCATTGGGTATTCATAGAATCCATGACACTAAGATTCCATTACAGAAAAATAGCTATGCACACTGCTCTATGCATACTACCCATGTATGGATTAAAACCCAACTGAAGACCACGTGACTAAAGTGTCACTGCTAAGTCACATCACCTTTATACTGACCCCTTTTTTACCTCATTTTTTTATTATCAAAACATTGCATAGAAAGTAACTCAGCCCATGCCTCATCTTTAATTTCTCGCAGGCTTTATGTCATTACTCAAGCAAGTGAAGGCCACATGTCTCAACATGCTGTAAGAATAAACGGGTTGATCTGGCGTTTTAAGAAAAAAAAGAGAGAATGTTAAGTCGGAGATGGGGCCCAAAGCAAAAATCAATATTGTATTGACTTGAGATGGAGCTCTCGAGCTACATGCCGTATTGTTCTACCTCGTAACTACATAGTTATGTTACACCAACTCGCTAACTCATAATCAACAGGCGATGATCAGCACAAAGTAGCATACTTTGGCATGTGTACCAAAATGGACAGCTTTGGAGCAGCTGTACATATTACGTGGCTCATCATCTTATTCCCACCGCATTGGATAATGTGTGGATCACCATGACAACACCGACGTATGCCTATTGCGGTTTATACATTTGATTCAGTGGACCTACTTCACTCACGAGCTAGTATTGATCCTTAAGGGCCGATCCATGGTACCTATTGCCTCCAGTTAATGAAGGCGCCTCACTGTTATCAACTCATTGCAAGGGGAAGGATCTTATGCTTCTCAACAGTATTAAGGCATGTCGACTCACATCACTCGAGCAAATTGCCTACTCATACATGGAGGGCCACCAATCAATGCATGAAGCCACATCACACGTGACTAGCTCCCACTAACTCTGAAGAATTTACGCGTTGAATGCACCATCTCAGATCACTCGACTTATGCAGTCAAACTCGAGTCCACTACCTCGTATAAAATTTATGCAGTGAACTACCTCATGCAGGTCCACCAGCTTGCAATGAGCCATCTCGAGTCTATAATCTCACGCATAGATTGACTCAATTCAATTAACTTCCCCATAGAAGCCGCCTACTCATGCAGGGGCGCGCACCATGTCAAGTCCACCACCTCGTACAGAGCCAACTTGCCTCTATTGTCTCACACAGAAAGTGCCATGTCAACTTCATTATCTCATGGGTAAATTAAAAGATCGATCCACAACCTTATGCATAGAGGTTACCTCCCATTCGTTGCTCAGGCGAGGTCTTTCTCCCTTATTTAAACGTTATCAGCTTGGCGTTGAACTTCTGGAACACTACACCTCGCCCAAAAAAAACAGGGGAAAGCTCACTTTCCGCCTCTATTATATGTGGCACCCATATCGACATTGGCAGGCCTTCTAAATGTAATGCCTTGTGACAAATGTTTCAAATACATCGACTTAAACGCACCCATGAACCCATTTGGCAGCGTGTGCATCAGTACGGCAACATCGACTCGCATCTGATATGGCTCACATCACATGTTCGGGGCCAAACTCCACTATCTAGTTATCAACACGCGATGAGAGCCATGCAAACTACACTTTAGTTGAACCTGGTCTATCACCTCACGGATGGAAACTCACCTCAAGTTCACTCATGCAAAGTCTTTCTCCTCTATTTGAACATTGAGACTATTATGGCTTCATTCTAGTCGGGTCCACCACCCAAATCAAGCATGCAGATTCATTTCAAGTTTGCCGCTGTGTGAAGCACCACGCTGAGCCTGCAAAGTGCCTTAACACCACCGACTCATGCATGAAGGATCAAGCCAATTCATGCCCGTAGTGTACCACCCTACTCATACACGGATCTACCTTGGGCTCACCGCCTCTGGTGTATGGAATCTTCAACTTCCTCCTTGGATTGAAGCTACCTCGACGGTTGCCTGCACGAGATCGAGCTCACATGTGTCCAATCCAACTGAATGAACCAGCTTGGCCAGGGCCGGTTCTGAGTTAGTTGGGGCCCTAGGCGAACTCCTAAAATGGGGCCCTCTTCCTTCTACACATATTCTAAAAAAAAAAAGTTTTAAATATCAAAAAAAAAAAAAAAAAATCCTACTACCAAGTACCAACATAAAGTTTGTTTGCTTTTATAGATTAAAATGACAAGAGATTATTACAAAAACTTATAAAGAAATAATACATATAACATACTTTTTGCTTCATAATTGAGCAAAATCCACTTTTACAACATCAAAAAGAAAAAAAAACAAATGCCAAATAAAATTTAAAACTACAATACCAAAAGAAATTAATCAATTACAACAAAGTGTCATTTAAATATTACTCTTCTCGCATTTTTAGATGCAAAATTATTAATTAAGCTACTATAATCAAGCTTTTCTACCATATCCTTTTCAATAGATAATATAGCCAATCAGGTCAATCTTTCTTGTGACATGGTTGAACGAAGGTAAGATTTGATCAACTTCAACTTTGAAAAGCTTCTTTCTGCAGAGGCAACTGTAACTGGTATAGTCAATAATATTCTATAAGCAATCCAAGCATTTGGGAAACAACCATCCATTTCTTTCAAATAATTCAATACTTGTATTGGATTTTTTATATCTGTAGGTAAAAATTCTTTCAAGACCTTTAATTCTGAAAATAAATCTCTCCCATCAATATCAAAATGCTCACCATGTTTCAAAGAATCTTCAAGGGTTATACAATTTGTTTTCAAACTTTCATCATCAATAGAATTTAACTTATTCAAATCAAACAAAAATCCAAAGTTTTGTTCATATGCTTCAAATTGTTCAAACCTACTTTTAAGAGAAGAAAGAGCTTGATCTACTATATATAAGAAGTAATTAATTCTGAAGGACTCTTCAACTGACAATGTCACCTCTTCACTAACATTCTCATCAAACTGTTTCTTTCTACGAATGCTACGTTTTTCAATAAATACAGGGTCAATTCCCAATGTAGCTGCAACTTTCATAGCCTCAGTCTTGGCTTGATTAAATCCAGTTTCTCTATACTTTTCAAAGAAGGTTATGAGCCCTTTTAATTGTTGTAAGGCAACATCGATATGCATATCTTTAGATTGAAAGACCTTACTAACAATATTAACAGTAGACAATAAATCATGCCAAACAATCATACCAAACAAGAACTCAAAATTCTCAATTTCATGTATTACTAAAGAATCGGCTTCACTTTTTGCATTTGAATCTTCTCTAGAATTTGCCAATTGAATTAAAGCTTCTCTTATTTGTGGAGTTTGGTACCTTATTGCTTTAATACTTTCAACTCGACTTTCCCACCGTGTTTGTGACAACGGCTTAACTGTGAGACCCCCAACATTATCTTTGAAAACTTTCCACCGCTTTGTAGAAGCCGCAAACAATGTATATATACGTTGTACCACTCCAAAAAAAGTTATAACTTTATGACAAGAGTTGGCCATATCACAAAGTACAAGGTTAAGACTATGACTACCACATGGGGTATAGAATGCTCTAGGATTTATTTCGAGTAGTCTATTCTGCACACCTTTGTTTTTTCCTTTCATATTCGAGCCATTGTCGTATCCTTGTCCTCTTACATCACTAATATTAAGTTTAAGACTTCTTAATACTTCTTCAAGTTTGCTAAAAAGACCTTCCCCCGATGTATCATCCACTTTTATAAATTCTAAAAAGAACTCTTCAACTTTTATTGGACTTGCTGAAACATCAACACAACGTATTATAAGAGACATTTGTTCTTCGTGACTTACATCTGGAGTACAATCAAGTATTACTGAAAAATATTTTGCTTCTTTGATTCTTTTAACAATTGTACTTTTGATCTCACTCGCTAATATTTGTATCAATTCATTTTGAATATAGTGACTAAGATAATGGTAATGAATTTCTTTCTTTTCAATACGTCGAAGGTGTTCTTGCATTACTGGATCAAATTCAGCAATCATTTCAATTAGGCTTAAAAAATTTCCATTATTTTCTGTATACACCTTCTCACTATCTCCACGAAATGCTAACTTATTTTTAGCAAGAGTTTTTACAACAGCAAGTATCCTTACTAGTACTTGTCTCCAGTGTTCTTTCTCTTTATTGATTTGTTCTTGCACATGTTTATCAATTGTTTCATTCATTTTCAATCTCCTTTCCAAGTTAATCCATTTACTCATGAAGTTCATGTGCACATCAAAAGTTTCATGAGTCTTAAGCCTATCAGCAAGGTTATGCCAATCATTATACCCTCCATTAATCAGTTGAGATTTGGTTGAGCATTGATTAAACAACTTACAACAAAAGCAAAATACTTTATTCAAAGAATCCGAATATACTAGCCATCTCCTATCATGCTCCTCCTTATTTAATAAAATTCGAACATAATGTTGAGGATCGAAATGCCTATCTTCATCATTTTTAGGATATTCATCTATAGCATGAATTACTCTTATAGGACCTCTTTCTACTAGTAAATCTCTTAAATTTTGGTCAATCTTCTTCCAAGTACCAGGATCATTTATGTTTATGAAATCTTCACTATCATCCCCAATTGTATAATGATTAGGTTCTTCATTCATCACATTTTCATGTTGTTCATTTAAATTTTGTTCATTTTCATTCTCACCCCCATGTTCCTCATTTACCAAATCTTCAATTTTATTGTCAAAACTTTCTCTTGGTTTACTACTAATAAAATACCTATTAATAGATCCTGCCAAAGATTGAGTTAATTCTTCAGCATTTTTTCTCTTTTTCCTTTTTTCACATCCAGATGGATACTTTCTAGAAGCCATGATTATATAATCAATCCAAATTCTAGACAAAGATAAATAAAAGATTAAAAGTAGAAGAAGAAAAGTGCTTATCAATTTGGCGGTTGTGCCGAATTGCCAAAGTGCCGTCGTGCCGATTGGCCTGATCCTGGTTTTCTATTGTGCTCTAGCTCAGTGCTCTAGCCACTACAATATTCCAAAGGAGCAAAATTTACTAAAATTGTAAATTTGTAATTTGTAAGACTATAATGAAAATTATGAAACTATAAATTTATGAAAGAATGAATTAATTAAACCCAAACAAGAAATACCTAATTTATCAAAATATCAAATCTTCAAATAAGCTACTAAAAAATTAATTAATTAATTAAATAAATAATAATAATATAAACACCCACCCAAAAAGGGATCGAGGAGTATTCTGTGTCGGTGTGTCTTGTGTCCAAAGGCGAGTGGAGGAGGCGTCAGGCGAGTGGTGACTAGCGAGGAGTGGAGCTGTGGAGGAAGCGAGTGGCGAGGAGCGGCCGAGCGGTGAGCGGAGCTGCAGAGGAGGCAACTGGCGTAGTGGCGTCTGGCAATTTGGCGAAATGGCAAGGAGCTGAGGTCTTAGGGGTGGCGAGTGGAAGATGTGAGGAAATGGAGGAATGACCGAATGAGTAGATCTATAGATTAGTAGAGAGTAGAGAGTGGAGAGACCAAGAGAGAGCGTGAGATTGTGAGAGACAAAGACCAGAGAGAGAGACGTTGGTGACTCGGTGTCTTGGTGACTGCAAGTGTGCTGTTTGCAAATGGGAGTCTAAGAGACGTTATGTCTTTGCAAATGGGAGGCTAAGGACGCAGGGGAGAAGATGGGGATAGAGACTAAGAGACGTTGGGGGTCTTTGGGAGTTGGGGAGCCTCAGATCTCAGATCTGAGATATTTATGAAAATTGAAAAAGTTTTCATTGATTCCCGTGAAAACAGTAAAATATAAATTTTTTTGGTTTTTATGCTTTTGGGTTATAATTGGGCTTGGAAGAATGGGCTTTTGCTTAAATAAGAGAAATGGTCCAAGTGTCAAATTAGAGGGTTGAGAAGCTTATCTTTGGGCTGATTTTTGGGTTTTTATAACTAGTAAAGGAATAGGCATTTGGGGGCCCCTTTTTTTAGCCCAAAATAGGGGGCCCCAGGCGGCCACCTTGCTCGCCTGGGTCCAAAAACAGGCCTGAGCTTGGCCCAACACATCACACATCAATTTGGCGATGCATGGGTGCGCCATCATAATGACATGGCTCTTTGTCATCACTTCTCTTGGGTCCAAGTCATGTGTTAACAACTGCGTCAAATTCATCACCTCACAAATAATGGGAGTTACTCACCTCGCATGAAGCCACCTCATATTTGCCTGCTATGGCCTACGCTACATGCATATCACCACATCAATCGAGACTTCTAGGTTGCTACAATGAACGAATATATATGCTAAAGTCCATGATGATCTATGGACCTCCGCATTATTTGAATAAGATTCATATACTTTAATTGGGCTCCCTATCTTACCTGATGGCACATGGGCCAACTTCTCTCTCATGCAACACAGAAGCTCATGCCTTAGAAATAACGCAATACGCATACCTGTTAAGATCACCAACTTTTCAAGATGGTACAACAAATTGCGGGTTGCAGCTCGGCATTTCTGAAGGTCACTAGAATCTAAACTTGGAGCAATTTCCAGGAAAATGAGCTTCATCGAACTCTAAATGGTCTGCAGCAACTCAGGGTCATTTAATTTTGATAGCCTCACTTCACAACAGCAGGTACTCACCCCAGTAGGCGGCATCTCGCCTTTATAGTAAGCAATTGGGGCATTTCCTCAAAATTGGCTAACTCATGTACGATTAGCACGCAAGCCATTATAGCCATTAGTGGCACTCAACCTTTCCTGTTGCAATTTACATGACCATGACAGTAAGGTCACCCTCCTTGCTTTGAAGGAGATACGAGCTATCCTTTTGTGCAGTCCCTCGACTCACAGCTACAAAGTGCAACTATACTTGTCTTGCTTCTAATGCCTTCGCCTTGGGTTAGAGCTCACCCACAACCGTTAAATGGAGCGTAACCTCGACAGGGGCGTAGAGACCCAGAATTACATGTTCACACGGGGCGCTCACGTCATGTCAATGCGACCTTACCCACAGCTGATGATGTGCTTATCACGGCGTAAAATGCCTCCATGAACAGTGTTCAAAAGATCTACAACTTGGATACCCGACATGAAGTTGGCAATGTTGAATGCCAAAGTCGAGCCACTTTGCAAGACGGTGCCTATACTCGACCCCATGCGAATCGAGCCCAGTCTGTTTCTTTCAATTCACTCAAAATGGTCACCACGACGACCCCGTGAGCGGCACCCACTACTCAATGAATGTTCTGGGGCAACATCCTTCTAACCTGCAAAATTGATTGAATAAGTAGAAAGTATTTGGTGGTTCACTAACCACCACACCTCGGCCTAACAAGCTTCCCGGCATGGTTCTGTTGCTCATATGGCACACATGCTCACGTGAACAGTGATATATGCCAGCCCTTATACCTCAAGCTATGGCTATGTCGACATCCTAATGATCACATATTACTCACTACACCAACGTGCCATGATCCAAAGGGTTTTCTCTCTCCCTTACTGCTAGATCTTAAGTCAACTGCCATTCCACAATAGATCGCCTGCAGTTATTTTGAAACCAGATTAAAATAGGCCCAAGCAAGACAACCACTTCTCAATTGAATGATGGGAAACATTTGCTCCAACATCCATGATGGCCCATGGACCACCACACATCAGTCCAACGGAGCTTGGCATGGTTCTGTCGCCATATGGCGCGCATGATAATATCAACATCGCTACTCATACATTGCCAATGGCTTTATATAGCAAGGTCGACCCTTGCACCTATTGCAACTCACAAAATGGCATGGACCCACTTCCTCTATTCAAAGCCTTATTGCTACGACCTGTATGTTAGCAATATCAACACCATGCTTAACGATGGACACAGCCACACTTGGTTATTCATGGACCATCATACCTGGCCCTAATTACCACGACGACCTCATGTTGTCAACTTCGCTCAACGTGATCACATCCACGGCTCCAAGATCCCAAGTTTGCCCCCTGCCAACTCGAGTCTCCTGCCCATGCAAGACTCCTATTTATTTCTCAAAACACGAAGTGCAAGCTCACAATTAGTGCATGGGTCGCACCCATCTTTGCAAACCCTCATACTTCAGCCTCAGTGCCTCACTCTTATGAAGTACTTGCAACTGCCAGTGCACTTTGATTATAACCACTACAAAGTTTCTCAATCCAGTCACGGACTAGAGACAAGTTCCATGAGTCACACACCATTGCCTCAAAGATCATACATCCCTTTGAAATCGACGACATGGCCATCCGCCGACTTCCAATCTGCTCCAGTTGGGATTCAACATGCATGCTTTTCTAAAGAAGTCACCAATACATGGATCAGTGTAGGGTCCGCTTTTATGCTTAAGATTCTCACAATCCTGCCACAAGCTTCCAAGAGCAACATGAGCAAACACAATCAATATTTGAAAATCATTCAAGCAACGGTGGATTAATTTCAAACAGCTCCCAAGTTTGTTATCACACACATGCCTTCATTCGAGAGTTGACATTCTCTACCTTGACAAGTTCTCCACCATCATTTGCTATTTCATAATAACCCACAAAGATAGCTGCATGGACATAGCCACAATTTGGAGAGCATTAATTGATCTAACACCAAGGCATGCTCACACGAAATCCTCATGATCGGCTCCTGCGTGCACATGGGGGCAAATGTTGATACATAAATTTTGTTGAACGAGTCAAATCAATGAGAAGGCGACACGTGTCCATCATCTAATGACATGGCCTTGACTTTTACCTCAACACGTGGGGATGCCAGGTCTATCTCCATGCTAAGGTCGACCTCTACCTAAGGGTACTAGGTCTACCTTACAAATATCCCACCTTCAATGAGAATACCACTCAGGGTGGATGCCTCCCTCGTCAGAGATGCCCTTCTCCGGAAGGATGTCGAGCTCTCGCCCATCATAAGTCGCCATTAGCCTTCGGCATAGCTCTTGCTTAGTGCCTTCGGCCTAAGTACCCTCGGTGAGTACATCACAGCCCATCGAGGATACCCCTCTCCGGAGGGATGCCCTCATTATCGAGGATGCCCGAACCATCTCGAGGTGGGTCCTCGTGCCCTCTTCGAGTCGGATGCCTGTCACATCGCGTGATGGGAGTCGAGGTCGGCGATCTACTTGATCCCCCTCGAAGGTACAGTCCTAGTTCAACACTAGTCTGGGTTGAGGAAGAACCTGGGGGGCTCAATCACGAGCTTGACTTTCAAGCAAGGTCACTCGACGTACCTTAGCTTCTCTCAACAACTCGGACTGTTGGAGGATCTTGGTTTGGTGACTAGAGAGAAGGTTCACTAAAGTAGAGGTTACTCTCATGGCATTGAGGGTCGACGCTTCTTTAGTCTATCTGAGAGCAAGTGGGGCACTGTGACCCCGGGTCACATCATCTCCGGAAAGCTGACACAACGGCGGACTAGACAAGTGGGGTAGTGTGTTCAACTCACCAAGCCAGCTGACATAGTAGGTGGGGTACTGTAGTAGACCTGTTGTAGTAGACCTACTCCATGCGGCCCAGGTCTACTACCCCCCTACTAACCAGCTGGATCCCACTTAGTCTCTCCACTATAAAAAGCCTTCTTTGGCTTCCTCGAGAACAACAACCAACACCGGATCCCAACATGGGATACTAATACTATGGATACCATGTACATCACGTACACCACGATGCATATTACGACCCTCACCATCAGGATGAACATCTCCTTGGGTCTCTCCAGGTTCTATTGGACTAGAACCTCTCCAATAGCGAAAGTTGCCATTCTCCCTGCCTTTCTCCTGTCTCCACATTACTCTCAGATTGCTTCTCTCTCTCCTCCACCATGGTTTATCCCACAGTCCCACCATCTCACGTGGCTAACCTCCTCGAATACGACCCATGTGGGCTCTATTGACTCCATGTTGATATCTCCCACAAACACAAACCACCATTGCAAGGATTTAAATAGAAATCTAAACATAATATAATTATGGAAAAGAAGTAATCTAGACTTAATCAAATATTCACCTTCCTAATTAAATCACACTAACCTAATCTCAAATATTCGGATCGAGATACACCAAACCAAATCACTTTTGATATATCTCAATTACATTATTCTACTTATATTCTTCTATACCCTTCTTTAAATTCAAAAAAATCTTCATGAATTTGTCATTGAAATCTCCGCCATGTCGCTTGTTTGCATGCTTGTTTGGGGGGTTTTTCTATTACTAGATTGTGCTAGTGAAGTTTGTTTGGATAAAAATTGATAACGAAACGAAAATAAGTCTCATGGCCTAAAAGTAAGGGTCTCTACAGACCAAGGTTTCTTTGTGCCACGATATGCCTCATCCAGTTTTTTTACTACCTTGTGTAGAAGAAATAGGAGTGATTAGAGGTGATAGCCGAGTTAACTCAGCACCGTGAATTGTTTAGAGACTCTTACTACCTTGTGTAGAAGAAAGAGTGATTAGAGGTGATAGCCGAGTTAACTCAGCACCGTGAATTGTTTAGAGAGGCGAGTCTTATTTTATATTTTCTTGGCTTTTGGGTTCAATTTTCTCTGTGATATACAATGAAGATGATGAAAGGTGCTGCTGCTGTGGAATCTTAACTCCTGTATATTGGGATGCCAAGAGCAGGCTTAAGGATGAATCACCTGCAAGACTACCAAGAGTTGCAGAGGGTAATCTCTTGTGGGTATTTTTTCTCTACATTTGGAAATTCCTGTGAAGTTTCTTTGTGGGTTTTGTCTAAGGCTCTCTGATTTTCCTTTATATGATTTTCTCAACCAGAAAAATGGGGAGGAAAGAAAGGGAGATAAAATTATGGGTCTTATGATTCATGTTGCTTTTTTTGCCAAAAAAAAATTCCATTCAACTTAGCCATGTGGTTGTTTTGGGCTTCGTAAGTGGGGGATTTTGTTTTGCTCGGATCCAAATAATTTTTTTTTTTTTAAAAACTGTGATAAAAAAATTTCCACCCCTTTCCTCTTCATGCCATTTCTCAAGAGTCAAACACAGCATAAGAAAAGAATACCCTTTCTGGTGCTTTTGTTAATCAATAATTTTCTTTGGATTTAATAGATCATATCATGGTGGTTTTTATGGAACGCTTTGCGGAAGGATTAGCCCTCAAATTCCCTAATCGGGGTGGAGAAATGGAAGCAACAGTAGGTATGTTGGCTCTCAAAATATTGATGGAGAAATTATTTTAGATGCAGTGTATGCTTATTTGTTGTTGAATAATTACTATTGCCTTGATATTGATGTGGAATTGGGTAATTTATATTTATGCAGAGAGAGACAGAGAAGAGAGAAAGGGGGCTTGTTTTACTTGAATGGTAAGAGATGGCAGTGAATTCAAAGCGGCATTATTCACACGGTTTGAAAGGCTCTGAACAGAGAAACAGAATAACGTGGGTGGTCCACTACTAAGCTTTGTTCTTGTGACCTTTCCCCTTTAATTGTGGCTTTTGCTTTTGCTTTTGCTTTTGCTTTCCTTCAAAACCGTGAGGCTTCCACCATTATCCATTAATCAATGGCTCTTTTGATAATTAATATGGTGTAGATGTGTATAATTCAGCCAATTGATTGGCATAGTGGTATTTTCTGCCTTGTTGTGGGGGGAGTTTGGGGTCGGGGACCTTATCCTACAAGAAGAGAGTGCTTGTTTTTTTTTTTTCTTTTTTTTTTTATTCTTCTTGGTTACATCTGCTCGGTTTTGTTCAATGATTTTCATCTGACCAGAAAACCCAAGTTTGGATAAGAGTTTACATATGATTTTATAATTGATGCTAATGACAATTTTGTTTTATATTCTTATATGTACCCAGCTGATTTTCCCCGTCGAGAAAAGAGTACATTTTGGTATGGGCTACACTCGAATATTATATTCTTTTTTTGTTTAAGTTCTTCTGATTTATTCTTTACTGTAATTGCTTGCCACAGGACATATAAAAATAATTTTTTTATTAATTGTTAGAAGGAAAGAATAGTATGGGCTATACTCAAAATATATATATATATATATCTCAAGAGTAGAAAATGAAAGGGCGGTGAAGATAAGGTTTTTACATTAAATTGTAGGAGCATTAAATAGAGCAAAGAACAATATGGACCGAGACATTACCTGGAAGTGTGGTGCTATACAAAACACCCTTCATATAGTGCCACATAAGGTCCTATATTTTGGTACTGTATAATATCATAATGTTTTTATGTGTGATTTTGATGTTTTCTTGTAGCAGTTCCTTTTGGTGTTCAATTCGATGTAATTTGCTTCCTTTCTCATGTTTCATCTGTGTACAACAGTACAAGTATGTATTCGCTTCCTATATTGTGTTCTGCGTATATATGTATATCATTGATTGGATATGTATATGTTTGATGATGTTCAAAAGTGCTATGGTATTGGATCACTTGGTTTGTTTGATTCAACAGAGAATAGTTGTTGGGAAAATTTTTCCAGGGAAAACCATTTTCAATTTTTTCAATGGACACTTCCTCTATCTACTTATAAAACTCAGCACAAGTTCTCTGCTTCATATCGCTAGAGCCTATAACAATGGCCTCTGAGAAGGTGGAGATCATTATCGCTGGTAATTACGTCGAGATGGAGAGGGATGATAACGAAATTGTTATGGAATGGTGGCTCGGTCTATGACACGTGGTTTAGCTGTGCTTCTGACCAGGCAATTGTTCATGCTTATTTATTTTTTTCATAATCTTTTTTAATATGGTTACTATGGGAATTATTATGAAAATATTATCTGTTTTTAAGTTTTTTGGGTGGAATTTAGGTTGCACGAGTGCTTTTGACACTGCCTTACTCATTCTCACAACTGGGGATGTTATGTGGAATTCTTTTTCTACTGTTTTATGGGTTGATGGGAAGCTGGACTGCTTGCCTTGCAAGTGTACGCTATGTTGAGTACAGAACTAGAAAGGAGAAAGAAAAACTGAAAAGGTTGATTTTAGGAACCATTTAATTCAGGTAATTTCTATATCCCCTCATTTGATTCAGGTAATTTCTATATCCCCACCCCCCCCCCCCCCCCCCCCCCCCCTTCTCTTTTCTTTTCATCTAGCTTATAGGGTGCGGAAATAGCCCATCCCAATAATTCCAAGAACTCTCAACTCACCTTTCTTTTGTAGAATGTACTGACTATTTGATGACTTTACAAAAAATGGTATTGCAAACACATTTGGCAAGGAATTTTCCAGAAATTGTTTTCCATTTTATTGGAGGCTATTTGGACATATGTTGGATTTTTCTAACTTCAGCTTTTTATTTTCATTTTGTACAGATTTCGAAAGGCCTTTTAAATAAGTACGAGCCTGAGGGATTTTAGACTGTATGGTAATAATATTTGTTTTAGGTTTAAAGAAAAAAAAAAAAAAAAAAAAAAAAAAAAAGAGGAAAGAAGAAGAAGATTCCCAAAACTCTTATACATAGAGAGGTAATTGCATTGCTTATAATTCTTTTATTTATTTTTTAGGGGTATAAACATAAATGTCACTCACCTGCAATGCAGAGTTGTTGCTTGATCACCGGATTTTGCTTTGGCAAAAAAATCTCTACTGCCTTAGTCTGCAAACTTTGTCCATCGGATAACTATTCCCTACTTATTTTCTGATTAGAGGCAACATAGAGTAGACTTATTTATTGGAACTGACTTGTGGGAGTTTCCTTTTCAGCTTTTGTGTATTTGAACTGAAAACTGGAACTATACTCCATTGTGTTATCCAAACCAGACCTCTTGTTTGTTATTTTTAGCTTCAACGAGTTTGAATAACGTCTATAGATCAACTCTCAAGAAGTTGAAATTCAATGACCCATTTGGACGACAACTTAATAATGCATGGCTTGGTTTTATTTTGCAGGTAGCTGGAATGACTTTTTGGGTACTCAGTACTCACTGTTGAGGTCTAGGTGGTTGACCATACTGTGAGGCTTGAGAAAAGGCCTCACTTATAACTCACTTTTACTCTCCAAGTGAGGCAGTGTCTTCTACGAACCTACTTTTATGAAGAGGGTCCTTTAAAAGTAATGGACTTGGTTGTCAAAAATATGTATGTCAAAAGAAGTATGGTTAAAAGCCACTGGAACTAGCCTAATGGTGAGGTAGGGTGGGCATAAGGGTAGGAGTAGCATAGGTTAAGGGTTCGAACCCCTTCGAATGTACCCCAAAAGAAGCATGGTTTACTCTGACTGAAGCATGGTGATGCACTCACAGGGTACTTCCGTGTAGAGTTCTCTCCCTCCACCACACACAAGGCAACGAAAACATAACCACCAATAAATAACAAGAGACGAATCTACCCAATTATCATTGTTGGCAGTGGATTAATAATAATCATTTGAACAAATAACAAGCAATAATTGGAGTTTACATTAAAACACCAAAAGATACATGATGTATTGGAAATATCCTATGGCAGCTGAATGTTCATCATTAATGGTATACTTGGTATGCTATATCTGAATACGAGGGGACATGCATCGCATAGCATATTGAAATTACTCAGTAACCAACGCTTTTGTTTCCTATTGAAAATGCCATATCTGAATGTGGAACTGAATATCTCACAAAAGAGGGGGAATGGTAATATAACAAATAGGGTGACTGGAACACTAGAAAGCAAAATGACTGGAATGAAAACCGGTGATGATTGCCCATGCTCCATAAGAAAAAGGGCAGCACAAAAGGCAAACGTCATGGATGCAATAGAGATAAAAAGGGATGAAAGGCCAATGATCATCTTTGTGGGCAAGGATTTGACGAAATATACTTCTCCATAGCGCGATGTGAGGATTCCAAGGAACACCATTATTGACGTAGACGAAGAAAGGAATGATATTGCATCACATACAACAAAAAGCTTGAACAACTTTTCGTGTAAGAATATAGGAAAGCCTACGTCTTGTATGTTTCCACCAGGAACAGAAAAGGCAGCAGCAAACATTATGGTAACTATGAGAGCTGCCACAACCGTACAAGATGTTGCCGTTTCCTCCATCCATTTTTGCCCCTCGTTCACCAACCCCCTATGGCGCTCAGTAAATAATTCCCATGGTGTCTGACCATCCGAGTTGGGCATTTCCTTAGCCATAGGAGACACAATGTTCTCTACCTCCTGCAATGGTTTTGCCAGAAATTTGGTACTAAGTGTAGATATATACTCTGTAATATATTTTGCTTGCTAGCTAGGAAACGTTATTCAAAGGATCAAAATAATCCAAATAGAACTCCACATTATTCACACTAAGGTTGACAAAATACAATAATATCCATGGGAAGTTTCAAACGTGAACCATTTAATGAATTAAACAAAATAAATCAATGTTTTCATATAAAGTCTTCTAGAGATGTGCATTATAGATTTGAAATTTCTTCACGTACGCTTTATAAGCACATGTTAAGATACATTTAATGAACCAATAATTAAATGGAAAATTTTGAAATACATAGAAAATAATGCAAATAATGTTAAAAAATAAAATGCTTGAAAATTATGCAAATTGCATAGGAAACATGAATTATTTTGGTTACAACCTCCAATGCACATGTTGACGTAACTTACATCGGCACAACCTTACAAGACCCAACCTCTCCCCATCTCTATCTATCTATCTATCTATATATATAGACACACACAATTGCGGTCTTATAAGGACATGTTGATGTAACTTACATTAGCATGTGCACTAGGAGGTTGTACCTCATGCAATGATGGGTTGTGAGGTATAACCCCCCCCCCCCCCCCCCCAAAAAAAAAAAAATGCACTTCATCAACACGTCCTTACAAGACCACTAAGAAATGTTTAAATAGTAGTCCTAAGAAATGTTTGGGTTCAGGGTGAATATTTTCAATCAGATTATTTAGGGTTTTAGCATGGGGCAAGTATTTTTGGTCAGTGCATGACCAATGCTCACCTGACCAATGTCGACCCACCAAAGGCCAAAATCATTGCCAGCTTAACCAATCAAGCATAAATTAATTTCAAATAATGCTTCAGCAAATCCATGACTCATATAATATATTTAAGCTTATACAATGTCTTGGACTAGTGGTAACTTGTGGCCATTATGGAGCGGATAAAGTAGGTTCAAAACTATTTGATGTACATCGAAATAATAAATATATATTAGAGGTGGTAGCACACATGATGCATATGCATACACAACATCCTAGTTATAAACAATTGTGATGTGTTTGGAGATCTTAGAATTTTGAAAAGTTATATGTCCAGGAGAATTGAGGAGTTTGATCATTTAGAGGAGGTGGCTGAATGCTTTCTGTGGGCATTGAGGTTTGAGAGGAAGGAGTTAAAAGGAAAATTTGGAGGAAGTTGTTTTTAGAAAGGAAATTTCGTGGTGCCAAAAAGCTAAGATGAGGTGGTTGAAGGAGGGTGATAATAATACTCGGGTTTTTTCATAGGGTGGCTAATGGTAGTAGGAAAAAGAAACTGATTAGCAATTTGAAATTGGAAGATGGTTCTGTGATTGAGGATGAATGGGGGATTATCAGTGAGATTTTTAATTTTTTCTCCTCTTTACAGTTCTGTGGGTAGGCCTGTGTTAGAAGGTTTGTCTTGGACTCCTATTAGTGTGTTAAGTGCTGAAAGATTAGAAAGACCTTTCAATTTAGATGAGATTAAGGTAGTTGTTTTTTACTGTGGCAGAGATAAGGCTCCACACCCAAATGGGTTTTCGATGGCTTTATTTCAAGGTTGTTGGGATGTTATTAAGGATGATCTTCTAAAGGTTTTTTGTCGAATTCTTTGATAATGGAGTTGTTAATGCATGCACCAGTGCTACATTTATTTGTCTGATTCCTAAGAAACATAATTCTTTGATGATTAAGGATTTAGGCCAGTTAGCTTGGTTTCATCTTTGTATAAGATTATAGTTAAAGTTCTATATATAAGATTGAGAGAGGTTTTGAGCGAGACTATTTCAGAGGCTCAAGGAGCTTTTGTGGAAAGTTGTCAGATTCTTAATTTGGCTTTGGTTGGTAATGAAGTAGTAGAGGATTATAGGGTGGGTAAAAAGAAGGTTTGTTATTTAAAATTGATTTTGAAAAAACATACGATCATGTGGATTGGGATTTTTTAGATTTTGTTTTAGAAAGAAAAGGTTTTGATATGAGATAAAGGAGATGGATGTTTGGTTGTTTATCCTCAATTAATTTCTCTGTGATTTTTAATGGGAAGTCGGAGTAATACTTTCAAGGCTTCAAGGGGATTGATGGAGGAAGACCCTTTGTCCCCATTTTTGTTTATCTTACTGGCTAATGTGTTGAGTAAAATCACATATAAGGCTAAAGAGGCTAGGTTGATTGAAGGTTTTGTGGTGGGTAGAGATAGGGTCACTATTTCTCATTTGCAGTTTATGAGTAACCTTTTTTTTTTTTTTTTTTTTTACTTCTGGGGATGAGCATAAATTTCTAAACTTTAAGTTAATTTTGCAGGTGTTTGAGTTAGTTTATGGGCTTAAAGTTAACATGGGTAAAAGTGCAATTGTGGCAATTAATTGTGTGAGTGATAAAGTTCAAAGGATAACAGTTTAGTTGGGGTGTTCTTGGGGAAGTGGTCGTTGGCTTATCTTGGCCTTCATTTGGGAGCTATATTACACAGGTTCCAGTTTGCGTGTCGGGTGCGGGTGTGGGTCTAGATGTTAGGTTCACCAAATCATTAAACATTAGGATACATGAACTCAACCAAAAAATATCCAAAAATTAGGTACGGGTATAGGATACATCTATATATACGTGTGTATGTTTGTGTGTGTGATATAAGGTAAATTTATATAAAAAAAAATAAAGGTAAATACGTTCAAGGGTAAATTAAAAATATTTGGAAAAATTACATTTTGCCCTCAATCTTTGGGCCGAAATCACTTTTCACCCCTCATCTAAAAAATCCTACAAATACCCCCCGAACTACTGGAAGACGATTATAGGCTAATGGCGTTAACGGAATGAATGAAATGGCCCTTATGGGTGGAGAAGCAAAATGACATAAATACCCATCGTGTTTTCTCGCTGTGCTACTTCTAGCCATATAAAGGCTTCCCAAGGAACATTTGAGAGCACTTCTTTGCCTTTTCGTCTGCCTGTCTCCATGACTTCACAGTTGCACCAACATCACAATAATCACGATATTTGAGCAGAAGCCTTCATCCTTGCCAATCTTCTGTTGCTATGGATGTGGTTCAAGAATTTGTAGAAGAAAGAAAAAATATCAGTGGACGGGTGTAAAGTTGAAGGAAGAGAGGAGAAATCTGATTCGTACGGGTAGATAGAGAAAATGAGTGTGTAAGGGTGAGAGAGAGTATGTAAGCCCTTATAAAAGGGCATTTTGGGTATAAAATGTGTTGATCTTATATTATATGCATCGCACATGACTCTTTTTGTTAAAATTATCACGGTAGCTTAATGGTTTAATAAAAAGTGTCGTCTTCTAGTAGGTCGGGGGGGTATTTGTAGGAATTTGTAGATGAGGGGTGAAAAGTGATTTCAGCCCAAAGATTGAGGGGGCAAAGTGTAATTTTCCCAAAATATTTTGATATGTGGGGCCATTGTCATAATAATAAATTTTGGCAAGCTTAAGTCTTAAATTTAAATTTGGTTGTTTTAAAAATAAAAAACAGTATGAGGACTTAGTTAAAAAAACTAAAAAGATAAACATGAAAGAGGTTTCATATTTACGATAGAAACCATAGAGTTCTAATAAGAGCTCTATGACAACACAAATGGCACACCCTCCGACGAAGACAACATCTCCAGCAAATTTCTGACATCTTTCCAGCAAATCTCTAGCATATCTCCAACATCTTTCAAGAAAATCTCTGGCATAATCTTCCGACGAACCTCAACCACAAGATGTTGAGTCCTATGGACCCATGTTGTCTAATTCCAATGCCAAAAACATTGAGTTGTAATTGTAGACTAGGGTTGTCCATGTTAAGTGCTACACTGGTGATCAAGATGAAGACTTGAAGTGGTAAAGACTGTGTGTGGTTTGGTTTAACCAAGGCTCAACCTTTTAGACATGCTAAGTAACTTAGAGGCCATTGTAGTTAGCCTTTGAGTATGTGTAGAACATGTTTTTGAGCTTAAAGTTGATATGGTTGGGAAATCTTCTTAGGAATTTTTCAGGATCCGTTCGAATATATGACTTTGCCGTTCAAACACAATGTAACCCGAGATATAACTTTGTCATCGGGCTCAGGAGACTTTGCGTTTGAACGTGCATATGGATTGTTCGAACATTACAGTGGCTGCAAGGGGAGTCTGTACGCAACCACTGCACCATTCGAACGCACCCATACCACCGTTCGAACAACACGGGTCATGGAGCTTATTCTGAGCATGATTCTCTCTACCCTTTTTGGAAACTCTACACACACCTAACCCTAGTTATAAATAATCCTTATGACCTCTTTGTGGCGAAGGAATGCTGAGGAAGCTTGTGTGTGCCTCCATTGAGAATTTGTGCCTCCATAATGAGTTTGCCTCCATAGATGAGTGCTTTGTGCTTCCTTCTCTAGAGTAAACCTCCATTGTTGAATCTTACCTCTAGATATACCCATATACCTTCTTCTCCTAGGTAAAGGTTGAGTTGGTTTGTCTTACATCCATCCACACAGTTAACAAAATTGTTGTCCAAGTGGGGTATCTTGGAAGCCGTGGGTATAGCGGGCTAAGCTTGGTGATAGGCTTAGTTTACAAGCCGAAAGAAGAAGTTACACAAACAATTGCCATGGGATTTGGGATTGTAATGTATTTCTTACCTTTCCTTGTAAGTCTCTTTTGATATAGTGGATTGTGTTTGGGCTAGTCATGGTTTTTTACCCGTTGGGGGTTTTCCACGTATATCTTGTGTTCATCCTTTTATTGCTTTCTATATAACTTGTGTCTATATGTTGATTTGATGTGAATGATTACAAAAGTGCTTATGTGCTGATTTGCAGTGTGTGGAGGTGGAGATTAGAATATTGGGAGTGTTGTTTGTTCGCAGGCGCACCTAATTAAAGTTAGAATTAATTAGGTTAAAATCGTTGTGACCTAAGACTCCATATAGATCCTGAGATTGAGTACTAGTTTAGCAAAACCCCATTTCCGCTTTAAGGGTTGTTGCCTTTGTCACCTTTTAATCCGATTAATTGGTGTGATTTTTGCGCAAAAATCTTTTTCACAAGATACGCTATCTTTCTTTCTCTTTCCCCTTTCTTCTTCTTCTTCTTCTTCTTCTTCTTCTTCTTCACCCAACTGTATCCACTTTACAAATGAAGTATCTGGCACGAATCCCATACCAATACCCGTGTCGACACGGGTACCTTGGGGTAAACTGGCGAGTCCGTGTAGTACAGTTTGGGAGGGTACCCCCATTTTGGAGTCCAATGATTGAGAAAGTTATGAGAAGACTGGATTGTTAGAAAATATCTTTGATTTCTAAGGGGGTAGGTTGGTTATGGTTCAGTCAGTCTTGTCTAGTATTCTTGGTCAAAGTGTGTTTTTGGGAAGATCATTGGAGAGGGGAAGCTTTTTTTTCTTCCTTGTTTCCCCATCTGTATAGACTTTCTTTGTCTCATAGTGCTTCTATTTCCTCCATGGTTTCATCTATTTCTAATTTTTTTAGTTGGGATTTTAAGTTTTTCCGAAATCTCAAAGATTTCGAAAGTATAGAGCTTTCAGCCTTGCTATTTTTATTGGAAGCTTTTCTTTGAGAGTCCATTTCTAATAGGAGGATATGGACTGCCAATTCCTCTAGAGTATTTTCTTGTCGATCTGTTTTTGAGAAGTTGATTGAAATTCCTAATTTTCCTATCTTTTGTCCCACTACCATGATTTGGAAAGCAAGTGTGCTTCTCAAAGTTCGAGTTTTTGCTTAGACTATCGTTCACAAGAGAATTAATACCAATGAGATGCTTCAAAGAAGGAGGCCTTTCGTTTACGAGCAGAGCCAGGATTTAAAATTACACTGGGCTGGGAAAAAAATAATTAAAAAACAATATATATACATATATATATATAGGAGGTTGCTATTTGCACCCTAAGACTTGCATTTTTTTTCCCTCACTTCTTAAACTTTTCAAGGTTTTATTTTCTTGAAAAATGGTCATGTTGACCACTAAAAAAAAATCAATTTGAACAAAATTGTCAAAGAAATTTTTTGAAAAATATGTCGTTTAAAAAAATAAATAATGTCGTTTAAGTGTTTTTGGCCATTTAATGAAATAGAAACTATAAATGGCCAAAAATTCCACTTAAATGAGAGATTTTAGAATAACTTTCTTTCATAAAGTTTTTCAAAATGATGTTCTCTAGTGGACAACATAGTCATTTTTCGTAAAAACCTTTTGTACTTTTCATAAAACCATGAAAAGTTTTAAAAAATATGGGATAAAAAGCAAGTCTTACGGTTTTAATAGAGGTTCCCAATTATATAAAAACTAAACTTGCAGCCCCTTTTTCCTATTTTTTTTTATTATATTATTGCAAGCATTTTGACTGTAGATATGGCCCTAGGCTAGTGGACTATTTCTTACCTGGGCTAAGCCTCCCTTAGAGGGTAAAACTCAACTTAATCAACATGGAAAAAATGAAAAAGTGGGCTGGGCTACAGCCTAGGGCAGACCTCTACATGGCTCCACCCTTGCTTCCTTTTCTTTATGTCCACAGTGGCGTATTATGTGCAAAAAATAGTTGGAGAGCATTGATCATCCTCTTAAATTTTTCCCAGTAGCTTCTTGGTTGTGGCAAAGTCTTTTCAATCTTGGTGGTGACTGGCAAGTCTTGGGCTATGCCAGATTGCGTTTCGAGGATGTTTGAGATCCATTTTTGAGGTCTTAAGAGAGGTAAGAAGGCCAGGGTTATTTGGAGGAGTGCTTTTTTGGCGGTTTTTGGGTTATTTGGCTTGAGAGGAATGCTAGAATATTCGAGGACGGGGAGACTACCCTGGTTGGCTTGTGGGATAAGGTGTACTTTTTGGGTTCTTTTTGGGCTTAGTCTTCGAAGGAGTTTGGGTATATTCCATTGTATTAAAATCATATTGGAGGCCTATGTTGTTAGTTTTCCTTTTCTTTCTTCATTTCTGTCGTGGGTTCTAAGTGTCCTTCTTGTCCTCCTTTTGTACTTCCTTTTTTGTTTGCAATAATATTTTCTCTTTTGTTGCTGATCAAAAAAACAATTATGATGTGTTAAGAGAATTATATCCCTTTATTTTATGGTTTCTTATGCTTATTGATCATTTTTGTAACTTCAGGTAATGGAAAGGAAAAGAGACACCAAACTAAAATTTTCATTTCTATAATAACTAGAAGTGGTGGTAGGTAGTGGGAAGTTAAACTGATTTGGATTTACATCTAGAAGAGCAGCTTTTTTATTTATTTTTTATTATTCAAACAAGGTTTTAAATTTTAGGAACCATGAGAAAGACCAACCATGTTTTGACTTTCTGTAATAGTATACATAGATATAAATAATATAATATATTGATAAAGATGATGGGACACACAATGTGTAACGCATGCAAAATACCTTATATAAATTTATAAACTTAATAAGTTCATAATTTTTTTATAGTTTAGCCAAGTTTGCTAATTAAATCCTATTTTTTTAATTAAAAAAAAAGTCTGCAAATTAAACCATCCAAATTTTGGAGGTGATCCATCACCAGGAGAGAGATTGAACTCTAGTTAAATTGCCAAATAATAAAGATCAATTTGAGTTTTAGAATAATGTATGTAAATCTAAAATAATATTTCAACTGTTCAAAATATTGATCGAAGATATATAGTATAAAGTTAGAAATGATGACCTTAAACCATTGAAGCTCTCTTTGCATCTGTAAAGCTGCACCAGAGATGCCATCAAGCCGAGTCGCAGGTGCTAACATTCCAGCCAAGTGTAACATGTTATTACCAAATCGATCAATAGTAGATTTCAAAATCATCTTACTTGCATCCAGCCCGTATATGAGGCTGAAAATCTTCTCTTGACGATATTCAACTGCAAAGTGAAACATGCTTCTAAGACTCTTGGTGTCAGTGATCCAAAGAAGACTGGAATTAGCTTTAGTTATCTGCATAACAAACTCAACAATCCCATGCTTAACAGCATGGAAGAGTGCTTTGTCTACTAAGCTCTCTCTGATCTTAACAACGCCTAAAGGGCATATTTGTTCACAAATGCAGCTTAGGATTTCAAGGGCTTGAACATGGATCAACTTTTGATTGTATATCTGATTTACTCCTGCGTCAGTGACCAAAACAAAATTAAGACTAAAGTAAGTGTCAAGACAAGATGTTAATAGATTAAGATGAATTAGTGGAGTAGAAATACCATACCTAAGAGCCTTAGGAAATCTGAAAGCAGCCCATGCAATAGCCCAAACACTGCAGTGTAAGAACAAATCTAATGACTCAAAAAACCTCAGAGAATTATTGGCCGTAGTAAATAAGATAGAGAAAGAGATAGAGTTCCATGGAGACACGAAGAGGCGTTTTTTGCTAGAGCAATTATACCCATATTATTGACCCAAAATAAAATCCCATATGACGAGACAGTACCTTTAAGACTTACAAACACATGAATTTAAAAAGTTTGTTTCTTGTAGCATATAGCATTACACCAGATCGTATCAGATTTATCATAAGTCAAAATATATGGGTCAAACAGCATGCACTAAGTTGACTGCATTTTCCATGGGTCAAAAGCAAACAGAGTTTTGTGTTAGCGTTTCAAAAGGCACTGCAAAATGAGGAAACTGGAGAGTGAGAGGCTGGAAAGGAGCCAAACGTTGACTTCTTATTGTGGGTTATCAGATGCAATATACAGAAGAACTACCAAGCGTGTTAATTTTCAGCACTTATTACAATAATCAAACAAACTGTAAGCTTATTTTAACTCTAAGATGGTGGGTGCAACATGTTGTATGGGAAATATTTTTGAAAATATGTCATAATTGGTGTTAATCTAGAGTGTTTTCTCAAAAATCCAAGTCAAAGTTTCTGAATCACTTTTTCCTATGGGGAGAAGAAAAAGATGGTGCTGCTATAGGAAACTATTATCATGCCAATTAAAAGGTTGCTACCCCCTCTCCCTCCAAAACAATAATTTCCACTGAGAAAAAGAAAAAGTAATCTAGAGTTGCAACATACCTTGTATGACAATGCTCCCTCTATTAGTTTGTCTTTGATGTGATTTCTGGATGTTTATACGAACGTAATTGGAGTCACTAGTTGGTTGTATAAGTATACCTTCCATGAAAAGAATAAGCTTACTCAATAATATCTATATATATATATATATATGGCTAAAGAAAAAAAATCTAATGATGGAATATGGCTACAATAAAGTGCATCTACCGGAAAAAGGGTGAGGAAAAAAAAACAAAAATCTATTGATGTATCATTAAAGTATCAAACCAACCTAAAAAGTCAAATAGGTTGTGCTCGATCTTAATCAATCATAATGCCCAGGTATTGAAAAAACCAAATCAAACCAGCCATTGACATAAGTTTGCTTCCACTCTCAAGATGGCCCATTCCCCTTTGATGGAACCCAAATATAGTAATATGAAAGCCAAAAAAAATTTGGTAGGAAAAATAAATTTTATTAATAATCAAATCTGAGAAGACATAAGAAGAAACACCCAAGCGGGGCCTAGTTAAATGGTAGCCAAAATTAAGTTACGCTTAACCAAAAACCTCCAACTAGGCCTAGTTACATGGGTTTTAGTTTGGCACCCAAAAAAAAGTAGTGGCGTACAGATAGTCCTTCTTATATAATAAACTAGTTATGACATGCAAGTGTCACAAGTGTACTGGTAAAAATATTTTAGATAAGAAATAGGTTGGTGAATGTATAGCACTGTATATTTTTATGGTAATAGTCTTCACACAATTATTTGGTGTGACTTCATTCACAAGAAGAAATTTTATTTCTTTTTTCTTTTATTTCTTTTTTTTTTAATTTATTTATTAAAAAGACGTGTGAAGATGAATGAAGACAAACAAGTTGAAGGAAGCGATGCCAACAAGAAAGGCGGTGTATGGATCTAGGGCTCAAGAAAAGAGAACCATCCTATCTGCTTTAATTTAGGTTCATAATCCCTCTTGGGTGACGGTTGCCGGCGTTGAGCCTTGGCTGGGGAGATTGCAAGGTGTCAAGCCTTGATGGGTGAGAACTGTTGCAACTTGCAACTCAGAGGCAGGGTGAGCAAATGACTACACTTGGTTCAGGGAGAACCTGTTCTCTATTGGGGCTTTTCTTACCTTAAAAAATCAGAGTTAAAGAGGTCATGTGAGAAGCATGGGCAGGGGCATGTGGTCATCCAATAAAGTGCCATGTCATCAGGCAGGAGGAGCTCTTCCACACTGGCGTGGAGGCAAGTAATGTCCTTTCAGGAATCTGAAGCAAGGAGTCTCAATTTTTATTTTTTTTTTTTTAACTTTTTTCACAGGAAACTCCCAACTCCAAGACATACTATCAGAGAGGGGACAAAAATTAATGTGTTTAAAGAAAGTGGGAGAAAGTGATTTGTTAAGCTCATGTGTTAAATACAATATTAGATAGTCATGCATATATCTAATTGTGATATTGTTTGCCTCATGTATTGTACGAAGGAGAGAGAGAGAGAGAGAGAGAGAGAGAGAGTACTAACATGAATAGATCCATCGTTGCCAAAATACAAGACCACTCCCACTAGGGAAAACAGAAGGCATTCGAGACAATATGAACACTGGAGAGTTCCCATCCTTGTCTAGAGTAACAGCCAAAGGTGGGCAGTTCTGGAGCAGGTTCAAAGCAACATCTAATTGTTTTGAAAGAAACACACAATATTAGAAAGAGAGAAATTATGGCAAATGTATCACTGTGCGTGTTAGAAATAGTTTTCAATTGAAGTGCTGATAAGATTTAGATGCTCTTACCAAACAATTTACCAACAATACAATACGAAAGAAGCGTAGCACCATTGCTTGCTTTGTCTGAAGTAAGCTCTTCAAGTGGAGTCATAGTGTAAAGATAGCGCACCATATCACCATGGCCATTGATAGAAGCCCTCACAACTGGGATATGGCCAATGTTACAAGCAATGCTAACCAATTTCTCGTTTTTTTCAACCATCCATTTTGCCATATGGGTGAACCCGTATGCAGCAGCGAAATAAAGAGCGGTCCAACCATTGATTTCTTGTATTTCCAAATCTTGCTTTGACATGAACCGCACCAACTCTTTGACCATTTTCAAATGCCCAGGGATCACAGCCTCATGAAGAATTGTACAGCCATCAGGACCTTGTAATCTCACTGCATCCGGGTGTTCTTCAAGAAAACTTTTTGCAGCATCCCATTTATCACTCACCACAGCTTCCAATAAAGGCCTCAAAGAGTAATCAATCTGTGGCCCTGCCAACATTTTCTCTCGTATGAGTTGGGATCCATATTCATTTGAAACCCAATAAGTCTCCCTCCACATGCTTTTTTATTTTCTATTACATTTTGTTTATTTGTTTACATTGGAGGAGAGTTGAACCCCTAATCCACCCTATCCTCAACCCACTTGGTGTCATCCCAAATTGATGGATTGCCTGTGCTTGATATGCCTACTTTTTGAATGGTCAAGAATCAAGGTGTATGGAAATTGCTATACCTTAACCATTTAGTGTACGATGATGGAGAAATACGTGTATTTTGTAAAATTAGACACAAAAAAAATTTAATAAAATTGAACATGATTATAATTTACAATCACAAAATTACATTAACTAGATTTAATCAAAATGCAATAGAGTAAAGAAAAGCTGGCCTGTGAGAAAGTGCGTGAGATTACGCTTGTTTTAAAGGAACTATCGCATCCCTAGGTATAGGTGCTGACGGACGATAGGACCTCCAAGATACAACCCCAAAGCTCCTAGCTAGTGTCTTCTATGGGAAGACGATGTGAACCCGTCCACAATCAAGTTGCCATAAAATCAAGGGACTTTAGGCCATAGCCCCATGTTATAAGAGTTTTTTTACGATAGCTCCATAAACAAATTTGTAAACCCCATAACCCCTTTTGACACCAAACTAACAATTTTACCCTTTTCTCACAAAGATACCAATCGTCTTATTTCTTTCCCCTATACCAATGGTGCCTCCTTCTCCACCTACCAATTGATCTATCTTTTTCATCTTCTTCGGCGAAACTTACCGCCAATCTCCCTTCTTCGGCAACGCTCACTATAACCCCACGTCGAGAGTGATGATAATGGTCATGAAAGTGATGGCAAAAGCTTGAAGACGTGTGCCTTCTATCCTTCTTACCACGGACATCAAAGATGACGCCATCAATAGTTGTAGTAAGATTTAATGATGCCAGTGTAGGGTTTGAGATGCCATCAACGCCCTTCAGTGTGAGATGAAGCAATGGACTAGATGCAGCCAAGAAGCCTTTGCTTGGATCCAAAATTACCAAAGCAACCATTAGAGCCATGCACTACTGAAATCTTCAACTTTGACTCATTCGTCCAGCCCTAGTTTGGGCTTTTTCTTTGGTCTATGGTCTTTGACATATCACTATTTTTTATAATAAAAAAAAAATTAAGTAATGTATCCCTTCTGTAGTCACAGTATTGTTCTATACTTTTGCTATAGTTTGGCTCATAATAATATTTTATGTTCTATTTGATTGCAGAAAACTGTAATGTAAAAAAAATAAAAAAATTCAATTATTATTATTAAAAGTTGAACTCTTTTTACTTTGTCAAAACAGTAATAGTTTACTGTTTGATAGTAGATATAAATATAGTAACATGTTGCTATTTTACTGTATAACTTGCAAAATAGTAACATGTTATTGTTTGACAGAAAAATAGTAACATGTGCTATTATTATTATTATTATTATTATTATTATTTTAGAATCACTTAATCATAGTGGGTATTGTTTCGAAGATCACAACGAGTAGATTCTAAAAATGAATAAAAGAACATAGGTAAAGTAAGGTGGAAGAAAGATAATGACAGAGAAAATAGAATGGTCCACAATACCGTGTAGAGAAGCCCACTATATATAGTAGTGGATGGCTGTATGGCTGCAATAATTTTGGGCTAATAAAGGCCCAAAATAAATGTCATAAAAATTCTTTATAACATGAAATAGAAGTCCAATAGCTAATAACGGTCACCCATAAATTATAGAAATTAAGGCCCAAGGATCAAAGAAATAGGCTCATACAATGATCCTGATAAATACACCATGTGTGTGCCACGTCACATCTCAGTATCTCACACACGCCACATCACGACACAGCTGGCCAGTCCAAGTCGAGGCAGGCAGCACATGTGTGCACATGTGTGTGATCGAAGTATTGAAGCTTTCAAAAATATTCATATTTTATAACATAAGATAGGGGTGGAAGGTTGGAATAGTTATCTCTAAGAGTCAATGAAAGATTTTGAGGCTATGTGAATAATGTCTATGTATAGAAGGCTGGATCCTACTCTTACACTAACACTGTTATTCCTACTCATCATGGACAGCATTAGGCTGTGGATGGTGGTTCACCTTCTTGTTCATTTCTTGTTTCCTTGCAATATTAGTACTATTTTATGCCCCAAATCTCTGTGAGAGCCATCTCGTATTTTAATTTTTTTTAGTCATTTTTTTATTAATTCTAAAATACTATTAATAAAGAAAAAAAATTCATAGGAAAGAATACAGTAAAAGATAAAGGACAAGTCTAGTCTTGGAGACCTATAGGATGTCACATTAATCAAGCTTACAATCCCCAGCTTTCTAAGATACATGAGAGATCAGACTAGTGAGGAATATGAGGAACTTTTAACACTCTCAATAAAGATTTTGTGCTGTGCGTGCGTGTGTGTGTGTGTGTGTGTGAGAGAGAGAGAGAGAGAGAGAGAGACCTGGGACTTCAGTTGAGCTTACTGGCTGATGGACTTCTTGTGGTTGTGGCATATGCATTTTTGCCAAAAAATCCCAAGCATCTTTAGCTGTAGTTTTTGTCTTAATCTCAGAAAGTATGTCTTTTCCACATGAAATTTTAATGGCATGTAAAGCCATGGCATTCTTTTTTCTCCAAGTCTTGAATTCTGCCTCGTTCTCTTCTACTCTAGGTTCAGTTATAACGTCCCAAAGATCTTGACCGAGCAAGTAGTCTTTTAAAAAATCACTCCAAGTTTCATAGTTATCATTTCTCAGAACTTCAGGAACCATTGCGCTCCAGACTAAATTTGTCGCCATACTTGCTCTATCAAACTGATCTGTGACTGTTAGAATGAAACATAATTAAAGGCAATGAGAGGAACAATGGGAACGTAACTAAGCTCAGTGACAGGTTCAGCCCATTTTGAACCGCCCTAAGCTACTTGCAAACTGCACTCATGGCAATAGAAAATGGTATTTGCTAAAGTTCCTTCATTTAAGTTTTTATTCTTCAGGAAAAAGAAAAATAAATAAAAATAAATGGACGATTCCAATTCCCAAGGATATATGTCCCAGGAGGCCTTTGATGGAACCTAACGAAAAAAGTTAGATTGGGAAACTAATTCACAGCACTAGCAAGCAAAATCATGTGTCAAATTGTCAATTTTGGGTAGCAAACATGTGAAAGTTCATTGCAAACCCTTTTTCAGGAGATGATTATAGTTCCATATCGATCGCTCAGCATACAGTATGGTGAAGACAGTTCAACAAATGAAAAGATAACCTGCTCTCTGATTTAAAGCTTCCCAATCACCAAAGTATCCCTCTTTTTCTTTTTTCTTCTTTTTTTCTTTTTCATAATAAAAGCCAAATTTGGAAGAATGGAAATGATCCCATCACATCAATCTCTATACGTGTAATTCATCTAAACCATAATTGGAGTGAGTTGCAGAACCTATAGTGTGTCTGTCATTTTGTTCAGTAGATGAGCAACCATGTGCACATAGCAAATAAAGGTTATCCACTCAGTTGGCAAGGTACTACGCCTCAGGAAACGGAGGTCCTGAGTTCCACTCTTACTAAACCCCTTGGGACCACCTACACAAGGTTTCATGGTTCTCATGGGCCCTGGTCTTACCAAGTCCATATGGGTTGTGAGGTCTTATACGGGCCCATAGCGGCATCCAAAATGCCCACACAAACACAATTCTTATATGTGAGAGAATTGTGTTATTGCATTGTGTCAATTTTCAGCAGGTATTTTTCACTGTTGATGCTCAATTTTGTTTCTGTCTAGTGGCATTCTCCTCACTTGTTGAGTGAGCGATCTCAGGTTCTAGCTTATGGAGAAGTATTGATACTCATTTGTTAATATTAGGAGGATTTAAAGATATGGGTAGATTCTATTGATCGTCCCAAAGAGAATTTTTTTTTTAAAATGCAATATTTGACAGAACTAAGAAAAATTTTAATAAAATAACAACGGAATGCTTAGGAAAAAACAAAATCATATAGTTGTGATTAAGATCTAAGCTATACATATTGTTCGTATGCCAAAAGGGAATATATATATATATATATATATTATACACACACACACACACACACATGCACATGACACACATTCAAAATCTTACAACATCAGAAACAAAAATGAGTATCAACAGTTATCTCCATTTTCTCATGAGGCATTCCATGTATAAATTAACAGACTGCATGTAAACAACAATAGCCCATCTCCACAAATTTTCTACAAACTCATGGTACCTGCTACCATCCTACAACTATTAATAGTTTCAACTATTTCTCCATGCAACTGTTTCACCTTTATACATTCTATATTTTAAGTGAAAGGGTCATTCAAAAACAAGTCATTCAAAAACAAATGTCTAAAACCATCCAAAAATAGGAAATCCAATCCATATAATTTTAGCAAGTAGTCATACATATTACATGAAGTCCCTACTGCATAGATTTTATCAAGCAATGAAGTCCCTTCTACATAGACAAATAACATACCTGCTTGACTATTGTCAATCAATTTCTTACCTGCAACGAATGCTCCCTTTCTATCTGTCCCTGGAATTTCATAATATTGTGATAACAAACATGTGAAAAACGTAGTCAAGTGTGGATCTTGGAACTTAAAAAAATAAATAATAATAATAATAATAATAATAATTATGCAGCTTGGAAGAGAAGTAGTGACCACATCAAGTTTCTTATATTCTTCTTCTTTATTCCTTTCTTTAGGAGAAATAAATGTAAATATCAATTTAAAATCAGTTGCGCCAATTTGCTTCATGTCTTCTCGGCTATCAAACAAAGCATCAAAGAACAATGGAAAAATGGAATATCAAGAACTGCCTGTGGGACTCTTTCATTCTTTTTGGATGGTAATATTCAAAATTTGACAAATCTCAATTTGAAGCCTGGCTCGCATGAATCCATAGTTAGATCTGTAGTCAATATATAATCGGACAACAAACCTTTGTTTTTTTTTTTTTTTTTTTTTTTGGGAGGGACTTTGCTTCCTTCTATTGGCACCCCATTATTTTCTTTCTAACCCCCATTCCTCTCTAAACCCCTCATCAAAATTTAAAAATCACATTTTTTTTTCACTTTGCACCCCCATAGTACCAAAATTACCCCCATCCCTCACCTCCTCTTTCTTTCCCAGCTCCATAGTGGAACATCCCAACCTTCATAATGACCATTTATCTCCAACAAGGGGCAGGGTAGAAATAGAAGAGGGTCGGTCTCCTTGAAAGTAGTTTGTGTTTGTGTGTGTGTGTGTGTGAGGATCTCCTTGAAAGTTTTTTTTTTTTTTTTTTTTTTGCATGTAAGGGTCTCCTCGAAAGTTGTTTTTTTGTGTGTGTGTGCGCGCATGCCCGTGTGTGAGCGCACACACGTGTGTGTCTCCTTGAAGTAGTTTTTGTGTGTATGTGAAAGTAGTTTGTGTGTGTGTGTGTGTGTTTGTGTGTATCAAATGAGGGGTATCCAAGCTTTTGGGACCAGATTAATCCTCACAATGCACAGATCACCCACAATCATCCGACATCTGCACTACCCTCATGAGTTCTCCTTGATAGTGCATTTACAAAATGGTAAAAGAATAATAAACCTTTTAATTAATTGGTGGGGATATAACTATAGAAGAAAAAAAAATAAATTGGGGATGCCACTGCAGTCACCCAATCTTGCAACAGTTGAACTTCGAACTTGAACATTCAAGCATAACATGCCACGTGTCTAGTACAAAAGCCTGATTTATATTCGGTATTGGTGCCCAGAAATGGAAGAATCTCTCACTTAGTATGAAGCTTGAGCTTCCATTTTTATATACTCTGTATTTATTTATTATATTTGATTGATAGTGAATGTTTAAATCAACCAATGGTTGTAAACTTTTGTACATTTGATAATCTTCTATGTCGAATTCATCCGATGATGGGTTTCAATTTATTTCTTAATATTTGTACGTATGGTATGAGGCCATGAGCTAATGAGAAACCTAAAGACTTTTAGAACTATGCCATTACTATTAGTCCAGTCTCTGTTTTTGTTTTTGTTTTTGTTTTTGTTTTTTTCTCTTGGATTTTCAAATTAAAAATAATAATAAAACAAAAATTGAAAATTGAAAATGAATAAAGAAACATAGGCTTCGGTGAGAAACACGTGGCATGTTATGCTTGAATGTTGAAGTTAGAAGTTGAGAATGAGGTAGCAAATTCATTTTTCTGAATAAAATAAATAAATAAATAAAGAGGGTCGTACCTGGAAACCCACATCTGATCCCTCCCACATCTCCAACGGTGAACTTTTTGGCCGGGAACAATCATCCCCAAGTAGAAAACTAGTCCAAGAACAGAAAAAAAAAAAAAAATTATTCACCAAAAAGTAATTTCTCGGAAAAAAATAAATAAATAAATTGCTTGCAAGCCAAACGTGGGGAAGAATTATACCTGTCTCGTATTTTCCCGAGAAAATTACAAAGAAAATGACAGAATTTCTGGAAATATCACGGCGAGAGTTTCAAACGGTTTGGGATTTGCACCGACGTGCTCCAGACCGGCGACAGTGTCGACGTACTCAAGATCGTAAAGGGTGGAGGCGTTTGACGGTGAGATCAGAGAAATAGGGGTTTTTCACGGTGAGATCAGAGAGAGATTGAAGACGAGGCTAAGATAGAGAGAGAGACAGAGAGACAGACAGAATCCAGGGGGTGGGGAGTTGAAGGAGACTAGGGAGAGAGAGATACTCTCCCACTGAAAGAGGGAATATCAATCGCTTGAAGCTTCTTTTGTTTTTTTTTATTTTTTCTGATGAAGTATTCCGCTTGAAGCTTCTTCAATTTTATTTTATTTTTTCCCTGTGGCTGGAATAATATTAACCACTGAAAAAATATTATATTTTTTCCACTCATAGAACCCATATGAAGTGGGCAATTATTTTTTTCTGGTTTGTGCTATTTCTGGAGAGAAGCTTTCTACTTTCGGCATTGAGAAAGCTTGCAAGCTTTCTACTTCATAGGGGTTGTATGAGTGGAAGTTTCTTGGCTATGACTCTACACTAGAAATCAAGCCAATTTTCATCTCAATCGTGTCGGAGGAAAGATTGTTTGTATCGGTCTGGGTAGACGGAGTATTCCAGTCTCGGGGTGGTTTGAGTCGGCACAAATTAACTCGGGATGCTTTGATTCAGAGCGAGTCAACTCAGTGGAGATGTTTTGGTACAGACTCCAAGAATAATGTGGATACTTCTCTTGGATGAGACATTGTTTAGGAACACATGACCTTCCATCCGGCCGTATTCTTCAAGGCACATCTTTGTTCTTGCAGAGTGAATTTTCTGGAACCTGTGTCCCTTTTCCCTTCCTGAGTAAGTCTTCGGTGTAGGTGTCATGAGCCAAGAAAGAGAGAAAAGCAAAATGAAAATATAGGATCAAAACAGACCAAATACTCGAGCCAAACAAATACTCCGTACCAGAGAAAAGAGTGAGGTTATTGTCAGCCAGCCACCAGTCAGGGCTATTAACCTAGACGTTAAACGACCTCATGGGACGGTGGCCCCGCGTGAGGAGAGGGGATTAGTCGGGCTCTGGTAGTTCGGACACCTCGTTGCTTGGCAGAAAAAAAAAAAAAAAAAAAAACAGACCAAATACTCCGTACCAGAGAAAAATATGTGGTCACTTTGTTTATTTATTTAGTAGACTCATATTTATTTAGGGGATTGGTTATTACAAATAGGGGTGTTCCCGTCGGGTTTTAAGTAAATTTAAAATTAAATCAAAGTATTTTGGTTTAGTATTTATCAAACTAAAATCAAATCATATTATGAAAAAACCAAATCAAAAGAAATCGGTTTGGTTAAGTTTAGTTTCGGTTTTCTCCTACCAAGTAACTTCAAATCATAGATGATTAAACACATATAACAAAATGAGAAAAATGACAATACAAATTAAAAATAAAAACGGTTTTAGTACTCAGTATATAATAGCATTAAACATTGCCAATTACAAAAAGCAATAAACATTATACAAAATGAAACATATTAAAATATGTCAATCCAATTAATAAGAAATTTATATTTTGAAATTTAATATATAATATTATTATATTATTATAATGCATACTCATAATCGAGTTATGCAGACACCTAACCTGGATTATACATATGCATAACCTGAATATATATGCATACGCATGCTATTTAAGTTTGCTTTTTGCCCGAAAATTAAGGTTTTTTTGCTTATTTTGAACTCTATAAACTTAGAAATCAGTGGAGAGACTTTCCTAATATGATTTTAACCTAACTTCCTCTATAAATACCTAACCTAAGGTGAAAAGAAATGATTATGAAATCTCGAAACTAAAGAGGCAAAGGAGAGATATTTTGGGAAGAAAGACTTTAAAGAGAGAACACTTACTTTGTGCTTATCAAAAGAACTTCAGATTCGCTGTGCTTATTGATCTTAGAGAAGAAAATTGATGACAATCTTTCACAACAAACCTGAGGGGCATGGTCAAATATGATATTTGATTTGTTCTTCACAGTAGGTAAATAATTATTTATTAATTTAACCTACTTAGATAGATATTTTGGTTAGGATTTCTTATGCATAATGATATGCATATTTAAATTGTACTAAAGCATGTTCATACAATATTAGATTTATGATTTATTAGTTACTCCGTAATTTTTAATATATATCCATGCCTTACAATTAAGGTCTATTATTTTATTTTTATCACATATTTATGCATCAGATTTGGGTTTAATATGTGAGTGCGTAAGTTTTATAGAATATTGGATAATAGGGACATCTGCTTAACTGACTTGTGGTGCAGGATAACTATTTTATGCGTACGCGTAATCTAGTTATGCGTACATATGTATGCGTACACATAAACCATGCTTGGCAGATGGTGAATAACCCATGATTCACTTTAAGTTGCTTACTTTTATTTGTTGATTTATTTGCTCTTTTAAGTTATTGTTTTATTTATTATTTTGTTTACTTCTTTTTTTATTCTTGTGTGCACGTTTAAATACTTGTATAAATTAAAGGTAATTCTAATTAAATCAATTTATTAAATGTGGTCAATGAACATAAGTGACGTCTGATTTAATGATTGGGCGCCGTTGGGTGCCTAACACCTTCTCAACAATGTATCCTAATTCTAAATCAGATTTTCTGATAGTGACAAGTTGGACCTTTGCAAGGGGTTAAGTTAGCTCTTGGGCCCGTCCAAGTAGCGACTCATCTCTGCATTAATTCTTTTGGCTTTGTTTGGTACATCGAATTATAAGGTTGGATATGATAAAATTATTAGATGAAGAACTCTTTGATTACTTTATTTGAAATGGGGACATTTTTCTATCACCTTATTCTTTTAAATGGTTCTTATCATAGGATAAAAATATACCATCTCCCAAGGGCGGGTTTATTATATCTTGCATGTATTAGATATAACTATCCTATGAATAGTATCTCTTATTTAAAAATAACACAAAGCACATGAAAAATAATACATTTATCCTATCCGGCCTATCTGGTATACCAAACAAAGCCTCAGGGTTAGTGGCATACTCTCAAGCCGCGTGTGCCAAGACGTGACGCTCACACCCATGCATGATATTTTTGCATGGAAGACCAATTATATACAAGTCTACATGATTATACCCAAACCCCCATGGGTGACCCTTAAAAGTTGGGTTTTAAAAAATATAAAGGTTAAGGGAAAATTGTAATTTTAGGGTTCTTATTTATTTATAATTCAAGTTATCAAACAACCTTCAATGTATGTGTAATGCTGCAATAACTTATATCAACATGTTCTAACCTGATCATGACTATTCAAAACAATTGTGCACGCATTTGCCTCCTATGGCTAAAGAAATGTGAGATATTGACATCATGACCCTTTTATCTATACAAGAGAGAATCTACCCGATTATCATTATTGGTAGTGGAATAATAATCATTTGAACAGATAAGAAGCAATAATTGAAATTTACATTAAAGCTCCAAAAGATACATGATGTAATGCAAGTATCCTATGGAAGCTGAATGTTCATCATTAATGGTACAGTCGGTATGCCACATCTGAATACGAGGGGACATGCATCGCATAGCATATTGAAATTACTCTAGTACCAACGCCTTTTTCTCCTGTTGAAAATGCCGGACCCATATGTGGAATCGAATACCTCATAAAAGAGGGGAAATGGTAATATAACAAATAGGGTGATTGGAACACTAGAAAGCAAAATGGCTATGATGAAAACCGGCGATGACTGTCCATGTTGCATAAGAAAAAGGCCAGCACAGAAGGCTAAAATCATGGTTGCAATAGAGAGGAAAAGGGATGTGAGGCCAATGATCATCTTTGTGGGCAAAGATTTGACGAAATATTCTTCTCCATAGCGCGATGTGAGGATTCCAAGGAACACCATTATTGAAGTAGACGAAGAAAGGAATGATATCACATCACAAGCAACAAAAAGCTTGAACAACTTTTCCCTCAAGAATATGGGAAAGCCTGTTTCTTGATTGTTACCACCAGGAACAGCAAAGACTGCAGCAAACATAATGGTAACTATGAGGGCCGCCACCACCGTACAAGATGTTGCTGTTTCCTTCATCCATTTTTGCCCCTCGTCCACCATCGCCCTATGGTGCTCGGTAAATAATTCACGAGGTATCTCACCATTAGAGTTGGGCATTTCTGTAGCCATAGGAGGCACAATTCTCTCCACCTCCTGCAATGAATTTGTAAGAAATTTGGTACCAAGTCTAGATATATAATATATTTTGCTGCTAGGAAAAGGTGTTATTAAAAGGATCACCTTAAATCATCCAAGGATAACAATTCCACATTATTCACACTGATGTTGTCAGAATATTATTAAATATCCATGGGAAGTTTCAGATGTGAAGCATTTAATGAATTAAACAAAAGAAATAAAGGTTTTCATAAATTCTTCCACACCTGTGTATTCAAAATTTGAGATTTCTTAACGTGCGCCTTATAAGCACGTGTTAAGATACATTTAATGAACCAATAATTGAATGGGAAAATGTGAAAGACATAGAAAATGATGCAAATAACGTTAAAAAAAAATAATAAGAAATAAATAAATAAATAATACGAAGATGCATGAAAAATGGTGCAAATTTCATAGGAAACATTAATTACTTTTGGTTACAGGTGATGCAAATGCGTGCACAACCATCTTCTAGCCTAGGTTTATAATTTGAATTTGAAAGTTTGTGGGGTAATGGGAAGTTCAACTGATTTGGATATATATCTAGGAGAACAGTTTTTGATTGATTTATTTACTTATTCATTTATATTTTATCCAAACATGGTTTTAAACTTTAGGAATCATGAGAGAGACCAAACCATGTTTTAACTTTGGGCCAGGCTACTGTCACTACTCAAAATACTCTAAGCCCCCCACTAATTAAATCCCCTCATATTTTACTGAAAGCACCCCCTTATCTTCCTAAAACTTCCCTTAAGAAAAAATTCCAAACATTTTTCCACCCCACCCCCAACCTGTTCGGACCTATTAATAAGAACAAAGTATATATGTTCGGACTTATTAGTAAGAACAAAATATATATGTTCGGCTTTATAAAAAAGAACAATATAAAAATGTTCGGACCTTTAAAACCGAACCTTTATTATTTGTTCCGACTTATAAACACGAACACTTAAAATCCATTCACAATTACTATACGAACAATTCTCAATTGTTGTATAGTTAAGTTGTTCAGTGTTTTAAAACGGAACAACATGAGTTTGTTCGGACTCCTACAGGTGAACAATATTCATTTGTTCGGAGTTACATAACTGAACAATATCCATTTGTTCGGAGTTGGAAAACAAAACAAAATAACTTTGTTCGGACTTAGAAGTCAGAACGCGTTAAAAGAGTTCGGTGTTACAGAAATGAACATTGTAAACATGTTCGGAGTCGAAAAATCGAACAAGACGAAATTCAGCATACGAAAAACTAAAGTTAAACTCGATAAAAAGTGTATAAATACTTACCTTTTGATTGCTAATATCATCTTTATCAATGCTTTTCTTGTCCATTATTCAATATAACATGAGGAACACTAATTTTTCTTGTAAATATGGATTTGGTGTCAAGGTTGTTAGGATTTGTGAGAGTATAAAGTCTATAGATGGTGAAATGTTTTTGGAGTTGGGGTGGAGTGGGGTGGGGATAGGAAATTTTTAAAGTCTTTAAGTAGAAATGTCCTTATTGGTAAATTTACATTTAGATATAAAGAATTTCATAAATCATTTAAATATTGAGGGGCTTAGAGTATTTTGAGTAGTGGCAATAACTTGGCCCTTTAACTTTCTGTAATAATAATATAGCCTAGTTAGTATATACGCATATGGACGTTATTTTGAAAAAAACTTCCGTCTCCCATCAAAAAGTTAAACATACGGAAATATATGTGTTTTTTCCCCAAGAAACGTACTATTCGTGTATTTTATATATTCCGTTTTATTCATCACAAAAGTACGGCATATATAAATAATATTAAAAAGGTACGGACTACTCATAAATCACCATTCTAGCTAATCTCTAAAAACTCTGAACCCTACTCTTCTTTCTGCTAAAACATCTTATCGGCACCATCCCTACACAGCACCTGTTGGCTGACTACTGATTTGGGAAGCAAAAGGCCATTGCCCACTGGTAAAGAATTTAATTTTGCCTTTTGTTTGATTGATAACATGATGACATCTACAAAGTACAAACAACTTTTACACATTTGTAGAAATATATTGATTAATATACATTTTACTTCATCTAAAAACATATGTAGAAATATATTATATATATAATATTTATTTACATTTTTATTTTCAATCTACTGTGTACTCAGTAAGTAGCTAAAACATAATTTGGTTTTATTTTTAATTTTATTTTTATAGACAAACATGAATGGTTTCTATTTAATTTGTCATGGTGTGATAAATTAATTACTTTGTTGACAATTTATAATTTTGTTTAATTTTTTCATGGTTGATGAACATGAATGCTTTTGATTTTGATATAGTTTTGTATTTTTGATATTGTTTTTATTTTTTTTACTTGATTTCCTTAAATCACTTTATTTGACAACATTTTATAAAATTCATAATAAGAAGAGATAGAGATAATGATCATTGTAATATTATAAAAGAAAAATTATAACAAATATTGCCGTATTTTTACTAAAAGGTTTTTTTTTTTTTTTTTTTGTCACTAATTGTATTATACTCATATATCTTTTTGATAAAGTTGTATTATACTCATATATACGCATTTTCATTTTTGTTTACCGTTTCCCTTTTTTTATACCGTATTTTTCAGCGTATTATTTTATAAAAAAACTGAATTATACCTATCCGTATCCGGTACCGTATATTACTAACTATGATATATAGATATAAATAATATAATATGAGCAATATCCCGTGCGATGCACGGAATAATATATTATATTTTTATGATTATGACCAATATACTTCATCACGGAATAATACATTATATGCATGGTATCCCCTTCCCCATTTCACCCTCAAAAAAAAAAAAAAAGGAGGAAGAAGAAGAAGAAGTTATGACTAATTAATAATAATATCTCTTGGTCACAAAAAATTATGCATTGTGGCTAAATAGTTATATCCAATGATTTTTGGGATTTACCACAATGAATGAGAGAAGATATGTATGAGAATTGATTGGTTAGTTTCTTACCTTAATTATTTTTTTCCCTTGAAAGATTATGGAGTTAAATTGTTATAATTAATTGCTTTAATTATTTTCTTACTTACTTATTCGATATCATTTTTTTCCCTTTCATAGATTATTGAGTTAAATTAGTTTAATAGCTTAGAAGATGTGCGACGTTGCACGCTCTCAAGATTTGAGGGGAAGTCTTGAAAGACATGCCACATTGCACTCTCTCTTTTATATAATAATATAGATATTGCTAAACGTGATGATCGATTCACACAATGCATAACGCATGCACAACACCTTAGTTATCTCCCAGGAAAAAGTAGTGGGATAGTACTATAGTAGGTTGATGGAATTATGGTTCAAACTAATACGATATTATTATTTTGTCTTCATATGATAGAGTATTTTGGTGATTTAAAAGAAAAGAAAGTATACATAGAAAAATGAGACCAAAGGTTTCCAACCACTTTCTAATTATACATATATATATAGATTTATAAACTTAATAAGTTCATAATTTGTTTATAGTTTAGCCAAGTTTGCAAATTAAATCATTCTTTTTTCTTTCTTTTTTTTGTAAATTAAACCATCCAAATTTTGGAGGTGGTCCATCATCAAGAGAGATATTGAACTCTAGTTAAATTGCCGAATAATATTTAACTAGAGATGTAGTATAAAATAATATTTCTAGTTACATTGTTCAATTTGAGCTTTAGAACATATGTAAATCTAAAATAATGTTTCACTTGTTCAAAATATTGATCAAAGAGAGGTAGTATAAAGTTAGAAATGATGACCTTAAACCATTGTAGCTCTCTTTGCATCTGTAAAGCTGCACCAGAGATGCGATCAAGCCGACTCGAAGGTGCTAACATTCCAGCCAAGTGTAACAAGTTATTACCAAATCGATCAGTAGAAGATTTCAAAATCATCTTACTTGCATCCAGCCCATATATGAGGCTGAAAATCTTCTCTTGACGATATATAACTGCAAAGTGAAACATGTTTCTAATATTGGTGTCAGTGATCCACAGAAGATTGGAATCAGCTTTAGTTATCTCCATAACAAACTCAATAATCCCGTGCTTAACAGCCTGGAAGAGTGCTTTGTCTACTAAGCTCTCTCTGATTTTAACGCTGCCTAAAAAGCGTATTTGTTCACAAATGCAACTTAGAATTTCAAGCGCTTGAACATGGATCAACTTTTGGTTGTATATTTGATCGACTCCTGGGTCAGTGACCAAAACAAAATTAAGACTAAAGTAAGTGTCAAGACAAGATGTTAATAGATTAAGATGAATTAGTGACGTAGAAATACCATACCTAAGAATCTTAGGAAATCTGAAAGCAGCCCATGCAATAGACCGAACACTGCAGCGTAAGAACAAATCTAATGACTCAAAACACCTCAGAAACTTATTGGCTGGAGTAAGTAAGAGAGAGAGAAGAGAGAGAGAGAGAGAGAGAGAGAGTTGCATGGATAGATGGAGAGGCGTTTAGTGCTAGAGCAAATTGACCCATATTATTGACCCAAAATAAAATCTCATTTGATGTGAGAGTACCTTTAAGACTCACAAACACATGAATTTAAAAAGTTTGTTTCTTGTAGCATATAGCATTGCGCCAGATCATATGAGATTATATTATAAGTCAAAATAAATGGGTCAAACAGCATTTCCTTTGTACAAAGTTGAGTGCATTTTCCATGGGTTAAAGCAAACAGAGTTTTATGTTAACGTTTCAAAACGCAGCTGCAAAATGGAGGAAACTAAAAAGTGAGAGGCTGGAAAGGAGCCAAACTTTGACTATTTAGAGTGGGTTATCAGATGAAATATATGGAAGAACTACTAAGTGTGTTAATTTTCAGCACTTATGACGTTAATTAAAAAAACTGTAAGCTTATTTTAACCCTAAGATGGTGGGTAAAACATATTATATGGGAAATATTTTTGAAAATATGTCATAATAGGTGTTAATCTAGAGAATGTTTTCTCGAAAATACAAGTCAAAGTTTCTCAATCACTTGTTCTGTTGTTCCTATGGGCAGGAGAAAAAGATGGCACTACTATAGGAAACTATCATGGCACTAATTAAAAGGTTGCTACACCCTCTCCCTGCAAAACAATGATTTCCACTGAGAAAAAGAAAAAGTAATTTAGAGTTGCAACATACCTTGTATGACAACACTCCCTCTATCAGTTCGTCTTTGACGTGATTTCTGGATGTTTATATGAACGTGATTGGAGTCACAAGTTGGGCGTACAAGTAAACCTTCCATGAAAAGAATAAGCTTACTCAATAATATATTTGTATTGCTAAAGAAAACAAAAAATGACAGAATATGGCTACACTAAAGTGCATCTACCCGAAAAAGGAAGAGGAAAACTAAAAGGAAGGAAAAAAAATAAAATCTATTGATGTATCATTACAGTATCAAACCAACCTAAAAGTCAAATAGGTTGTGCTCGATCTTTATCAATCATAATGCCCAGGTCTTGAAAAAACCAATTCAAACCAGTCATTGACATAAGTTTGCTTCCACTCTCAAGATGGCCCATTCCCCTTTGATGGGAACCCAAATATAGTAATATGAAAGCCAAAAAAAAATTTGGTAGGAAAAATAAATTTTATTAATAACCAAATCTGAGAAAACATAAGAAGAAACACCCAACCGGGCCTAGTTAAATGGCAGCCAAAACTTATGTTTAACCAAAACCCTCCAACCAGGCCTAGTTAAATGGGTTTTAGTTTGGCACCCAAAAAAAAGTAGTGCCCTAGAGATGGTCCTATTTATGTAATAAACTAGTTATGACATGCAAGTGTCACAAGTGTACTCGTAAACATATTTTAGATAAGAACTAGGCACGTGAATGTATAGTGCCGTATATTTTTATGGTAATGTCCTTCATACAATTATTTGGTGTGACTTCATTCACACCAATAAATTTTATTCTATTTTCATCTTAAAATATTTTAAAAAAAAGACGTGGGAATGAATGACGACAAACAAGTTGAAGGAAGTGATGCCAACAAGAAAGGACGTGTATGGATCTAGGGCTCAAGCAAAGAGAACCATCCTCTCTGTTTTAACTTAGGTTCATAATTCCTCTTGGGTGATGGTTGCTGGCGTTGGGCCTTGACTAGGGAGATTGCTTGTGTCAAGCCTTGACGGGTGAGAGCTATTGCAACTCAGAGGCAAGGTGAACGAATGACTAGGTTGGTTCGGGGAGAACCAGTTCTCTATTGGGGATTTTCTTACCTTCAAAAATCAGAGTTAAAGAGTTCATGTGAGAGGCATGTGCAGGGGCATATGTTCATCCTATAGCTGCCACATCATTGGACAGGAGGAGCACTCCTTACTGGTGTGGAGGCAAGTGTTGTCCTTTCTGGAATCTGAAGCAAGGAGTCTCATTATGTTTTTTTTCCATAGGAACCTCCCAAATCCAAGAGACACTATTAGAGAGGGGGCGAAAATAATGTGTTTAAAGAAAGTGGGAGAAAGTGATTCGGCATGCTTATGAGTTAAGTACATTATTAGATAGTCATGCCTATATCTAATTGTGAGATTGTTTCCCTCATGTATTGGACCAAGGAGAGAGAGAGAGAGAGAGAGAGAGAGAGAGAACTAACATGAATAGATACATCGTTGCCAAAATACAAGAGGACTCCCACTAGCGAAAGCAGAAGGCATTCGAGACAATATGAACACTGGAGAGTTCCCATCCTTGTCTAGAGTAACAGCCAAAGGTGGGCAGTTCTGGAGCAGGTTCAAAGCAACATCTAATTGTTTTGAAAGAAACAAACAATATTAGAAAGAGAGAAATTATGGCAAATGTATCACTGTGTGTGTTAGAAATAGTTCGGAATTGCTGATAAAAAAAAAAATAGTTCGGAATTGAAGTGCTGATAAGATTTAGATGCTCTTACCAAAGAATTTACCAACAATACAATACGAAAGAAGCGTAGCACCATTGCTCCCTTTGTCTGAAGTAAGCTCTTCAAGTGGAGTCATAGTGTAAAGATAGCGCACCATATCACCATGGCCATTGATAGAAGCCCTTACAACTGGGATATGGCCAATCTTACTAGCAATGCTAACCAATTTCCTGTTTTTTTCGACCATCCATCTTGCCATATGGGTGAACCCATATGCAGCGGCGAAATAAAGAGCAGTCCGACCATTGATTTCTTGTATTCCAAGTCTTGCTTTGACATGAACCGCACCAACTCTTTGACCATTTTCGAATGCCCAGGAATCACAGCCTCATGAAGAATTGTACAGCCATTAGGACCTTGTACTCTCACTGCATCTGGGTGTTGTTCAAGAAAACTTTTCGCAGCATCCCAATTATCACTCACCACAGCTTCCAATAAAGGCTTCAAAGAGTAATCAATTTGTGGCCCTGCCAACGTTTTCTCTCACATGAGTTGGGATCCATATTCATCTGAAACCCAATAAGTCTCCCTTTTTTGTTTGTTTGTTTGTTTGTTTACATTAGGGGAGAGTTGAACCCCTAATCTACCCTATCCTCACCCCACTTGGTGTCATCCCGAATTGATTGGTTGCTTGTGCTTGATATACATGCCTACTTTTTGAATGGTCAAGAATCAAGGCATATGGAAATTGCTACACCTTAACACCATGACCGTTTAGTGTAAGATGATGGGGAAATACGTGTATTTTGTAAAAGTAGACACAAGATAATTTAATAAAATTGAACATGATTATAATTTATAATCACAAAATTAAATTAACTAGATTTAATCAAAATAAAATAGAGGAAAGAAAAGCTGGCCTATGGGAAGGCACATGAGATCATGTTGTCCTAAAGTAAATATTGCCTCCCTAAGTATAGGTGTTGATGGACGATAGACCTACAAAATACAACCCCAAAGCTCCTAACTCGTGTCTTCTATGGATACGTCTACAGGAAGAAGATGTGAACCCGTCTACGATCAAGTTGCCCATAAAATCAATATACTTAAAATAAATAAAAGAATATAGATAAAGTATGGTGGAAGAAGGAAGAGGATAGAGAGAAAATAGAAAGGTCTGCAATCCCATGTAGAGAAGCCCACTATATGGTGCTATATGGCTTAAATAAGTTTGGGCTAATAAAAGCCCAAAATAAATCTCATAAAAATTCTTTATAACAGCCCAATCAATTACATAAAATAAAAGTCGAACGAATAGTATCGATCACCTATAAATTATAGAAATTAAGACCCAACGGTCAAAGAAATAAGGCTCACATATTCAACCTAATAAATACACCACGTGTGCGCCACGTCTGATCTCTCACATGCCACATCACGACAAAGCTGGTCAGTCCAAGTCTAGGCAGGCGACGCATGTGCGTAATCAAAGTTTTGAAGCTTTTAAAAATACTCATATTTTTTAACATATGATAATGGTGGAAGGTTGGAATAGTTATCTCCAAGAGTCAATGAGAGATTCTAAGGCTATGTCTACATATAGAAAACTAGATTCTACTCTTACATTAACAGGTTTGTTCCTACCCACCATCATGGAGAGCATAAGGCTGCAGACGGTGGTTTACCTTTCTGTTCATTTATTGTTTTATTGCATATTAATACTATTTTATGCCTCAATTATTTGTGATAACCATCTCAGTATTTTATTTTATTTAGTAATTCTAAAATATTATCAATAAATAAATAAATAAAATTCAAAGGAAAGTAGATAAAGGACAAGTCTAGTCTTCGTGACCTATAGCATGTCACTTTAATATAGCTCACAATCCCCAGCTTTCTAAGATACATAAGACATCAAACTTATGAGGAAAATAAGGAAATTTTAACTCTCTCAATAAAGATTTATTTCCAAATCCACCAGAGGTTTTTGTACTATTCTTATCCTATGGATGGTAAGGCACATTGGATGATAGTATTTTAAATACCTCATTCAATTAGTTAATCTCTTTAACATCATTAGAGAGAAGGATGTTAAGTCCTGAGGCCTAGTGTTGGCTTAATTCTGGTGTCAAAAATCCTGAGTTGTACTTTTAGCCTATGGTTGCCATGTCTTGAGCTACAATTATGTTGAAGATGAAGACTTAATGTTTTGAAGACCTTGTGTGTAGATTGAATGTTCCAAGTCTTACATTATAGGCATGGTAAGTGACTTAAAGGCCTCAGAACTACCTTATGTGGTTAGTTTCTTTTTGTTGTTGGCCTTGTGTGTGTAGGAGATGATTTAGGTTAAACATGTGTGGTTTAGAGATTATCTTTGGAATTTTAAAGGTTCAAGTTGATTGTATGGCCTTTTGTCATTCGAATTCAATGTAACTTGAGATGCACGGGACGTCGTGTTCGAACATGCAATATGGATCGTTCCAACACTGCAGTGCCTGCAATGTCTCTTTGTTCGCAGCCATCGCCCCATTCGAACACACCATACTCGCCATTCGAACAACACAGGAGCTGGAGTAATTCCAAGAATGATCTTCTTGCCCTTTTTGGAAACCCTACACACACCCTAACCCTAGATATAAATAATCCTTATGTCTTCTTCTTGTATAAGGAAGATAGAGGAATGCTTAGAGAGTAGTTCTTGTGCCTCCATTGTTGAGTGCTTACTCTTCTAGAGAGATCTCCATTAAAATATGTTCATATTAAGTTTCTAGATTGTTCCCATATACCTCTCTCACCTAGGTTAAGGTAGAGGTTGGTTCGCCTTTCATTCACATACACTTCTCAAAATTGTTGTCCAAGTGGGGTATCTTGGAAGCCAAATGGGTGTTGTGGGCTAAGCATGGGCATAGAACTTAGTTTACAAGAGCAAGGAAGAGGATACAAAGACGATCAATAGAACCACAAAAAGGGAGCAGGGGCTAGGTTGGGGGCGAGATAGGGAGCGAGGAAGCGGGGGAACATAAAAGAGTCAAAGGTTTGGGGCGTGTAGAAAGCGTTTGTGGAAAAATATATATATATATGTTACCTCGATATGATATTTTGTGGGATGAAATTGTGGAGAAAATTCAAGCAAAATTTTATAATTCTTTAGAATTATAAAGGAATTCAAAGAAAAAAAGTGCAAGGAGTTTTTTTCTTTTTCTTTTTTAGAAGCCACACTAATTAGAGATAGAGAGAGCATGTTTTTAGCTTCTTTTTCTTTTAAAGAAAAGTATTGAGTATATAACTAAACATTAATCTATTATGATTTAATGGGAAACTTATTATTATTAGAAACTTTTTTTTTTTTTTTTACATTTAGTTAAACTTAAGAAGTTAGTAGGGGGATCATGCCTTCCCCTTCCATTACAAGGTTCCGTCTTATTTAGAATCGATATTCTCTCTTGAGAGAATCAAGGTTCCTACAAGGTTCTGATTTGGGAGTACGGAATCAAGGTTTCGAAACGAGAGTGGCATCCTTCGTAGAAGGTTCCTATTTCTGAGAGACGATCACCGAGGATAGGGATTGCAATGTATTTCTTACCTCGTCTTGTAAGTCTTTCTTGATTTAGTGGATTTATGCTTTGGATTGGCTGTGGTTTTTCTCTGTGTTGGGGTTTTCTATGTAAATCTTGTGTTCATCCTTTATTGCTTTCCATATATCTTGTGATTACATGTATAATGAATGTGGATGATTATAGAAGTACTTGTGTACTCATTTTGAAGTTTGTGAAGGAGATGAGTATTGGGAGTGTTTTTCCTTGCAGGTGCACCTAATTAATTAACTTTAATTTGGATTATATTGGTTGTGACCTAGGGCTCCATATAAATCCTAAGCTTAAGAACTAATTTTATAAAACCCCACTTTCCGCTTATAGGGGTGTAGTCCTTATTGGCTTTTTCAAAGGACTTATCACATGACGGGTGAATGTAAGAAGGCAGTACATTATGCTCAGCACATGGAATAATTTCTCCCCATTTTCCATATGCGAATGGTGAGGAAGGAGGCCCTCCATACATCATTGGAAGGGAGATGATGATTTGACAGCCACTCCTCTACAACAACTGATCACCCTAAATGATTGATATTAAACTAATGAAGATGAATTCCATAGATAGGAGAACAAAACCACTTGTGCTGGTCGGAACAATTGAAGAAAGAAAGTGAATGGTTGCCTATGGGACATGCTGTTGGGCTTTTGTGGAGCTTGGTTTTGTGTCTATCCCAGTTCACACCCAACCCAATCCGACTTTTGAGGTACTACTATTTAAATAGGATTTTTTGTGAGGATTAGTCCATGGAGCGGGGGGCTAGGCCCAAGCCTCATATTGTTCTCTAACATAGTGAAAGATCGCTACAACTCTGTGGATGTAGCCCTAATTTTGGCTGAACCATGTAAAACTTTTTGTCATGAGATTGTTCTTGTTCGTGCTCTTTATTTTTCACTCCTTACAGGTTCTTGGAAGAGGGTTATTTCCTAACACATGTTTCACTTCTGTTAGAAAATTAAGAATTTAGTGATTCAACTAATTCCAATGGAGTATGGACGATTGGATGTCCCTAAATTACATTTGATAGAATTTCGTGTTCAGTATTTGAGAGCAATCTGGCCTATAGCCTTAAGCCCCTTTTTTTTTCTTTTTTTGGTTGTCTGTGTTGGGCTTCCATTAGTCCTTTCACTTGAACCCTCCGTCAAAATGTTTTTTGAGGTTATGTTTAACCTCTATTTTGCATTTCCATTGATAAAATAATTTATTGGAGTATTTATGTTTGTGTGCATGTGTGTGTGTGTGTGTGTGTGTGTGTGTGTGTGTGAGAGAGAGAGAGAGAGAGAGAGAGAGAGAGAGAGAGAGAGAGACCTGGGACTTCAGTTGAGCTTACTGGCTGATGGACTTCTTGTGGTTCTGGCATATGCATTTTTGCCAAAAAATCCCAAGCATCTTTAGCTGAAGTTTTTGTCTTAATCTCAGAAAGTATGTTTGTCCCACATGAAATTTTAATGGCATGTAAAGCCATGGCATTCTTTTTTCTCCAAGTCTTGAATTCGGCCTCATTCTCTTCTATTCTAGGTTCAGTTATAACGTCCCAAAGATCTTGACCCAGCAAGTAGTCTTTTAACAAATAACTCCAATTTTCATAGTTATCATTTCTCAGAACTTCTGGAACCATTGTGCTCCAGAATAAATTTGTCTCCATACTTGCTCTGTCAAACTGATCTGTGATGTTAAAATGAAACATAATTAAAGATAAGAGAGACAATGGGGGAATGTAATAACATCAGTGACAGGATCAGCCATTTTGAACCTCCCTAAGCTACTTGCAAACTGCGCTCGCAGTAATAGAAAACAGTATTTGCTAAAGTTCCATCATTTAAGTTTTTTATTCTTTGGGCAAAAGCAAAAGCAAAAAATAAAAATAAAAAGGAATATCCTAACTCCCAAGGATTTATGTCCCAGGAGGCCTGTCATGGAACCTGATGAAAAAGGTAGACTGGTAACCTAATTCACAGCAAGCAAAATCTGGTGTCAAACTGTCAATTTTGGGTAGCAAAAATGGGAAAGTTCATTGAAAACCCTCTGTAAGGAGATGATTATAGTTCCGCATCAATCACTCAGCATATGGTATGGTGAAGACAGTTCAACAAATGAAAAGATAACCTGCTCTCTAATTTAAAGCTTCCCAATCACCAAAGTATCCCTTTTCTTTTCCTTTTTTTTGGTAGTAAAAGCCGAATTCAGGAGAATGGAAATGATCCCATCATGTCAATCTTTATATGTATAATAATCTAAACCGTAATTGGAGTGAGTTGCAGAACTTATTGCGCGTCTGTCATTTTGTTCAGCAGGTGAGCAACCATGCGCACCTAGCAGATAAAGGTAATCTAGTATATATGCTTCTAGTTTTAGAATTTTTCCCTTTTGGCCATTAGGTCAACTGGTTTTTTTAAGTGCCAAAACCAGGTCAGATACACCAGCAGGTTCTTCTAGGTGTTAACCGATGTAGAATGGTCCTCATAATTAAAAATATCTCCATAAGAGCTATTCCATAGCGGCATAGAAAATGCCCACACAAACACAATTCTTTATATTTGAGAGAATTGTGTTATGACATTCTGTCAATGTGTATTTTTCACGGTTGATGCTCAGTTTTGTATCTGCCTAGTGGCATTCTCCTCACTTGTTGAGTGAGCAATCATGGATTCTAGCTTATGGAGAGTATTGATACCCATTTGTTAATATTAGGAGGCTTAGGGGTACGGGTAGATTCTATTGATTGTCCCAAAAGCATTTTTTTTAATATTTTTTTTAAAAAAATACATTATATTTGACAAAATTGAGAAAAATTTAATAAAATAACAAATGAATGATTCGGAAGTAACAAAATTATGAAGTTGTGATTAAGATCTAAGCCATTCATATTGTTCGTATGCCAAAAGGGAATATCTATATATCTATATATATATATATATATATATATATATATATATATATATATATATATGCACACACATGCACATGACACATTCAAAATCTTCCAACATCAGAAACAAAAATGAGCATCAACCGTTAACTGCATTTTCTCATGGGGCATTGCACATATAAATTCACAGACTGTTCGTAAACAACAATGGCCCATCTCCACAAAGTTTCTACAAACTCATGCGACTATCCTACAAATATTAATAGTTACAACTAATTCTCCATGCAACTGTTGCACCATTATACATTCTTTATCATAAGTGAAAGGGTCTTTCAAAAACAAATGTCTAAAACCATCTAAAAATAGGAAATCCAACCTATATTTTAGCAATTAGTCATACATATTACATGAAGTCCCTACTGCATAGACAAATAACATACCTGCAGTTGACTGTAGTCAATTAATTCTTTACCGCAACAAATGCTCCCTTTCTATCTCTCCCTGGAATTTCATAATATTGTGATAACAAAACACATGAAAAATGTAGTCAAGTATGCAGCTTGGAACTTAGAAAAAAGGGAAAAAAAAAAAAATCATGCAGCTAGGAAAGAGAAGTAGTGACCGCAGCAAGTTTCTTATATCCTTCTTCTTTATTCTTTTCTTTAGGCGAAATAAATGAAAATACCAATTTAAAATCAGTTGCGCCAATTTGTTTCATGTCTTCTCTGCTATCAAATAGATCATTAAAGAACAAGGGAAAATGGAAATTCAAGAACTTCGTGTTAGTCTTTCACTTCTTTTTGGATGTTCTATAAGTTTGACAACTCTCAATTTTGAAGCCTGGCTCACGTGCATCCATAGTTAGATCTCTAGTCAATATATAATCGGACAACAAACTTTCTTTGCGCTTTTTTTTTTTTTTTTTTTTTTTCTTCTGGAGGGACTTTGCTTCCCTATATTGGCACCCCCATAAAACCAAAATTATCCTCATCCTTTACCTCCTCTTTCTTTCCCACCTCCATAGTCGAACCCCCCAACCCTCATAGCAACCATTTATTTCTGTCAAGGGGCAGGGTTAGAGAAAGAGAAGAGGGTCTCCTTGAAAGTAGTTTTTTTGTGTGTGTGCGTGGGTGCATGCGTTTGTGTGTGTGCGTGTGCGTGTGTGTGTGTCAAATGAGGGGTATCCAAGCCTTTGGTCTCAAATTAATCCTCACAATGCATAGATCACCTGCAAGCTCGTGCATTCAATAACAAGGGAGCAAAAACTCAAACTCAAGACATGATTCATGAGCAGTGGTATTTTTCCATCTGCACTACCCTCATGAGTTCGCCTTGATAGTGTATTTAAAAAATGGTAAAAGAGTAATAAACTTCTTTATTAATTGGTGGGGATAGAAGAAAAAAATATATATTAGAGATGCCAATACAGTCACCCAATCTTACAACCGTTGGAACTTCTAACTTGAACATTCAAGCATAACATGCCACGTGTCTAGTACAAAAGCTTGAATTATTTTAGGTTTTTGGTGCCCAGAAATAGAAGAATCCATCATTTAGTCCCCAGTGCCCAGCCAAACCCAACATTTGCCACCACACCACTTCCATTCAATACCCAATGGAGTACTGAACTTTCCTCAAACCTCTCTAAACTGCTTACCCTTGTTAAATACCCAAATGGAGTGTTGAACATTCGAGCATGGCATCAACCACTTTCATTGATGTATTGAGCTTGAGCTTCCATTTTTATATATTTATTAGATTCAATTGATAGTGAATGTTTAAATCAACCAATGGCTTTAAACTTTTGTACATTTGATAATCTACTATGTCGAATTCATCAGATGGTGGGTTTCAATTTATTTCTTAATATTTGTACGTATGGCATGAGCTAATAAGAAACCTAATGTCCTCTAAAATTATTCCATTACCATCAGCCCAGTCTCTTTTTGTTTTTGTTGTTTTAATTTTCCTTTCCTCTTGGTTTTTCTATAAAAAAACAAAAGATAAAAAAATAAATTCTACTTCTAATATAACCCAGGGGGCAGTGGCAGAGCCAACGGGGGGGCCTTTGGGTGCACGTGCCCCCACTGGCTCAAATAATTTTTATTTTTATTTTTTTGGGGGAGAAATTATCATTTGATAACCACTTCCTGACATAATGCCAAAAACTAGAAGATGGTAGTCATTTTGAAGCATATATACAGTCAATTTGTAATAAGTTGACAAAAAAAATCCTCTTTTTGGTCTTACGTCGGGAAATGATTACCAAAAAGTAATTTTTCCAAAGAAAAGAAAGGCTCTCCACAGCTTTAGTTCCCACTTCACAGAATCACAGCACGGTCTCCCCATTGGAGATAACTCCTGGCTCCGCCCCTACCAGGGGGTTTGGATGTTGTTGGTGAACAATGAATGGTTGACGTGTCTAGCTCCCTGTTTTCTTGCTTTTTTTCATTTTTATTTTTTTTCACTCTTTTTGCCACCTTTTCCCATACGAGTGAGTCTTCCATGTAATTGTGACATGGCCATGTAGTGTCATGGGCCAATGGAAGCAAAGAAAAGTGGGATTGTAGGGCCGAAAAGTACTCTAACAATTCCATTTCGCTCCACTTTCATTGGCTCGTGACACCACATCAGTCGTATCACAGTTACATAGAGTTTTTCTCCCCACATATGCTTCTCTTTCTCTTTAGCAGAAATCCATTCTCACTATCCTTCTCTTCAACCCATTTCAAATTTGAAATTCAAACTCATTTCATACACATGTTCTCTCTCTCTCCCCCCAAAAACCCATGTCATCTCTCTCTATCTCCTTTTCTCCCGTGTTCAAACTCTTTGTCTCTCTCTTCTCTCTCTTCTCTCTCCCTCTGGCTTTCTCTGTCTCTTTCAATATCTACATTTAAAGGCAGATTTCAAAGCTTCATCGTCATCCATCAAAATCATCATCCATCAAAACTTGGTATGGATTTTGATCCAAAACCCCAAAATCTTGAGCTCCAAATTCTTCATCGTAGAAGGTGTGCTGTGATGATTATTGAATATTTTTATTCTTGGGAGGATCTGCGTAGAGGTAAACCTAATGCTTTTTGTTTGGCTGATGGGAAAATGTGGGAAAAATAATAGAATATAAAAGATATATTAAACCCATTTCAAAATCTCACATATACACATTCTTAAATTTTCAAATTTAGGGATTTTATATATATTTCCACCTACGTGGTTCAATGAATTCATATATGTGGATTTTATTTTATATATATTTCCACGTATACCATATGGGATTCATGGTTCAAATTTGAATCACCTCTCCCCTTCAAAATTCAAAATGAGAAACAGAGGTATGGGCTGCCCTCATTCTTTGCTGATCCGTTCTTGCTTCCTCTCTCTCTCAAACACACCCCCATAGGAAAGAGCCTATAAAAATTTTGCCTTTCTTCATATACAGGGGGGGTATGGAGATTAGAAACACCTGATAATGGCGCTGAGAGGTAGAGCACAAAAGTTATTGCATTTCGACCCATTTGCTCGCACCATTTTCCCACTCTTTTCTTCTTTCTCATGCATTTTATTTTGCTTTCTTGGGATTATGAAAATGTTCTAGGTGGACTTGTGGCACTACAGTGACACATTGAGACTCCGGATTTTCAAATGAACTGGTTAGAAAACTAACCAAAATCTTCCTGGAATTGTGTATTTCCATTTCAAACAATCTCTCACATAGTGTCTCTAAACTTTAGGGTATCATTTATCATGGGTTCCATTAAGAAAATGTGAACTGATTTGTGTTTCACTTTTATTTTCTGTAGGAATTTTGCTATTTGTGAAGCTATCAAATAATCAAAATTTTGGAATTTTGGATTCAACCTCAACGAATCCAAGGTATTATTTTTTGTTCTCACCTTTTTCCCATATTGTTATGTTTCTTATTAATTATGAGCAAATGATGATTTGGTTGATGGGTTTGTTGTTTTTTACTTCACTTTTTCCACAACCCCTCCCCCTCCCCCCCTCTCTTCTTATTGGTGTTCTTTATGGATTTTGAACTTTCCTTTTTGTTCATGTGCTATTTTGTACCATTCTTCCATGCTTTTTGTTATAGAGAATTTTCTTAGGTGATTTCTTATTTGGTCTTCTCCCTCTAATGTAAAATGCTATACTGTTTTTGCATCTTGGTTGCTTAATCTTGACTATTTGTTTATGTTCTGTTTCCTAATCAGAATTTCTCTAGGTTGTTCCTACTGTCATATGTGTGCTAGGTAAGTTGTAGTGATGATAATTTTTGTAGATTTTGCATCTTTTCTTAAAGACAATCTTTTTAGGTATTATATTGTTATCTATAATTTCTTAGCTTGATTTCATAACATTGAACCTCTTACTGTGGCCTTTCATGAAGGAGATTGAATCTCTATATATGTTCATTATAAAGATTATGAATTGCATTATTTCTAGGAAGAAACATTTAGGTTGTTCTTTAAGAAAGGCACAATAAACTTAATGTCGAAACCCTAAATGTTCAATCTGAAACAATGTGCATTGATTTTGGATTTTCCTTCTATTCTCCAAGGATTTTGTTATTTGAAATGCAATAAAATTTTAGGAAATTTGGATTTTAAAGTATTTTTTTAACATATCAAACATCAACATTTTTTCCCTTCCTAAGGAGAAGCAAAGCCCATACGTAATAGAGTGGCGATGCAAATAATAATTATCAAGAAGAGATTTGTGAGGATGGTGTTAATGGATAGGAAGGATATGGTGGTGTTGTGAGAGGTAGAGGCGGTGCTGGTAGTGATGTAATGGTGCTGGCATGGGGGTGGGGATGGGGCTGGAGGTGGAGGCAGAGGCGAAGAGATGGCGGTGGTGGTAATTGTACAGCTATAGTGCCCATCGAAAAAAAAAAAAAAAGTTTGTACAGCTTTAGTGTTGACAATGGAGGAGGTCAGGAGGTAATAGAGGAGATGATACTATGATCATCTGCTGAAAAAATAGTTTTGATGGTGTTCATCTAATGGTGCATCAATGCTATTGGGTATGGTGGTAGAATTTGTGTGTTCAATGCACACGTTGGTGATGGTTGTGGGTTAACATCTGTCATCTTAGTGTTCTATTGGCTTACAATGAAATTTTTTGAAATTCATTCTCAATTTAATCATAGTATTTCACCAGCTAAGTCATAGGGCGGTTACTATGGTTTTTTTTTTTTTTTTTTTTTTTTTTGAATGGTAATTTGCCATAGGTTGTTCATTTTCAACATGTCTTTATATCTATATATTTTTTTTTTATATATTCATCTTTCTCCTCTAATTATTTAGTAAATTTGTTTTGAAATGTGATATCAGTTTTTGATAGTGAACTACTTTTTTTTCTTTTTTCCTCTGGCTTTTCAGTTTGCAAGGTAGCTTTTATAACTCTACTATGCACCAATAGAAATGGACAGAGTTTTGTTCTCTCTCTCTCTCTCTCTCTCTCTCTTTTCTAAATTTGTTTTATGATGCAAAGGAATCTGCTCAATTTATAGCCGAGATTAACTCCTAGCTTAACTGACCCGTAACCTCCACAGACACTTGCACTGCATGCTCAACACATGTGCTATGTAAGTTGGAGGGCTCACACATTAGGCATGTGACCAGTGAGACTTGAAAGGGGACATCGGAATCAATACTTAACGCCCTAGCCATCTGAGCTTACACCATAAGATTACTATTTTTATTTTTATTTTTCTCCGGGTAGCAAGATTTATTGTAGTGATTTTTAGTTTGTGTCAAACTGTTCTTGATTAATTGTGGTATTTAAAACAGTATGATTTTTCAATTTTGTGTCAAAATATCTAATGTTGTTGTCATCCTCTAGGAGTAGGATCAACAGTGTGAAAAAACATTTGAAGAATCATTTATGGCATCTGTCTAAAATTTATATTATGGCCATAAGGAAATAAGAACGAACCAAATGAAGTCATTAGTTAAATTGATTATGTAAGAAAAGAATTTTTTGGCTTCCCTAGCCACGTGGCATGTTATGCTAGAATATTTAAGTTGGTAAGTTGAGAATAAGGTAACAAATTCATTTTTCTGAATTTAAAGTAAAGTAAAATAAAATAAAAACGGGGTCGTACGGTCGTACCTGGAAACCCGCGTCACAACGGTCATGAAATTAAACCAACATCTGATCCCTCCCACATCTCCAACGGGCATGAAATTTTTTTTGCCGGAAACCATCATCCCAGTAGAAAACTAGTCCAAAAACAGAGAAAATTATTTACCCAAAAATGATATCTTTAATTATAAAATTAAAAATAAAAAAAATGGTTGCAAGCCTGGTGAAGAATCATACCAGTCTCGTATTTTCCCGAGAAAATTACAAAGAAAATGGGAGAATTTCTGGGAATATCACGGCGAGGGTTTCAAAGGGTATGGGATTTTGACCGACGTCATCAGCGACATCGTCGACGTTCTCAAGATGGTAAACGTCGGAGGGGATCAGAGGAAGAATGAAAGGTTTTGACGGTGAGATTTTTGACGGTGAGATTAGAGAAAGAGAGAGAGAGAAGAGGGTTTTTATGGTGAGATCAGAGAGTAATAGTGGTTTTTCACAGCGAGATCAGAGAGAGAGGGAAGAGGGTATGTTTGTTAAATCGGTGGGTGGGGGATTTGAAAGAGACGAGGGTGACAGAGAGAGATAGAGAGAGAATCCGGTGGATGGGGGAGTTGAAGGAGACGAGGAGGGAGAGACAGAGATAGTCTTCCGCTGAAAAAGGGAACATTATCTCTTGAAGTTTCACGGGTCTTCAATTTTTTTTTTTTTTTTTCTTTCCTGTGGCTGGTGAGTGGTGGAGTTTCACAAACCTGTGATGTTAATTGGTAGAAGACAAAAAGTTTTTTCCCCCCAAATGGCCACTGTTTGCTTCGTACTTTCTACACCGGAAGCAAAAGAGTTTTGTGAGGTATACGAGGAAAAGCTGGGAACTCAGGTCACATCGATCCCCAAGGGCCCAATGGCACCGGAGAGAAGAGCGGCAATCGGAGACTGACGTTGTTGACCAGTTTCATTGCATGAAAATGGCTTCTGCCAGGACAATTTTTTTTAAGCAATATCCATTGAAGGACCACTCATCGGAAAGGAAAGGGAGTTTACCTCTTGATGGTGGAAACCAGTCATCACTCTCCAGAGGTAGTCTTCAGTTCTGCAGCGATGAATTCGAAGTGGGCTCTGTGAGTGGAAGTTTCAACAGGGGCTCTGTGAGTGGAAGTTTCTTGGCTATGGGCTATGGCTCACACTGAAATGAAGCTAATGTTCACCTCAAAGGCTAAGAATTCAATCGATTGGTATAGTGTCGGAGGAAATCGAGCACGCCGAGGAGAAATATCCCGGTTACCCCTGAGGATTCCAATCTCGGGGTGGTTTGAGTCGGCACAGATTAACTCGGGATACTTTAATTCAGAGCGAGTCGACTCAGTGGAGATGTGTGGGTAGTTGGTACAAAATCCAACAATCCTCTGGATTCTTTCTTGTATGAGCATTATTACGGACGCGTGAGTTTCCTTCTGCCGTATACGTCAATCTCATCTTCGTTCTGTCAGAGTCAAATGTCTGGAGTGTGGAGCCTTTTGTGGCCCTTTTCTCTCCAGACAATGTTAGGGGTCCCGCGATACCCGGACACAAATGTTATTTCTGGTAAAAATGAGAAAATATAGAAGGATCTTTTTTTTTTCTTTTTTCTTTTTTTGTCAGAAAGATATAATATAAAACTAAAACCTAGGGGTACTAACGCCCAGTAGATCTGCCAAAAGCAAGTTACATAGCACATTGAAGGATATTTTCATAGTAGGGAAGGAGACTTTTCTTTCCTTCCAACGATTGTATTTGGATGGATATACAATGGGATAGAAGATAATTTTTTCCTTTCTTTTTTTATTTTCTACTTTTTATTTTTATGTTTGATAGAAAAAAAAAAGCAAAAAAAATAGACACTAATTTTATTATTTTACTTTCATATATATAATATATATATATATATAATCGTAATAAGTGAATTATTATAGGCATAAGGGGTCATTTTAACCAAAAAAAAAAAAAAAAACTCATTTTCCTCCTCTAATCCCCCCAAAATTGGGGGTGAGAAAAAGTTTTAAAAAATGGATGCCACCGAACCCTCCTTCTCCTTTTCCCTCCTCTCTTTGCCTTCTCTCTCTTTTTTGGGGTCCACTCTTGTGTTTGTTTGGGAATCTTGAATTCGAGATCCTAGTATTTTCTTTTCACATAAATCTTTTATGCAATTATAGTGATATGATCAATGATATCACAAGTTAATGTGAGTGAAGTAAAGTAAAGTGTGGAGTCAAACTGCATGGCATAGGGTTAGAAGCAAACATACCAAGAGAAAAATATAAGCCTATTTTGTTTATTTATTTAGTGGACTAATATTTATTTAGGGGACCACTGGACTAATTATTGTAACCCCTTAATTTTATTTGCACACCACACTAATTTTAATTTTTCAAGGTCCTATAAAAATATAATTTTTTTTTTTTTATTTTTATAAAAACTGGTCGTGTTATCCATTAGAAAAAACACTATTTTGAAAAACTTTACAGAAATGATAAATGACTAAAAAGTTTACTTGAATGTTAAATTTTTTAAAAACTTTTTTTTCTAAAGTTGTTTAAAATGATGTTTTCTAGTAGACCGTGCAATCAATTTTTATAAAAACATTTTATATTTTTCGTAAAATCTTGATACATTAAAATTAGTGGGGTGTACATATAACCATTCCCTTTATTTAGAGAAAAATATAGGCCTATTTTGTTTATTTATGGAAGTGGTTATTGTTACCTTCAACTTTGTACCCCCACCACTAATTTTAATTTTTCAAATTTTTATGAAAAATATAAATTTTTTTTTTATTTTTTTTATGAAAATTGACTGCGAAATTCATTAAAAAAAAAAAAATCATTTTGAGCAACTATGTTGAAGAAAGTTTATCAAAATCTATCGTTTAAATAGACTTCCAAATCAAAATTGAAACAAAGACTCTAAATGACAAAAAAAATCCACATGAACAATAAATTTTGAAACTTTGAATTTTTTTTATAAAATTGTTCAAAATGATATTTTTTTAGAGCATCTCCAATGGAGATGTTATTTTGTAATATGTCAAAAGCATAAATAATGACTTATGTGTGGCAAATTGAAGGTGAAAATTTGTCATCTTCCAAAATTAGGCACTCCAAAAGACCTGTCAAATTTATTATTTTATTATATTTTTATATTTTACATTTTTTGATCTCATTTATCTTCAAAACTAGGCACTCCACACTCGTCTTGAGCCATGCAATGAAGAAAAGATGATCTTCATCTATATCAAAGTCGTGACCTCATATGGTAGTATTTCCTTTCTTTTTTGAGGCTTGGTTAGTTTGCACCTTGAGTTCTTCACCTAAAAATTGAGATTGGTGGGTAAAAAATTAGGAAATTGAGACTATTAGGAATCCATATGTTAATGAAAATTTTGAAAAAAAAAAAATCTAGCAAAAAACGAATTTAAAGAGTAGAGAAATAGGAACAAATTATTTAAGTTGTATGGTGTAATTATAAAACAAAAAACAAAACAAATGAGCACAAAGAGAATTTATAGAGAGAAAATTATTTTACTTATAGCCAAATTGGTTAGGGGAAGGCCAACCGATAAATAAACAAGAACGGGCGAACAGCTAGTCCCAACTCCCAAGTTCAAAATAGTGGGATCCACAAATAAAAAAGATCAGATGAATAGAATTTGAAGCCTCTAAGGTGGGACGACATATTTGACGCTCAAAAGACAAAACTACGACGCTATTTTGGCAGCAGGGGAAGGAAACGACGCTTCGGTTGAGCTTTCATATCTACGTGGCCCACCTTTTCTGACCGTTAAGCATGTCGTCTACCTGAAAATGAAGTCTTGATTGGAGATGTTGATATGATTAGTTTTTATAAAATCTTTTTATTTTTTTTAAATTTTAAAAAATTAAAATAAGTAGGGATATATGCAAATAAAGTTGAAAGTGACAATTGCGGTCTTCTTTATTTATTTATTCATATTATTTCTTTTTAGTGTATAGGATATCTTGAGCATTTAAGCCTGCATTTTGGTTAATCTATCTATTTCTTTTTTTGAATGGGAATCATTCATTTGTCAGTGAGTTGGGCTCAAATTACGGAAGACTAGACTTTATAATTAATGGAGAAATGGACCCATCCTACTAGAAAGAATGATGAGGGTAAGGAAAACGCTTACATATATGATAGACTTTCATTGTTTTTAGCAATCATGGCCAAATTATAATTAGATAGAAGGTATGATGAAAATTCATCCTTTATAGTTTGGGTAAATTACAGTATACCTCATTTAAGTTTATACCATATTCATATATTTTTTCTCCTTATAATTTTGAGCTTGACAAATGACTTCTTGTAATTTCCTCCAGTTATTACTCTTTTCTTTCCGTAAACTCTCACATCAACATAATGGATTGAAAGATGTCACGCGATTAGCATGTGACATCTAAAACCCACTTATTCCTACTCTATACACAACCACTATTCCCCCCCATATTCACTGAAATTTGTATCTATTATCATCCTGATCTCTACTAAAGCTACCATGCACTAGTTTTTGCACTGCCACCAACACCATCAAACTCACCGATAACCAATCTAACCTCTCTTTTTCATTTACATTTTTTAGTATGTTGAATCAACATTGGACTTGAGATGCCATCGCCAACTTAGCTTCAATTCCAAACGCGAAGGGGTTAATGGATTGATAGAGTTCATCTCTACTTAATATTTTTCTATTCTTTCTCTTTTGACCAATGCTGCCGATGGGCATGAGTGTTGTGGCTGATTCCATTTTTCTCTACTTCCCAATCTTTCTCTCTCGTGTTTGGTAACAGGTTTAAGTGTATCTTAGCTATTTTTATTTTCCAATTTAATTAAATATTTAAAACATCTGGGTTTTTGATCAATTCTAGTTTCTCTTCTATTCATTTACCGTCCATCAACTTAAATGGGATAAAGGGTAGTTTCCAAACTATATTGGAAAAATGTCAAAAGGTTTAAAACTATAAGAAAGGTCAAATGTAATTTACGCTTATCTTTTTTATTACTTTTAACAAGTCTAGATCTTCTGGCCCATTCCTTGTCTGCATCCTCTGTCCCCGGCCAATTAAATGATGTCATGTGGCAACATAACTTTGTTAACAGTCGGCTCTTTTTTCCTTTTTTTTTTTTTTTTAATTTTTTTTTATATTTAATCTAGTATATTCCCAAAGTTAACAACTAGGGACTAATCACTGTCGCAACGGGTGAATAATGATAAATCGCTTAGTTTGGAGATTTTTTCTAAAATGGTGGAACTCAAATTCGGAATCTTTCACCTTCATTCGAGATAGCCACTTCCGAATCAAATGCTTAAGCACTAGACCAATTCTCTAACCACTGGTTATTAACTGTCTGGCTTCAATCCCTCGTTTGGGCTTCTTAAAAAACAATAAATGTGAGAGAAATAGAAGTAGTTCCGTCATTTTCTCGGGCGAGGTTCAGACTCTGGTAGCTCCGCACACCAGCTAACCTCCCCACCGTCATCCATGATGATCAATCTCAACAACCCAACTCAGGTTACTCAATTAAAGATGTTCTCATCAATTTCATAAAACAACGAATGAAACACATTTTTATTAAATCATCTAACCCATTTTTTCATCAACCATCCCTTTTCTTCACCTGAAGATGCATCTCCCCATTTTTTTCTCTTTTCATCAACCATCCCCATCTCTTTTCTTTCAGCGACCATGGAAGCAAGGTGAGATGGATGGCGAAACCCCCTTCCCCTTAAAAATAAAAAAAGACACTAAAAACAGATCTAAAGCATCTGATATACCCCATTTAGAAGAAAATAAAAATAAAAAATAAATAAAATAAAGAAAGAAAGAGAAGAAGAAGACCCATGTGATCGAATTAAAGCTCTCTGTGTCACTCCGTATATTTATACTTATTTTTTGTTTTGGGTTACTTTGTGTTGGTGCGAAACAAGGACAGTAGGGTTGGACAATTATGGGCTTTAGAGAGATCAATAATTTGGGTTTTAATGGAGGTGGTGGCGATGGACAGTGGAGTTGGAGGGTTATGGGTTTTAGAGTAGTCGGAGTATATAGAATAGAACATATATGGTTTCTTGCTGTGGTTAAGCTTGTGGAGATAAGATGGTTGTACGTATTACAGAAAGAAAAGAGAAAAAAACAGAGAAAGAGAACTTACCCAAATAAGCTCGCCGGAATTTATGGTGTTTTCGCATGAACACTGATGGTGATTACTGGAGTATTTTCAACGGAAAACTCATCGGTGTTGGAGATTGTACGAAATCGGCGGTTGAGAGATGACGATAAGAGTGGGTAAGAGTGACGATCGTTAAAGTTCAATCATCCCAACACGTGGCACTGTTTAAGTGGGGGCCAGAGAATGGGCTCAGGATACGGCCCCAGAAGATTTGGACCCTTGGGAAAGTGGGAAACCAAAACGATTTTAATATTTTATAATGGAACGCATGTGGTGGGGCTCGTCGGCCCTCTTTTTTAAGGTAAGGAGGTACGCATAGTTATTTGGAAATGATCAAATTGGAATTGAATTGTGACGTTATCATCACGTAATAAATATTTAATATTTTAAATAACATATAACATATAATTATAATTTATAAACTAAAATAGTCAAAAATAAAAAAAAATAAAAAGAATTCTTTAAAACTTTTCTGTACAACTTTTATCACTTTTTATAATTCCATAACATTAAAATAATTTATAACATTAATATCATATCGTAATCAACCAAGTGCGCTGAATCTAACTCTCAAGTTTAAAGTTCATCATCTCATCTACTAAGTTGTCATTTATATATCCCACCTACATTTTGTTTCCTCTGTAATATCTACTTTTACTCGATTACCTCAAGATTCACTATTATTCTTCATTGTTGAAACATTTTATTTTTGTAGCACCTACACTTTTTTCTTTTCCCACCTCCTACTCACATTTATCAATTTTGTCTTATTCTTACGTTTTTACTCTCTTATACAATAAAGATAAGAGGGAGGCTATTGTTATTACATAAGGTACTACAAACCCCTTATTAGTTTTCACTTTTTAGGGTTTTATAAAAAATATGAAAAGGTTTTACGAAAACTAGCCACGTTGTCTAACTAAAAAACATCATTCTTAACAATTTTATAAAAGAAAGTTTTTCCAAATTAAATCTGTCATTTAAGTGGACTTTTTGGTCATTTACAATCTCCATTACATTTTTCATGAAAAATGGCCAAAAAATCCACTTGGATAATAGATTTTGAAAAACTTTTCTTTTACAAAGTTATTCGGAATGATGTTTTCTAGTAAGCTACATGACTAGTTTTTGGAAAATCCTTTTATATTTTTCAAAAAATCTTAAAAAATGTAAAGTAAGTGGGGGCCTTAAAGTATTTTATGTGGTGACAATAGCCTAGCCCTAAAGATAAAGAGGAGAGAATTTCCTTAATTTCTTGAAGTCAAACTCACTCACAACCAAGTAGCTCTTATTGCTGATCTTCATCTGCTCCTCTGCTCATAACCTTTGCAATGGCATCTTCTTCAATGATAGCTCCACAAGGGCAGCAACAGCTTCCTCCCTTTCCCTCCCCATTCGAAACGTTACAAACTATGTTTCCGTCAAACTTAACAGTTCCAACTACTTGGTTTGGCGAGATCAAGACATATCTGAAGAGTGTAGACAAGTGGACAACCATAGCTTGGAAGCAAGAGAGGTAGAGGGAGAATTGGAGAAGTCGCATAGCCAGAGAGTCGCTCGCACAACCCAACCCTTGCGTCGATTTAGGAATTGGGGCTTTTCTCTTTTGCTTTGACTTTTTAAGCCTTGAATTGATTAATGAAAAAACCTGTTCGGTTCTACCAACCCACGAATGGTTTTATTGGTTCATTCGGTTGAACCGATGGGTTTAACGATTTTCTTCATTTTTCACAGTTTTATGCTTCGAATGATTTGATGGGTTATAACAGGATCGGAACCTCAACCGGTCGACGGTTTAACCGGTTGAACTGGGTGGTTCGGTCCAGGTCTTAAAACATTGGATAAATCTCCTGCTGTTGTCTTTTTGATGGAAACGCATACGTGTTTCTAAGGAAAAAAAATAGATAAATTATGGAACAAACTTGCTTTTGATAAATATATTTTTGTTGAAACTAAAGGTTTTAGTCTTGGGGAGGGTTTTTTTTTTTTTTATTTTTTGTCCAAATATTTTGCACTGACTAATCCCTTTAAGCATATGCAGTCGCCCCGTTTCACATGCACTAGACAATTACAAAACAAAGTCCAACCATGAGAATGACTCGAAGGAAGAATAGTGAGAGTTATACCCAAGACCTTTTGCTTTTCTAAAGGCCCAAGACCACTCAATTCACCCATCAGAGTTGGTGGAGGTCTTTGGTTGTTGTGGGACAGCAATGATTGTAATATTGATATTTTGGGTTCTAACGTATCCATCCTATTAGTTCATATTTTTGTAGAACTGTCAAATGGCATTTATCGCATATTGTGTCTATGGATATGCTCAACAATTTAAACAAAAGAATATTATGAAAAGACTCTAAATGGCAAAAAAAATCCACTTGAACGATGAATTTTGAAATTTTGAGATTTTTTGTGAAGTTATTCAAAATGATATTTTTTAGAGTATCTCCAATGGAGATGTTATTTTGCAATATGTCAAAAGTATAAATGATGACTTATGTGTGGCAAATTGATGGTGGAAATTTGTCATCTTCAAAATTAGGCACTCCAAAAGACCTGTCAAATTTATTATTTTATTATATTTTTATATTTTATTTTTTTAATCTCATTTATCTTCAAAACTAGGCACTCCACACTCGTCTTGACTCTTGAGCGATGCACTGATGAAAAGATTATCTTCATCTATATCAAAGTCGTGACCTCATATAGTAGTATTTTCCTTTCTTTTTTGAGGCTTGGTTAGTTTGCACCTTGAGTTCTTCACCTAAAAATTGAGATTGTTGGGTAGAAAATTAGGAAATTGAAACTATTGAGAATCCATATGTTAATGAAATTTTGGGAAAAAAAATTTTTAGCAAAAAGTGAATTTAAAGAGTAGAGAAATAGGAACAAATTATTTAAGTTGTATGGTGTAATTATAAAACAAAACAAAACAAAACAAAACAAATGAGCACAAAGAGACTTGAAAGAGAGAAAATTATTTAAGTTATAGCCAAAATGGCTAGTGGAAGGCCAACCAATGAATAAACAAGAATGGTCGAACAGCTAGTCCCAACTCCCAAGCTCAAAATAGTGGGATCCACAAATAAAAAGGATCAGATAAATAGAATTTGAAGCCTCTAAGGTCATGTTTGTTTCGTTGGAATGGAATGGATGGAAATGGAATATGATTCCATGCTTGAAGTAGTCTGGAATGAAAATAGATTTGAAATGACTATTTAAACATATTATTTGATTCCATTCCCATTCAAATTATCTTATCCAAACATGTTGTTTGGAATGAATTGGAATGAGATTCCATTCCATCCATTCCATTCCAGCTAAACAAACATGGCCTAATGTGAGACGAAATATTTGACGCTCAAAAGACAAAACCACGACGCTATTTTGGCAGCAGGGAAACGACGCGTCGGTTGGAGCTTTCAAATCTAGGTGGCCTACCTTTTCTGACCGTTAAGCATGTCTACTTGAAAATGAAGTCTTTGATCGGAGATGTTGGTATGATTAGTTTTTATAAAAATCTTTTACTTTTTTAAAAATTTAAAAAAATTAAAAAAAGTAAGGATATATGCGAATAAAGTTGAAAGTGACAATTGCGGTCTTATTTATTTATTTATATTTTTTCTTTTTATTGTATAAGGATATCTTGGGCATTCAAGCCTAATATTTTGCTTAATCTACCTATTTCTTTTTTTGAATGGAATCATTCATTTGTGAGTGAGTTGGGCTCAAATTATAGAAGACTAAACTTTATAATTAATGGAGAAATGGACCCATCCTACTAGAAAGAATGATGAAGGTAAGGAAAATGCCTACATATATAATAGATTTTCATTGCTTTAAGCAATGATGGCCAAATTATACCTACAAAAATTAGATTGAAGGTATGATGAAAATCCACTCTTTATAGTTTGGGTAAATTACAGTTTACCTCATTCAAGTTTAGACCATATTCATGTATTTTTCCTCTTTATAATTTTGAACCTGACAAATGACTCTTTATAGTTTCTTCCATTATCATTTTCCCCCTTTCGTAAATTTTCACATTAACATAATGGATTGAAGGGTGTCACGTGTTTAGCATGTGATATCTAAAACCCACTTATTCCAACCCTATACACAACCACTATTCCCCAACACATCCATTGAAATTTGGATCTATTATCATCCTGAACTCCACTAAAGCAACCATGCACTAGTTTTTGCACTGCCACCAACACCATCAAACTCACCACTAACCAATCTAACCTCTCTTTTCATTTACATTTTTTAGTATGTTGAATCAGCATTGGACTTGAGATGCCACCGACTAGCTTCGATTCCAAACGCAACGGGGTTAATGGACTGATGGAGTTCATCTTTGCTTAATTTTTTTCTATTCTTTCTCTCTTTTGACCAGTGCTGCCCACGGGCATGAGTGTTGTGGGTGATTCCATTTCTCTATACTCCCCAATCTTTCTCTCTCTTGTTCTTGGTGATAGGTTTAAGTGTATCTTAGCTATTTTTATTTTCCAATTTAATTAAACATCTAAAACATCTGGGTTTATTCATGTTTCTCTTATATCCATTTACCAGTCCGTCAAATTAAATGGGATAAAGTGTAGTTTTCAAACTATATAGGAAAAAAGTCAAAAGGATTAAAAATATAGGAAAGGTAAAATGTTATTTACTCTTATCTTTTTTATTATTTTTAACAAGTCTAGATCTTCTGGCCCATTGCTTGTCTCCATCCCCTGTCACCCAGTTAAATGATGTCATGTGGCAACATAACTTTATTGACTGTCGGTTTTTTCCCTTTTTTTTTTTTTTCGGTTTTTATCCCGTGTTTTTCCAAAGTTGACAACTAATTAATTAATCACTATCCCAAATTAATGGTACAGGTGAGTAATGGCAAATCATTAGTTTTGAGATTTTTTTCGAAGTGTTGGAACTCGAATTAGAAATCTTTCATCCTCCACTCGAGATAGCTACTTCGGAACCAAGTACTCAACCACTAGACCAACCCAATGGGTTATTAACTGTCGGCTTCAATCCCTCGTTTGGGCTCCTTAAAAAACAATAATGTGAGTATTTTGATCAACTGAAAACTCATCGGTGTTGGAGCAGGCCGCTTCTGAGTTTTTTGGGGCCTAGCAGAACTCTTAAACTAGGCCCTTCATACCCCTTTTTTTTTTCTTAGTACCAACATAAAGTTTGCATATTCTATTTATTTTAATTTCTTAAGATTTAAAAAAAATATGTAAAAGGTTTTTAAGAAAATTAACGGTGTAATCCTCTAAAAAGTATCATTTTAAATAACTTTACATAATAAATTTTTTCTAAAATCTTTTATTTAAGTGGATTTTTTGACCAAAAATTAAACATAAATGGTAAATTATCAAAAAATCCACTTAAACAATAATTTTTTTGAAAAAACCTTCTTCTACAAAATTGATCACAATGATGTTTTCCAATAGATTATATAACAAATTTTTATAAAAATCTTATATATTTTTGATAAAACATTGATAAATAAAAATTAGTAGGGGGTGTAAATAAAATTAAGGGATTACAATAACCGTTCTATTTAGAAAAAAGAAAAAAATACAACTTACTATAAAGGTTAATCCCAAAATGAAATCCTCATTTTTTAGCCAAAATGTGAGATCTTATACGGCCGCGTTAGTCGCCTACCCCAAAACCGGCCCTGTGTTGGAGATTGTACGAAATAGGCGGTTGAGAGATGACGATAAGAGTGGGTAAGAGTGACGATCGTTAAAGTTCAATTCATCCCAACACGTGGCACTGTTTAAGTTGGGGCGAGAGAATGGGAACCGGATACGTCCATATTGGGAAAGTGGGAAACCAAAAGGATTTTTATATTTTATCGTGGAACGTATGTGGTGGGGCTGGCCGGCCCTCCTTTTTAAGGTAGGTCGGTACGCATAGTTATTTGGAAATGATCAAATCGGAATTGAATTGTGACGTTATCATCACGTAATAAATATTTAATATTTTAAATAATATAAAATATATAATAATAATCTATAAAGTATAATAGTAAAAAAAAAAAAAAAAAAAAGAATTCTTTAAAACTTCTTTGCACAACTTTTATCACTTTTTATAATCTCATAACATCAAAATAATTTATAATATAAATATCATATTGTAATCAACCACGTGTTCTGAATCTCACTCTCAAGTTTAAAGTTTATCATCTCATCTACTGAACTGTCATATCTCACCAACATTTTGTTTCCTGTGCAACATCTACTTTTACTCTATTACCTCAAGATTCACTATTATTCTCCCTTGTTAAAATATTTTATTTTTGCAGCACCTACATTTTTTTTTCTTTTCCCACCTCCTACTCACATTTATCAATTTTGTCTTAACAGCAACTTCTCCCTTCTCTAGTTAACGGCGACTTCTTCTTTTTCTGGTAAGTTTTGCTCTACAAATCTATACTATCTATAAAAGGTTGAATCTCAGAAAAACTTTTGAACGACCAATATACCCTTATTTTTTTTTAAAAAAAATACATATCTACCCTTCCTTTAATTGAAACACATAATAAACATTCTTATCATTTGGTAACAAATGAAAGTTAGATTTTAATTCAAACTCTTAACAAATTAAAGTTAGATTTTTACTCAAATTCTTTTTTTAAACCAATTATCAAGTTGCATGATCATATATATAAATATAAACTCTTTAAATATTCCGTTTTATGAAAAGAAAAAATTCTGAATATATATTTAAAGAATTTTTAATCTTTCGTTGTACTTTCGAATTTTAAACTTTATCTTTATGAAAAAAAAATATAAAATCTTTATGTATTTATTATTTTGTAGAACTCATATTATTTAAAAATATTGACGTGCCATGCATGTGTGCTATATCTAGTCACATAAAGTACTCTAAACCTTTATTAGTTTCCACTTTTTACCCTCTATTTGGTTCATGGATTCTATCAAGGAAAAAAAAAGTGGAAGGGAAAAAAAATGAAAGGAAAAGATAAAATCATATCAAGCCAAAATCAATTCTTCTTTTTCTTCCAATTTTCCATTGCGACCAAATAAAGAAAAGTACAATTCCTTCTATTTTATTTTTTTCCTTGATAAAATCCACAAACCAAATAGAGACTTAGGGTTTTATAAAAAATATGAAAGGTTTTTATGAAAACTAGCCACGTTGTCTACTGAAAAACATTATTCTGAACAACTTTATAAAAGAAAGTTTTTCCAAATTAAATCTATCATTTAAGTGGACTTTTTACTCATTTATAATCTCCATTACATTTTCCATGAAAAGTGGCCAAAAAGTCCACTTGAATTTCCTTAATTTCTTGAATTCAAACTCACTCACGACCAGGTAGCTCTTATTGTTGATCTTCATTTGCTCCTTGTTGTTCCAAATATATAACCCTAGAGGGGGGATGAATAGGGTTATTGGCCAAATTAAAATTAATTGCAAACTCAAAATCAGATTATTGCAAGTAAAGGTAAAAATAAGAACTAGCAGTAATAAAGAGATTAAGAGTAAGAGAATGCAAACGATGTTAATGAGGTTCGGCCTTCCCGCCTACGTCCTCGCCTCAAGAGCTCGCTTGAGGATTCACCAATCCACTATCACTCTCCTTCAAGGTGGAGCAGCAAACCTTTACAACTCCAAGTGTTTTTCACCAACACTTGTTCAAGACACACTCTTCAAGTGCTTACAAATGGGGTTTCTTTCAACCCTTGAATACAAGATGATTTGAGTATATTTTTGTGCTCAAGAAACTCTCTCAAAAGAGTGGATACACAGAAATTAAGAGCTCACTCAACTATTGATTATATCTCAATAAATGCTCATAAGTGAAATTAGGGCTTGTAAATGAATGATCTTGTTCGTAGCTCAATGAATACCCATAAATGAGTTTAACTTATGTATATATAGCCCAAGGGGTCCAAGTGACCGTTCTGTAACAATAAATGCTAGGAAAGATGGTTTGGAGGGCATTTAATGCTCAAAAGACCGTTTAAAAAACTAGCCGTTATTGGTCAATCTCGAGAGATTCAGACGTTTGAAATCGATTTAAGACGTCTGATTCTATTTAAGACGTCTTAATTAAGCGTTTTAAAAAACCAGATGACTGATTTCTATAGCGGTTTTTTAAAGTCACTGTTCACGAGGATTCAGACGTCTTAACCACGTTTCAGACGTCTTAAACCTCTTTAAGACGTCTTATTCTCAAGTCTTAAAAAATCAGAGATGATGCAATTTGAGGTCTGTACATTTTAGACGTCTTAAACCACTTTTAGACGTCTTAAAGTCCATTCCAGACGTCTGATTTAGACGTCTTAAAAAATCAGAGAAGATGTATTTTAGGACCTCATACCTCAGACGTCTTAAGTCTATTTCAGACGTCTTAAACCTGATTCAGACGTCTTAAACAAATTTTCATACATCTTAATCAGTGTTTCAGACGTCTTAAATATCTTTAAGACGTCTTAAAGCTCTGCAGTGGAAATAAATACAAAGAGCTTAAGACCTAATTTTTAAGGGGTCACTTACTCGAGTCAAGAGACTCTAAACATGATCGATTTGGTTCATTTTAAGTATTAACATGTTAATGCATGAACCTATAACCCTTAAATCACAAATGAACATGAATTGGGATCAATCTTACATTGAATCCTATTTGTCTATCACTTGATCTTCGTTTGGCTTAAACATTGTCAATTCTTTTTGATGTCCATCATGTGTCATGCTTTTGTTTGAGTTAGATGATTTGCTGTAGCTCGAATTTTAACTTATCTTAAGCTTAATTTGAAATCATTAGTACTTAAGACTTTCTAATGCATTGTTATCATCAAAATCAATGTTGTTAAAATCATTTGGGCCAACACTCCTCTGCCCATAACCTCTGCAATGGCATCTTCTTCAATGATAACTTCCCTCAAGGCAACAACTTCCTTCCTTTCTCTTCCCTTTGGAAATGTTACAAACTATGTTTCTGTCAAACTTAATGGTTCCAACTACTCGGTTTGGCGAGATCAAGACATATTTGAAGAATGAAGACAAGTGGACTGTAATACCCGTAATTTTTAAATGGGGTATTAAGGGTTTAATCTATGATTAACATAATTAATCCCATGATTTGTTGGATTTCCTCATGTGTGGGTAATGTATGTGTATGATATGATGATGATGTATGTGTTTTGATGCTTGTTTTGATGCATCAAGTATCCTATGTGTATGTTCGGCCTTAATTGCAACTTAATGGTTAAGTAGCTAAAATTTGGCTAATATTTGATTTTATTGTTATTGGGTTGTATCATGATTGAGGAATGTTTTAAATGTATTTTATGGCTTGGGATTGAGTATTTTGGGAATTGAGATGAATAAGAATGGAAGGAGATTCCATTTTTATCAATCTTGGGAGTTTAGAGCCATTTCAGCAAGTTATAGTCGACTACAAGTAAGTTTGTAGTCGACTATAAGTAAGGTTGCAGTCGACTACATGAAACAGAATAGACATCCTGAAAGATTTAGTCGACTAAATCTTTGATTTAGTCGACTAAATCTCTCGAAATGGCTAAAAATCAGATTTTTTAAGGGGTGAATTGACCCTTATGCCCCCACCCCTTTATATATACCTTCAAGCCCGACCTTGGGGGTTTGTTTTCTGGGTTTTGGCTTGGGAGAGAGCTAGAGAGAGGGAGAGAACATGGGGGGAGAGAGAATGGGTGTTTGGATGAGTTTCCCTCCTCAATTTACATGGGGTTTATGCATGTTTGGGTACTTTCTCTCCATTTTCAGCTAGGGTTCACTTTTGGATGGCATGGGGGAGCATCATTCATGGCATTTGGAGTTAGGGTTTCTTGTTTGGGCTCATACATGTGTTCTTAGAGCTTGCTCTTGGTGGGTTGAGCTTGGATTTCGTGGGATTGGGCATGGACGTTCATCCTCACCAATTCCTTTGCATTTTAGAGGTATTTTCTCACACTTAAGGGTTAGGGTTTGTATTCTTTTTAGGGTTTATCAACTCATTCTCACATTTATGGGTTTATTTATGTATATTGGGTGTTCTGATGGTGGTTTGGAGTTGGAATCTCCATTATCTTCATCAACCAAGGCATTTGGGAACTAGGGCTTGGTTTTGGAGCTTGCATGTGCACGCTAGGGCTTGGATTTCACACCCACAACACACAAGGATGCATTTTCCACACATTTGGTTGAGGTAGGTGCAATTTACATAGGTTTAAACTATTGACATGATGATATGGGGTATATTATCATAATATTTGGTATTCTTGGGCCTAGAATATATATGTAAATGATTTATAGAATAAATCTTGGGATGAGATTATGGATAATTGATAATCTAATTTGGGAATCACGTTCTTTACGAATTTCGATTTATTTTATACATTCTATGGAATAGAGATGTATGGATTTTATGGTTAATCTCTATATTAATTGATGTTTTTTATTATGATTTCAAGGCTATAATCAAAATGAGAGTTTATGTTGTTTATCATAATTTTGGGTATAATTATGATGTTATTTGATTATGGGTTATATACCATATCTTGGAGATGATTTTGGTTAAAAAATCATTTTATGGGTTATTGCATTACATGTTGGGCATAATCATGCATTAAATGGACTTAATGAATACTGGGTAAAAGTATTGCATAAAAAAAAGGGGTCATTAGAATTGGACTACTTGCAGTCAATGGGACTTTGCGGTGTTTTCCATTCCTTTGGTCCTGGGGTACTTTCCGGTTCCAGGCAGGAACCCTTGTGTTCCCGAATCAGAGGCTACTTTCCGGTTCCAGGTAGGAACCCTTGTGTTGTCCTCTTGGAGGTTGGGTTTAAATCCTCCGTTTCCGCGCGAAGACTCCTGCGGGAGTGGTCGGTAATTAATGGAATTATTGTAAATTGGACATGAGTCACATGCATTTGGCATCATGCATTATTTATTTTAAGTTATGGATTATAACTTATTTCGGTTTGGTCATATACTTGGTTAGTATATACGGTTTTAAATGATGTAATTGGTTTTAATTATATCATTGCTTTAGTTTACTATGTCAAATTGTATCTACTGAGTCGACGGACTCACGCCTATTATTTTAAATGTTTTTCAGATAATCCAAGGATTGGTTTTGCTATCTTGGGCGGAAGATGTTCTTAATGGAAATTTCATTATGTTAATTATCAATGTAATTAAATCAGAATTGTAAATGTAAATTTAATCAGGGTTGTAATTGTAATTACTTAATGTTGTATATACGTGGAATGCGATGCATGGGATGATACCACTTTCATGGATGACAGGAAATTTTATGTGTGGATTTTTATAACAGGTTTTATGATGGTATGTCCTATCTACGGATGGGTCATGCTCGAAAAAAAAAAAAAAAGAGAAAATTTTCAAAATGGTTGAGATTTTGACATGTGTCATCCACGTTTTTATTAAAGGATTTATTAAACAAAGCTTGTTTTATTATTATTGATCACGGCTTAATTAATTTGGGTCGTGACATGGACAACCATAACTTGGAAGCAAGAGAGGTAGAGGGAGAATAGGAGAAGTCGCACAGCCAAAGAGTCGCTTACACAACCCAGCCGTTGCGTCGATTTGGGAATTGGGGCATTTGTCTTTTGCTTTGGCTTTTTAAGCCTTGAATTGATTAATGAAAAAACCCAGCCGGTTCTACCAATCCATGAACGGTTTTACTGGTTCACTGGTTGAACCGGTGGGTTTAACGGTTTTCTTCATTTTTCACGGTTTTATGCTTCGAATGATTTGATGGGTTTAATAGGACCGGAACCTCAACTGGTTGACAGTTTAACCAGTTGAACCGGGTAGTCCGATCTGGGTTTTAAAACATTGGATAAATCTCCTGATGTTGTCTTTTTGATGGAAATGTGTACGTGTTTCTAAGGAAAAAAATAGATAAATTATGGAACAAACTTGCTTTTGATAAATATATTTTTGTTGAATCTAAAGGTTTTAGTTTTGGGGAGGGGTTTTTTTTTTTTCCCCCAAATATTTTGCATTGACTAATCCCCTTAAGCATATGCAGTCGCTGCCCCGTTCCACATGCACCGGACAATTACAAAACAAAGTCCAACCATGAGAATGAATCGAAGGAAGAATAGGGAGAGTTATACCAAAGACTTTTTGCTTTTCTAGAGGCCCAAGACCACTCAGTTCACCTATTAGAGTTGGTGGAAGTCTTTGGTTGTTGTGGGACAGCGATAATTGTAATATTGATATTTTGGGTTCGAACGTATCCATGTTATTGTTCATATTTTTGTAGAACTGTCAAATGGCATTTATCTTGTATTGTGTCTATGGATATGCTCAACACTTTAAACAAGTATGGAAAGACTAGTTGGATCTAGCTAACCTTACTCATGTACCATGGGCTTTGATAGGGGAATTTAAATGAAATTCTTAATCCTTTGAAAAAATTGGGTGGCTCTCATTGAAATTCTTCTTGAATACATGTATGAATTTTTCTGAATTTTATTAAAGGAATTCTTAGCCATAGCCCCATAGTATAAGAATCCTTTTACAATTGAACCAAAACTAATTCAGTTTTTATCATAACCCCTTTTCACCCCAGAGGGACAAAAATACCCCCATTTTAAGTACAATACAATTTACCACTCTGTGCCATCCGTAATTTAAGAAAAAAAAGAGTAGGCACTGGCACTAGATCAAAAAATAAAAAAAAATAAAAAAGAGGTGTGCTTCCACCATTGTTGACCACCCTCACTAAGCTTTCATTGTCGCTGGTTGAGAAGTTGCAGAATTTGTATATAACATAGTAACAATTTACCATTTTGTACTTTGATAAATTTATATAGAAAATACTAACAATTTATTATTCGTGCTTTGAAAAATTTATATAGAAAAAAGTACTCCAATAGTTTACTATTTTGTGCTTTAAAAAATTTATATAGAAAATAGTAATAGGTTACTATTTTGTGCTATGAAATATGTATATAGAAAATAATAATAGATTACTATTTTGTGCTATAAAAAAACACCCAATCAATAACTCCCTAAAATCACTATTTACAATGGGTTGCTTTTACCAGATTTATCTTCAACTTCTTTCTTCCACAAACTCAAACACATATTTAGTTGGACTTAGATTAGGAGTTGTAAACAAATATAGATCTAGAGTTTGGTCATAGTTTTTGTCAAAGAGGGTCATTTGTTGGAGAAGAAGTCGTCATTGCTTGTGGAAGCTTTATTGTTCATCTTGGATTTAGATCTGGAGTTTTGTTGGCAGCATCGGATCATGATGGATTTTGAAACCGAAAATGTTATTGGTGATGGCCGTCATCGTTGGAAAAGAAACCAACGCTGGTAGCCGTTGTCGGAGAAGATCGAGTGATTGTCGTTGTTGGAGTAGCAACCCTTGTTGGTGGCTGTTGTCGGAGAAGATCGTTTGCGTTGGAGAAGAGCCTTCACTACTGGCCATTATCGGAGAAGAAGTGTCGCTACTAGCCGTCGTCGGAGAAGAATCGTTGTCAGCATCGGAGAAATCCCATCACTGGTTGTGGTTGGATGAGGTTCCATGGAAATCAGATCTGTATTTGAAACTCAAGTTAGATTAGGAGTAAAGTGGGGATTTTTTTAAAATTTTTTCCTTACAACTAGGAATGTCAATGGGATGGGTTTTTTCAGGGCCCGCCCCACCCCGCTCTTATTGGGAAGGGTTTGGGACACTACTTAGTGGGTCGAAACGGGTTTGAGGATTATTTTAAAAACCCGTTAGGGTTCAAAGCAGGGTTGGGATGTTCTTTAAAAATTGGACCTGAACCCACCTCAAATATATATATATATATATGTGTGTGTGTGTGTGTGTGTTATATATGTGTGTGTATATATATATGTGTGTGTATATAATTGTTACTATGTGACTTATTTTTAGTTGTTAGGATGTATTTTATTAATTTTTATTCAGGGCTTTTTAGAGCTTTTTTAATTCAAAGTAGTTTCATGAATTTAATTAATGAATTTTGAAAATTTCTTATTATAAATGTAGAAAATTAAAAGGATTATTTCTCATATTTGTTTTAATATCAAATTTAGGTTACTAGATGTAAGGGCTTTTTCAGTCCCACCCCACTCTGTCTCATTTCACCAAGTATAAATGGGTCCGAGATGGGGTGGGAATGAGATTTTTAAATTTAATTGGAACGGGAATGAGAATTTGATATCAAACCTGAAATTGGTTTGGGACTGGAGTTGGGATGGGGTAATTCCCATTAGGGTTGGGTTGGGAAGAGGTTTCCCATCCCAAAACCGTCCCATTGACATCCCTACTTACAGCTAATAAAACTACTAAACTATAGGGTTATGGAGTTAAAAAATCTTTTGGAATTATTGTTAAAAGGAGACCCCTTATAGGGGTAATTGCTAATATTCCCTTTTGTTAATGATTATGATCTCATTGATATTGCAATTTGTGGTCTAAATTTTACTTGGTATAATGAAAGCACATGGGGGTGCTATATATGAGCGGGTGGTCTCAATGGTGCAACTTGTTTAGAGATGGGTTGAAAATCTTCCCAATATAATAGGCTCAGACTATGGACCAATCTTGTTATCTACTGATCCTTATCTTATTTCCAAAGCTAAACCTTTTAGATTTGAGGCTATGCAGTTACTATCCCGTCAATTAGAAGATATTGTCAAAAGTCTTGGCAGTATAATTGTTATGGCCCTAAAGCTTTTCAATTTGCTAGAAAGGTTGACCATTTCAGGAAGACTGTTAAGAACCGGAATAAAAATTCTTTTGGTAACTTAAGTTCCAAGATTAGAGATACACTTGAAATTCCGGTTTTACCAAACCTATAATACCTAGAAGGGGGTTGAATAGATATTTAAATTTATCTTACCCAATTTTTATTCAATCACTTAAAACCCTAAAAGCAATCAATCAATCACACATAAATCAAACCATAAAGTAGTAAAAATATTACAAGAGAATTTTTACGTGGAAAACCCTTGCAAGGAAAAACTACAGGACCTCATCCACATGAAGTGAATCCACTAAAAAAGCAATGAGTATAGAACACAATACTTATAGACCCCACGAACTTAAGTAATCGCCTTCACTCCCACAATCCGTTGATTGATCTTTGTGTCTTCATGGCTTCAGATAGCATCCGACCTCTTTCAAGTGATTCTCTAACCCATAAGCTCGTAAACTTGATCTCCATTGCAACGGCTCTAGTGAACTTCGGCCACACACACTCAAGGATGTGTTGAAGGTTATGGTTTGAATGAATATCAAGAGCATATAAATGAAAACCCTAAATTGAGGAGCTCTAGAGAAAAGGAAGCAAGATATTCAATGAAAACCTAACAGGCAGAGGCTTGCTTAGCCTCCTTATTGTAATAGCTTCTATATATAGAGACGAATAGACCCCAAGAGGAAGGAGTATGTTTTTGGATCAAATAGGAAGGTTTTAAAAGAGTTTTAAAACTGATTTTATGAACCTCGATTGATCTGGGTCCAAAACCGATCGATTGGGACAAACAGTAGCAAACAAAGATCACATTTCCAGGAGGGTACTGATCGATTGGACCCTCAACTCCAATCAATTGGGGTAGGTAGTAGCAAACACCCATTTGTAAAATAGCACCGATCGATCGGCCCTCAACCCCGATCGATCGGATTGCCCTATTTTGCATTAAAACTTAAAAAACCTTTTAAAATATTTTCTAAACATTCTTGGAAACAAAGAGATGTTTAAAAACAATTTTCTACCTAAAGTATAGGGCAAATAAAGTCACTTACCTTTCCTATAAACGAGTGTGAGTCGCAAAGCCTTGTAATCTTCACTTTGGTGCATCTTTGCAACTTCAGAAATCTTCAAGAAACACAAAGACACAAGCAAACCTTTGACATGGAATTTGCCAATTCTAAAAGCATGGATTTTACAACAGGATCTTATGATTGCGTACAATGATCTTTTCATGCAATAAGAACTATTTTTGGGCTCAAAAGGTAAGATCTGACTGGATTCAATTTGGTGATAAAAATTCAAAAAATTTTCAAACCATGACTTGTACTCGTTCCGGTAAAAATAAAATCTGGAAATTAAAAGACTGGGAATGGTTTTTGGTAGGACTCTCATGAGGATATTGCTAATCTTTTTGTTTCTGAATTCAAAAGGGGATTTAAATTTGATAATTTTCAAGTTAATCAATCTATTTGGAATAAAATGCTTGATGTTTTTTCTCCTTGCATTACATCCGATGATAATGCCATGTTAACCCAACCTGTTATGAAAATAGAAATTACTGAAGCACTCAATCAAATGCAAGCTTTTAAAGCTCTTGGACCGAATGGTATTCAAGCTGTTTTTTACAAGAAATTTTGGAATATTGTGGTACCTTTAGGATTAATACTGAGTAGCATTTTTCATGGTGGTCATATGCTCAAAGAACTCTAGAACTTTTGTTACCTCAGTTCCAAAAAAGATAATCCTGATATGGTTTATCATTTTTGTAAAAAACTAATTGCTAAAGTTGTAGCTAATAGACTTCATAAGGTTCTAGACAACATTATTTCTCCTTTTCAAGGTGAGTTTGTGCCTAACCAGTTAATCAGTGATAATATCTTGATTGCTCTTGAACTTATTTTGAAAATTAAAAAAGTTAAAGGTAAGTCTGGTCTTATGGCTATTAAACTGGATATGGAAAAATCCTATTATAGGATGGAATTGGCTTTTATCAAAGCTGTTCTAACTGGATTTTTTGATATTTGGATTAATTGGATTATGGTTTAAGACAACATGATCCTCTCTTCCCTTATTTTTCATTATTCGTATTGAATGTCTTTTGCAGAATTTAACTAAACAGGCTCTTATCTCGAATAATGGCATCGATATTAAACCTTGTCAAGGTATGGATCCTTTAGCCTCTTTAATGTTTGCGGATGATTGTCTTATTTTTGCTAAAGCCTCTCAGAGAGCTTGTCAGTCAATCAAATCTGTTCTGGGCCAATCTTGTGCTATTTTGGTTAGTTCATAAATTTTCATAAATCTAATATCTTTATTTCCTCTAATGTTGATTCGAATTCTAAGCATATATGCTATTAGAAGTTGGCTACTTGGCTCAATATTCTTTGTTCTAATAATATTGGTAAATATATTGGTTGTCTTGTCATTAAGGATAGGACTTCAAATGACACATTCAAAGAGACTGTTGAGAGAGTTAACTCTAAATTCCAAGTACGGAAAAATAAAACACTATCTAGAGCACTCTAATCAAGGCTAATTCCTCGACCTCGACTCTTCCTATTCATACCAGTGAGGTTTTTTTTTAAAAAAATTTATTATTATTATTATTTTTAATAAAGAGGTGATATATTAAGAAAACATCTAAGAGTCGTAAAAGGCCAAATCCGCAACTCTTACACAATTAGGGATCTTTTCTACCAAAATAATAATATCATCTACATACAATGAGTTCTTTTAAACTTCCAAAAGGAATTATTTTATTCTATGGACTCTTGGGCCCCTTGTCTATGTCGATCACATATGTTGACTTCCTCGTATGTTGTGCACGTGTGTGTAGCAAAGGAAAAAAAAAGGGGGAAAATGAATCACCTCTTCCTCAAATAGTTGATGGCCATTGCACAATCCGTAGAGAGGATAATGCAGTCATGAGGGTGACCCAATGACCTGAGTATGGGGGAACACATATATATAAATGCTTGTGAAATAGACTTTGGGACACAACAAAGTGGGGTAAAGGGAATTACAATGTTGTCGGTGATATTTTCCATCGTAAGCTGCTAGGAAAGAGTTAAAGGTGCACAAGGATCTCTCTTATGTCCTTGTCCTTCCCCTTTTTGGCTGCAGTTAGAGAAATAACTTATTAATGAGTACAACCAAATCCTTAAGCAATAGAGTTTTTTATTTTTTTTTTGGTTATTGGTTCCATGACTTCTTACTGAGGAAGAATGAAGAACTAAATAGAGGCTTGAATTAAATATTCATGCAAAAAGAATCACTTGAATATTTTTGCTATAGAGCACTATAGAAAAGTTCATATGGCTGATTCAATTATGGATGAGTTTTTCTTCCTTGTTTCCCTGAGATTGAGGCGTCTAGGAGATAAAACTGTTTTCAAACCAATTATTGATCTGGCTTAAAAAAAGCTATGTTTTCTATTGGAGCAGCTTTAAGGCTCCACGCCCAGATGGGTATCTGTGATCTAGTTTTGTGCTTGGTAGGGCAAACTAGTAATAATATTGTAGTTGTAGGAGGTGCTGTACTATACAAACAAGATTTGAGTGCTCTACCTCAGGCCATCGACATCATACGCTCTACTGAAATAGATTCCGCGGAAAATTTGGAAATAAAAGAAAGGGAAGTTAGGTGTAATGGCTTGGAAAAAGGCTTCTGATCAGTTAAGCTGGTCATATAATGAAAAGTTTAAAGAGTTGGGGTTCACAGGAATTGTGTGAATATATCTTTGAACACTTGATGTGATTCCAAAGATTAGATGTTTGTTGGTTGGTGAAAACACAAAATGATTCTTTCTAAGAATAGAGTTGGCTGACATCTTACTCAAGGTGCTAGTTGTCAATTATGTAGTGCAGTAGAGGGATCCATGTTACATCTCATTGGAAGGCATTTCTTCCTTCTGGAGGGTTGTTGAATTTTTTTTTTTTAATATATTTTTTTAAGCTAATTTGCGTGATCGGTTAGATATATTGAGGCAAATTTAGAGAATTTCATTGGTAAAGCTTCTTGGAGTGAGGTGGTGGTGTTTCTTTTGTTGTCAGCTACGGCTTTGAAGGAACAAAATGATTTTTTATCCTGAATTTATCCATCTTTTAAATTTTAGGGAAAGATGGATCACAGAATGTCACGATCCTAATGTCATACATCGGTTAAATATGGGCTTGACCATGTGTATATTAACTCTTTGGTACCCTCCTTTTGCAAACCGATTTTTGAAGGTGAGTTCTAGCAGGGATTTGAATTATTTGGTATCAGAGTTAACGACCCAGTATGGGATGCGACTCTTTGTGGTCTGTTGCCGTGGAAGGGGCGATTTATAGGTTGGATTAAGGTGACTTAGTATTGTTTATGGGCATGGTACTATCTCGAGGATGGAGAATTGTGGATATGAGGCTGGATGGCTAGTGTTGGGGGGTTTAATTAGGTTGTTTATTTCTTGATATAGGTCTCTGTCATAGTTTAAAACACATTTGTGCTCAAGGAAACTGTTGTGCCAATGGTCTTGCTAGCTTGTTTCACTTGTTTTCTATGATACTGTTGGGGCATCTAGGCCCTAATGATGTTTTCTGGTTTGGGCCAAAATAAAAAAGAATTAAGTTGACATTTACATTTGAAGTTGAAAAACGGCATTGAAGATTCTCTATATATGGCAGCTTTTTCCGATTCATCCGAAGCTCAACATTGATATCCAACTGCAGAATTATGAAAATTGAGATATAGACAAATGGCCCTCAAGGCTTCTCATATGTTTATGCATTATATTTATTTAAAAAATCTCATCAGCATCGTCAAATGTCTACAAATTCTGTCATATTTCCCATCAGTTCTTGGCTCAAGTTAACCAAGTCTGTATTCTGTATTGAATTTCCAACAATGAAAACTATAATTCTAATTTCTTTTAAAAAATTTTTTTTTTTATAAATAAAATAAAATAAAAATTGAAGTAAGCTCCTGCTTCTGTTTGCATCTGTAGATGTATTCACCATATACAGAGTACCAAACTGCCAACCACATCACATTTAGCAAGGTCATATGACCTAAACACGTATTAAAATTTAGGATTTAAAAAAAAAAAAAAAAAATCACACTCAACTTTAAGGTGTAGAGGAAGAATTCAATCAAACATATGGAACACCCTTAAAAAAAGCATGCGATACTAAATCATTTTACCACATGCCTTGCAAATTGGTTTAAAATACTAGTCATGCATATCAAAAGTCAATAGCAGATAATGAGTAAATAATTTCTAGCCAGTGGTACAAATTTTCCCAATACAACAATCATGCTAGGACAAAGTTTTTCATGTTTTCTTCTTCATTACAAGTTCTATACAAATAATGGTATACAAAGTGCATTCATTATCTTGTACCAGTTTAACAAAACAGTATTCGACAAGGAAGAATGCATAAAACTGTAGCTTGCCATAACTTAGGGAACAGAGCAAGTGAGTGACCATGTAGAGGAGGGGCTGTCAAAGAAAGAATTCAAGTGCATGTAACAAATAGGAGAAACAGGGGGAGACCAAATGTGAGGGTTTCTATATTGCACGGGAAATCAACATTAGATTAAGTTGTAGATGTAAAATATGAAAGAGAAGACGTATGTCAAACCTCACTGGCACTGCAGTTCTGCTATGTTGCATTTGATTACTTGGAAAAGGAGGGCTGAGATGTAAAGACTCTTTCGAGCAAAATGTTGGGAGCCGCAACAATTTCAAATGAGGGTGCAATTTTTATTTTTCCTAGTAATTCCACCTAATGCTACAAATCTTTATTTTTCTTTATACCTGTTGTCACGCCATAACATACTGGCACTGCCCCAATCAAGAAAGGGAGTGTAGCTTCTCGAGCTTGACTAATGAATGATCCAACCTTTGCTCTATGGTCGCAAAAATCCTTAAACGTATTGCTATCACAAGCTTCAGATAATCTCTTTCTTGGAACTTTCTTCTTGACATTTCCTTCACAGCCACATATGTTCATTGACTTAAATTCTCTCGCCAATATATTGCATTGGACACAACCCATGGGAGGGGTTGATCTTTCTTTTAACCAAGCATCAAGCATGGCCTCACCAAATCGGTCAATATCCTTGTCTGTTACTTTCCAATGATTGACAACTATAAAAGGGAACCAGCAAAGAGATAGGAAAGAGGAGTACCTTGTGCATTATAAGACCCATTTAAAGCCAGATCCACTGCTGCAACCCATTAGAAGAATAGCAGCACAATTTCTAGTTTCTGAATCTCATACCTAGGAATATACTGTGCCCCTGAACCAACACAAACACAACTTGATCATCAACATTAGTTCAAGGAGAAATTGAAAAATATTAACATCTCCAGCAGGAACAACATCAAGTGAAAATAGATGCAATCACTGTGATTAGCAGATTTAATTAAGCATACCACTTCCATGGCCAAAATAAATAAAGAGATCATGGATCTTGAGGGCTATAGCCAATTCTTCAATGGTGGGTGCCATTCCAGCCTTCCCGTGTGTAGAAAGTCAAATGGAGAATCTATCAAGGATCATATAAAATACGTATAAACAATACAAGCGCTGATATTGATAACTTCCACTAGTCAATGAGATGGCCCTATTACACGGTCATAATATGGGGACATGAGAGTAGAAGGATGAATGCATGCATGTATTTAAGCATGTATATATGTACTATAATTAATTACTAGAGATGACTCATTCTATTTAGAAGTCCAGCCTTCAGAATTACCTCCAATTTTCGATCTCTAAACCAATTCTCAAATTCAACTTGTGTGCTGCTGAGATTGGCGCTGGGATTCAACAAATTAAATGCATCCAGAGCATCAATTAATGGAAAGGCAGCAACAATCCTCCCAACTTGCCCTTGATGCTGGCAGCTTCTATCAAGTGTCACACCTATGCTGTCAACGGATAGGGCCGGAGCCACCTTAAGACATGGGGGGGCCATGGCCCCCTCAAAGTTTTAGAAAATTTTGACAATTGGCCTTTGATAAAATTGAAGATTTTTTAAAATTTGTACATGTGGCCACCTCAAGTGGTGGAACACGCCTCACCAAATCCAAACTCATTGTCATTTTACCACAATAACCCCAATTTATGATAGTTTTGTTGAATTGGCCATAACACCTTGGGCTTACCTTTATACCATCTTTGTATGGGCTGGTTTCAGATTCTAAGCTGCTTCCTATCTCTTCTCCTCGAGGCTTCACGGCTCCATCCCATATTTTTTAAGCTAATGACATTCTTGTTTTTTGTAGAGGCTCTACTAATGGATTGAGGGTTCTTATGCATACTTTGGATATGTATGGCCAAGCTTTAGGGCAAATTGTAAGTAAACAAAGAGCAGGGTGTTTGTTGGTAAAGGAGCCGTCATAGGAGGCATAACATCACCTTTGTTTTAGGAGTTATTGATGGTACAGTTCCTTTTGTGTATTTGGGTGTGCCTATCTTTAAAGGCAAGCCTAAAAAGGTCAATCTTCAAGCCATTACTAATAGAGTTAAATCTAAAATTAAAGGTTGGTATTGCAGATTTCTCTATCTATGGAAGGTAGAGTGATATCGGTTAATTCTGTTATATTTCCTATGATTCTTCATACTTTTATGCTTTATAGATGGCCTTATTCTCTACTAAATCAATTGCAGGCTTGGTCAGGCTTGGTTAAGAAATTTTATTTGGTCAGGGAAGTCGGATGTCAGGAAGCTTGTGACAGTTTCTTGGGATACTGTTTGTTCTAATATTGATGAAGGAGGTATAGGTGTCAAAGATATCATGGCTTTTAACAGAACTGGTGTGCTTAAATCTTGTTGGGGAATGTTGACTAAGGATAATGTTTGATGCAAATTCTTGAGGGCAAGATTCAAAATTAATCATCCGCAATACTCTGCTGTTTATAACTCATCATCTGTGTGGCCTGGATTTAAAATTGCTATTGTCGATATTGCTTTTCATGTACAATGATCAATAGGTAATGGTTCATATATCAGATTGTGGTGTGATAATTGGTTAGGTGAACCTATCAGTGGACAATTAACTATTCCAGCTGATTCCTTGGATTCTAGTTACCTTGTCTCCAATTTTATTCATAATAATTCTTGGGAGATTCCTAATGAATTCTTTGCTGAATTCCCTTCCATTGCTGCGGCTACTGTTCAAGTGCCTTTTCTGGTGGATGATGCTCAAGATGTTATGGTTTGGCCTTATTATTCTTCAAGGGATCTACCATTTTCTGCTGCATATTCTTTTTGCAAGAAGTCTAAGCCTCATGTGACTTGGTCTATTTATCTTCAGAAAAATTTTATTCCCCTCAGATATTCTATTTTAGTTTGGAGGTTATTGTGGAATAAGGTCCCTACTGATGATTAGTTGCAAAAACGGGGTTTTGTTATGGCTTCCTATTGTTCTTTATGCTCTCAATCTTGCCACGAGGAGGATGCAACACACTTGTTCTTGCATTGTGGGTTTGCTGTTCTCTTTGGAGATGGCTTCTTGATGTATTTCATTTTCCTATGCCTCCTCATTGCCTCAATTTTATGGATTTTTGGCTTTTTGTTACATCAAAGTCGAAACTCTTGAGTTCTCAAGGTTTTAATATTTGGCTTGCGGCTGTGATGTTAGTGGTTGATTCAATTTGGTACACTCAATCTGATTAGGTTTGAGAAGAAGAAGCCTAATCTTAAAAGATGTTGTCTCATATCATTTCTATGCTTCATGTTATTGGCAAAGTTAGTGGGGTATTATAAATAATTCTTTGGCTGATCTTCTTGTTTTGCATTATTTTGGAGTTGCAGGGATTCGAAGGAAGGCTCCTTCCATTATTCTAGTTAAGTGGTATCCTCCTTCACCTTAATGGCTTAAATTGAATACTGATGACCTGGCTAAAAGGAATCCGGGTCAGGCAGCTGCTTGGTGTCTTTACTCTTCAGGAATTGTATAGGTTTTGTGAAAGGGTTTACTGCTCTACTCTTGGTGTTCAGTTTGCATTTGTTGCTAAATTGACGGCTGTTATTCATGGTATTGAGCAAGCTTGGAATAATGGGTAGCGAAATCTTCAATTAGAGTGTGATTTAGCTTCAGTTATCCAATGCCTTCACAATAAGGATTATTAGCCTCTTTGGAATTGAAGACTTGAAGAAGTAATTGTCAATATTATTTAGAGTTAGATGAAATTTGAATTTAGCCATATTTTTTGTGAAGGTAATGTTGTGGCTGACAAATGTGCTAATATGGGATTAATATTCAACAATTTTCAGTGATGGTGGTCTGCCCCAAAGAAATTATGTCTCTCCTTCAACATGATTCTTGTGGTCTGCCGCCTTCTTACAGATTTAGACCTCGTTATTTATTTCTTTTTCTCTTGTGAACTTTGGGATTTGGCCAAAGCTTTTAATCTTTTATCTCTTTTTCTTGTCTTGTAATCTTATTTTATTTTACTAATAAATTATGGGTGAATAGAACAAGATTTAGAACTCCTAGGGTGCCAACCTAGTTGGGATGTTGGCTAGTTCTATGATGCTTGAAGTTCCTTTATTTGATTAAAAAAAAAAAAGTTTCTTTTGTTAGGCTGTGTTATGTACATATGCTAAAATTTGTTCTTGGGTTATGAAATTTGCTTATATTATTTTTGTTTATTGCTCTAATATCTACAATCACTGTGACTTATGATAAGATTAAATATTGATCTAATATATTTGTTAGTAAAATGATAATAGATAAATTATTAGAATATTCATCAGTAATCAACGCAATAAACGCTGAGCTTATATTAAAGAGGTTATGCCAAATAATATCCCCCCCAAAATTTTTCTGCACTAAATTTTTCTTAGTCGGCCACCCCAATTACAAATTTTTGGCTCCATCCCTGCCAATGGAAGGCATGTGATAGCCCTCCTCGTTTCTTAGTATCAGTATGTTCTCCCATGGAAGCATCTGCATGTCAGCATGTAGTAACCAGTCAATCAGATGGTTTGAATGAAACAAAGTGCCACAAATGGGAGATGAATCGTCACTCTCATTCCTTTCTAAGGGTGATTATAAAAGTGTATTTGATCAGGAAGATTGGACCTAATTCAAAAACCTATTAATACTTTGTCAGGCTTGACAACCAAAGAACTGCATCACGCACAGCCACACGGCTGCAGGCACTTCTTTTTGCAGCAACAAGCATTATCACTGTCTAAAAAATTTAAGATACTATAATTTCCATTTATCAATTAGAGCATCTTCATTATGGGTCTAATAGTAAACCAAAAGATCTACAAAACTTGAGCTTAAATAGCTGCAGAGATTGTCCTCAAGCACACCTTTGAGTTCAAGTTCACAAAAGGACAATAGTGATAAGATCACATAGCCTTCTATGGATGCCTATCTTTACAGGATAGAAAAAACTTAAAATCAGTAATATATTTATGGGATAACACTATAACAGAACTTCTATGATTACCTACGTCAGATTAACAGAAATGTTAAATTTATTAGTTCACTAGATTAATCTCCAAAAAATACAGTAAAGAATGGAAGATCCAAAGACACACCTGCACTTCACAATCCAGCACCAGAATAATCGGTTCCCTAGTCACACATTCTTCCTCTTCAAGCTCATTGGCTGCTTCAAGTATCAGTTGGAAGGCCAACCCAGACAGGCTTTTGACTCCATCACATGTATCAGATAATGTCTCACACCTTTCTTCACCACGATATCAAATTCTCCAATGTAGCAGCCTGTGTAAAAATAGCTGTGAAACACATTCTTCCTTTTCAAAGGCATAACTGGCACCTCCAAGAAAAACTTTAAGAAGACTCATTTACATCCAATTTATATTTACATTTTAGATCGTGTACTAGCTTTCTTTTTTATGGAATCCAGGCGCCTCCAGTCTGACCATTCCCCCAAAAGCAAGTATTTCCAGGGTCCTAATCATGAGTCTTCCCTGGCACATGAAACAAGACATCATAGTACTACCAACTAACTCATCAGTTCCCAAAAGTAATTTCCAAAGAAAGGATATAAATGGGCAGTAGTGAAAAAAAATTTGATGAAAAGTAAAATTCTACTATCTGATGGCAAAATTTTCCATGGTCCATTGAACAGTAAAATATTAATGTTTTAGCATTCTGTGTATGTGTCTTACCTCCATTATTTACACGAAAATAAAATAATGAGCGATGGAGATAGACACGCACATGAAGAATTGAAAATATTTATATATTATATATGAATAAGTAATGATGCCGGAGCATCCCATGCTAGTGCACCAAGTGGTCAGTCCAAAATTAATGCCCCAAAAAGCCAATTGCATTAAAATTAGCAGTGCTGAAACAGAACACTCACCCTGGACAGGTTTTATTAAAATGGCTATAACTTTATCCTTGGGAGTCAAAATTGTGAACAGTTTGTTGGGTTTTAAGCTAGACTCGAAGGGCTTCGAAAACATATAAGGCTTGATCATTACAAAGTGAATGAATTATTAGATTGGCTTAATACTGTGCAGAGAGTTTTTGATTATAAGGATGTGCCCGATCATTACAAAGTGAAACTATTAGCCATCAAGTTGAAGAAGCATGCCTCTCTTTGGTGGGAACATCTTAAGAAGTAGTGAGTTCGTGATGGAAAGAGTAGAATTGTGACATGGGAAAAGATGAGGAAAGCACTCAAGAATAAGTATTTACCAGAGCACTACCAACAAGATTCTTTTCTCAAGTTTCATAATTTCAAACAAAAGGAGATGTCCGTGGAGGAATATACAGCATAATTTGATAATCTCTTAATGCATTGTGACTTGGCCAAATTGGAAGAACAAACTATTGCTCGTTACCTTACCTTGGAGGACTTAGGCCGGAAATTTGTAATGTTGTCCAACTACAGCCCTATTGGACTTGTGATCTTTTCAAGCTAGCAATCAAGGTGGAATGACAACTCAAAGAGTCACATGGGGGTAGCTTTTGTTCTAATCGGGGGAGTGCTTCCACTTCTAAGCTTTCACCAACAACTAAGGCAACTAATACAAAGCCACCGCCCAAGCGTGATAGTGTGGGTAATACAAGTCGTCCTAGCACTTCCAATTCCAATAAACGTTGTTTCAAGTGTCAAGGATCTGGCCACATAGCCTCTAATTGCCCCAACCGCAAGATTGTCTCTCTAGTTGATGAAGAATTAGAAGAGGAGTTGGAAAAAGAATCACCCACTAATGAGAAAATAGAAAGGTGAAGAGGAGATCATCTATGGAGATCAAGGAGAAGTTCTAGTCATTTGTTAGAGTTTAAATGCAGCCCATGTTGATGAAGATAATTGGCTACACAATAACATTTTCCACATCCATTGCACCTCTCATGGCAAAGTATGTGATGTTACTATTGATGGTTAGGTAATAATTTGACCCCATGTGATATGTTTATTTATCCATGGTTTATGGGCATATAGAAAATCTTCTACCATGATTTTGGAAATTTCCCAGCCTTTACTATTTCTGTTCTTTGAAGACGTTCTCACCAACTATTGAAGTAGCATTGTACTTTGCAACCCCGATGCAGCGAGAGAGTTGAAAGATATTTTTTATTACAGCACTTGGTTACTTGTGCCAACCTCACAGATTGGCTACCTTATCAGTAAAGCTTCCAAGAACAGGAGAAGATGGGGTAATAAATGTTGTTGTGTATGTCAAAGGAGTAGATGATTAAGTTGCTCAAAACATGCCTGTTGAAATCCCACGAAGTGTTGACACCCTGATCTATCATGGTGGCCGGTGGCCATGGATTCTCATCTAAACAATAATACAACTATGGAGTAGTAGATTACAGTCGAAGATTGGGCGGAAACAAGGTTGGAAAACTGTTGATATCGCAATTGACGGTACTTGCAACTCTAAGCCCTAAGAACAGCGAGAGAGAGAGAGAGAGAATGGCTTCCCCTTTCTTTACGTAGAAGGGTATTTTTGTCCAAAAGTGGTCAAATGGATTTATCGAGTTAAAGGAAGAAATGATGGACGAATTGCTAAATAAGTCTTATGTCTTATATGCTTGACTAATGGCCAAATGCCCCCACCCAACCCACATACAAAATCCCGCCCCCCCCCCCCCCCCCCCAAAAAAAAAAAAAAAAAAAAAAAAAAAAAGAAAAAAAAAAGACCCAACAAAACTGACCCAAATAGAAAGCCCAAAAATAAAACCCATACATGACCCAACTTAGCTGAACCCAATTATGCAAGGCTCCAACTAGGCCCCACATCATCCAACATGTGCCAAACAAAAGCTTGGGCCTTAGAACCCTCCTTTTCACACCTTTTATGCACTTTTAAAGGATGCTGCCACTGATCTCCACCAAGCATCAGGTTGTTTCTAACACAAATAAAGAAAAGTGAGGATGAGAAGGTTCCAGCTAGAAGGGATCAATGAGCCAAATCATCAAAGTGATTAGAAAGAGGTTTCAAAGTCCAGTTTCATGTCTGAAATTGAAAAAGAGGGTTTTTTTTACAGATTACAGTTCAAGAAGAGATTCCCATTGGACGAATGTAGATTACTGGGAAAGAGTGTTCAGGAGTCTGTTAATTCACGAGTGCCATCACAATTAGATGTATATCTCTATTCAGCGCAAATAAACTTAGAAATTGTCCTATGCACTGTGGTTGGATATTTTAAATGCATATCTAATGGCAAGATAACTATTGTACAAACGAGGGTAGATATGGAAAGAAGAATAAGAATATAAGTCCCATTAGCATAAATAGGATATGGTAAATCAGAATCACATGTATTTTCTATGTGCTACAGAAGTCTTATATCTAAGTAGAGAATACCATATTCCAACCAATTCTTTAATATAATAAATTGAAAACTCCAAACATTTTCAAGTTGAAACAGTAAAATCAAACAGAAGAAAGAAACTGAATAAGAGTATGCAAAGTTAGAACACATACCTAAAACAGGCAAATAACAAGAAACTGACCCAAAATCCCCAAAGACGAAATGCCGGAAAAGCCAGCGGGAAGGTCACCAGAGATGGAACCAAGCCTCTCGCCAGAAATGTCAGGCCTCTCAGTCCAGCAACTCAGTTGAGCTTTTCGGTCCAGCAAATACTCAAAATCTAGCCAAGCCTCTTAGTCGTCGAAGGAGGCTTTTGGCATTTCATATGTTGTACATTCGATTACACAAGAGTGGCTTCCTCTTGCTTGCCTTTTTTTTTTTTTTTTTTTTTTTTTCTCTCGGATGAAGCAAGGATTTGTATTAAAAAGAAAAGAAGATTAACCCGAGTACATGATCCATACGCAAGATAACAAGAGTTAAAAAAAGAACTCTGCCACATCAAGGCAGCAAAAAAACAAAACAAAAGTGCTAATTTGTTGGCACAACAAAGTGAATGAATGAAGGTTTATAACCTCCCCTACAACTGTAAAACCACCAAAACAGAGAGTTCCCAAAATGGATTTAAGCTCTATACATGAATGAACATAAATGTTTAAGCTGTTTTGAAGGTTTACACAAGTTTTAAGGCTGACTATTTATTATTTATTATTATTATTATTATTATTTTTTGATGAAGAAGTTTTAAGGCTGAATATGGTTAGCATAAATTTACAAATTAAAAAAAAAAAAAAAATGGTGCCCCAAATAGGAATGTGCATCTAATGATGTGGCATCAAAGGCTCAAAAAGCATGCTTATAGCATATGCCCATCTGTTAGGAGCAGAAACTTTTCTAGACTTCTGTTTATATATATATATATTTTCAAAAAAAAAAAAAGAAAAAAAAAAGCAAAAAAGAATTCGGAATTCGTTTGAAAACTCTGGCTCCATGATACCAAAGTTAATGACCACCAGAACAAAGCACTGGCATTGTGAAGTAATGGTCAAAACGCATACATGGAGATGTTTAATGGTAAATCCTAGTCCTCATCCTTTGTATAAACTTCAATAAATTATTAGTTAGACTAAAATTTATGTGTTGCATGCAAGGATAACATGAACTTTCAGAGTTTTGCATCTTAAAATGAAAAGAATTCCCCTACTGTTCTTGAACACAGTATTTACTGTTTAGGCAATGATTAGTCTGACAAATCAAATTCCCAGTCACTCTCACACCACTGATTTGAAAAGATGAAGCTACTCCAAAAAAAGTATAATGAGATCAATGCCCACCCCCCCAAAAAAAAAAATTTTTTTTGATCAGCAATAATAATAATAATAATAATAAGAAAGGACCATCATAACACACCTTTGATTTTAAAGTTCATATTCACAATAGAACAATCTACTTTGTGAAAACAAAAATAACCAACCAAAACAAAAACAAACAAAAAAACGGATCATTTATTTATTTATTTTTTGATAAAGTAAGTGTATGTATTAAAGAAAGGGTGAAGCCCAAGTACATATGGGATATACATGAACAAGCCACACAAGGGGAGGCTCAAGCAAGAACTAAAGCTTGAATATAGGGTTATGCAATCCCTTGAATATAGGGTTATGCTATCCCTCACCAAGTGGTGAAATAATTGGCACTAGAAATGAATCCTGCTTCACACAGTTCTAATGCAGTAAACTGGTATAAGGTGTTCTATCTAAAAGCTAAAAAGTTTGAAAAGCACTCCACCATAGATGTATTTATACCAAATCCCATCCTAGGTTTACCATCTCACTATCACTCTTACAATTATCTATAAATTCAAAATCCAAACTCATGTTGGTGGGATTAACAAATTTCCTTGCTGATTTGGGTCTAAGATTTCCTCAAACAGCATAAGGGCATCATAAATTAAGACCACAGAATGGATTTCCTGGCAACCAAACAGACCTAAAAACATTCGGTTGATCAATAAATCCCTACAAAATTATGTCTAAATACACATGAAACAATTCCGAGGATTGCACTCAAACTCAACAAACAGCCCAGAGAGTTTCACTGATGGTCCATTCAAAAGAAGATCATGTCACATCATTAAGACCATAAAGCCATCCCCCTAAGAACCCAAAAACATATTGAAGAACAGAAAAACTTCAGGCAAAAAAAATAAATGTGACTTGTGAGGTGCAGCAATTATTAGGAAACCATCGAGAATAGAATGCACTACACCATTCTGGATTTAGAGCAGATCTGGATCCAGCTCTAATAATCCATGGTTTAAACTATTAGCCAATATTGAGTTGTATTGCCCAATATGTATCAATAACAATATGGTTTGATCCAATCGTAATCCAATACTCAATTAACCAGAAATTTCTTGGAGAAGTTGCCTTGAGCAATTGTCACAAAGTATTGGACAATACCCTGATGTACAAAAAAAAAAATGTTGCTTGTAACCTTGGACCAATACACATCTATGATACATGCTTAATGAAACCTCATTATTGAAAAACTTACTGATACATAATGTAGCTGATACTTAAAAACAGTAAGATTCTTGATGTGATATCCATGGCTTGGTTAGTAGGCCCCTCCTACAAAGAAGCCTATTTGGTCAAAGCAAAAGTGTCCACGTTTCTTCCTTTCTTTTTCAAGTCATTAGTTGCCTATTTAGTTTCATTGAACCCTATTGTGGTAGCAGTATTTTAGTGCTTGCATGATTTCTTATTCTAGGAAGTTTCTATTTTTGTTGGATTTTTTTATTTTATATATAAGAGTTTCTCCTTTGAATCCAATTAAAAGTGTTCTCTTGTATTAAAAACTAGCACACTAAGAGTATTATGAACTTCCTAAGAGAAATTTGAGTCCTCCTCAGTTTCTATACCAGTTAGTCTAATTTAACTTACTCGGTTTCTATTCTAGTTAGTCTTGTTTTTAAAAGAGTTTGCTTGCCTAGAAAGCATTCTAAATTCTATAAATAAGGTCCATTGTATTCAAATGATTAAAGAGCTTAATTAGTAGAATGTCGAGTGTTTTTGTTTAAATGTGAAGATATGCTTGCCTAAATTCTTGTATTCTACCCTTACTCTTTCTTCTCCTCCTAATAGAATTAATCCACAACCAACCCTAGTTCCTTTATTTTATAAACCCAAAAGTCCAAAACCCTATGTTTATAAGATTAACCATATTGCAACTCCATAAGCCTATGCCATAAAATAGTTGCTATTGAGAAATTCCATCAACATATTTTCTGAAATTCAAGCCACTAATTGTCTTTAAACCTTTAGATTATTCCAACCCCGATACGTCCACCAAAGCAAGTAACCTTCTCCCATCCTAAGAAATCTAAAATCACTAGGTATCTTGAGCCTTCTTCACCTCTCAAATGGGAAAAAGAAAGAAAAACTGGAAAATGCAATCTCTAATAAAATTGACAATCACATTCTTTTTTTTTTTTAATCTTTCTTTTTTTTTTTTTTTTTGGGTAGGTAAAATTGACAATCACATTAACTTCATAAATAAAAAATAAAAAAATCGCTGTCTCTTATCTTGGATCATCAACATGAGATGGTTGATTGGTGAAGAAAGTATTGTTTGGATTTTTATATTAACTGTGTACAAGTTTAGGATAGTATTGAATTTAGGAAAATGATACATGCACCAACTCCATGAGTTGGGTTTAAAGTTGGGGCATAGAGTTGGTGCACTAGCATTACTCTTGAATATATAATCTTCAAAGCTTAGGTAATTAATGGTAGACCAATGTGGTCGTGCAGGCAAAAAATAATAATAATAATTGTAAGAATTTATACTTCAAATATTTCAAAGTAATGGTCTATTTTAATAAATTGGTTTTTATCATCTATAAATATCTCTATTCTGTAAAATTACAAAGTATCAGTCCATACCGAGCTGTACCGGGACCCACCAATGCAAAGACCAAGACCTTAAACCATGATCACCTCATTTACAAGTGTCATTTAAAGCCACCAGATACTGTTCAAAGGTCTACGTTTCACTCCCAGACACTAAACATTTCTGAAATAAAGGACTAACACAAAAAAAAAAAAAAAAAAAAAAAAAAAACCATAAAGGAGCAAGATTGTGGGTTTGAATATAACAATTTTAAACTGGGAATTAATGAGATGAAGCAGCCAGAGAATGAATATTACTTTACAATGACACACGCAAGTGCAGATTCTTTTTCAAAAAAGTGTAACTAGAATTGCCTTGCCTACCAACAAAAAAAAAGGTGACAGGATTGCCTTTCATTGAAAACCTAATCTCTTATTGTAAATTAGCGTACTTAATTTCATATTGTTTTATCTATTTATTTATTTTTCTTGGTTAAGAAACTCAATGTATTTATTAAGAAGCCCAAAAAACCACCTTTACCTCATAAACAATGCCACAACCTGAGCAACCTGCAACAAAATCGGAGTAGGGCCTTCACATCGCCAGAAAAGACCCAACAAAACCCAAAAAACAAACCAAATGGTCAAGGGGCATAGAAATGTCTCCCCACTCCTCTTCTCTTAATAGCCTTCAAAGAACAAATCTGAATATAATTCTTCAAAATCAAAAACAAAGGAACACTCTCAAAAATAACCTTGATGGGTGGACTAAGTGGTCCAAAAGCCTCTTCCCAAGCAAGAGGTCTTGGCTTCAATTCTCATCACTCCCCCTCAAGGTCAACCCCATGGACTTTGTCCCATAATTGCCCGGTGCATGTGGGACGGGAAATTGCATGTGCCCAGGTGGATTAGTTGGGTGCATAAGCATCTCGGAACCTCTTGATATCAGAAAAAAATAAAAGGAACACTCTCCAAAGATTTGTCCACCAAAGCCAATGGAGAAGCAAAAAAAAAAAAACAAAGAACCCCTGACCCATAGCCCTTCCCAGTCTTAAGATATACCCCTAAAATCCTAGCATTCCACTCGATCCAGATAACCCACAGAACATCCAAAAAGGCACAGCTCCACAAGGCTCTAGCTCTCTTGGTACCCCCAAGACCCCAAAAATCCACCTCAAACATGCCAGCAATATGCTCCAGACTGATTGAACTTAATCCAGCTAGCTCAAAGAGATGGTGCTAAATATCCACACATAAACCTCACAGTGCAAGAACAGATGATCCATGGACACACCCCCCCCCCCCCCCCCCCCCCTCTCATCCTTTTTTTGGCCTGTTTTTCCTTCTTTTCACTTCGTTTTATAATATGAGGTGCAAGAACAGATGATCCATGGACACACCCCACCCCCCCCCCCCCCCCCAGTCCTTTTTTTGGCCTGTTTTTCCTTCTTTTCACTTCGTTTTATAATATTATACTAAATATTAAATGACACCCACAGCCACACACAAACATAAAAGGAAAACTCATAACCAAATTAACAAGGCTCCTGATTCAAGAGCTGTAAAAATAATTACAATTGAAAGAAATCATAGTAAGCGCTTTATCCTCCAACAATCAGATGATTCAAAAGGAATTTGATTTGTTTAACACTGGTCTCTCAAATCCCAATAAGATGGGACCCATTTGTTTAGTTGTGTAAGAGCCATATTTCACATATTCAATAAATAATTACATTATTTTATTAACTAAAAGAAGCTTGCATATAGTTTTCTTTTTTTTCTTTTTTCTTTCTTTTTTTTTTTTTAATTTTTTATTTTTTCCCTAATGAAGGAAGCATTGTATATAGTTAGTTATATACAGAACTTCTATGAATTAAAGATACACTCATCTATGAACTTCTACGTGATCAAATAATTAAGCAGGCAGGCATAGTTAAAGAACAAAATGTACTGCCTAGAAATAAATGTAAAATTCAAGATGCGGAATGTAAAATTTACGTATTCAATAAATAGATGTGTCCTTTGTAAGCAAGATGCGGAGTTGGTGGATCACCATTTTTTACATTGTGATGTGGCAAGAAGTCTATGGATGTTAGTGTTTAATATGTTTGGGGTTCATTGGGTGTTACCATACTCTACTTATGATTTTTTGGCAGGGGTGGTGGTTTAAAGGGGGTTGTAGAAAGGCTAAAGTTATTTGGCATATGGCTCTGCATGCTATTTTGTGGTGTTTATGGAGGGAAAGGAATACTAGAACTTTTGAGGAGGGTGAGAAGTCTATTATTGATCTCAAATCCTCGTTTCTCAAGTCTTTGTTTTTGTGGTATTCAAGTCATACCAATACTTGTAATATTTCTTTTCTCTCTTTTGTGGACTCCTTCAAGTTGTAGAGGGGTTAGTGCTTGGTCTTTGTATATAGCTTATGTACATGGGCTTTGCCCTTTTTTGGTTTAATACACATTTACCTCATCAAAAAAAAATAAATAAATAAAATAAAAAGGGTAAAATTCAATAGCTGATAACATAAAAACACAACCTTTCACAATAGAACACTAGATCTGAGTTACAAGCTCCAATTCAAAGAATGCTACAAACACATCCAAACCACATCCCCGTTGAGCAAAAAGAAGATAAAAAGAAACAAAACACAAGCTGTAAGCAACATCATGGGTCAATTGCACATATAAACCCCACTCTCATACCTGTGATTAACTGCATAAAAGTCTGTCTTGCCCTCAGAAGCAGGCAAAAGAGAAACCCCAGACAATGATCTAGTTCCTTGCACAGAAAATTTCACATAACCAACAACCTCAATTTCTTCTCCAGCATCTTCCTCGCTGGAATCCACAGGCATCCGTACCCTCAACCGACCGGGAGAACCCCTTTGAGGAATCTCTGGGATATGCCATCTTAATTCTCTCTCAGACCTGTTCAAGACAGCTTTTGGCGAGACCTTCAATAATGTTGGGTCGACCGGCAGTTTCAAAACAAACGTTACATCATTCAAGGGAGCTGGTAAATCTGGGTTCGAAACATACTGTATCATCACAGAAAGTAAAGTCCCACTATGGCGTTTGATGAGACGAACCCTCAAAGGCAATGGTGATAAATGAGGCAGCAAACTGTACTTCAATATAGGAATAGGCTTGTCCGAGGATGTGGTCCTCACGTGAAACATCCCATTGCCAAGGCTGCTAACACGAGAGCTTTGCATAACAAATCTCTTAATCCCACCAGTACCATCAATCCGGAATGAAAATTCAGTTTCTTTATCTCCAGAAGTTTTCGGGGGTAACGTTTTTAAGTAGACCACACCCATTACGCCCACTCTAGCAAGCAATGATTCCCTGAACTCCGCACTAATCACTTCAGAAATATACATCTCGGGACCCTTCATTTCAGTTTTCTGCACCAAAAGGTTCTCAAGAGGAGTGCCCGCTCCACTTGCAGTGACAGTCGCTGCATCACTCTGCCCAGTTTGCAACAATTCAAGGCCACCAAGCCCCTGTGGCCTTGCAACTTTGGTCGTACCCACAAACTCTGACGCATCCAAACCGCCACCAAAAGCTCCAGCTCCATGAACCCCTTCGAAAGCTTCCCGCAAAGATGCCTCCTCGGTACTGAACTCTATACCACCATAGTCCCCCTCAAATCCTTCGACATTAATGTGTGTCGGTTTGGTCGCCTCAGCAGGCGGAAGCGGAGTTACATCAAGACCCGCCAATGCCACAGTCAAATCAGTAGCTGACGGATCCCTATTTTTCTTAAACCCATCCACAAGCGCCTCGGGCTTATTAATCATCTCGCTTGCTGCAAACGGGTCCTTCACCGCCGTAGCGTCCTCCTCCTTCTCTTGCTGCTGATCCTGTTCAGTCACGGCGCTTTGCCCAGCTGGGGCAAGAGTGGCTGCAACCTCATCGCCAGCAGCCAATGTCTCGGCTGGTAATTCAAACCGTGCATCCGAAAATGCCTCCACATTCACCTGATGCTCAACCGAATGAATCTCCACATTACTCCAACTCTCGGCGCCCCGAATCTTATTCTCCGTATCGATGGCCGAATGCACCATCTTGGCAATCCCCTCGCCGTGCATCGATGAAAGCATCCCCGCAAGCCTAATATTACTAACACCCCTCAATACAATATCCAATGCCATGTATATCTCCTGGTACTTCCTATTAAGCTTCTCCGGCGTCACATCAACACCTCGGCACGCCGCCACAATGACGCTCACCGCCTGGTTAACGATCCCGATGCACTCAAACACATTGTTCACGCAATTATCTTGATCGACGGTGGTAATCCCTAATACGTATATCCCATTGACCAATCGGTAAACCACACGGTATCGGCTCTCGACGCCGACAATGACCTGTCCGCTCGAAGCGGCGAGAGGGTCGTCACCGAGGGCGGAGTCACCGTCCTCGGCGGATTGATGCTTGCCGCTGGCGAAGGCAAAGCGGGTTTGTCGGAAAGCGGAGAGAGCAACGAGGGCTCGAGCAGGCGGGAACCATTCCCGGGTCTGGAGCAAAATGTCGGATCCGTTGGCGGGTTGTAAAGAAAGAGCTAAACAAGACATGGCAGTTTTCGGGATCTGTTTTATCAGAGCTTTGAGATATGATCTAGGGTTTGGTTGGGTCTGTTCTAGATTCTAGGATTTGTTTGGGAGAGAATCGAAAGGTTCTCAGGTCATGGATCTAGTGAGAAAAGAAAAGAAAAGAAAAGAAAATGGAGTAAATTAAAGAATTGAAATCAAATGGAGCACTTACTTTGAATAGTGAAGAGAAAAGTCTTTGTCGTTGCAGAGATGAAGCCTCGTTCTTGGAGAGAGAGAGAGAGGGAGAGAGAGATGGCTGTTGGTGTGGGCTGAAGAGGGGGCAAGGAAGTAGAGTGAATATGGGATGGACGACGAAACGTCCTTGTTGCTCTTGCCTTGGGCTTAAATGTAGGAACGTTGGCCTGGGTCTATACAATCAAGGGCCCGGTTACTGTCACCCCAGGCCTGGGCTATACAATCAAAGGGCCGAATATTGTGGGTCTAGTTATTGCAATCTCTTAAGGGAGTGGCTATCGCAACCCCTCAAAGATATAACCACCCCCCACCCCTCCTCTTTCTCCTGATTTTCCCACCCCCCAATTTATATGCCCACCTCCCTCAAAGACTAAAATACCTCTCCTTCTAATTAGGGGTGCAACTTGGTATAGGACAGTCCGGGACAGGGGTATTTCTGTCCCGTCCTGAAGTAATTCGGGAATTGAAAATTAGTACCAGAACCGAACCGAATTGCATATTGTCCCGTCCCGAAAAATACCGGTCCGGAACGGTCCGGTTCTTAGTATTTATTAGTTTGTTTTCTCTGAATAAAAAATTAAAAAATAACTACTTCCAATCAAATATTGTCAACTTGATTAGCCACAAAAATGGGCTACATAAAATCATAAATACATAATCATTAATTATAATTCATTCATTCATTGATTCATTCATTGTACTAATAGTAGTGATAGCACAATAAACTAATAAGTCCACTTGTCCATAGCATTATTTTACAACCAAACATAATTATACTTAGAATTCAAAACCAAACAGTGGGCAAACACCCCAAAATATTGAAATAATATATATTATATATATATATATTATACATATAAAAATATATATATAATATTATATATCATCAGTATTGGGTTCGGGAATTCGGTACGGGATGGTTTTGAACACCCCTAAACCAAGTCCCGTCCCGAAAAAATTCAGTTTTTAAAAATGGTCCCGAGTCCCGGACCGAACACTGTTTGTCCCGTCCCGTCTCGGACCGAATTGCTCGGAACGGTCAGGTCCTCGGAATTTCCCAAACCAAGTTGCACCCCTACTTATAACCCTAATCCTTCTCACCCACCCCACTCTCCCACAACCCTGATAGAAGGCGAAGACCGACGACGGCGATGTCCTCTCTTCTCTTCTTTTCCTCCTTTTTTTTTTTTTTTTTTTTCCCTTTGTTGGTTAGATCTATGGTTTTCCGACAAGGGAAGTTTTTTTTTTTATTTTTTTTTAATTTTTAAAACCTCCATTTTTTCTGGCGAGGGAGGTCAAATCTGTGGGAGAGGAGTGCGGGTAGTCGATGGCAACGATAGGTGAATTTTTTTTTTTTTTTTTTGGGTTAGATCTGTGTGTGAAAGGCAAAGGAAGTTTTTTTTTTTCAAAACCTCCATTTTTTCCGACGACAGTGACGGCCTTTCTTTTTTTTTTTTTTTTTTTTTTTTTTTTTTTTTTTTTTTCCTCTGCTGGTCAGATTTGCCGTTGACGGGAGGGAAGAGGAGAAGAAAAGAAAAGGAAAAAAAAAAAAAAGGAGAAGAGAAGAAGAGGGAAGAGGAGGAAGGCCGACAGGAGGGAGGGTTGTCGATGAGAGAGGGGTGTGGGTAAAGGGGTTCTGGGAAGGAAAGAAAAAAAAAAGGAAGAAGAGAAGAAAAGGGAAGAAGAGGAAGGAAAAAGAGGGGTGCGGGAGAGGGTTGCCGGTGGGGTGGGTGCCAGAGAGAGTCGTCGGTGGAGTGGGTGCCGGAGAGAGGTAAGCAGGGATAAGCCCTTTTTGGTAATTTTATATAATAATTTTTTTAATTAAAAAATGTGGGGGGGGGGGGGGGGGACAACTTATATGTTTAGGGGATTGCAATAGCCATTCCCATCTCTTAATTTTATGGGGGCCTCTATTGGCAATCCAAGACTTGCTTTTCATCCCCCATTTATTTTGTATTTTAAGGTTTTATGAAAAATATAAAATGTTTTCATAAAAACTGATAACATAATTTACTAGAAAACATCATTTTGAACAATTTTGTAAGAGAAAGTTTTTTAAAAATCTATCATATAAATAGACTTTGTAGCCATTTATATAACAAAGACTGTAAATGACCAAAAATTCTACTTAAAACTGACAGATTTTAGAAATTTTTTTTTCTACAAAGTTGTTCAAAATGATGTTTTTTAATGGATAGAGTATTGGTTTTTATAAAAACCTTCTATATTTTTCATAAAATCTTAAAGTGTGAAATAAGTGGGGGATGAAAAACAAGTCTTTGAGTGCCAATAGAGATCCCCTAATTTTATTGAGGGAGATAGGCTAGATGCCCACAGACCAACAGGTAATTACAATTATAATCCACTTCTGTCCACATTCTAGGATTTTATTTAGGGTCAATATTGGATTGGATTTGTTTTTGCTAACTATAAGATGGGGAAAGGGATAAAAAGGGTCCGAATATTGCAACCCCTCCATGTGATCTCCCCACCCTACAATTTTGTTTTTTTGTTTTTGAAGATTAAATAGAAAAGGTTTTATGAAGAGTGGTCACGTGGTCCACTAAAAAACGTCATTTTGAATAACTTTGCAGAAGAAAGTTTTTCCAAAATCTATAATTTAAATAAACTTTTTGGCCATTTATAGTCCCTAATTCATTTTTTGCTAAAACGTCCTACTAAAACTATAGATTTTGGAAAACTTTTCTTATGCAAAGTTGTTCAAAATGATGTTTTCTAATGGACCACACAGCCATTTTTTTATAAAAACCTTCTAAATTTTTCTAAAAATATTAAAAATTAAAATTAATGGAGTGGGGAAATCACTTGAAGGGATTGTAATATCCGGACCTTGATAAAAAAAGCCTCGACTTTTCGTATTAGGCCTTACATTGTATTGGGCCCACCCTGATGATCTATCTATGTGACTATATGTCACCATTCACATTGCCCAGCATCTCTATCTCTACTTCACCTTAACTATAATTAGACGTGAGAACAAGCCACAGACTGATAAAACCATCAACAAACTGAGATCCTCCATCAGTTTTACTACTTATGCTGTAGGCTGCAACAGCATCAAAAGTGAAAGAAAAAAACACTTTGGATGTCCAAAGACAAGGCTGGTTGGAAGAATTGTTGGGTAAAAAGAGGGGAAGGTGAAAACCAAAAGGAAAGTGGGTTAGAGGAATACTTTGAAGGAAAATTTGGCAGATAGAAAGAAGGGCAATGAGCCAATGGCTGCTGTTGTTAGCGAGAATTCAGTGTCAGAATTTGGGATTTTGAATATGAACTAGATTAATTATGAAGCAAGCAAATACAACTTGGGAGTTTGGTACACAGTTTAGGTATGAAAAGATTGGGTGATGAGGAGAAAGTAGTGGAAAAATTGGTTGAATCATTTAGGGCCTGTTGGGTTATCCAATTCGAAATTAAACAATTCAATAAATTTTATATAGGATTAAAGACATAAATCCATCACCTTGAATTAATAAATTCAAGAAAATGATGGTTATCATCACAAATAAGAGTGGTAATTCATGAAGTCTTTAAAATTGATTTTACAACATCAAGTATAGTAATAACTCCAACATTTTAAAATATTTTAATTTAGGGTGATAGATTTATGCTTTCAATCTTACGTAAAATTTATTGAATTATTTAATTTCGAATTGGACAACCAAACAGGCCCTTACTATAGGGATTTGGGATCAACCATAAAAACAACAAGATAAGGATTGCATCTGTGTTTCTGGGGTAGTTTTTCATCTTGGCTGTGGTTGTGTTTCCGTATTTCTCGATCATCTGTGTTGTTGGCATGTTTTGAGCCTCATATCTATTCACCATCTTCTTGTTCTTGTATCGTTTGGTGGGGGCCTTGTTCGTTGGGGATCTCGTTATGCCTTCGCTCGGAGTTTCTAGTGGGTGCTGGGTAGGGGAGGGTAGCATTCGTCTTATGGAGTTGCATTGCTTGCAATTCGTTGGCCTTATCCCCAGATGAGTTCCCTTGTTTCAGTTTATTCTATTAATTTTATCGCAGTTTAGTTTTTTACATTTTTTCATTCTAGGTTATATTTTTATGCTTTGGTTGGGGCGAAATGGAGAATTGCTCTGTTTTGGTTAGGTGACTCGGGGTTGCTCACAGGTAGGGTCGGATTGAATTTGAAGCTCATCCGTAATCCGCCCATAAACTATCGGATGAACACATTTATCAATTCTCACCTACTTCTGCCTATGTGGTTGGATGGTTTTAACCTGCATACCACATCGGATTAACGGGTGGGTTGCAGATGGATTAGTGGATTTGGCTTCTAGCTGGCCTTGCTTCTTTTTATTTTTTTATTTTTTTAATTTTTATCTGTCCATACTATTTTGATCTGGTAGGCATTTCATTCTTATATAATTGTTGCCATTTCAATTATATATATTGTTTTGGTAAAAGCGTACATAAACCAAAAAACAGAGCATATCCATGGCTGCCCTGCATCCTTTGGCACCGATCCATCTGACCACGAATTCAACCTCCATTTCCTTCACATCCCCCTTAGACACTACAGGGAATCCTCGCTGTCCGAACTCTTGACTTGAATTGCTTTTTAAGTGTTATGTTGTTTCTCCAACTCTTGTTATAGAATGACAGTTTAAAGGAACAAAAACAATTGATGGGGTAAGTTCCGAGTACTGGTCTAGTAAGTGATAACAACCACCTTCTCCTACTGCTGGTCATGTAGTGATATCGTGCCTTACAAAGTCACTGACCCAGACGTGTGTGTCTCAGGTACAATGGATGAGGATGGGTTATGATTGGGCTGGGAACATCTCTAATGCTGTGCTAAAAGGTAATCTACACATATCTTTACACATATCTTTTCATTGGTTAATAATATTTAGAGTAGTGAGTACATGATTTATATGCCATCGCCCATTGGTTGCCAACCTAATTGGGATTAGATGTCTGGCCTCCATGATGCTTATACTCTTTAATTAAAAAAAAAAAAATTATCTTTAATATTAGAGGAAGATTAAACTTATCCCCCAAAAATAAAAAAGATGATTAATGATTCTTTGAGCAAAAAACAAGTAATAGAGTTAATATTAAAAACCCAATTGATAGATAGAAGAAAAAAAGTATGTTTAATATTAGAGGAAGATTAAACTTACCAAAAAAAAAAAAAATGATTAATGATTCTTTGAGCAAATAACAAGTAACAGAGTTTACATTAAAAACCCAATTAATAGATAGAAGATGTATTGGAAATACAAATAGGTGGTATTCATTAATTTGAGGGGACATGCATGGCATAGCATATGGAAATTACTTATAAAATGTTCAACCAAACGGTGCCCTAGTACCACCGCTTTTGCTTCCTGTCGAAGATGCCGGATCCATACGAGGAAAAGTATATCTCAATCAACAAGGGATAATGCAAAGCATCGACTAGGAGGATTGGAAAATTAGCAAGAAGAATGACTACAAAATAAAACCACCACGGTTTTTCTTGTACCATAAGAAAAAGGGCGGTGCTGAAGGCTATCACCATGGTTAGAATAGAGACAAATAGGGTTACGAGGCCAATGATCATCTTTTTGGGCAAGGACTCCAGGAAATATTCCTCCCCATAGCAAGATACAAAGATTCCTAGGAATGTCAAGACTGAAGCAGAGGAAGCAAAAAATGAGAGTATGTCAAACAGTAAAAAAACCATGAACAGTTTTTCCTCTGCGAATAGGGGAAAGCCAGTGTCCTGCTTGGTACCGCCAGGAAAAGTGAAAACTGCACCAAACATAATGGTGACTATGAGAGTGGCTACCACCATACAAGATGTCGCTGTTTCCTTCATCCATTTTTGCCCCTCGTTTAGCAAATCCATGTGTTTTGGTCACAAAAAATTATATATTTCACTTGCTACTAAAACATTATTAAGAGCTTCACGTAATTAACTTGAATAATCCAGATGAGAATTCTACTTTATTCATATATATAGATATTCTCATAATAAAATTAAATAATCCATGGGAAGTTTCAAGCATGATTTGTTTAATGAATTAAACCACAGAAATAATGGTTCTTATGAAGTCTTTAATTTAGGGATTTGATGGTCTATATATGTCACATATGTGGACTTCCTCGTTTTATGTGTTGCATGTGTACATGTATGAGTATAGCAGTTAAAAAAAAAAAAAAAAAAAAAAAAAAAAAAAAAAAAAAAAAAAAAAAAAAAAAAAAAAACACTAACCCTCTATTTGGTTCATGGATTCCACCAAGGAAAAAAAAAGGAAGGGAAAAAAAATGAGGAGGAAAGAAAATGAAAGGAAAAGATAAAATCATATCAAACCAAAATTGTTCTAATTGTTCTTTTTCTTCAAATTTTCCATTGCAACCAAATAAAGAAAAGTAGAATTCCTTACATTTTATTTTTTTTCCTTGATAAAATCCACAAACCAAATAGAGCCTAAGGATTTGATGTTGATTACCAACCTCTGTAATTTGCAAGGGCGAAACTAGTTAGAATTTTTTGTTTGGAGTTGCCACCTACGCCGTAAAATACATAAATAAGTGTATATACATGCATATATACTGTATGTGTGCAAGTATAAAAAGATATTGCTTGGAGGTGGATAATTAAATTTGGAAGTGCTACTTTATCAAATTTGAGAATACCACTTTATAAAATTAAACATGATATAAAGGATTTAAAAAATTTTGTGGGTGCCATGGCCCCCTAAGAAGAGTGTAGGTCCGCTCCCAGTGATTAAGAGCTAAATCAACAAATTATTTCTCACCTACATTTTTGTTTTCCTTAGCCTAACTAATTCCCATGAATACAAACAAGGCCACCACCCACTTCATTTATTATTTTCTTCATTAAAATTAAAAGGTATGAAATAGGCTCGATCAATTTTGAATATTCTAACTTAGCAAATTTTTTTAAAAAAATATGATATCTTTATGAATGTTCATAGATCCATAATACATTATTTCTAGGTGATTATTCAAATCAATATATCTACAAGGTTTTTTTTAAAAAAAATTATTTTTCCTCCCATCATTTGACACGACCCTATCAAATTTCCAATCAAACATAAAACTTTAAATATTTTTCCTCCCATCATGTGACACACTCCTATAAAATTGCTAGGGTCTACCCAATGACAAGTGACATACGTCCATTCTAACAACATCAAACCATACATTATCTTATATGTAGAACCAATAGAGAAAGAAACTATATAAGCGACTTTAGATACTATTACCTCCATACCCTTTTTGATGGCCTCTTCAACAATTACGTTTTCACAACTCTTAGAACATATCAATGACAAATTTGCAAGCCTTCACGTTGATTAGAAGATATTACTGCGAAGCCATGCATCGGCATCAATTTATCTAGGAGTAAAACAAGTTCTACGTATTATAAGTAGTTTCCCTTGGTTGATCACTCTGAACTTGCTTTTCAGGTGAGTCATCTCCCTCTGTCATATCAAATTACGGTGCAATATCAAAGTCATGGATTTTCTGATCCACAAACTCTTCATTCTCCACGAATATTAAATGTTTACCATATCGTTAACCCCTTTTGCAACTACCCATGCGATGACTAGTTAGTTTCTTTACACTTGAAAAAACGTGGACTACTACAAGGGCCAGCCGCTCTTGAAGGTCGACCCTCAAAAGTAGTTTAGCTACCGGTGCCAATATGATTCTAGCAGATTCCTCGTAGGAGTTGGTTTAATTTATTTATTTTAGGTTAGTGGATTGCGAACACTTTGACTATTACTAATCCATGACGATCTTACAGGCTTGCGGTTGAATTGTTTCTCCAATTGCAATGCCTTTTGGTGCGCTTCTGACATAGAATATGAATCAAGCAAATTCAAAATGTCTTGAAATTGATTCTGCAAACCACTAATCTCATGTGACACCAATTGATCCTCTGATTTGGCTAAGTCATTACGAGCTACGTACAATTGATAAAATTCCAAAGTTTATTCATCAACCGCTCTTGTCCTTTGCTCCTTTGCAATTATTAACATAATGTCCTTGTGTATATATACGGCAAAAACTTCTTTAGATTTTCCATTGAGTTTATTTTTGTCTTCCTCTTTGACAACTACGAGTTACCCTCTATTTGTTGTCACATCTAGACCATGTCGTCACAATTGTTCACATCCTCTAGATTGGCTTCATGGCATTCGACTTGTCTTCCTCATTTACGCATGAAGCCAGGAAATGTACTAGGCTCTAATACCAACGTACTGAAGTAGTGAAAAATACGCAATCATGCAAGACTTGCTCGCCAAATAACACATAACTTTCTAATAATTTATTGATTGTTGCGAAGACTATACTATAAGAGTAGACAACCACAATCGATGCTCATACTAGAACACGAAAGTAGGAAGAAGAGAAATTCTAGATCTCTCTAAATATTATCAATTTGAAAACAATAAAAATTGAGTTTGCCTTAAGGTTAGAAATCATTATGTAGAGAACTAAAGCTATGAAATAAGAAATTCTAATTTAACTAGGATTAGGATAAATCAACTAGGAAACTAATTAACTAAAAGAAATAATTAAAATAATAAGAAAATAATAAAAAAGTATTAAAACTAATAAAATAAAGCTAAATATCTGAAAGATCATGTTTCAATAAAATTGGCCTCTAGGGAAGCCATCGTTCGGTCCTGTAAAGCGATTGGTCGGTTTTACGAAGGCGACCCATCGTTCTCTAAGAGCAACCGGTTAGTGCTATGAAAGCGACTGGTCGGTTGGCATCAAATTAAATCACCAAAAACGCGAATAGAATCACTCTCTCTTGATATCTTGATGATATATCTAAGGCTCTTTTCCCAAAATGGTAGGATTTTTAAACTTTATTCCGACTGTGGTGTGATTTTAAACTTTATTCCTAGACAACGATAAATCGTGGTTGCTAACCACGATTTTAGGCTGGGTATACGAATCCCTATTTTGTCAATTGTATCCGGTATAAAAATTTATATACGGCAAAATCGTGGTTATGAAAAACGATTGTGATGCTTAAATGAGTTTTAAAAAAATGTTGGAAATAATGTTAGAACTAAAATCGTGTTTGCTAACCACGATTTTGAGTGAAATCGTGTCTAGCAACCACGATTTTAGTTTTAACACATACCCCTCTCATAAGCAGAGCATTCATTTAGTCATTTGGCAAAAAACCTCAGCTTATTTTCCTTCTCCTTGCGATTTAGGGCTTGTAAATCTGCCATCAACGCCATCCGCCGGCCGCCATCGACGACGTCTGCTAGCATTAGCAGCACCTGATCTTGAGTCCGACTAAAAGGTAACCGTCTTTTTCAATTCTTCCTGACATCACACATCCTCTCTCTCCCTCTTCTCCTAACATACACACTCTCCCTCCCCTCTCTTCCTTAACCCATTTCAAATTTGAAAAACCCATTTCTCTCTCTCTTTGATCACACTCACTACTCTTAGCTACTCAAGCACTCTTCCACTCCGTTCCTATTTTTCACACACACCCCCACTCTCTCAAGTGAAACCCTTGCACCATTGCACCCCGTTGCCCTTTCTCTCTCTTCTTCCACTCTCACTCGCTCACTCTCTCTCTCCTCTTCCACTCTTTCTCGCTTCTCTCTTGTCGATTCATCTCCCGTCGATGAAACCCCTAAATATCAGATCGCGACTTGGGGTCGCTATTTCCCACTCGCGATCTCATTGCTCTTTCTCTCACCGTCGGTGCTCCCACCACTTGTCGACTGCACGCGACAGTCCGACTCCACCACCTGTTGACGGCACGGCGCCATCTCGTCAGAGAAACCCTAGTCTCTCTGCCCGTTTCTCCTGTAGGTGAAAGCCCCCAAAAGCTAATCACGATTTTAAAGAAGGAGAAGATCGGATCCCTTTCAACCCCACCGGCAACGAGCAATTCCCTCTTCCACAGCATGGCGTTATAATTGCAGAAACCTTCTCTCATTTTCGGCAGCAACCACTTCCACCGCCGGCGCTAAGCACTTCCACCGTATAGGAGGGGTATGGGTCTGACCTGTATGGGGAAAAATGAGGAGGCAGAAAAGGAGAAGAGAAGAGAAAACAAAAGGAGAGAGAGAGAGAGAGAGCAGGTTTGACCTGAAGGGACGGATGAAAAGGAGAGAGAGAGAGAAGAGGCATGGCTGAAGAGAGAGAGAGAAAGAGAAAGAGTGGATGGTAGAAAGGGGTTTGGGTTTCTGACGAGAAGAGAGAGAGAGAGGAATGGCAGAAAGGGGTGTGGGTTGGAGAGGGTGAGAGTTGGGTGTGGGTTTCTGACGGGAGAGGGTGAGAGTTGGAAAGGGGTGTGTGGGTTTCTGACCGAAGAGGGTGAGGGTTAAAATCATGGCTACCAACCACGATTTTACCGTATATAAATTTTTATACAAATACGAACGACAAAATAAAGGAATCGTATACCCAGCCTAAAATCGTGGTTAGCAACCACGATTTATCGCTGTCTAGGAATAAAGTTTAAAATCACACCAAAGTTGGAATAAAGTTTAAAAATCCTACCATTTTGGGAAAAGAGCCATATATCTAACCTCTCCGTGAACTCTAAAGCCAACATCGTGATGTGGTATGCGTGCATCAATTGTTCTCATCATCGTTTTCCTCTTCCTCAAATCTCCTCCTCCTATGAAGAAGCTCTTAGTCCTCGTCATCGTCATCGTCATCTTCTTTTTCCTCTCTATACATATCATCGTAGCTACAAAGACTGGAATCATTGTCAAAATCTCTGGGAGAGCTCATTGTCAGGGAAAATAAATATTGGAGATTGGTTTTATAGCAAGACAAGATTGACAAACTGAGCTGAATCCCACAGATCATTTAGCTAGCCAGTTAGGTTTGTATTTTTGTTTGTATGTTTTTTATTTTTATTTTTTATTTTTGTAACTTAGCTGGGTCATGACCAAATTAATCCATACAAATTTGGAGGCGATCTGACTGATAAATGTTGTTGGACAGAAGTGAAATTGTGAAATCAAATCATTTAGCTTTAGAGCATGGATTGTACCAAATCTTAAAATATTTCCCATTTGCACATGTTCAAAAGATTAAAAAGGTACGTAAAGTTAGAAATGATGACCTTAAACCATTGTAGCTCTCTTTGTATTTGCAAAGCTGCACCGGAGATGCCATCAAGCCGACTGGAAGGTGCTAACATTGCTGCCGAATGTAACATGTTATTCCTAAACCGATCTTGAGCGGTTTTCAACTTTCTCATACTTGCATCAAGCCCATATACGAGGCTGAAAATCTTCTCTTGACGATATGTAATTGCACACTGAAACAAGTTTCTATAATTGTTATCAATGATCCACAGAAGATTGGGGTTAGCTTTAGTAATCTCCATTACAAGCTCAAAAATCCCATGCTTAACAGCCTGGAAGAGTGCTTGGTCTACTAAGCTCTCTTTGGCTTCTCCCTCACTGCCAAGAGTGCGCATTTCTTTACAAATAAGACCCAGAAGTTCAAGGGCTTGAAGATGGATCAACTTTTGATCGTATATCTGCTTCATTCCTGGGTCATTAACCGAAATAAAATTAAGATTTAAAGTGAATGTCACTCGTGAAGACATTCAAGACCCATGAAGGGCCAATGCACTCTCACTCTTACTAAAGGGCCAATGAGTGGGGAGTGAGAAGGGCCGGAGAATGGAGAGGGCTGGGAAATTAAAAAACAGAACGATTTTATTTATTTATTATTATTATTTTTTGTGTGTGTGTGTGTGTGGATAATTTAATGCAATCAAGGAAAACAATTTTTCATAAAGAAATTATGGAAGGGTATAATAAAAATAATGTAATAATCCCCTACTTGAAAAATTAAATGTCTAAGTTGCCCTTTTAAAATAAACTAGTTGGTACACACGTGCGTTGCACGTGAATATTTTTGGATTATAAAATAAATATTTCATCAATGGTATACGAATTTATGCTAAAGTGGAGTATATAAATTGTCTTTAAAAGAAGAGATTTTTTTAATGAGGAAAAAAAAAAATCAGTGCCAAAACTAATAAATTAATTAAATGTGTCATCAATAACTTAAATAAATATAAAAAATATATGTAAATTTGAGTTGTACACTTGCCTATCAAAAGGATATTTCTCATAGCTCTGTCGGTGTGTATATATATATATGTTTATTTTTGTAAGGAAAAAGCTAAATAGTTTAACCTTTTTTTTTCGAACTTGTTTGGCAACTAACTTAGTTATGTACTTATTTCAAAGAGTAATAATTTTTTTAAAAAATTGTTTCATAAATAAATTGAACAACTAACATCGTGTTTAAATTCAAAAAATAAGAAATAAATTAAAATAAATGTCATCCAACTCATTAAAAATATTATTCTATGAGTGGGGAAGTTGGGTTTTTTTTATAAAATTTTTTTATAATATAAAAAATTAAATGAAATTATGATAAATATACTTATTTTTAAAATTTTCTCAATGAAAAATCTGCTTACTAAAACATGGGAATCCTCCTGGGTTGTCCTTTGTTGAGACGATGCTCTATTGACCAGATAAGGTAGAATTTTTAACATCGTTACATATAGGATTTGATTTTCTTAATGCCAGTTTTTGATAGTCTAGGAACCTCATTCAGTTTTATTATATTATATTTTAATAAAAGGTTTTATGTGAGAAAACAAACCAATTCCAAAAATAAATAATTAAATAAAAAGAAACGTATCCTCGTAAAATATTTGTGAATCACGATTTGTCAAAAACTTACACCAAAAAAATGAAATAAAAAAAAACTCAAAAGTAATAATATCTAACAGAACTAAAATAGAACCCTACTGCGTTTGCAAGGAATCTTGTAGGTAGGGCATTCAGTAAGAATAGAGGTAGGAGAACCAAAGTTACAGAAATATATGAAGTACTTGACTCACATGGAAAACAATATTTTCTATAGCAATTAGAACAAACCCTAAAACCCTATATTTTGAAAAAGAAAAGAAGATGAGGGCTCTATTAAAATAAGTTGAAGCTACTGTTAATGGAGAAAGTAGAATTTAGAATTCCATTGTTAATGAATTGATGATATATGTTATGAAATAGAGTTAACTTACAATTCTGGGTTTTATTTATTTATACAAATTATAGTTTCCTTAGAATTCCTATTTATGTATGTGTTTTATATTTCTATATTTCCTATATATGTAGAAGGGTAATTGTGCATTTAAAATTTAAAATAAGGGTATATTAGTCAATTAAAAGTTTTTCTCACATTCAACATTTTATAGGTAATATATCTATATATATATGGGCACACGTGCCTTGCACATGAATATTATTCAAATAAAAAAATTTATAAATTCTATATCTATATATATATATTGAACATGAAAATCTAATTATTTGTTACTTTTGTGTTAATTTAACTTATCAGAATAAACGCTTAACACAATAGGTCAAAATTCCTTCAATTGTTAGGAGTTATGGTAGGAATAAAAAGTTAGCTAGAATACATGCATAGTAGTGGAGGCTGTATAAAATTTATGAAGTGAACATAAATTGTGTTATCTTTTTTCCTTCTTTTTTGCTAGAAAATAAACATTCTTAATTGGTTAAATATAAAATATTCTTAATTGGTTAAATATGGGAGGCAAATAAATATTTAAAATTTAAAATAAAGATGTAATGGTCAATCAAAAGTGTTTCTAAAGTATAAACTTTTATAAGTAGTATAGATATAATATAATTTAATATGTGATACAAGAGCATCTTTGAGGGAGGTAGCAAAAAAAAAAAAAAGGTAACAAATCTGTCTTATGCTACCTTATGTGGGCTGTGGCAATTTGTTACTTCAATTTAAGATGTGCATTCCAAGGGGAAGTAACAAACATAATTATTTTATTTTTATTTTCTATATTTTATATTTTTGATGCTTTTAAATATTATTTAATTTATTTTTTTAATAAGTGAAATCGATCCCTCATAATATAGTTTTTCTTATTTTTTCTAAAAAAAAATTCTCAATTTTATTTTTATATGATATCATCATCTACATTTTTTTTTTTTTTTTTTTTTTCACTTAGAGATTGAAAAGAGAGTGGAAATCGAGATTTTCATTTTATTTTTTTTCCTCATTTCTTTGTTTTTTTTCCTTTTTCTTTTCCCCCTCCCTTCCCATCAACAACCAAATTCAAGTAAAATAATAACAATAATTATCATATACATATGTGACCCATTCCAATAATTTCCACATTACAATCAAAACACATTCAAGGGTTTTCCTAGTCTACCCAAAATCCTCGAAAACAACCACCCCCAACCACAAACAAATTCAGCATTATATGAATTCTCAACAAATTTCAAGAAATACATAATAAAAGTATAAAACACTCACGCAACAGCCCCTTGAGATCTGGTATCATCTCCACGTCTCGTCTCCATGATGTGGATATTTGGTTTGTGACTACGCTGGGAAGTAGGTGTGCCTCTAATAGGCCATTTTTGTTTGCTAAAGAATGAGAGAAAGAGGGAGATACGAAGTCAACGTGCTTTAGGATTATATGTATAGTATTAAATGGAGTATTTGATTTAGGGTGTCCTTTGAATTCCTATTTGTGTTTTATATATTAAGGTATGTGTTTTAGAATTATGTTTTATATATTAAGGTATATGTTTTAGAATATATTAAAGTATGTGTTTTAGAATTATAGTTTTCATATTGCTATATTTCCTATATATGTAGAAGGGTGGGTAGTTGTGTATTTAAAAATTAAAATAAGGCTATATTAGTCAATCAAAAGTTTTTCTCACATTCATCTTTTTATAGGTAGTATAGATAAAAGATCATGCATATCCCTTTTTCCTAAATAGTTTCATTATTGAACACATTTTCCTAATTTTCCCAAAAATGAAAGTCAACATTCTCAATCACTTTTGTCTACCGTAAAATGAAAAAAGATGGCGCTATAAATGGAAACAAATATCGCACTATATGTAGTTCTTTTTTTCCCCATAATGATTTTCACTGGGACAGATTCTCAAAAGAACCAGGAATTTTGTGTTGCAACATACCTGGTATAAGAAGGCACCCTCGATGAGTTAGTCCTTGATGTGGTTTTTGGATGCTTATAGGAATGTGATCGGAAGCTACAGTTGGTTGTACACAAATGCCTTCCACAAAAAAAGAAAAAAAGAAGTTATCAATCAATACCATATCTCAATGTCTAAAGAATTAAAAGTGGAAAAAAGCGCTATTGATAATGTGATTTCACAAAGATATCTTTTATTAATATATATTGTTTTAGTACATACTTAAGAAAAAGAAGAAAATGAAAAAGAAAGAAAGAAAGAAATAATCTCTCTCATAAATGCATCAAGCCAACCCTAAAAGTCAATTAGGCTGTACTAGCTTGATCTTAGAGGACGGTTATTGTAACCCCTTAATTTTATTTGCATTAATCATTACTTTTAAAATCTTTTGTTTAAGTAAATTTTTGGTCATCCGCCTCTATTTCATTTTTGGTAAAAAATTCTATTTAAATGAACCATTTAAAAAAAAAACTTTTTCCGCAAAGTTGTTTTAATGTGGTTAGTTTTCATAAAAAAATTTTACGGAGTATATTTTTCTAAAACTTTGAGAAATTAAAATTAATGAGATATACAAATAAAATTAAAGGATTGCAATAACTGCCTTAGTACTCTTAATTATAATGGCCCGGCCATGAAAAACCATATCTGACCAACCCATTGAGGTGGTTTGGCGAGGTTCTCATTCTGGCATTTCGAGTTTTACCCCTAAGTCATGTAGAGCCGAAACAGTATGTAACCAGAGCCCAAAATACGATGTAATATCAATAATAGATCCATCCCCTTTTATTACTGACCCACTAAGTTCATGACATTTAGATTATCGACACCGGCGAGGAGAGGTGGTGCTGGTGTCTCCAATGCCAGCGTCATCGACAGTACGTTAGTGGGTTTGCCGTGCATGTGTAGTGTACGTAAAGAAGTGAGGGTTATATATCCACACAATCCTTTTAATATTAGGTGCATCTATCCGATGCAATTTTAGATTAGGTACATTTCAAAATTTTTACATTTGTGTTTTTCTTTTTTTTTTTTGTTGTAAAATCAAACTTTGGATTAAATCTGATTCATACGTGGGTTATGCATGTCTAAAATCAAGTTAATTCGAAATTAAGAGTTGCTTCATCTACAAATGTCTATAAATGACCTATTGTTATAGCTAAAAAAATGTAAGTTTTGGATTGAATAGATAGCTAGCAATCAGTCTCATATTAACTTCATTTTTCGCATAAATCACCTACATGAGAAGGTATAATCCAACGCTTGGTTTCGCAAAAATATAAATAACGAGTAAGAGTTTTAGAGTGCACTTGATGCATAGTTAATTAGGCCGGTGCACTTGATATTAAAAGGATTGTATCTATACATATACACTAATACACTATACATATGTGTAAATGTATATACACAACCAGTCCTATGAGGTTGTGTTGATATAAGCACCATGTGTTAGGGATTGTATCCCTTGCATTGTCCTAATAATATATCTTATAACTCATGAATATAAGGAGTACAACCCCAATAAATGGTACTGATATAACTTAGCATGTGCACATAAGACCATATATATATATATAATTCTTTTATTATCAGGTGCACCTAATAATAACTAATATTAGGTGCATTCCAAAACTCTAACTAGTGATTTGTATTTTTTGAATCCAACCATGGATTAGATAGCCTTCTCATGTAAGCATTTCATGCCAAAAATCAAGTTGATCTAAGATTGATTGTTATTCGATCCAAAACATGCATTTTTTAATCAACAACAATCGCTCATTTATGGACATTTCAAATGAAACAACTTTTAATCTTAGATCAACTTGATTTTTGGCATGCATGACCAACATATAAATCAACTTTAATCCAATGATTGGTTTGGCCAAATACAAGTCACACGTACTTGTTTTGGAGTGCACATGATGCAAAATCGCATTAGGTACACCTGATAATAGAAGGATTGTATATGTATTTATATTTACAGAGTTGTTCTTGTACGAGACATCTCAGACTGTCCCACACGATCACAACCCTCCATCAACGACTTGCATTTACAAGCTGAGCACATGCCATTTCATGCACAAGCTCATGTTGCCCGACTACAAGCAAACGTGATCATACGAGATATCCTGTATATATATATATATATATATATATATCTATGATCAAATAGTTGTATATATATAATTATTTTAATATCTGCACTTGGTACAACTATGCATTAGGTGCATTCCAAACTTTTACCCACAATACATATTTTGTGAAATCAAGCATTCGATTAAATCTAATTCATACATAAGTCATACATGTCAAAAATCAAGTTAATCTAAGATTAAGAATTGCTTCATCCATTGATAAGCAATTATTATTGATTAAAAAATATAAATTTTGGATTGTAGCATAATCAATTTCGATCAAATTAACTTGATTTTTTTCGTGGATCATCGAGAAAGTTATATAATCCAACTGTTGATTTGACAAAATACAAATCACAAATAAGAGTTTAGTTTGAAATTAACCTAATGCAACTTTGCATCATGTGCATTTTATATTAAAATGACTATGACTATTCTCTCTCTCTCTCTCTCTATATATATATATATATAAAACCTAAAACATCGTTCTTTAAATGGTTCTCAAAAAAAGGGACAGTTTAAGGATTGAACCCCTCCCATCGTACTTTCTTTCTTAAAAAAATAAAAAATAAAAATTCCGCAAGAATAATTTTGAACGAATCTGTTTTAGGAATACCGGCCCATCAACGAACATGTTCCCATTCATGAACATTACGTGCACCTTTTATTTTGAAAAACCGAAAACTGTTCTACAAAACAGCAACCGAGCAAGCCCGAAAGTGTTAGAGATTATGATTTAGTAATAAAAAAGATATATATTTATATATATATATATATATATATATATATATTTATTTATTTGTATTTGGCTTGAGATGATATTTGTGTTCGTTTTATTTTTTAATATATTAAAATTAAGTATTACATGTATTAATTAAGAATTACCGCGAGAACAATTTTGGACCCATCTGGTTTCCATCAATGCCATGCAAACGTGAAAATTGGTGTATCCTTTAAAAGTAGTGTTGTTAACTTTTTTTTTTTTTTTTTCATCATATCCCGCATATGATCAAAATTATTATTTTTTATTATAATTTTTTTATCACAATTTTGTAAGACTTGGTAATCTTTTCTTCTATTGGATGTATTTGAAGAGACTTTCTGTCCTTTTTATTTATTATTTATTATTTATTTTAATTAAAACACCCCGAGGAGGGTGGGGGTTAAGGATTTTCTGTCCTTTTAACTTAATTTGTAAGATATGGTGACAAAATTATGTTTAAAAAATGTCATTTAATTCGTTATGCCTACTAAGTTCCATATTAGGTAGTCATGCCTATACGTAAATATATATACACACACACACACACACACACACACACACACACACACACACACACACACATAACAGATGAATTCTACCAAGGAGATTGAGAGGGTACACTAACATGAGTAGATCCATCGTTGCCAAAATACAAGAGGACTCCCACTAGGAAAAACAGAAGGCATTCGAGACAATATGAACACTGGTGAGTTCCCATCAATGTCTAGCGCAATAGCCAAACGTGGACAACGATGGAGTAGGTCCAAAGCAATATCTATTGAGTTGAAAAAAGAAACAACAAAAGGTAAGAATTATGGCAAATATACATATATCATATATCATGAGTGTTGGAAATATTTGCAAATGAGAGATTGGATTTAGATGCTCTTACCAAACAATTTACCAGAAATACAATATGAAAGAAGTGTAGCACCATTCTTCCCTTTTTCTAGGGTAAGCTCTTCAAGTGGTGTAGCAGTGTAAAGATAGCGCACGGTCTCAGTATAGCCGTTGATAGAAGCCTCTACAACTGGGATATGGCCAATCCTGTGAGTAGCAATGCTAACCAATTTCTCGTTTTTTTCAATCATGCATTGTGCTATCTGGGTGAACCCACTTGCAGCGGCAAGAAAAAGAGCTGTCGATCCAGTCTTCTCTTGTATTTCCAAGTCTTTCTCGGACATCAACCCCACCAACTCCTTCACAATCTCCACATGCCCAGCAATCACAGCCATATGAAGAATTGTGTAGCCATCAGGATCTTGTGCTGTCACTGCCTCCGGGCGCCCATCAAGAAATTGTTTTATAAAATTCAAGTTACCATCCAACACAGCCTTCGATACAATGTCCATAACGTAATCCATCTGCGTCGTCCCTGCCAATAATGTTAACTTATTATTTTTATCATTTTATCTCAATTCTCTCACATAAGTAGAATCCACATTCGTGTAAGACCAATGTAAGTCTCCCTCCACATGAGAAAGTGAAAAGGAGAAAACACAACTAAACAACGTACCCATGCAACATCCTCTTCAACCATGCATCGAATGAAATAATGAATGCGAATTCAAAATAGTGGCGTTTCATGAATTTCTAAGAATTGATCTTATAACACTAACTATGTTGATGACTCCAATTTTTTAACATATTCTAATCAAGGTGATAGCTAAATTTGTAAATTTACTACTATAAAAAATTTGTTAAATTAATTAATTTTGAATTAGACACCCAAACAAGTCCTTAAAGTGCAGTATGCATGGCAGGAATAATTATATATACACAGTGGTCCCAATCATGTCAAAGTTTCTAAGTCCCCTACATGAGTGGAGGATCTAGTGGAAAAACTAGTAATTTACATGAGATTTGAATCACTAGTCCTTTCTAAATTGACATAAACTGCACCAACCCCTCCACCATCTTCCCATGCCCAGCAATCACAGCCATATGAAGTATTGTATAGCCATCACGATCTTGTACGTACTCTCACTGCATGCGGGTAGCGCCCAAGAAAACTTCTTGCATTATCCCAATTATCGTTAAACACAGCTCCCAATAAAGGTTCAGGATGTTCATAAATGGTCTGCGTCCCTGCAGCCCAACGATTTTCTTCTTCTCAGCATTTAATCTTAATTCTCTCACATAAGTAGGGTTCACATTAACCACTGTGGGTGGTAGCCTAGTGATGAAGGCTTTGGCTTCAAGTGGTCGCGGGTTCAAGGCGTGGCGGTGCTTTCTTTGAACCCCCTTCCATTCTAGCCAGCTGTGTACCCACTAGATCTTTGGTGGTACTGAAGTGACGGGCTTGTCCTTTGGGCAGTAGCTATGGCTTAAACCAGATATTCATTAGTGGGTAGAGGTTCCTAAAGGTAACGCCCAAGGGTGGATTGCTATCGTCGGTCGCCTTCCTCTGCCCTTTTCTACTTAGCAAAAAAAAAAAAAAAAAAAAATGTAGGATTTCATGTGAAACCTATGTGAGTCTCCCTCCGCATGAGAGAATTGAAAAAGACAAATAGACCCAACAGCCTCCCTAACCATGAAATGAAATAATGAATCGGAATGATCTTCATAAGCACCTACTAAATGATTTCTCCTGAGACTTCTACTGTTTATGGACTGTAGTCAAAGAACCTACTATCTCTATAGACTACAGTCAGCTGTCAAACCAAGGAGTATGCCATATCAGGGTGTTCTTTGATTAAGAGATGAATACTATTTTAGCTTTTAATAATTTATGACTTGAAATTCTAGTTATATTAACCCTACAATACCTAGAAAGGGGGTTGAATAGGTATTACTATTAATCTTACCCAATTTTAATTATCAACACCCAAAATCTATATTATCATAGTCAATTCAATCGCATAGCAAGTATAAAAGTATGTAAAAGATTGTACAAGAAAGTTTTACGTAGAAAACCCTAGATGGGAAAAAACCACGAGACCTAGTCCAGTTGAAGCAAATCTACTATGAACTTAATGAGTACAAGACACACTTACAGACTACAAAGACTCATGTAGTTGTCTTCACTCCTACGATCAAGCTCGATCGATCTCTGTCTTCATGGCTTTAGTTGCAACCAACCTCTCCACAGCGATTTCTTTTAACACGAACTCGCAAGCTCGATCACCGTCGCAACGGACTCACAATCATCCAAGGATGTGAATGGTGTGTGGTTTGAAGGTCTCTAGAGCATGTATGTGAAAACTTAGGTTAAAGTACTCTAGAGAGGTTTTGAGAAGATGAGCTTTAGAAAATCTAATTGGGAGAGGCTTGCTTCACCCTCTCCATGATAAAATACTCTATATATATAGTCTAAGAAACCCCAAGTAGCTGTACCACGTTTTGGTATTAAAAAGGTAAGTTTTAAAAACTTTAAAAACTGTTTTTTACGAGCCCTGATCGATCTGGGTTCATGTCGGATCGATCTGGGTTGACAGAAGCAAAACTGGCATTTCTGGAGCAACACGGATCGATCGCCCTAGGCCACGGATCGATCGCCCTAGGCAGAGGAAAACAAGCATTTCTAAAATGGCTCGGATTGATCGCCATCAGCCTAGGATCAATCGCCCTCAGCCTGAAAAACCTCAGAAGCTAAAAAATATTTTTCAAAACCATTTTTTATAAATACAGAAATACAGAAAATGATTTGAAATGATTTTTGAACATTAAAACCCAGGCTTCTATAGTCACTTACCTTTCCTAAGAACAATTATGAGTCAAAGCTTCGAATTTCATTCTTTGTCTCAACTTTGCAGCTTCACCATTCTTCAAGACACATCAGACATCAACTACAACATTGACACGAAATTTCCCAACACGAAAAACATAGACGTTACAATCTTCCCCTTTGGCAATTCCGTGACAAAACCAACCAAAATCTCGACTGGAGATATAAGACCTATTCCCAAACCACCAAACTGAACAAGTCCTAAACTCACTATGAGAAGTACAACTCAATAAGAGAAAAAAAAATATAAGACAAGAACCAACTACTCAGACTTTCACTCAACTTCAATACTCAACTTGTGATCTGCAAACATGAGCCAAACAAGACTAAGTATAATATCACAGGAAGCAAAGAAAATATAATCAAACCAATACCATAACATATATATAAAACCAATAGATATAATTGCTACTCACCAGTATCCCAATCAGAAAAGTTGGCATAGAAAATATGAACCAACCTGGGATAAATAAGACCCTCCAAGTTCAGAATAGGGCGCTAATGACGATGTTGAAATTGCCGATTGACAAACCCATTGGCGATCCCATCAAGGTGAACAACCCGCTCGCATAACACTTTCCGACGAGAAAAATGAGAAAAATAGGATTGCTTGGAGTTAGGAGCACTCCACCACGACTCAACCACCTCAAGACCCATCACTATGGTGGCAAGAACATCAGTCCCAAGCACCTCATCGCGGGGTAAATCAAAATCACTCTCAACCACAGGAGAAGAGGCAGGATCCGCCTCATTAGAAGAATCAGAAGCTGAACTCTCGAATGGTGTAGGGGAACGAGGTATATGCTTATTCTTGCCTTTTCTTGCAGGAGTGGCCTTGCCTTTGCCTTTGTCTTGGTCCTTGTCAGAGGCAGTGGCTTGGCACCGGCCCCAGCTTGTACCATCAGACTCTAAAATCACAATGCCTTTGGCCCTACCGCGACCACGACCAGCTCCACTAGCCATCAACACAGTCACTACCAATACAAGGCAAAACTCAAGCACCATAGTGTACAGCACAAAGAACCAGGCACAGCAGCAGCAACAATGTGGAAAGACCAGCAAAAAAAAATACAAGCAACGGGGACAACAGGAGAAAGCTCAATCAAAATCCCAAGCAACACTGAAGGCTCAAGGAAGCAAGACAGCACTGCCAAACTTCTAAAGAACACCAGCAAACAAGTGCAAAACCCCTAGGCCAAGCCTAGCAGCAGATCAACCACAGTCAAGGCAAGCACCAAGGAGAAACTAGTCCAACAAGGCCAATGGCCCAATACTGTAGCACAGGGCAAGAGACAGCCAGGCCAATCAATAACCCCCAATAATCTCCACAGCAAATGAACAAATAGCAGCACCAAGCCCAAGGACAAAACCACAGCAAGGAAACGGCTATTGCAACCCCCCATTCTTATAAGCCCACCCCTCATCCTTTAGGTTTTTAAGATTTTATACAAAATATAAAATGTTTTTAGGAAAACCGGTCATGATGTCCACTAGAAAACATTATTTTGAACAACTTTGCAGAAGAAAGTTTTTCCAAAATCTATCGTTTAGATATACTTTTTAGCCATTTATAACCTTTATTTCATTTTTTGCCAAAAAGTCTACCTAAACGATAGATTTTGGAAAAACTTTCTTCTGCAAAGTTGTTCAAAATGATGTTTTCTAGTGGACCAAGTGATCGGTTTTTGCAAAAACCTTTTATATTTTTCATGAAATCTTAAAAACCAAAAGAAAAGGGGTGGGCTTATAGGAATGGGGGGTTGCAATAGCCGTTCCCCCACAGCAATCGCAAAGGCTGAGACACACTGGTCAAACTGTCACTGACACCACTGTTCACCAAGGTCAGCAAGCCAAGTAAAAATAGGGCCCCAAGTAATGAACAACTCACTACTGGCTGTGCACACTGAACCAAACCAAGAAGCAAAAATCAAAGCAGATAACCCCGAGCCAACAAAACTTGGAACCACCAGCACACACTGTCCAACATGATCAGGCACCACGGCAAGCAACACTGCCCAAACCCAACAATCCAAGAGCATAAAACCCCAGTACCAAATACCCCAGCACCAAAATACCAAACACAACAACTGAAGCTCAAGAAAGAAACATAGTGCAAGAGGCAGGCAAAAAAAAAAAAAAAAAGAAACACGAGAGAAGAGGGAAGATTTACCCAAAGATAGAGGCCAACCAACCCAAACTGCGACAGGTACAGCAGCTGAGGGTAAGCGAAGGCACCGGAACAGGGGACACCGGAGAGGAATGGTGCAAGCACCGAGAATACACACTGCCGGCGGCAATCGACGGCAAAAGAAGGGCACGGAGGTCGCCAGAAATGGAGATTCACGACACGGAGAGATGCCGGAATAAACTAGGGCTCCGATATAGGGTGTCGGGAAGAAGGAAGGGGTAAAAGGAATAGGGAAAAAAAATAGGAGAAAAAGGGTAAAAAGAAAAAAAACAAAAGAAAGAATGGGTTTCAAACCCGTCATGAGAAAGTGGGTAAGTAAAACCCAACCCGAAAAAAAAACAAAACACAAACATGGGAAAGAAATTACCCAAAAATAAATTGGGCTGAAAGCCCAAATGAGGCAAGTGGGTAGAGAACCCACACCCAGAAGCAATGGGTATAAGAACCCAAGCCCGAAACCCATGGGAGAAGAAAAAAAAATGACAGAATAAAAAAAAAACCCCCTAAATAAAAATAAATAAATAAAACTCCCCCTGAAAACAAAAGAACAAAAAATTGAAACTCCTCCTAAATAAAAAATAAAAAATTGAAACTCCTAAAATAAATAAATAAATAAAAATGAAACTCCCCCTTAAATAAAAAAAAATAAAAAAAATGAAACTCCCCCTTAAAACAGGACAAAAAAATGTGTGTGCACTTCAAGTCAAGAATTGAGTTTCCAACATATAAAATAAGAACTAAAAACTAAGACATGAAAGCCAAAAAAGAAATTGAGCATTAGAACCAATGACTAATTGATCAATTAAGTCTTCCAACGTAGGCTTAATTAGGCGAATGTAACAAGAAAATTCACATGCCAAGTGTATGAAATGCACTATCAAAGCCAAGGGGTTAATAACCTATAACCAAGCAAGAGAATCTATGATTCGCAATTCCAAGAAATAGAGAAAAAGGGTCAAACCATGTTAAATACGAAAAGATTGCGTTTCACCCTTTTTAATTTTCGTTTTCTTTTTCTACGAGCTGTGGGAATTATTTTGTAGGTATCAAGTATTCGTACCGTTCCCATAAGCCTTTTTGAATACATCTTTTTGTATTAAAGCTCAACATCAATTTTTTATTTTTATTTTTTTTATTATCAACATGATGGCTTTCACACTTTCACGCAGCCAGCCCTCTGCATGAATTACCTCACGTTAGCTTCGAACAACGCGAAGGTAGCCTTTTTCATGAGATAAAGGGATATGCATAACATATAGGTCATTCAAATTCACTAATCCCTATGAATTTTAAGGCAAAGATTAATAAGACACATTTTTAGCTTAAAAACCCCAAAAGCAAAGAATAGTGGTGCAGTGTAAAGTGCAAGCATGTAAATCACTAAAATATTCCACTAACCATGTGAAAGAGAACAGGACGAAATATCAAATTAATTAACTTGACAATTTCACCTCAATATAATAATCAGGGAACAAACAGTCTTAAAAGTTAGTGCAAATCATATATAACAGATAACCATCAAAACAAGAAATGCATGAACTCATATTAAAATCTTTTTGGATTTTCTTGAAAAAAAATGAAACAAAAAAAAAAGAAAGGAAAAAAAAAAAAAAAAAAAAAAAACTCACACGAAAGCAATAAATCCTAAACTATCCCATATGCCCAGAATAAGATGGAACAAGAAAGAACAAACAGGGATATGGTGAGACAAGCATACACACTCAATCAACCGAGTAGACACCAATAGATTTCTGAAGGGATTCAAACCTAAGGGAATCTAGAGGTTTAGTGACAAGATCCGCCAACTGACTCTCAGTAGGAACAAACTCTAATGAGATTACTTTTTCCTCAACTAAGTCGCAAATAAAGTGATGACGAATATCAATGTGTTTTTTCCTAGAGTGCTGAACAGGATTCTTAGAGATATTGATGGCACTAGTGTCATACCTCATTTTTGTCACCCTAGTTAGATGTCATCATTTTATGTAGGTTTTTATTTTATTTTTGAGTCTAGGCATTTGCATTAGGTTTTGAAAGTATTAAGGATCATGCATATGAATTTTGGTTCAATTTGGAGAATATTTCAATAATCAATTAGAGATTTTGTGACTTTAAGGGCATTGTTGTCTTTTAAGTCGTATATTTTCCATTTGACTTTGAAATGATCTTCAAGTTGTCAATTAGAGTTCATATGGATATATAAAGTCTATATATAGGGTCAATTTGATGAATTAATGGTTTAAAATCAATTCGGCTCATAATGGTTCAGGTTGGCTAAAAGACTCATTCTTGGTTCACTCAAATCGACTCATGTGACCCACTTAATTTTCTCTCATTTAACTTTAATTCGGCTTTATTTACATCCTAGACATGTTTAAAAAGGTTGAATTTTGATTTGGAAAGCACTTGGCTCAACTTTGTGTGCAAACCCTAGCTTTGCGACGGTGGTGCACAGCGGTTAGCCGCCTTTGTAAAACCTAACCATGTACCCATGGTTAAGGATTTTTGTCCTCAAATGTCTAAAAGTATGTTTCTTTTCAAAGCACGGTTGTTTTGGCTTTTATTTCGTCAAAATTGGACTTAATTTGACCCCCGAAAAACTTCCGAAAGGCGAAGGAGTCTAACCGAGGTAAGCTGACGGGAGCCCCTCGGGTGACCGTCTAGGGCTGGACGGTCAACCGTCCAAGCCCTGACGGCTGACCGTCTGGGGTTGGACAGTCACCTGAGGGAATCCGTTATTGCTTAGGATTCTTCCGCTTTTTCCATCTTTTGACGGATTCTTCCGCCCTTGCAAGTTGTTTCCTTCTAAAAGTGAGTAACTTTGAGTTGTTTGAGCACCAAGAGAGTCTCTAATAGCCCTAAGATCATTATTTAATAAATTAATCTTAGCCATTGGTTTATTAGGTCAGTCCCCTATATAAAGAACATGATATTCAGTACATAGGGAGGCTAGAAGTGCACTTTACACTTAGAGAAAGAGGGAGCTACGAGATTGGGAGTTGAAGAACATCAAAAGGAGGCTTTCTAACCCTAAGCAAGCAAGAGAACAAGTATTTCAAAGGCAAGGGAAGTTCTACAAGAGGTAAACCATAGTTTTAATTGCTGAAATTAGGGTTTCTCCTTCTCATTCTCCTTCTTTTTCTATGATAGTTCTAGTGCATGTGATAGCTCTACATATTAGTTGAATTCAATACTTTTGTGATGTTATATGAATGATTTTAGGATGGTTCATGGTTTAATATGCTTGATAATCCTTAGTTTACTAGGGTTTTGAAAGCATTATCCTTTTTTATCCTTTCAAATCATGTATGTTTCATGTGGCATACTTGTTGTAATAATTGTCATAAATTGATGTTTCTATTAGTTAATATACATGATATGAATGATATTCATGATAGTTTGAGCATGTGTTAGGGTTACTTCGTGTGTTATTATGCATAGTTGTGAAATTAGGGTTTCGGTAGCCCTTATTTCATGCAAGTTTCATACAGCATGTTTAGGTTAGCTTTGTGAGTTGTTGCTCATCATAGTCATTCTATATGCTGCATATAGTTGAATCATGCTAGGGTTGCATTCATTATTGGTGGATTGATAGGTTTTTATGCATGTAAGATAGGTCATTGCATGTAGGGTTGTATTAGGGTTTTCACTTATTCATGATTCTTGTTATTTGCATGATTAATGGATGATTTTAGGCCTTAATATAATTCTATCCAATATTTTGTTATTTTTGCATGGTTTTGAGCACGTGTAAGGGTGCAAACAGGTGTAATAATTGCCTTATTGTAAATAAGGTTGCTATTGTTTAAGCTCACTATTGTTTAAAGAAAATTGCACGAGGTAAGTAGGGTATGAAAGTGCCCTAATTCACTTTTCCTAACCTTTTTTTTCCTTTCTCCCTATCTAGGGTTAGTTCTTAATACGGATACGTGGTCATTACTAGAAGTTTCTTTATAAAATAAATTTGTCTTTTGCTCGAAGTTTCTATCTTGTGGAAGTAACTTGATTTCAAACTTGGTTTATTTATCAAATACTCTTTTGAATAAAGAAACTTAGGGTTTTAACTATGAGTTTGTGTTAGGATTTAACCCTATTCTTTTCAAATTACGTAGACTTTGATCCATGTATTTCTATGCATAGAACGTAGGCGCTCACTTTGAGGTTCAAGTCTGCCCTAAGATACTAAGTATCCCAGGTTTTTGTTTTTGTTTTATCTTTTATCCATCGCATATGATTGTTAGGAGAGTAGGATAGATTTGTGATTGATTTGCATGCTGAATTTTATTGATTGAAATTGATTTGCATGTGATTAAGTTATTAAATTAGCATAATCAAATTAAGAGACCAACTCAGGTGATGTGAGTGCCTATGGACTTAGCCCAGAACCTTCCCACGTCGTAACTTGGCCCCCGAATCCATTTTTCTAGTTTTAAAGACTTTTCTTTTCCTTTTAAAATGGAGTCATGAGGTTTTGGAAATGAAATATTTTATGGTTTTCCTCTTTTCCTTAAAAAATGAGGTGGCGTCTCCTTTCCTTTGTTGTCTTTTAAAACGCCAAATCATCCTGTGGGCCGTTTTCGTGGGTTCACAACTAGTATTATCACAATGAACAACCATAGTACCTTGCTCAATCCCATAATCTAGTAACATCTGCTTCATCCACATGAGTTGAGTGTAACAACTTCCAGCGGCTATGTACTCGGCTTCAGCAGTAGATAAGGATATACAATTCTGTTTCTTGCTAAGCCAAGATACTAAACAATTCCCCACATAAAAACAGCTACCAGTAGTACTCTTCTTATCATCAACATTTTCGGCCCAGTCGGCATCAGAATATCCAGCAACTTCGGAATTCGTATCAAATGAATACCAAAGTCCAAAATCAAGTGTACCACCCACATATCAGATGATACGCTTCACTGCTTCCATATGAGACTTCTTTAGAGCAGCCTGATAGCGAGCATAAGCACCCACACTAAATGAAATATCAGGACGACTGGCAGTCAAGTACAACAAGCTACCAATTATACTTCTATACACAATGTGATCTACATCCTCACTTGAAGCATTCTTACTTAGCTTCAATGTAGTACTCATAGGAGTACGAGCATGCTTAGCATTCTCTAAACCGAACTTCTTTACCAAATCCTTAGTATACTTGCTTTGAGATATAAAAATCCCATCACTAAGTTGCTTTACTTGAAGACCTAAGAAGTAATTCAGCTCACCCACCATACTCATTTTAAACTCTCTTTTCATCTCATCAGCGAATTTATGAGCAAGTGGGTCAGACGTGGAACTAAACACTATATCATCCACATAGATCTGTGCAATGATAATCACACTCCCAACCTTCCTAATGAGTAAGGTCCTATCAGCTTCCCTCTCGAAAAGCCTCTAGCTAACAAGTAGTTAGTTAAATGCTCATACTAAGCACAAGAAGCTTGTTTCAAACCATACAGGGCCTTTTTCAATCTAAGCACGTGGTTGGGGTGATGTGGATCTTCAAATACCTTGGGTTGTTCCATATAGACTTCCTCTTGAAGAATGCCATTCAGAAAGGCACTTTTCACATCCATTTGATATAGGGTAAACCTAAGATAGCAAGCTATGGCAAGAAGAAGATGAATAGACTCAAGTCTAGCTACTGGAGCAAATGTCTTATCAAAGTCAATACCTTCTACCTGAGTGTAACCCTGAGTAACTAATCTAGCCTTATTTCTAACAATGGTACCACTTTCATTTGATTTATTCTTAAAGATCCACTTGGTACCAATGACATTAACATTTTTAGGCCTAGGCATAAGATACCACACATCATTCCTAACAAATTGACTGAGCTCTTTATGCATGGCAGCAATCTAATACTCATCCTTGAGAGCTTCGATCACATTTTTCGGCTCTATGGTGGAAATGTAGCATAGATGACTAACCTTATTCCTCACCTGTCTATGGATCTTCATCCTATCAGTGAATTTACCTATAATAAGACTAGGTGGATGATTAAGCTTGACCCTAGCCGATGGTTTTAGAATAGATGATGGCTCTTGGGAGGTAGGGACAATCTCACTACCAAGAGTAGATTCATCTTTTTCCAAAGTGGAAGAGGGAGAATCCTCAGACTCAATAATATGCTCATCCTCATCCTTTTTTATAGACTCAATATTCACAGGATCAACGGAAGCATCATCTATGACAACATTAATAGACTCCATGACAGTAGATGTCCTAAGATTATAAACCCTATACGTCTTACTGTTAATAGAATAGCCTAAAAAGATACCCTCATCACTCCTAAAATCAAACTTTCCTAAGATCTCTCTATTACGGAGGATGTAACATTTACTCCAAAACACATGGAAGTACTTAAGGTTAGGCTTCTTACCTTTCCAAAGCTCATAGGCAGTCTGTCTAGTCCTAGGTCTCAGATAGACCCTATTTATGGTATAACAAGCTGTATTGACAGCTTCTCCCCAAAATCTCTTTGGCAAATTCTTACCATGAAGCATCACACGAGCCATCTCTTATATAACCCTATTTTTCCTTTCAACAACTCCATTCATCTGGGGGGTTTTAGGAGGTGAAAACTCATGCATAATTCCAAGCTCATCACAATAGGCCTTAAACTTGGAATAATCAAACTCACGACCACAATCACTCCTTATCCGAGTTATGAGATACCCTTTCTTATTCTGAACACGCTGGCATATAGTCTTGAAACATCTAAATGCTTCAATCTTATCTCTCAATAAAGCAATTCAAGTGTATCTAGAAAAATCATCAACTATCATAAGGATATGCTTCCTACCTCCTATGGTCTCTGTTCTAGAAGGACCCATGAGATCTATGTGAATTAGCTCAAGACGCCTAGTAGTAACAATTTCATTTATCTTCCTATGAGAACACCTAATATGCTTCCTTAGCTAACAAGGGCCACAAACATTTTTAGGAGATTTACCTAGTTTGGGCACACTTCTAATACATGCTCTTCCAATAAGACGAATAAGATCCTTATAGTTCAAGTGTCTCAACCTATGATGCCACAACTCAGTATCATCAACTCTAGCACTGTTGTAGACTTTGTTAGAAGTAGGAGAAATACCATAACAGTTATCACTAGTTCGCACAACCTCTATAACACAAACACCCTTATCATTAAGAATGGAACATTTGTTGTGGGTCAATTGTACGGAGTGGTGTTCATCACACATTTGACTGATACTGAAAAGATTAGCCTTAAGTCCTTTCACAAACAACACATTGTCAAGCTTAGGGAAACCTGGAGCAGTAATAGTACGGTTACCAACTACTTGAGACTTCTTCCCATCTCCAAAAGTCACAATACCTCCATCATAGTCCTTATAAAAAGCAAACAAGGATTTGTCTCCAGTCATGTGCCTAGAACATCCACTGTCCAAGTACCACATGGTAGAACTATGAGCTCTAAGAGTAGTGTGAACCACAAGGCACCTATGGTCTTTCTTGACAATCCACTCAGTCTTCACTTTAGGAGTGTTGACTTTCATGGAAGTATTGACCCTCAAGTTGTTTCTCTTAGACATAATAGAAGAAGTATCAAAACCTCTATGAGCTATCTGTCTTAGATTAGAAACCTCTAAATATAACCTCTGGAGACACTCACCAACACTATCCATACTCAAGACAGGATTTCTAGAAGTTCTAGACATTCTATCCCTAAGTTGGAAGCAATTGGGTCGGATATGACCAACCTCACTACAATGATGACAAATAGGAGGAGTCCTAGGTGATGGTCTATCTCAAGTATAAGGAATCTCATAATCATTAGGCCTACGTACTTGCCTATAATAATGCTCTTCTACCCTCCTAGGTTGACTTTCTTAAGGACAGGACATCTTGGTCTAATGTGACCTTTATTCCCACAATGGACACAGGTAGGAACTTTCTTTGGAGGAACAATAGGAGGAGGTGCAACAGACTTAACAACTGAAGACTCTTGAGCCTTAACAAACTGGGTTTTAGATGTACTAGGTGTGACCCTATCATTCACAAATCCTAAATCTCGTCTGTCACTAAAACTCTGTCTTACCCTTAACAGCTTGTCTAAGGTCTCCCTTCCTTTAGAAAATTTTTCTAGGTCAACTAACTTAGAATCTAAGTCTTTCTCAAGACCCACAACTCTCAGCTCTAGAATTTTCTTAGACTTAGTTAACTCAAACTTCTCCTTCTCCAACCGAACAATCTTTGTAGAGAGATGTCCTTTCTGAGTCTTCAATTGACTGACACTAGCATTAGCTTCAGTCAACTCCAGCTTCAAACATTCAATCTCTTTCTCATAAGTTTTAACTTTAATGTAAAGAGATTATCTAGACTTCTTGGTTTTCAAGCACTCTTCAAATAACTTATCATAAGCCATTTGAAGGTCTTCTTCTTCTTCATCAGATAAATACATGTCCTCAGAACTCTCAGTAACCACCTCAACCTCATCTAACTCCTCTTGACTCAGAATTTTACTAGCACACTTAGAAATGTCTCCAAACTCTATGTGAATAGAAGTGAAGGCCATGAAGTTTGACTCATCTTCTTCACCATGTGAGCTTTCCTCAGAACTGGACTCATGCTCACTATCACTTAGGGTAGCATTATACCCTTTATCCTTTCCTTGACTAGTGTTGTTGGAGTTCTTCTTCATAGTATTGGCACACTTAGGAACAATGTGGCTAAAACCATGACATTCATAGCACTAAGCCTCTTGGGGCTTCTAATTGCTAGATCTCTCCCCCTGAGCACTAGACTGGGATTGGGACCTATCACTATCCCTTCTATTTCTACCTGAGCTAGACCCATTGCCTTTGTAAGACCTTGAACCATTACTTCTGTTAGAACTAGAACCTCTACTCCTATTGAAACTAGAACCACCATTTCTGCTAAAACTAGAACGATTGTTATTCCTCGAGTTAGAGGAATTATTTCTAGGAGGTCTAAACAACTTTCTAAACTTCTTCACAAAGTAGGCAATATCCTTATCACAGACTTTAGAAGCAGAGTCAGACCCAGAGTCAGGTTTACTAGGCTCCTCAGTTATGGTTTTTAAAGATATTCCTTTATTTTTAGGTTCTTTCTTACAAAATTTCATCTCATAGTTTTGAATTTCACCAACTAAATCTTCCTTTTTCATGGTGTCAAGATTTTTATTATCTTCAATGGAAGTAATCTTAGGAAGAAACCTGAGAGGTAACGACCTAAGAATTTTCCTATTAAGAGTAGCACTAGACAACACATCACCTAAGGAAAATCTAGAATTAACAATATCACTCAGCCTAGCGTTAGAATCATCAAACACTTCATCTTCTTTCATAGTTTCTTTTTCATACATAGAAGTAAGCATTTGAATTTTTGTATTTTTCACAGATATGGTTCCTTCATGAGTTTTCTCAAGAATATTCCAAGCTTCTTTTGCATATTCACAATGAGCTACCCTTTGAAATTCATCTCGAGATATTCCACTGAAAATAGCATTGATTCCTTTGGAATTCCATTTAAATTCTTCATAATCCTCTTTAGTCCATTGAATCCTAGGCTTGTCAATAGATACACCTTCCACAATCACCTTGGGTCGAGTGTATCCATCAATCACAGCTAGCCACATTCTCTTATCAATTGATTTGAGATAGGCTCACATGAGGGCTTTCTAGTACCCATAGTCCTTACCATTAAAGAATGGTATTGAAAGTTTAACAGGGTCTATATTACCAGAAAACAAAACAAAGATCAGCACTCAGACTATTAAACCTTAAGAGTGAACCTTGCTCTGATACCAATTGAAATTCTGGTTATATTAACCCTACAATACTTAGATGGGGGGTTGAATAGGTGTTACTATTAATCTTACCCAATTTTAATTATCAACACCCAAAATCCATATTATCACAATTAATTCAATCGCATAGCAAGTATAAAAGCATGTAAAAGATTGCACAAGAGATTTTTACGTGGAAAACCCTATATGGGAAAAACCACGGGACCTAGTCCAGTTGAAGCAAATCCACTATGAACTTAATGAGTACAAGACACACTTACAGACCACAAAGACTTATGTAGTTTTCTTCACTCCCACAATCAAGCTCGATCGATCTTCGTCTTCACGGCTTTAGTCGCAACCAACCTTTTTACAATGATTCCTTCTAACACGAACTCGCAAGCTCGATCACCGTCGCAACAGAGTCACAATCATTCAAGGATGTGAATGGTGTGTGGTTTGAAGATCTCTAGAGCATGTATGTGAAAACCTAGGTTAGAGTGCTCTGAGAGGTTTTGAGAAGATCAGCTTTAGAAAACCTAATTGGGAGAAGCTTGCTTCGCACTTTCAATGATAAAATACTCTATATATATAGTCTAAGAAACCCCAAGTAGTTGTACCACGTTTTGTATTAAAAAGGTAAGTTTTAAAAACTGTTTTTTACGAGCCCTGATTGATCCGGGTTCATGCCAGATCGATCTAGGTTGACAGAAGCAAAACTGGCATTTCTGGAGCAGCACAGATTGATCGCCCTAGGCCACGGATCGATCGCCCTAGGCAAAGGAAAACAAGCATTTCTAAAATGGCTTGGATCGATCACCTTCAGCCTAGGATCGATCACCCTCAGCCTGAAAAACCTTAGAAGCTAAAAAATCTTTTTCAAAACCATTTTTTATAAATATAGAAATATGGAAAATGATTTGAAATGATTTTTAAACATTAAAATCTAGGCTTCTATAGTCACTTACCTTTCCTAAGAACAATTGTGCGTTGAAGCTTTGAAGTTCACTCTTTATCTCAACTTTGCAGTTTCACCACTCTTTAAGACACATCAGACAACAACTACAACATTGACATGGAATTTGCCAACACGAAAAACATGGACTTTATATGACTTAAACGAAGGAGATTAACTTTTGGGGAGTTCGATTGTCCTTTGAAAAATAAATTCGTCCATTGCTTTTATACCCAAAGAAGATAAGAAAATCTTTCTTAGCAATTGTTAACTACTTAAACCTCTACGGATTCGTTGAGCGATCAAGATTTGAGTGTACTCTTTAACTAGAGATCATCATTTTAACTCTTTGTAACTTTCGTTACTTGTGTGGGTATAGAACTTCTCACATTGATCCATTAGGGGGATTAATTTAGGTTCAAATATCAGTGGGAATAAGACTTGGAATACCCATAATCGTTAAAATAATAATAATCAATGATAATAATAAATACACTATCATACTTCTGGTTGCCCTTCATGACCGACCGATCGCCACTCAATTTATTTTATTTTCCTGTTTTATTTTATTCGGAATTTTATAATAAATTGCTATTTAATTTTTATGTTTTCCTAGGTTTAGTTTATTCCTATTTTTCTTGGAATCTTAGTATTAGTTATTTATAAATAGGTTTGTAAGGTTTGTAACCATGTGGGTAATTCATACTTATGATATATAATTTGATATTTGCTTAGTAAAACTCTGAGAGTTTTCTCTGTGTGTTATTATTTCTAGTGGAATTCGAGGGTTGTAAATATTGATGTTTGTCGTAGTCATATCTTGCCTAGCTTAATTTAGATTTCTACTACGTCAGTTGTTCTTACCCATTAGTGGAGACCGTAAAGACGTTGGACAGACTCAATAATAGGCGATAAAACAAGAAATAAACAAAGTGCAGGTATACCTCTATCTAGAGCCTTTATAATTCAAATCGTTGTGAAAACTGTAGTAGAATTTAAAATACTTCAAAACATTTCAATGAGTCAAACTCTTTACTAGCATTGGAGGGAATTAAGGAGCCCATTTTCTGTAGAAGCTTAATCAAGGATTTGGCGAAATGGTGGGGAAGAAGGCCCTCGCTACTTCAATAGAATGGGGAATCGTCATTTCACAGCCCTCCTTGACAACCACTAAGGATGTGCAAAAAATCGCCCAATTTGTCAAACCAAACTAATCCGCTACATTCCGCATTGACTCAAGCGGTTTGAGAAGTTAGGCGACGCGGTTTGGGGCGGATTGAGCAATAAAATTGGTGGTTTGGTTTAGTTGGTCGGTTGAACTTTGTCAAACCGTCAATAAACCAAATCGCCCCACCTTTAATAATATATGTATAAAATTATAAAAATCAAATATCTCTAATTTCATAATAATGTATTATCTTATTAGTACTTTGCTAGGATGCTAGGATTTGGGTCCTTCAACGTTTAATAACATTAATTATCACTAATTTCATCAACATTGATCAAGTATTTTTTATCATTAAATCATAATTTTCATCTTTGGAACTAAAATACTATATATGTATCAAGTTTCACTTAACCACCTTAAATAATTATATTTTCTTGATTTATTAATTTATTTGCAACGTACAAATTAATTAAGGTCCAATATATTAAAAATGCTCCAACTAGAAATTAAGGGCATGATACAACCTGCCCAAATCGTTAGTAACAAACCGCCTAAAAAACTAACTAACCCATCGGTTTTTAGCACTTACGGTTTAGCAGCGGGCGGGTCAGAAAATTTACAACCCGCTATGAATGGGTTGGTTGATAATTTTTCTCTAAACCGTTCTAAACTGATCCGCGCACAACCCTAATAACCACCCTTTGCCCTAAGTAATTAATTTCAAAGAATGAATTTCGTAGACAAGAGGACAAAATGAGCCAACAAACTTATCCTGATTGTAACAATTAAAGAAAAGAACGGTGGCCTAGTGGATATTCTTCACAACGTGGGCAATAAATACGGACTCAATAGGCTAAAAAACGACATACTCTGATACCACGTGAAGTTTCTAACTTACAATTAAACCTAAACTTATGAGTGGAGGGTCTAAACAGGTATATGAAATTTTGTCAAAGTCAATATTTGAGCGACGTGGGATGTGGTATATTTCCAACAATTCTAATTATAAAATGTTCTAAAAGGTTATGTTTAGACTCTATTCATCGTTTTCATTGATTCCACTAGCTTATTACTTGAGAGAGAGCGAGAGACCTGGGATACCCGATGAAGTTACTGGTTCAGGGACTGTTTTTTTTTTTTTTTTTTGGTAGGCAACAAAAATATTATTAGATCCAGAAAAAAGTGAGGCACACCCATACATCACCAAACGATTTCACAAGACTCCCAGAAACTTGATAGGCAGCCTAGCACAAAGACCCCTAAGACATCAAACAACAAACACTTGGAATGCACTGGAGAAAAATAAACAAAAAAAACCAACTTGGAAAATCACACCAACCTATCAAACATGGCCAGCACATCAAATCAGTACACACCACAGGCCAGCAGCAAAGCCACTCCATGAAGAAATAGTACCTTCAGCAAATGGGAGATGGATCCTTATCAGCGAGCTGACAATGAGAAGAGGAATCCACCGCCAAGCCAAAAAACAAAGACCACCATAAAGGGCACCCAGAATTTGGGAGGTCAAGTCCAAGCTACGAAGGAGTACTCTTACAATAACATGTTTGTTCCTATCCATCATGGAGAGCATAAAGGCTGTGGATGGTGGTTTACCTTTTTGTTCATTTATTGTTTTATTGCATATAATATTTTATTCATTAAATCTTTGTGAAAACTACCTTAGTATTTTAATTTTTTAGTCATTTTTTTTTTTTTTTTGGATGAGTAGTCTATTTTTTTATTTTTAAATTCTAAAATATTATTAATAAAGAAAATTAGTTTTTGTAATAACTACGTGATTAAGAGGCACGGAAATGGACACACAACACGGTTACGACACGACATAAACACGTCGACACAATAAATCCTCAAAATTTAGGATACAACACAGCAATACAACACGGTGAGGACACGCTATTAATAAAATATAGATTTTATGTATATAGCTAGATAATATCATATAACTTCACATCCATCATTTAAAATGCATCTTTTGTATTGTTTTTAGAAACCTTAGTGAAGTTATTCATCAATAAAATATGACAAAAAGAAAAAGGAAGAAGATTAAAAAGACAAAAAAGATGGAAAGGGAGAGGTGTCGTGTCAGAAGTATGTCGAAAGAGTGTCGTGTCTGATACATCTCCAATACGGACACGACACCTCTAGAGAAGTGTCTGTGCTTCCTAGCTTCGTGATCATATTCGCTGTACCTCGCTATATTTTGTTGGTGTTAGATTACAATGTAATCCACACTTATATAGGGAGGGAAATTTAGCTGTAGCTTTTTTGGCTTGTAAGGGCGCGAGTGGTGATGTGTTTTGCTACCCTTTAAACTTTGTGAGGCAACTCATTGACTTGTGTTTCATTGTATTTTATGATAATCTTTAGTCGGGTAACTTGCATATATAACGATTTTATCATTTGAATCAATAAAACCTGGTAAGGGTATGCCTCACCCCACCCTTCGGATGTTTTACTAGCTTAATAAAACTAAAAAAGGGTTAAGTTTCTAACCTAAAAGTTATAACTAATGTGAGATGTTGTATTTTTCCAACACTCCATGTACGTGCAGGCCTAACAAGATAGAAATAAGTCTGTCATGTAGACAACGACATGCTTTGATATCATGTTAAGTTTCCAACTTAATTGTTTAAATTATTAAGTAGAGGGTTCGAATAGGTATATGAGGTAATGTCAAACTTCATAATTAATCAATATGGGATGTTGTATTTTTCCAACAAAAACAAAAAAGCCATACAAAACAAAAAATTAATAAGAATAATTTGAAAAAAAAAAAAAAATCAAAACAAGAAGGCAATAAAAGATAAAGAATTAGTGTCTTGATGACTTATAACATACACAATTCAACTCATAATCCCAAACTTTGAGGTACATAAGAGATTTAGCTTCAAAGGAAAATAAGGAATTTTTAACTCTCAATAAAGATTTATATCCAAATCCTCTAGAGGTTTTTGTACTATTCCTACCGTGTAGATATATAGAAAAACACATTGGACGTTAGTATTTTAAGTACTCCATTCAATGAGTAAGTCAATCTCTTTAATATCGTTGGAGGGAAGGACTTATAATCAAGTGATGGAGCAGCACACTATGCCCCGCACGTGAAATAATTTCTCCCCACTTTTAAATATGTAGCAGTCTCATCTTATTAGTCTAATTGTGACACAGCCACATGGTGTCCCAACTCTCGAGTCAATGAGAGTAAAGTAAAATAGGATTGTGACATTGTGGGACCAAAAAACTAATCTAATAATCCCACTTTACTCTACTTTCATCTTTATGACATCAACCACATCACAATTACATACAAGTTTTCCTCCTATGTTAGGGGATTTGCCGGAATGGTGGGGCAGTAGGCCCTCCATACTTTAATGGAAGGGTGGGGATAGTTACCTGACAGCCACTCCTCTACAGCCACCTTTCGCCCTAAATGATTGACATCAAATTAATAAAAATGAATTGCCTCCACAAAACGAAACGATTGAAAAAAGAAAGTAATCGAATGGACCCAATTGTGCTGATCGAAATTATCAATCGAAGAAAGAAAGTGATTGAATGGACCGTCCTGATCGAAATTATCAGTCGAATCGAAGAAAGAAAGTGATCGAATATATGGTCGCCCAGGGAAATGCTGGAAAATTAAGAATGAAGTGATTCAACTTCTAACGGAGTAGGAACGGCGCCCCTAAACTTTCTTTTGATAGAATTTCATGTTCTATATTTGAGAGCAATCTCGCTTATAGCATTTTTTTTTTTTTTTGATCAGAAAAAGGAATATATTATTATAACAGGGCAAATAGCCATAGGCAGCCAGATACAAAATAGGATTAATGATAGCAAGTCCAGTCAAAGCAAACCCATGCTTTAGCAAAAGCAAAAAGCAAATCCAGATGAAGACCCGAAAATAATCAAAGGCAGCCAAAGAAGGGGGGACCATGCTTATACCCCAAAAACACAACCGCAAAACATGTAGCGTTAAGAGCCTCTTTTCTTTGGGCTTTCTTTTGTCGTTTCATTTTAACCCTTTGTTAACATGTTAGTAATTTTTAAAGGATATGTTTAGCCCCTATTTTTCATTTCCATTGAAAAACTAATTTATTGGAGTATTTATGTTTGTGTGTGTGTGTGTGTGTGTGTGTGTGTGTGTGTGAGAGAGAGAGAGAGAGAGAGAGAGAGTGAGAGACCTGGGACTTCAGTTAAGCTTCTAGGCTGATGGCCTTCTTGTGGTTGTGGCAGTTGTGGCGTTTGCATTTTTGCCAAAAAATACCAAGCATCTTGAGCCGAAGTTATTGTCTTAATCTTAGAAAATATTTCTGTTCCACATGAAATTTTAATGGCATGTAAAGCCATGAAATTCATTTTTCTCCAAGTCTTGAATTCGGCCTCGTACTCTTCTGGTTGAGGTTCAGTTATAACGTCCCAAAGATCTTGACCCCGCAAGTAGTCCATCAAAAAAATACTCCAATTTTCGTAGTTATCATTTCTCAGAACTTCGGGAACCATTGCGCTCCAGACTAAATTTGTCGCCATACTCGCTGTGTCAAACTGACCTGTGATGTTAGAATGAAACAAAATTAAAGAGAAGAAGAGAGACAATGGGAATGTAATAAGAACAGTGATACAGGGTCAGCTCATGTTACGTTGAACCCCCCTAAGCTACTTGTAGTTGCTCATGAGCTGAAGGAGATGTTAACAAGAATGGGAATTTTACGAATATACCCTTACAATATATTGGTGAAATGACAATTTTTTTCTCATTAGCCAAGTATTTTCATTCTTAAAATATTATAAGTAAATTTTCCATCAAAATAACCAAACAACTGGTTGAATGAATGGTGTAAGAGTAGATTCTATCGATTTGAAAAAACAATTTGTCATATTTGAGGAAATTGGGAAAAAATTTAATTAAATAAGAAATGAATGATTAGTAAGTAACAAAATTATAAACCATTGGGGCTAGTCTAATAGTGAGGGAGGGTGGGAAAAGGATAGGAGTAGAATAGGTTAGGGGTTCAAATCCCTCCCAATTTACAGGAAAAAAAAAAAAAAATTATGTAGTTGTATGTGGTCAAGATCTAAGCTATTCATACTGTTCCTATGCAAAAAGGGAATATATATATATATATATATATATATATATATATATATATATATATATATATACAGAGGTGATCCTATCAGCACGTGCTGATATAAGTTACATCAGCACTATGCATTGGGGATCGTACCCCTTGCATTAATTCAATACACCTCACATCCCACTAATGCACGAGGTACAACTCCCAATGCAGGTTTTGATATAAGTTATATCAGCACGTGCTTACCTGATCATCATCCTATATATATATATATATATTGGAATTCTCGTATGGATTTCTTTTTGAAGTTGTCAGATTGGGATCCATGTAAATTAATGATTTAAGTGATCTCAATCAGACAGCTTGAAATATAAACACGGATGATGATTCTTTGAGGCAACTATGTATACACACATACACACATGGCACATATTGTCATTAGGCATTCGATGTTTCCATGTATAAATTAACAGTGTACGTAAACAACGATAGCCCATCTCCACAAATTTACCAATTCGTTCTACCATCCTACAACTATTTAAATGGTTTCAACTAATTCTCCATGCAACTATTACACCTTTATATATACATATCTTAAGTGAAAGGGTGTTTCAAAAACAAATGTCTAAAACCACCCAAAAAAAAAAAAAAAAAAAAAAATCCAACCCATATTTTAGCAAGTAGTCATTTATATTTCATGAGAACATCAAGCAATGAAGTCCCAACTGCATAGACAAATAACATACCTGAAGCTGACGTACTGTTGTCAAGTAATTCCTTACCGCAATGAATGCTTCCTTTCTCTCTCTCCCTGGCAATTTATAATAATGTGATAACAAACATGTGAAAAACGTAATCAAGTATGCAGGTTGGAAGAGAAGGAAGGAACGCAGCAAGTTTGTTATATTCTTTTTCTTTCTTTATTCTTTAGCAAGTTTCTTAAACCTTTTTCTGCCTTTATATAAAAATAAAATAAAATTCTTTTCTTTTGGTAAAATAAATGTAAATACCAATTAATTAAAATCAGTTTTGCTTAATTTGTTTCATGTTGTCTCGGCAATCAAATAGAGCATTAAAGAACAGGGGAAAATGGAAATTCAAGAACTGCCTGCATGTGCGCGCGACTCTTTCATTTCTTTTTGGATGGTTCGATTCAAAATTTGACAAAACTCAATTCGAGACCCATCACGTGCCCATCGCTAGCTAAATCTCCATTCTCCAGTCAATCTATAATCAATTTTTTTCTATTTTTTCGAAGGACTTCAATTTGCTGCCCTCTAGTCTTGTAGGGTGGCTATGTTAATTGGCACCCCAATACCTTCTTTCTAACCACCATTTCTCTCTACACCCTTTATCAAAATTTAAAAATCACTCTTTTTTTTGGAAAAAAAAAAAAATAATAATAATAAATCTTTACACCCCCATAATACCAAACTACCCCCATCCCTCAACTCGCCTCTTTCTTTCCCACCAAAACTCTAACCCTAATACTCCCCCCTTGACAGTCGGAGCTCCCAACTCTCCATGATAAAAAATTAAAAAAGAAAAGAAACATTTTTATTTGTTGTTTCTGGGTTAACTTGAGATCTGCCTAGGGATTGGCGCGAGCATGCCTTCAAATTGAAAATTTTTGAATAAACCCAACCAAAAAGAAATCAAAGTGGTTAGTCCCAACCTCAACGGGTTGGCAAGAGATCCACACAAGGTTTCATGCATGGTTGTCATTGGTCTTAGACTTATCAGGTTCATGTGGGTAGTGGGACAAGTCTTATCTCGGTCTGGGGTTTGCCCAAAAATATTTCTTTGTTAAAATATATATATATATATAGATATATAAAATATATAATACCAAAAAAAAAAAAAAAAAAAAAAAAAGGGCTAGTCCCACAGGCAGTCCTTGAATTTCCACTTCTCTTTGATGCTATGTTTTAATTTGATAGCCAAGAACACAAGAAAAGAATTTAAAAGTCTGAACTTTATTCCAAATTGAGCTCAAATGGGTTTGGTATATACATTTCTTTTGTCAAGAGAAAAGAATAAAGAACATTAGAAACTTTTTATGCTCACTAGCTACTTCTCTCTCAAGCTGCACATTTGATTACGTTGTTCACTTATTTCTTATCAACTTATCACAAAATTATAAAATGCCAGGGAGACTGAGAGAGAGAAAGGGAGTAATCATGCTCATTGTGGTAAGAAAATGACGACCACGTTATCTTACAGGGAGCCATTGCAATCTCTCAACTTTATTTGTAAATTATATTTCTTTTTACTTTTCAAGATTTTATAAAAAACATAAAAAGTTTTTATGAAAACAGGCCGTGTTATCTACTAGAAAACATTATTTTGAACATCTTTGTAAAATAAAAATTTTACAAAATCTATTAGAGGATTTTTTGATCATTTATAGTCTCTATTTATTTTTACATAAATGAAAAGGGACCGGATATTGCAACTCCTTAATTTTGTTTGCATACCCCAATAATTTTAATTTCTTAAGGTTTTAGAAAAATATAAAAGGTTTTTATGAAAGTTCACCGCAATAGCCACTAGAAAACGTCATTTGAAACAACTTTTATGTAAAAAGTTTTTTGAAATTCTTTCGTTTAAGTATATTATTTGGCCAAAAATGAAATATTATAGTTAATAGCTAAAAGGTTCACTTAAACAAGAGATTTTGAAAAAACTTTCTTTTGTAAAGTTGTTTAAAATAATGTTTTTTAATAAGAACATGTGATCATTTTCACAAAACCCTTTTATATTTTCTATAAAATCTTGATAAATTAAATTTAGTGGGGTGTGTAAACAAAATAAAGGGGTTGCAATAACTGCTTTCAGGCTAAACAAAAATTGGCCAAAAAGTCCACTTAAATAGCACATTTTGGAAAAACTTTTTTTTACAAAGTTGTTCAAAATTATGTCTTCTAATAGATAGTATGGCCAGTTTTCATAAAAACTTGGCCTTTTATACTTTTCATAAAATATTGAAAAATGAAAAGAAGTGGAGTTTAAAAATAAAGTTAAGGGATTGCAATAGGGGTAGCTTGTTGTCCATGGCCAAATCTAGGGAGGTTCTTGCTAGTAGCCTAATGAATATATTTTATTTATTTATTTTCGTTCTCCTTATGTTATCAGATGACATCCATCTTTCTATATTACTTATAAAAGTCTCTTAAATAAAAAAATTTTGATACAATTGTATATTCCTTTATTCAAGGGTAATGTTATATATTGCCACATTTCAAAAGTTTTCTTCCACAGCAAAGACAATGAATTGAATGGACGGAAGTACCCCCTAAGTCAAAGAGAATCAAAATCTTGAGTGGGCCCTTCTACTTTCGCTCTTTTCCCTCCAAGTAAATCTCTCCGGGGTGTTATTTTTTATTTATTTATTTTTTCTTTCTTTTTCTTTTTCTTTTTCTTTTAAAAGGAAAATCCCCGGGCAGCCAATCTGCTTAAGGGATCTAGCATCAAACGTTAACAACAACAACGATCCTATTGTAAAATCTAAGGTTATGTTTGTTATGAGGGAATGAGGGAGGGAATGGAATGGTTAAGAAAAAGTAAGCGTTTGGTTGCATAAGGAAATGGAATGACTATTCCTTTGTGGGGTTGAAGGAATAGTCATTCATTCCCAAACCAAAAGGAATGACTATTCTCTCATTTTAAAGAGTAAAAATCATTAAAAATGAGTCTCACTTATGCTTTTTCATTTTATTCCTACCCCTTACCAAACATTGGGATGGAATGTTTACTCTCATTCCATTCCCTCTCCATTCCATTCTCTCAAACCAAACGCAGCCTAAGGGAGAAGGCTTGGCCTTCCAAAAATTAAATATTCCCTCCATCCCATTTTATTTGTTCACTTTGACGAGCTAAACACACATATTAAAGCAATGCATTTATTTATTGTTCTACAGTCAAGGTGTTCGAGTCTGCGCGCACTACGATTAAATCCCTCTCCGAACGATCTTAGCACGCACTCCCCCACATCGGCCTAATGTATTTAGGAATTAATTTTTGAAGTGTTTCTCAGAAGAATCAAACCTAAATTGATAGAATAGAAGGCTAGCTTCTTAGGAATGCATTAAGGCAATGCATTTAATGCATTGCATGTTGTAATAACCTATATATATATATATATATACAGAGGCAATTCCATCAGCACGTGCTGATGTAAGTTATATCAGCACTATGCATTGGGGGTTGTACCCCTTGTATTGATTCAATTCCCCTCACATCTCACTAATGCACAAGGTACAACTCCCAATGCAGGTTTTGATATAAGTTATATCAGCACGTGCTTACCTGATCATCATCCTATATATATATATATATATAATATTTAAAATTTAAGTATAAAGGAAAAAAAAGGCTGAAGAGGCTTTTGGGAAGCAGGAGGTGGAAGTGAGGGAGAGAACGGTTGTCATGACTCATGAGGAAGCAAACACCACCTCTCCCCCATATCTCTCTCTCTCTCTCTCTCTCTCTATATATATATATATATATATATACACATATGTGAAGGAGAGAGAGAAACTCTCTGTATTTTGGGGGACATATCAAGACAGAGCAAGGGAAAAGAAATAGAAGGAGAAAGAAAGAGGAAAGAAGGAACCGAGATAGAGAAAGAGAGGAAATTACTCAAAATTGTTAGAAAAGCTTGAAAGTCTGGTGAGAACTTTTCCTTTCTTATGTATTGGTTATGAGTAACAAGAATTAGAAGGTATTGAGAGTTAAAATTGAGATTTGAGAAGCTTGGAGTTCATCCATGGCTTCTTGAAAACCTAAGATTTTAAATTTCAAGTGATATAGAAGGATTCAAGATACGAAATTTTTTTTGGAAGATGGTTATAAACAGGAGAAATTGATGTTAAAATATGAGGTTTCAATTCTTCATATTTAGGAAGAAATAAATAAAAAACGAGAACCTGGTATTTTGTAAATTTCGAGTTGTTGGCCATTGATTTCATATGGTTTATAATTTTAATAACTACTAGGGATCAAGAGCTTTCCATAGACACCTGGTTTGCAAATTTTGGATAAGAAATGAGTTTGGTAGAATTTTTCAAAGTTCTGAAAAATTAGGAAAACTATAGCAGAAAAAATAGGGAAAAACAATGAAGAAGAAGAACAGGGTGATTTGACCCGGTTTGACTTATTTGACCCGGTTTGACCGATTTAACCCTCCTTTACTGGTTTGACTAGATTTGACCCGGTTTGACTGTTTGACCCATTTTGACTGTTTTGACGCGCTTTGACTAGTTTGACCTGAAATTTTATTTTCAAAATTTTTATAAAAATAAAAATATAGTTTATTGGAAAGTTAAGGCATTGTTTGGTTGAACATAAATGTATTTTACATCAAAAGTACATAAAATCTTCATTTTAAGTCTAATTTTGATAAAACTTGAACTGTAATGCTCTTATTAAAGAGCACTACAATCCAGTTCACTTTAACCAAATTTCATGAAGTCTAAAATTTATACCCTTGTTTGAGTTAAATGACCATTATGCCCTTTATATATAAAAAAAATGGTTTAAATAAATTCCAAATTGAGTTTTTCTTAAACCATATAATTTCTTACGTTGATATATGGTTAGATTGTTGTTATTGTGATAAAATTTTTATATAAATGAAATTGATGATGCATGAGAACTTTGAGAAGTACCCATAAGCATGTTATCTATTTACATTGAGAAAGTTATTACATGTTGTTGAGAAGTTGAGAAGACGTGACTAGGGTAGATATTACCCTACAGTTAGTGCACTAATATACCATATCATTTTTTAGGGCAAGGTCAGTGATATGGTATATATACATTATGAGCGGTGTGTGCTGTGGTCGTAAATAGTATGTTTTGTATGAGCAGATAAATATGTTATAAAACTTTTAATTGCAAGTTATTCAAGATAAGCAAGATGCAAGTGTGAGTAGTTGCATTGAGAAAATGCATGCATACTGAGTTGTATTTTTAAATAATTTAATTTGAGTTGATATGTGATTTATTATGTGATAAACCCCATTGAGTCATTGATAGCTTATGATGTTATTTTAATAACATCGTACAAGAGTAGAGAACCAGTAATGGGAAAGAGATCAAACAAGTTTGAAAGTGCATGTATGCGGAGAACTTTTGCTTATGCATGTAAATATAAGTTTAGAGAACTTAGCTTTTGAGATGTTTAGTTGTTTGTATTTTGAGAGATGTTGTAATACCTTTAAGTGGTTATGTTATAAGTGAAGGTATTTACTAGTTATTTAGTTTAATAATACATGAGAATGGTTTGTTATAGAGAAGTGTTGGTACAGTCACCACCTCACTAGGCTATGAGAAAGCTATATTTTGGGGCGTGAAACATGTCACCATCTTTATTTTAACTTTCCAAATTTGTCCTCCCATGAAAAAAATGTTCAAATTTCTAGGAGAAAAAAGCAACTAAAATAAAAAGATATTTTAAGAAAATAACATACCATTTTGGCTTGATTTTTGAAAGTGATCAAATATTTTGGAACATCTCAAAATGGAAAGATGAGCAAATAAAATAGGATGGAGGGAGTATTTTTTTTCCTTCTGCTTCCATGATCACCATTCACCACCTCAAACGAATAATCTTCCTTTTAATTCAATTTTTTGTAATCTTCTAATTTATTTTTCCTTTTTTTTTTCCCTCTTGTTGCAAACCTCCAACAAATTAGCTAGAAATTAGCAATGGCTATCAAAGAAGTTCGGACACTATCGGCGAGGAAGATGAGGAAGCAATACCTTAAAAATGTTCTTACAATATCTTACAAGAACCAAAATAGAGCAAAGCAACACCCAAACCACTTATGAAACCGCATGCACCATCAGAGCACTCTCAACAATGAACCCTAGATAGGTTTTAGAAAGAAGATAAGAGAGAGAGAGATGTAACCAAATATGGAAAGAATCGAAATTCCTCCTCTTCACTACAACAAATTTCATATTTAATGACATTAAAAAAATGCCATTAAAAAATCTTTGAATAGAGGTGTTCTCGTAACTACTGTTTGCCACCATTGTTGCTGATCACTGCCGCCGCTGCTCACAGCTGCCACTGCTGCTCACGTTTTTGTTTTTGTAGAATGAATCAATCAATGGTATAATATCTAATAGGGGTTTATCTAGTGATTGAATCCTAAATCAATTGAGATATTCTCATCCCCTTTTGGTTCCGATCTGATTTAAGCTAATCTTATTCCAACGATGGAAACAATCTTCGAGTCTGTCAAATAGGTCAGTCTTATCAATCTTAATATTAGTTAATGTTTTCCAATTTGATTTGTCCCTTTTCATCTTCTTCAACCCTGTTTGATTTTTTTAAAAAATATCTGAACTTTAAAGGATGGATTCAATTTTGGTGAAAAACCGAAAACCGACTAAATTGAACCGAATTTTAACTAAACCGATTTGCACTGCTTTTGCCAATGCTCGGTTGGTGTCGGCTAGAAAAATAGCAAAATTGATCACCTCGGTTCGGTTCAAAAAACTCCTCCAAACTGACCGAAACCAAACCGATTAATCCCTAGTGTTGATGTAAGATGGGCGGGCAAATAATACCTAAAAAATGAATTTTAGGTTAATATTGGTGAACGATGCGTTTCACTTATAAGGGTAACTCTGTCTTTTCATCTAGATTTTAACTCCGTTTATTTTTTTGTTTTGACAAGAGGTGTCAACGTAATTTCAGAATATAAAAGGGTGATCAGTGTATTTGTCGGATAACACAGGGGGTATAGATGTAATTTGTCCTTTATATTTTGGGTAAATTATATTTGCCCCATTAAAGTTTTAGTCATTTTCACTTTTCTCCCTTATAGTTTAAAACCAAACAAATCACCCCTTATAGTTTTTCCCGTTTTTAATTGGCCCCTTTTTGTTAACGCCACATCAGTTTAATGGATGAAAAAATATCACGTGATTGGTATGTGACATTTTAATCACGTTTTACTAACCAAAGTGTCCTTTTTTAATGTCCCTAACATCACCACGTGACAATCACACATGACCCTTCTCTCTCTCTATCTCTATCTTTTTTTCTTTTTCTTGTTTGGTCTTGACCCTTCTTCTCTCTTAGGTTTCCGAGCAACAGCTCTCTTTCTTCTTCAATGGCAGATTGAAGAAACTTTTTTCTCTCTCTTTTGCATAAGATGTCAATCGTGTTTTTGCAATAACATGGTCTCCAAAAACTTTACAAACACTAGTGATTTGATGAAGATCTATTTGATGGTGTCAAGCTTGTCGCTGTTGTTCCCATCAGAAACTTCTTCCTCTAAATTGTCTTCCTTATCAAACTCGCCAAGATTTGCATGTCTCTATTTACCTAGCTTCTCCCTTCCTCTTTGACTATGTCAACTGTTGTCGACTATGCTGGTGACACTATATATTCACAATACCCATGCTTGGGTAGCCTCATAGAGCTTCATCTTCTTTAATTTTCTTCTTCAAAGTTGATAATTAATCAAAGATTAATGTCAATGCCTTTGAGATGCTCAATTCCGGTACCAAACCTAATGGCTATGCTCTGGTCTACTTACCGTGCTATTAGCGTATGTTGTTATTGGGCCATTTCATTTGTGAGCTTGTCTTTGTTGTTCATATGTTCGATAGACCCATTGCTATCTTGTTAAGTCTGCACGTGAGGGTGAGTGCTATAAAAATACTACATCTCACATTGATTAATTATAGAATTTGACATATCTTTATATACTTGTTTAGGTCCTCCACCTAATAACTTAGGTTTTTAGGTTAGAAACTTAACAATGAGCTTTCAGAAGTCCTCTATGCTATACTTGATATGGGCACATGTGCATTGCACATGAATAATATTAAAATAATAAAAGATATATAAAAATTCATAAATTCTCAAATATATATATATAGGGCTAATAATGTGTGAATATCTCGGAATATCCCGTTTGATCTTGACTGTTTGTAGGCGACATGAGTGGATTCACACGCCCACGCATGTCGCTCATGGACGGCTATGATCGAATGGGATATCTGGGATATCCTGCACATGATCAAAACTTTATATATATATATAGATACATGCAGTTATGTTCCCATCAGCACATACTGATATAAGTTATATCAGCACCATGCATTAGGGTTGTACCCCTTCCATTGGTCCAATGCACCTCATCCACTGATGCACAAGGTACAACTCCCAATGTGGGTGTTGATATAAGTTATATTAGCACGTGCTTACGATGATCAAGTAAGCACGTGATGATATAATTTATATCAACACACGCATGGTAGTTGTACCTTGTGCATTAGTAGGATATGAGGTGCATTGAACCAATGCAAGGGGTACAACCCCTAATGCATGGTGATATAACTTATATCAACACGTGCTGATGGGAAACATAACTGTATACATACACACATAGATATATATATATAGGATGATGATTAGGTAAGCATGTGCTAACACAACTTATATCAACACCCGCATTGGAATTGTACTTTGTGCATTAGTGGGATATGAGGTACATTGGACCAATGCAAGGGCTACAACTCTCAATACATGGTGTTGAGATAACTTATATCAACACGTGCTAATGGGAACTACCCTTGGGCCGAAGGGGGCCATGGGCTCCTAGCTTTTTACTATTAAGGAATGTCAGCCCTTGTCCTTGGCTTATGGAAAATGAAAACATGCAGAGATAATGCCACAGTAGGGTGGGTATATATAGGGATGGAACCAGGATTTTATCTTGGCGTGGCCAAAGTATGAAAAAAAAAATTTTACCATTCAAGTTTGAGAATCATGTTAAGATTCAAGATTAAATTAATACATCTAATGAGATATAAACAACTGACCTTGCTTATAGTTATCAAAAACCATGACAAAAGAAAAAAGAAAAGAAAAAGAAAAAAAAAGAAAAGAAGGGTTGACGGCAACAATTAATTTGATGAAGAAGAGAGGTAAACAACTAGACCTCGTTTTGGTAATCACTTCCCATGTAATACCACAAAAAACACAATTGATAGTCCTTGTAGTAAGTTGATAATACCATTTCTAACAAGTTAATAGTAATACTTTTTTTGTGTTAGACTGAAAAGTGGTAACAAAAATGTACTTTATTAGACAATTTTGTGCAAGTTTGGAGGAGGGGGGAGGGGGAGGGCCATGCCCCCCAAGGCCTAGCTATAGTTTCGTCTCTAGGTATATATATATATAGTTCCTACTAGTTTGTGCTACCTTCTCTATCAGACTTCTAGTCTTGTACCTTAAAATTTCCTTTACTTTATTGTTAGTCTAAATAATTTTGAGGAATTATGATTTATTTTGCTACTTTGGAAAACTTTGAAAACTTTTGTAGGCTGATGGCCTAGGTAGATGGGTAATTCTTATCCAGGCTTATTAAGCAACTTGTTTTTATAAGTTGGTTTTGAGTTGATGAAATCTTTGTTTATAAATTTATATCTAACACCTTAATAAAAGAGAATTAAGGTGTTTTACTATTCATCCACGGTTCATAGCAAATTTTGTGAGAGCTTTTACTATTCATCCACTGTTCATGCCACAATTTGTGAGAGCTTTTACTGTTCATCTACTATTCATGTCACGTTGATAGTCAGTTTGTAGCAAGTTGACTATCAACTTTTCAGGGGCTTTTCTTTGTGAATCATATCACATTGATAGTCAGTTTGTCGCACGTTGACAATCAAATTTTCAACTTTTCTAATTGATGAGACAGCCGTTCTCGATTTTTGTGAAGCATATTATATCATATCACGTTGATAGTCAGTTTGTAGCAAGTTGACTATCAACTTTTCAACTTTTTGTTGTGGAGCATATCACGTTGATAGTCAGTTTGTAGCAAGTTGACAATCAACTTTTCAACTTTCCTAATTGATCAGAGAGCCATTCTTGAGCTTTGTGAAGCATATCACGTTGATAGTCAGTTTATAACAAGTTGACAATCAATTTTTCAACTTTTTCTCCCATTGATCAGACAGCCTTTTTTTTTTGTTATTGTGGAATTACCCTTTTGCTCTGCTCATTCATTTCTTTAGCTTTTTTATTACTTGGCTTTTTGGTCTTTTGGGTGTAATAGATGTACATCGTAGTGATGTATTCTCCAACAAAGAGCTCTATCAGACCTCCTCGAGAATCCTAAAGCGTATTCAGCAAGATTTAGGTTAAGCATTCTTCACCTAGCAGGCACAAACATAGCCCTTCTCTCTATCTTCCTCCCCCACACCTCTCTCTCTTAATGCCCGTTTCTCTGCTTCTCCACATTAGAGGTATGATTTCTCATTCATTCTCTATGTATCTTGTTTGTGATTATAAAGCATTTGTTTTTTGTTTTTTGTTTTTTGTTTTTTTTTGTTTTTTTGTTTCTTTTTTGTTGTTATTGTTTATTTTAGGGTTCGAGCACATCGACACTGATGAAGCTCCCTTTTTCATACAAGATCTCAGAAATCATGTTATCTGTATGTATGTATATGTATATGTATTCGTGTATTTGAATATGAGTGTGCGTTTTCAATCTCGATCTTGTACACATTTCCCCTTTTTATTTTAGAATTTTTTTTTTTGACTTTTTGTATGTGTGTAGATGAATTGTATGCACGAGGTTTTCTTGTACTGGACTTGTGCCTTTCAACTGGTTCAAGCAGGAGAAGAGGTTGCAAGAAAAAAAATTAAGTGGGAATGGTTTTACTCGCCATGTCTACTTTCTTGTCTGAAAGGTATGGTGGGCTTTTTTTACCTGTAATTTAATTTATTTTTTAGATTGTATTTTTTATTTAAAGTTTGCTTTGTTTTGTTTCTTTTTCCTTCTATTTTTTATCACCTTAAACTAAATATAAACAATTTAATCATTTGGTAGGAAATTATTATGAAGCAATTGGTAAGAAAAGGGGTCTTCTTGCTCTCGCTCTGGTTTGCAAGGACAAATTTACTAGTCAGGCGGAACATACAACAATGGTGTGAAAAGTGATCGAGTCCCTTCCTTCCATTTGATATTTTCTCTTTATATATATTATAGATGTTAGATTTGATTACTTTGTGATAGGCTTTTGATTGTGTTTATATATATAGATTTTAGTATGGCAGGTGAGAAGAAGCTAGCGAAGGTGATAGTACCAGAAAGGTGGAAGGAAGGGGGGCAAACAAACACCAGTGAAGTTGATGGCCGTAAATGAATACTTAGGCTTGGATTTCAAGCAATTTTTATGTGATCTAAATAGATTAGACAAATAAATTTCTACATCTCGCTTAATAGGAAGAAAAATGCGTCACTGAATAGATGATGTTTAATCTCCATTTTAAGCGAAATATGGGTATGAATGATGTATAATTACTTATGGTTATGTATTTTAGTTTTTGTGGTTTCCTTTATCTGATTTAGTGTGTTTGTCCTTATTTTGATTTTATTATTATTTTGTAAAAAATTTATGATTATATCAAACTTCATCAACAAAATAACTAAGCATGTTAGAAAATAAAATAGAGTAGGGTTTCAGGATCTTCTCTTCTTGATTTAGCTTTCATTTATGTAAATGGAAATAAAAATAACCAATTTTATTTTATTTTATTTTATATTTACAGTTTCACTGGTTATCTTTGACTAATCTTGTAAATATTGTTCTGTGTTATTTTTTATCTTTTTGTTTTGCATTTAGGATTTTTAATTTTTTTTTAATTATAAAAGTACTTGGGATTAATGTCTTAAGGCTACTGAGCCATCATATGCTTCTCAAAAGAAAATGAGTCATTTGATGGTATTTAATGTGGTGGTGCTAGTGGTGTTGATTTGTTTGAGGTCAATTGACATTTTATTTTTTATTTTTTGTTTTGTGAAAGAAGTTTTGAAGTTTCTGATGCTCAGTGTTTATTTTGTAACTACGATCAAGAATGGGCTGATAAGGATGGTAAGTAACTGAGACAGGAGGCCCTGTAGGGAAAAGGGAAATAGCAACTAGCCTTGCAAAAGAAAAGTTGGTTGGTTGAGGTTTGCTCTGTAAGCCTTAACACTAACTTTTTCTTGGACTACAGAATTTGAGAAGTATTTTGTTTATTTTCCATCAATGTTTTAATATGGAGTTTTTATGTCTTCATTAATTTTTCCATCATTTATGGTTCTTGTAAGCCTTATAATGTACAAGTCTTTAAGATAACTTATTTAGTCCAAGATAAAGCATAAATAGCTGAGCATATAACTGACTCCTTTTTAATATACTACCTCATTGTTGTGTATATAATTGTATTTATCTTCTCAAGTTATGTTTGTATAATCGTACATGCTGTAATTATTCATAGGCAACCCAAAATTGTCATGGCATTAACATATTAGCTAATTAACACATCCTGTGAATAAAAACAGTATCTTTAACATTTTTTATATATGAATGAGTAAATATTATCCCTTTTGGCCAAGAATGAAGGGAGGTCTACTTGAAGAATATTGAGATTCTTATGACAACATTTTGATGGGGCTAGATCTTTCTTTGCTTGGAAATTGCAATTTTTCCTCACATATTTTAGAATTTATATTGTATAATTCTATTGGACAGAAAGGGGATTAATTGTTCAGGAGGTGATTTGACCATTGGAGATGGTTGTACCATAGTCTTGACAACCTAGGCTTTGAATCTAATTTTCATGTTCATACAATGTATGTGTATTTGTGTGTGTTTGAAAGTATTGATGGATTATAATTTTTAAATTGAATTCAGATTCATTTATGATAAATTTTCATAATATTCATAGGTCATTGATTTATGACGAATTTCTAATTTATCCACTTCATTTAGATCTATCCCTATACCTTTTTCTTTGAAGTTGATGACTTGATTGTGGTATACTGGTTAGGTATTCAAGTCTCTAGGATCAAAGTGCTCTGAAAAAGTCTTGGACGTAACAATTGTTTGTTTTATAGGTATGTGAACATTTTATTTTATATTATATGTTCTCCATGTTGTACTTTTACTTGTACAATTTTTTAATATGAATTGCCTTATTGATCTTCATATTTTAATTTGCATTTTTGGAAAGTAGAAATTTAAACAGACACCAATCTTTTGCTGTTTATAACCATTGATAGCTCTAATGAATCTTCTTTTGAATTTGCTTACTTCCTAACAACATTGTATGTTAATATCTTCCTTGCTTTGTTAAGTTAAAGAGTTATTTTCCTAATGACCACAATACAAATTTATCAACTAACTCATTCTCCTCTCTCAATTCCTCGGCAAGCAGCTTGACCTTAAGGAAGCAGGTCTCTTGGGATCTTACTTAGTGCCATGGAATCATAAGGAATTTGGGTGCTTATGGTGCAAAACTGTAATTGAGGATTTTTCAAATTAGTTGTTTTATTGTTTTCCAAATCTCAATATTTTTTAGCAAGTTGAGTAAGTGCTGAGAAGTCTAAAGTTCCATAAATGGTGATGGATTTTCCTCTTTTGTAATAGTTTTTGTTTGTTGATGATATGTTTTATTAGATTGAGTATGCCAAATCCCCATCTCAACCACTATGATTTACTTTAAATGCTTTCAGTATCAATCTTCATAGCACAATTCACAACTTGGCAAATAACGTTAGGCATGCACGTAGCGCGTTATCTTCCCAGTAAAATTTAAAAATAAATAACTTCACAAAGTTCATTTTATCTAGTTTTATCTTTCATGTATTAATTTAGTCTTGAATCTTAAAATATTCTCATTTTTGAATGGTAAAAAATTTTGGTTCTTCTTTGGTCCCCCTTAAAATGAAATCCCGGTTCCATATTTATATACATATATATATCTATATATATAGCATAAAAGAGGTAACAACCAAATAAGTATCCTTAACATTAGTCAAGGAATGATAATTTGAATGAATAGCAAACAATAAGATTATAATAAAACCCCAAAAGATAAATGATATACTGGAAATATCCTACATGCAGTACTATAGCTGAATGTTCACCAATCGTAGCTGTCGTATTAATTCCATATCCAAGGGGACATGCACCTCATAGCATATTGATATTACTTAGTACCAATGCGATCTTGTGTCCTGTTGAAGATGCTGGGTCCGTACGTGGAAATGAAGATCTCAAAAAGGAGGGGAAACTGTAATTTAACAAATAGGGTGATTGGAACACTAGAAAGCAAAACGACTGGAATGAAAGCCTCAGATGATTGTACATGTTGCATAAGAAGTAGGGCAGTAAAAAAGGCTATCGTCATGGTTGAAATAGAGATGAAAAGGGATGTAAGGCCAATGATCATCTTTGTGGGCAAGGATTTGAGGAAGTATTCTTCTCCATAGCGTGATGTGAGGATTCCTAGGAAAAATATTGAGATAGAGGAAGAGAGGAATGATAATGCATCACATACTATAAAAAGATTGAACAACTTTTTCGCTGAGAATAAGGGAAAGCCCGATTCCGAATTGCCACCAGGAACTGTAAAGGCTGTAGCAAACATGATGGTAACTATGAGAGCTGCTACTACTGTACAAGACGTTGCTGTTTCCTTCATCCACGTTTGCCCTTCCTTTACCAACTCCCTGTGTTTCTCAGTAAACAATTCCCAAGGTGTTTGACCATTGGAGTTGGGCATTTCCTTTGCCAAAGGAGGCACGATGCTCTCCACCTCCTGCGATGATTTTGTCAAAATTTTTAAATAAATAGTACTAGCTAAGATGTAGAAAATATGTTTCACTTAATTGTAAAGAAAGAGGTTCAACTTAAATAATCCAAAATTCCAATTAAGACTCTATGTTATTCACTGTGAAGCTGTCAAACTATATAGGGATTAAAACTAATACCATCGCAAGTTCAAACATCAACTATTTAGGGCCCATTTGGGCATCCAAATGGAAATTAAAATTTCAGCATCTTTACATGTAGTATTGAAGGCATAATTTCATCACCTTGGTTGCCATGTGAAAATTAATTAAAGAATTATCGTTTACTTAAATTTATATAGTATTGAAGGCACAATTCCATTAATATCTTTTTGAAACTCATGAAATGAAACTATTTTGAATCTCCAATCTTAATATCTTTTTGTGATAAC